>JBBGZY010000541.1:267500-935000 GCA_037952925.1 Lithobates clamitans
GCGGTTTCCCAGCTCTCTTATTTCTTTGGTTAGGCTTTTTGTTATTTGGTCTGAGGTTTGTTTTAAAGCCTTATGAAGTATCTTTTCAAATTGTAATAATATTTCTGGGGATGCTGAGGAGGCTTGTGGAGAAGTTTGTGAGAGGATTTGTTCTGTATCTGACTCAAATGGAGAGTCTTGCTGTGACATTTTCTGTCTGTGAGAGCGCCCTGATGCTGTATCTTGTGAGGTGACTGGAGCTTCTTCAGCTGCAGTGAGTGCCTGTGAGCTCTTTGTGAGGTGATTTTTATTTCTGCCACGGTTTCCTCCCAGTACCATATTTCCTGCCCAAACTTTCACAGTTTGTTCCCTGGGGCAAAAAGGTTCAAATGGATACCTTTTGAGCCTGCAGGCCTTCTCTTCTCTCCTCAGCGGTATGGAGCTCTAACAATGCATGTCTGCTCCGCTAGGCTCCGCCCATCTCCCCCCAAGAAAAGATATTTTAAGCTATATGTTAACAGCAGCATGGACTGTCATAGCCCAAAAATGGAAGAAAATAGTGGATCCCTCTATTGAGGAATGGGCGTGTGAGATGAGTGAAATGCAGTCCCTTGAATTGATGATAGCGACAGAAGCAGGTCTAAAGGAACAAACCTTAAAAATATGGCAAAAATGGGAGGATTTAGAACTTCAGTAATTTTATCAAATTTTTTGTAGAGCAATATTACGGGGCCTTCTTACTTACTTCCCCTCCCCTCCTTTCCCTCCCCCCCTTTTTTTTTTTTGGGTTGGTGTGAATGATTGTTAGGTATGTATGGGATTAGAGATTAGAGTGATTGGGAAATAATAGCCATAAGTACAGAATTATATATATGAATTAACTGTAAATTGCACTTCTAATATATTCAAGAAATTCTTGTTTTTTTCATTTTGTTGTACTTGTTTGTATGTCGTGTAAATAAGCAAAGATTTATAAAATAAAGATTAAATATAAAACTCATGGATGATGGAATCAAAGCCGTAGTAAAAATGTCAATACAACTGGGCGTCAGGGGTACCAATTCAGGAGACAGGACAGGATCAGAAGCTATGCCCAGGGTCAATATCCGATGGGCAGTAGAAGCACAAAGACAGAAGGCAGAGGACATAGTCAGAACACATGCCAGGGTCAGCAACAGTAGGTCAGAATCAAAAAGGGTCAGGAGGCAAGCTGGATCAAAATACAGGACAATCAGGATGCAAGTACAGTCACAAAACATAGAAGCTGATGACCACTCAGCAAATCTCAGTATATATGCTATGTTTAAAAAAAACAGAGTTGATTTTCTCATCTACACATTTGAGGTGGATAAGAAAATCTTCCCCACTGTGTCGTGTTCTCCCGTTGCCAGAATACATTGATCAGCACTGTAGCTTATTGGCTGCATGTGCTGATCAAGCAAAGGTGTACCAACAAGCCTGTTTATGAAAAGTTGATCGATAGATGGACTTCTCATGAACGGGAATGGCATACATGAATCAAAATTTGGCTAATTCCTGCTAAACCAGCCAAATGTTGATTCATGTATGGCCAACTTTAGAAAATTATGGGGATCTAGTCACTAGATCACATGTCAGCCAGCTGACGCAAATGTTCTCAAATTTAATAGGGTGATTATGAATAAGATAAGTGAGTTTATATTAAAAAAAAACTAAGTTGACCAATAATATTCATAAAGAGAAAGATCCCTTATGCAGTTTAAGATTAAACGGCTTCTCTACTAACTTCAGTGTGTGGCGGAATGTCTTCTTTAGAAACCCAAGAATAAATAGTCTTCTCCCTTTGATACAGTCACCATTTAGAGATTTGTTTATTGTGTATATATCTCCTCTTAAGTGCCTCTTCTCCCAGTAGAACAAGTTCATTTTTTTAGTTTTTCCTCATAACTGAGGTCCTCCTGCCCCTTTATTAATTTACTGTCCTTCTCTGGACTTTCTACAGTTCAAGGACATGCTTTCTGAAGATTTGTGACCAAAACTGAAATGCATACTCAAGATGTGGAAGAGGAAAGCAGAGTGGTACAGAGTGGTAGTTTTTTTTTTTTAACGGTATTAAGCTATGGAGATCTTTCTTCCTTCCCCCTAATGATCCTCTGATCCATTTGAGAAAGAAACTGACAAGAGGACACGGCAGAGAAAATACAGTGGAGAGTGGATTTGCCTGACATAAGACAAAGAGCTTTTGCTGGTTTATAATTTGACCAGCTACATCTTCACTTTAGGACTTATGGTTAAGGAGCACATCGGGTGTATAAATATACGAATCGGATCAAGTTTTTATTCATTATGAGATTGTGAACATGGACTTTTTATTATTTTGAATAGATGCGCTTTTTATTTGGCTAAAGATTAAACATATGAACTTTATTTTTTGCATACTTGCACTTTATGTATGAACTTAATTTTTTTGAGTTTGAGAACACATTGTACACATGAATTTTAGTTTTAATATACAGTATTTTTGGAAGGAATTTTTTTTGCACAAAAATGTTTACATATAATTGTATGGACACTTTATTTTTGTTCTTTTATGTAGGATATTTATACTGTTAGATGTTAGGAGAATATTGCTAGTAATAGCACAATATGTATGGGGTTGCACTGTTTTGTTTTGCACATGTGTTGATTGCAGGATATTCATCACCATGAGATTGCAGGATTTTTTGGATTTGTGCTGCTTGCATGTATTAACTGGTGATTCACTAGTATTAAGTGGCAGCATTTCTACTTGAAAATCCTCCACGATCCATCAACATTGATGGAGCTATTTCTTTTCTTATTTTGTAATACTTGAGATGTAACCAAACAAGGGTTCTGTAAAGTGGTAGAACTATATTTTTTATCTCTTGATTAAAAATTTTTTTTAATGCATGGTAATAATCTGCTACCCTTGCTGCTGCAGCTGGCATTGCATGCTATTGCTGAGTCTGTGATCTACTAAGACTCACAGATTGTTTTCCATCCTCAATTTCCCCACAAGTTCACCCCTAGAAAGTAACTTGCTTGTATATTTCTAGTTCCCAAGTGCCAGACGATACTAAGCTAAGCAGGGCAATAACTTCTACGCAGGATTTGGAAACCTTGCAAAAAGATCTGAACAAATTAATGGGGTGGGCAACTACATGGCAAATGAGGTTCAATGTAGAAAAATGTAAAATAATGCATTTGGGTAGCAAAAATATGAATGCGATCTATACACTGGGGGGAGAAGCTCTGGGGGAATCTAGGATGGAAAAATACCTGGGGGTCCTAATAGATGACTGGCTCAGCAATGGCATGCAATGCCAAGCTGCTGCTAACAAAGAAAACAGAATATTGGCATACATTAAAAAGGGGATTCATTCCAGACATAAAACGATTATTCTCACGCTCTACAAGACTCTGGTCTGGCCACACCTAGAGTATGCTGTCCAGTTCTGGGCAACAGTCCACAGGAAGGATGTACTGGAAATGGAGCAAGTACAAAGAAGGGCAACGAAGCTGGAGGATAGTAGTTTATGAGGAAAGGTTGCGAGCACTAAACTTATTCTCTCTGGAGAAGAGACGCTTGAGAGGGGATAGGATTTCAATTTACAAATACCATACTGGTGACTAGGGTTGAGCTTCAAGTTCGAGTCGAACTCATGTTCGACTCGAACATCGGCTGTTCACCAGTTCGCCGAACAGCGAACAATTTGGGGTGTTCGTGGCAAATTCAAAAGCCGCGGAACACCCTTTAAAAGGCTATGGGAGAAATCAAAAGTGCTAATTTTAAAGGCTTATATGCATGGTATTGTCATAAAAAGTGTTTGGGGACCTAGGTCCTGCCCCAAGGGACACGTATCAATGCAAATAAAAGTTTTAAAAATGGCCGTTTTTTCGGGAGCAGTGATTTTAATAATGCTTAAGGTCAAACAATAAAAGTGTAATATTCCTTTAAATTTTGTACCTGGGGGGTGTCTATAGTATACCTGTAAAGGGGCACATGTTTCCCGTTAACTTTAAGCATTATTAAAATCACTGCTCCCAAAAACACAACCGTTTTTAAAACTTTTTTTTGCATTGATACATGTGCCCTGGGGCAGGACCCGGGTCCCCAAACCCTTTTTAGGACGATAACATGCAAATTAGCCTTTAAAATTAGCACTTTTGATTTAGAACATTCGAGTCCCATAGACTTCAATGGGGTTCTAACGTTTGTGCAAAGTTTTGGTCTGTTTGCAAGTTCTGGTGCGAACCGAACCGGGGGGTGTTCGGCTCATCCCTATTGGTGACCCCAATAGGGATAAAACTTTTTTACAGAAGGAGGTTTAACAAGACTCGTGGCCACTCATTAAAATTAGAAGAAAAGAGGTTTAACCTTAAACTACGTAGAGGGTTCTTTATTGTAAGAGCGGCAAGGATGTGGAATTCCCTTCCACAGGTGGTGGTCTCAGCAGGGGGCATCGATAGTTTCAAGAAATTATTAGATAAGCACCTGAACGACCACAACATACAGGGATATACAAGGTAACACTGACATATGATCACACACATAGGTTGGACTTGATGGACCTGTCTTTTTTTTACCTCACCTGCTATGTAACTGTAATGCCCCGTACACACGGTCGGATTTTCCGATGGACAATGTCCGATCGGAGCGTGTTGTCAGAAATTCTGACCGTATGTGGGCGCCATCGGACATTTTCCATCGGATTTTCCGACACACAAAGTTGGACAGCAGGAGATAAAATTTTCCGACAACAAAATCCGATCGTGTCAATTCCGACCGTGTGTGGCCTGTTCCGACGCACAAAGTGCCACGCATGCTCAGAAGAAATTCCGACACGGGACAGTTCGTTCTGGTAAACTTAGCATTCGCAATGGATACAGCACTTTCGTCACGCTGCAATGTTCAAAATGGTTTAATACAGCGCACTCTCTTCTTCTTTATAATGTGACAAGAATTAAGTAGTTTTGATGCTCATATTCACACACACTTCTCACAAACTTATTTCGTTACTATTTATCGGGATTCCCTCAATATATTTTGATTTCTCACATCTGACAACATTTTTTTTTTTTTTTTTACTTTAATGTAGATTCTTTTTTTGTGTTTCTCTTTTTTAATTTTTTTTTTGGTGATTTTGATTTGTACTCCCAAAAATGTTTGTGTGTTTTTTGTGACAAGTTCCCACAACACCATTGATATGTTGTTCTATTTAATCTGTAGGAGATTGTTTGGTGTTGTTGTCCCTTGTTAATTTCACATTTTATGTTTTTAGAAATGTACCTGAATCGTCACCAACAAACTGTCCTTTTTGGGTGAAAACACACACAGGAGAGTAGAATTTACCGAAAATTTTTTATTAAGGGCTCACAACTATAAAAAAACAAAGAGGGAGGCAACGCTGGAGAAACTGCAGAAGTGGGCGAAGCCTTGGACCCCCAGGGCAGACATCAATTATTTAAAAGCAAAATTGGTGGCCTGAGGAGTCCATATCTAAGGGAGGGCAGTCTGGTCCAGAAGTCCCAGAGATCCGGAAAGCAGCAAATGACATCTGTGTCCCCAGGCTGTGGTCATACGAGAGACTGCATCTTCTGTCAGACCAGACTGAACCCAGGGTCATCACTCTCAGGTCTTCCTTCCACGCTTCCTTCCAGGCTTTGGCTGTGGTGGTGGAGTTGTGGCAGCAGGAGGAGGAGGAGGATCGTGGATCTCAATGACATCCGTCTTGTGTGTCAGTTCCCCACTCTCCCCCTTACGTAGGACTTTATAAATCAGGTCCTCAGAGATCTTGCGTTGGCCCTCTTGCATGCCCTGCAATTTGGTGGTAGCCATGCAGGCAAAGGCCTCTTCAGGACTGGGGAAGGCTCTGAGGGACGCCAAAGCCTCCTGGATCAGCCTGTATGCTGAATCCTGCACAGGACTGGGAGTCATCTTCCTGGCTCCTTTATGTGGCAGGCGGAGGGGAGGAACCTGAGACTCAGTCAGGCTGCGACTGGTCCCAGGCTTCTCTTGGTTGACACTTAGCCCCGCCTCCTCCTGGCTGCCACTAATCCCCGCCTCCTCCTGGCTGACACTAATCCCTGCCTCCTCCTGACTGCCACATTCCACAGCCTCCTCCTGGCTGAGGTCTTCCTGTGTATGAAAAAGGGACATAGTTTTAGTATTTTTTACATCAATCGCACACAATTTTCACCTCCTGACTGCTGCAAATTGAATGTTAACAAATATAACAGACTATCATTCTGAGCCCAGCATTTTGCATTCTTGTCCCAATTTTGGGTGCCCACTACTGTAAAACACTTTTTTTAATCAGCAATTAGTGATCAATACTAACATCTAGTAAACATCATTTATTTATTGCCCAGAAATCTGTAGAAGAATGCTATACCTGACTCCAGCTGGGCTCCTCCACTTCTTCCTGGCTGGAAGGCCCAGGTTGGACATCAGAAGCCTCAACTGGGATGGAAGGAAGGGTGGAAGGAAGAGTGGAGAGAGATTCCCTGACTTCAGTGTGGTCTGAAAGAAATCGCAGTCTCTCATAGTACCACAGCCTGGGGACATAAACGTCATCTGCTGCAGCTCCGGATCTCTGGGAATCTGTGACCTTCTTGCGCTCCCTAAGATATGTGCTCCTCAGGCCACCAATTTTTGCTTTTAAATAAGGGATGGTTGCTGTGGGGACCACCGGCTTCACCAACTCCAGCAGTTTCTCCAGCGCTGCCTGCCTCTTCTGTTTGTGATTATAATGGGGGTGTCTCACTTGCCACAGACAGGGCAGCTCCCTGTACTTGTCAATGAACAGGGGAAGGAAATTGTGGTCGTTGAACCCATCCATTTTCTCTGCAAGACACAACACAAGACAAACCCTAATGTCAGGCCAAACTCCCCTAATCTTGTTACAATATAGGCTTCCATTTCGAAGCAGTATAGGCGCAAGTTTAGATCCTACCTTCGTTAGCACGATCGGCGTCTCCGATGCTCCTTCCTCTGCTCACAGATCGTACGTAAGATGCGCGCGTTACGATTTATACACACTGCGCATGCGTATAACTCTGCCCGCCCCTGACGTTCTTTCTAGTCTATTCCCCGCCCCTTTTCGTTCGGCGCAGTGGGGGAAGAGCACATGGCGGATAGACAGCAGGATCGTGCTAATTGTAGCAACGAGGAGGAGGAGGAGGAGGAGAGGCCGGAGCCTGAAACGTCCCAATCCAGAAGGAGATTAAAGGACTCAAATATGTCCTTTGGGGAGATGTTGGAGATGGTGGACATCCTGAAGAGGGCCGACTATGATGGAAAGTATGGGCCTTACCCCAACCCCAATGTCCGAAAGGCCAAGATCATGGCGAAAGTGGTCAGGAGTCTGCACCGGAAATTCGGGGTACGACGATCGAAAGATCAGCTCAGGAAGCAGTGGTCGGACCTCAAATTACGAGAACATGAGCAGTACAGAAAGATCCGGAGAGTGCTGCAAAAAAGTAAGTATTTGTGCTGTGTTCCTATTCTTTTTGTGTTTATTACGTTCGTGCTGCTCCATGTGATTTTAGAAACTGTTGTACAGTTTAAAATGGCAACTTTCATGTTCATGGACACATTATTGGTTCGGATCACACATTTTTATTTCGGACGATAAAATACCATTGTTTAGGCCATATGCATTTGGCCACCATTTTGAGGCCCTATACTTGTCTTCAAAGAATTGGGTTGTGTAGATGGCTTTGTTACTAGAATGAAATGCAAACTAGATTGTGTGTAAGAAGAGGACACTCAGCAGCTGTTTTCACATCTGGACACTGGAGCACTAGTGTGGGACCACAGAACACCATTTTTATTAGGGGGGGGGCACACAGGTGCTCTAGTGTATACTATAGGGGGGTCTCCATCTGTGAAGCTTGTACAAAACAGGTAAAGTATTGAAGCTTGACAAAGGACACTCAAAATTCTACATCTTGGAACTCTGCTAAAATAGATCATTGTACCCCACTTCCAAGCAATGTTTCATCTTTCTAGTTCTGCCATTAAATATCTGTGTGCTAATTATACCATTTTTGTTTTACATAGGGGAGAAAAGACTCGGAGGACACCCCTCATCCCAGGAGACCAGAGCCCCCCCCACTGGAAGAAGGGGAAATCCCCCCAACACAAGATGAGCAGGAGGAAGAAGATGTGGTGGAACTAGTCACCACAACAGGTGAGTGTCTGCGACCACAGGCTCAGATAAGAGATGGATGGCGGCATTTTTTTGCAAACCTAATTTATTTTGGGTTTCCTCTCTTTTTAGGTGATCGTGAGGGTGTGGATCCAGATCCTTTCACATCCGAAAGTGCCCAGATCCTGATCGGGGAGATCATGGGGTGTAATTTACAATTGGAAAACATCAAGCAAAACATCAATGATGTTATTCCAAAATATAAAAACATCATTGATGTTTTGGGGCGAGTTTAAAACCCCTCCAAATCACTTTCTACTTTTGTGTGCTACAATGTGCGAAATGTTTTTGTGATTTTTCCCAAAGCCAAATTTGGAGGATGCACACAGTGTGTCAACATGTGCTATCTGCCATCACGGGAGATCAATGGACACGTTTTGGGGGTGCAACACCTTCCTCAATAATAAAGTAGCGGTGAGGAAGGGCTTTCTCCCCCAAAACACGTCCCTTGATCCCCCGTGATGGCAGCTAGCACATGTTGACATTGTGAAATTTGTGTGCATCTTCCAAATTTGGCTTTTCCTGGGGTGATTTCCCCCCATCTGAACGCAATATCAAACACAGTTCCTAAATACTCATGTCTGATATTGCCTTCCAGTTCTACCAAATGTGAACTTTGTAAGATCAAGATTTGTGTCTTTCTTGTGGGTTTTACACAGGCCTGTTTTCTATAAAATGCACATTTTGATTTTGGATAATGACACCACAAAAATTGTTATACAACAAACATGTTGGTTTGTCAGAAAAACCTTTGGTAAATGCACATGTGATTGTGCAGGTATTAAAAAGATTGTTCATCAAGAATGTGTGGATTATTGTCTCAACGCTACAACACTTTTGGGGTAATGTAATTGTTGTTTTATGAGAAAATGGGGGTAATTTCCTAAGGGCAAATCCTCTTTGCACTACAAGTGCAGTTTCAGTGCAGTTGCAAGTGCACTTGTAGTGAAAAGTGTTTTTGCATTTAGTAAATAACAGCCAACAGTGCTTTGTATAAGGTTACACAATCATGCCATTTTCTGGACTCCACACATTTCTGTCAGGGTCAGCTCAAACAAACACAAGCAGTAAATGTCCACAAAGAAGAGCCTGGGGGGAGATGCCTGTCGAGAACTTGAGGTCCTGCAGGCTTCTCCCTGTGGCCAAATACCGCAGGGTAGCGACGAGCCTCTGCTCCGCAGTGATGGCTTGCCTCGTGCAGGTATCCTGCCTGCTGATATAGGGGGTCAGCGAAGCCAACAAACAGTGAAACACGCGGTCCGTCATCCTGAGAAAGTTCCTGAAATCATCAGGATTATTCTCACGGATCTCACGGAGCAAAGGCATGTGACAGAACTGGTCACGCTGAAGCAACCAATTCTTGGTCCATGAACTCCTCCTCACCCTGTTCATGGACTGGACTTGTGTCAAGGTCAGGACCCCAACACCAAGCCCCCGCACAGCACGAACTGTACGAGGAGTACGCATACGAAACATGGCTAGAAAACGGTCGGCTGCTCAGAACGAAGTAACAGAACGCCCTGAAGAACAGCAAGGCCTGTGAAGAGCGACCTGAAAACCAGTAACGAACGAACAAGAATACAATGACTACCTAAAGTCATGCGGAACTTGCTGCACGCACTGACGAGCAGATACAAACCCACAAGCACAAACTGAACGGCAGAAAACGATCTGAAAGCCACGAGTCTGAAAAAGCGCGAAGCGTCTCTCACCAAACTTTTACTAACACGAGATTAGCAAAAGGAGCCCAAAGGGTGCCGCGCTTGGTTCTGAACCGGCCTTTTCTAGTCTCGTCGTACGTGGTGTACGTGACCGCGTGGTTGTCGATCGGAAATTCCAACAACTTTGTGCGACCGTGTGTAGGCAAAACAAGTTTGAGCCAACATCCATCGGAAAAAATCCTAGGATTTTGTTGTCGGAATGTCCGAACAAAGTCCAACCGTGTGTACGCCCTATAACTATGTAACAAAGCCACAACTAAACCTAGAATATAAGGAGATCTGCACACAACAAAGCAACATGGTACAGAGGTGTGATCTATGCTGGGATCATTCCATTCAGTTCTAGAGAAAAGAAGGTATGTCAAGGACCTAATGGTGATGACCCGGCAGATTTAAGGATAAAGGGATAAAATTTTTTTGTGGAAGGGAGTTTAACAAGACACATGGCTACTCATTAAAATTAGAAGAAAAAAGGTTTAACCTTAAACTACGTAGAGTGTTCTTTACTGTAAGAGTGTGGATGTGGAATTCCCTTTCACAGGCGGTGGTCTCAGTGGGAAGCTTTGATCGTTTCAAAAAACTATTAGAAAAGCACCTGAACGACCACGACATACAGGGATATACAATGTAATACTGACATATAATCACACACATAGGTTGGACTTGATGGACTTGTGTCTTTTTTCAACCTTACCTACTATGTAACTATGTAACTATGTAACTAGCAGCTTATGGAATGATACTTCTCTTTAAAATCTTATACCTATTTAGATCTTTGTCCCTTGATCTCTCAGAACAATTTTTTTAGAACACTAACAAATCAATTTCACAAACACTAAAACACAAAATCTAGACATACCAAAATTATCCTAATAAAACATAAAAGAGTAGAGAGCATGGGAGTACCTGACTTCTGTGACTATTATAAATCTTCATTTTTTTTTAATACAATAAAAATTTTACAGACATTTTGCAATTGTGTATGGCAGCAAAATGAGAAGTCTCAGCAATGCATTACATCTTCCACATTAGTGCAATACATTTTAGTGTAGTTCAACAGCATAAGATAAATGCAATTAACCACTAGCCGACTAGCTCACTCAGATATACTGCGGCAGGTCGGCTCTCTCCGGCCCAAACCGATGTACCTGTATGTCGTTCCGTGCAAGGAGGATAGCAGTCGTGCCCGTGGACTCGATGTCCGCCGGTGACCCACAATTGCAGTGAGGAGAGGCAGAACGGGAAACTGCCTATGTAAAAAAGGGCGATTCCCCATTCTGCCAGATGACATCACAGATCTACTATATCCAGTGATTGGGAACAGTGATCTCTGTCATGTTCCAGTAAGCCCATCCCCCTACAGTTAGAATACACTGAGGGAACACACTTAACTCCTTGATCACCCCCTAGTGTTAGCCCCTTCCCTGCCAGTGACATTTTTACATTGAACAGTGCATTTTTATAGCACTGATCAATGTAAGAATGTCACTGGTCCCCAAAAAGTGTAATTTGGGGTCAGATTTGTCAGCCGCAATGTCACAGTCCCTCTAAAAATCAAAGAACAATAAAAAAACATTAACATCCCTAAATCTATCCCGTTGTTTGTAAACGTGATAACTTTTGTGCAAACCATTCAATATATGCCTATTTTGATTTTTTTTTTTTTTTACCAAAAATATGTAGAAGAATATATATCGGTCTAAACTGATAAAAAAATATATAAAAAACTAATTTATTCATGTTTATTTTAGCAGAAAGTAAAAAAAAATTAGTTTTTTTAAATGTTGGTCTTTTTTTGTTTATAGCAGGAAAAAAAGAAACGCAGAGGTGATCAAATACCACCAAAAGAAAGCTCTATTTGTGAGTAAAAGAGGATGTCAATTATGTTCAGGTACCCCCTTGCACGACCGCGCAATTGTCAGTTAAAGCGATGCAGTGCCGTATAGCAAAAAATTTCCTGGTCATTAAGGGGGCATTAAGGGGGCAAATCCTTCCGGGGCTGAAGTGGTTAAAGACAAAAAGGTCAGGGAATTAGAATAGCAAGGCCCCCTCTATATATAGCCTTAGAGCAAATATGTACTCTTCTGGGAGTGTGTGATGTGAATATACAACCCTTGTAGCTACATTTACTTTCAAAGCCATAACTGACTGGTATCTAAATAGCATTTTAAGATATAGAGTACAGTATATGTATAACATAAGAAATAGGAAAAGTAAGAAAATAGAAAAATAGGACAGAAACACCAGTTTCTACAAGCCAGAGCCACTGGCCAGTAGTGAACGGAACTGGGGGGACATCAGGAGGGGAACAAAGAGTCAATGCTAGTTTCTAGTTGTCAAAGTCAGCTACCAGGTCTATATTTTTTTCATTAAAATTGAATTTGTTTTTTCAGAATAATACAAAAGTACAAAAGGAACAATAAAGTAGAAATTACATAACTTGTAAAAATTGTTTACAATTGGCAAGAACTTAAAGTGGTTGTAACCCTAAAAAAAATGCTCCTGTCCCTTTAAAGCACAAGATATAACATATTGCCTTTGCAGAGTCAATTGCCCCTTTCTATGCTGTACAATACCTGGTTAATCCTGCCTGTTCATATCCTCCCCTCTGTAAACTGACCACATTTATCATGGCTGTTGATCTCTGATAGCATGGTTGTCTGGTAACCTGAGTCCAGGTGACAGATGCACCCTGTTGGGGTCTGGAGTGCTCCGCAAGGTAATGGAATCTACAGCTGACTGCTGCGGATGGATCCCTGGGAGGTTCAGGAAAGCAGGTACTCTGGAGTACCAACACGGACAACACTGGGAGCTAGAGCATGAGATTTCCCAGGGTGCGGAATCTAAGAGCCAGCGAGTGTTCACCAAGGCCCCTGATGGTGGGGATGGATTAAGCTGCAGTCTGGCTACAGGTCGCGGCCCCCAGGGTCTCCCAGCTCACGCTCACAGTAGACTACTGGAGGGAAGAAAGGAAGCAGCAGCCTGGAACAACAAGGATAGTCAGGAGATGAGCTAAAAGGTCAGGGCAACAAGCAGATAGGGATAGACAAAGAACACGCCAAAGGTTGGAATATGAAGCAGACGAGGACAGTCAAGAACAAGCCAAGGTCGGTAAACAGGATCAGACATAGGACACAGAGGAATAAGCACATGGAAGCCAAAACACACAATATTGATCAGCAGAGCTAAATTGTAGTGCACAGATTAATATAGAGTTCCCTAATAGGGGCTGGGGCGGAGCCATGCTTTGAGGAGAGATCACCAAAGCAGCCAGGTGAGAGTGGCTTGCCTCTTAAATTGAACACATGGAGAGGTAAGCTGACAGACAAACATTAGTGCATAACCATGACAGTACCCCCCTCTTACGAGGCCTCCCCCTCCCCCACATGGGCCCAGGCTTAGAGGGAAACTTCAGGTGAAACCTCCTCAACAGACGAGGCGCAAAGACCTCAGTTGCAGTGATCCAAGACCTCTCCTCAGGACCAAACCCTTTCCAATGCACGAGGTACTGAAGAATGCCTCTTCAGAGCTGGGAATCCAGAATTTGACTAACCTCATACTCCTGATTATCCTCAGAGACCGGGTCCACGGTAGGGAAAGGACGAGAGAACTTATTGAGGACTAAAAGCTTCAGAAGGGCAACAGGGAAGGAGTTAGAGATTTTGAAGCTTTTAGGAATCTGGAGTTTGAAACAACCCGGATTCAGTTTAGAGGTTATAGTGTACGGACCAATGAATCTTGGGGCAAACTTCAGAGAAGGAACCTGGAGCTTGATGTTCCTAGTGGAGAGCCAGACTTTGTCCCCTGGCTGAAGAGAAGGCGGTTTTATGACTGCGGCGGTTTTTCAAAGCCTTTGAATTTGTCAGCAGCTGCCCGGAGGAGCTGAACATGAACATCACCCCAAATAGAATTGAAAGACTCCTGAGCCCTAGCCAAAGCTGAAATATCTGGAGAACAGGTCATGGGAGGAAGGAGTTGAGGGTGGTTTTCATAAAATGTGAAAAAGGGTGTCTTCTGCGAACTGGTATTTACATGATTGTTGTGAGAGAATTCTGCCCATGGGAGTAGAGAAGACCAACCATCATGATGAGCAGAGACTAAGGTGAGAAGAAAGACCTCTAACACCTGATTAACCCTCTCTGTCTGTCCATTGGATTGAGGGTGGTAAGAAGAGGAAAAATCCAAGACAATATTGAGGGATTTGCAAAAGGCTCTCCAAAAAGGAGACTCAAATTGAATGCCCCTGTCGGAAACAATATGAGAAGGAACTCCATGGAGGCAGAAAATTTCTCAAACAAAAATGGGAACCAAGGCAGGAGCAGAAGGAAGAACAGGAAGAGGAACAAAATGAGCCATCTTGGAGAACCGATTGATTACCACCCAAATGACCGTACTATTCTCTGACAGTGGGAGATCGGTCATAAAATCCATGGCAATGTGAGACCAGGGTTACTTAGGAATGGGCAAGGGCATGAGAAGACCAGCAGGGGCTTGTGTGTAGGATTTAGACTGAGCACAGACGTGACAAGCCTTAAGGTAGTCTTTGACATTAAAGCAGAGATTAGGCCAGTAGTAGTGACGACTGATGAGCAGGAAGGATCGGAGGACCCCAGCATGACCTGCCACCTTGGAATCATGTTCCCAATAAAGGATCGTAGCTTTTAGCTTAGTGGGAACTAAGGTCTTGCCAGGAGGAATTTTTGACTACAGGGTGGTAGAATGGGCAACAATGCATGAGGTCGGAACAATCGGCTCAGGTTCAGAGGTGGACTCCTAGTCCAAAGTGTCAAATGACCTAGAGAGTGCATCAGCCTGTCCATTGCAGGGACCAGGTTTGTACGTAATCAAGAAATTTAAACGGGAAAAGAAAAGACTCCACCTGGCCCATCTAGGATTCAGACCTTTAGCATTCTGTAGGTACTGTAGATTCTTGTGGTCAGTAAAAATCGTTATGGAGTGAGGGGAACCCTCCAAGAGATGACGTCACTCCTCTAATGCTAATTTAATTGTGAGAAGTTCCGATCACGATAGCATAATTTCTCTCTGTCTGAGAATTTTTTTTGAAGAAGAACGCACATGGTTAACATCTCTTCTCAAAGGATTGAAGAAGCACAGCTCCCACCCACATTGAAGAAGCGTTAACTTCAATAAAAAAATTGGTCCCAGGATTAGGTCTCCTCAAGAGAGGTCCAGAAACAAAGGCCTGTTTCAGGTCGTGAAATGCAGCGACGGCTTCAGGAGGCCAGTCCTTGGCATTCGCATCCTTCTTGGTCAAAGCAATAATAGGCGCAGCAATTGAAGAGTAATTCCTTTTGAACTGTCTATAATTTGTGAAGCCAAGAAAGTGCTGGATGTCCTTGAGGCTTGCAGGAAGTGGCCAGTTGGTAATGGCCAAGACCGTTCCAGGATCCATACGAAGACCCAAACTTGAGACAAAGCCTCCTAGAAACAGGACCACAGAACATTTAAAGGAACATTTCTCCAGCTTGGCATACGGATTATTCTCTCTAAGGGGCTGATGTACAGTGCGGACATGGTTTCTGTGGACAAGCAGATTTTCCGAAAAGATGAGAATGTCATCCAGATTGATGACAACAAACTGGTACAGCAGATCCCTGAAAATTTCATTGACAAAGTTTTGTAACACAGCTGGGGCATTACACAAACTAAAAGGCATAACCACGTATTCATAATGCCCGTCTCTAGTGTTAAACACGGTTTTCCATTCGTCAACTTCCCGTATCTGAATCAGATTTTATGCACCTCTGAGATCCAACTTGGTGAAAATAGAGGCACCCTTCAACCTGTTGAATAGCTCAGATATTAAGGGCAAGGGGTATCAATTCTTGATAGTCACTGCATTTAAACCTCAATAGTCGATGCAGGGTCCCAAGGTACCAAGGTACCATAATTTTTGGCAACGAAAAAGAACCCTGCACCTGCAGGCGATGAGGATTTCTGAATGAAACCTCTCTCTAGACTTTCGGCAACATACTCTGACATGGCCTGGGTCTCTGGAATGGATAGAAGGTAGGTATGACCCCTGGGCAAGGTTGTTCCGAGGACCAGGTCAATAGCACAGTCAAAAAACCTGTGGGGAGGAAGCACCTCAGCTGATTTCTTACAGAATACATACCAGTATTCGCTGTATGCAGCAGGAAGATCAGAAGATACAGATGTGGTAGCAACCGGAAGTGTCTCCTTGGGGGGCACCTTGAGAAGGCAGGACGAGAAACATGAGGGACCCCAAGCCAGGATCTGCCCAGAGACCCAGTCCACATGTGGAGAGTGGAGCTGTAGCCAAGGAAGGCCCAATACAAGGGGGGTAGAGGCCTTGGGTAGAATGAGGAAGGATATCCACTCCTGGTGGAGTATCCCTACAGACATCTTAATAGGTAGAGTCTGGAAGTGGATAGGGCCCCCTGGGAGAACAGTGCCATCAATTGCCGAGACTACCAGTGATGTAGTGAGGGGCGAAAGGGTAAGCTTCATGAAAGAAGCAGTTCTCCAATCCATAAAATTGCCAGCAGCCCCAGAATCCAGATATGCAAAGATCGATTGAGGAGAAGTGCCTACATGAAGGAACACCAGAAGAAGAAGACGAGAAGGTGATGTTTCTGGGTCCAACACTCCACCTTCCAGATGACCCGAGCATTTCCGAAGAGAGCAGGAGTCACAAAAATGATGCTTGCCCCCACAAAATACAAGCCCAGAGTTCTGCGCCTAGCATGTTCTTCGAGGATTAGCCTAGTCCAGCCCAGCTGGTTCCTCAGAAGGCAGAAGATTCTCCATAGGATGAGGGAGGGAGGGGAGCTCAGATTGGCTAGGGCCCAGGGAGTGCTGGTGTCTTTTTTTCTAGGGACCTCTCCTGAAAACAAATGTCGATCTAGTTACACAAGAAAATTACATCGTCCAGACCGGCGGGAATGGCTCTTCCCGCTAATTTGAAAAAATAGTGTAGGAGAAAATTGTGCTACTAATATCAACCAGCTGCCAGCATCAGCAATAAGACTAATTGCATAAGAGTATAAAGGACAAGGGAGATGCAGCGCTAAAAACTGAGTATACCCCAGATAAATGTCTGGCGATGATATATAAAATATAAAGTGCTGTGTACATTGCTAAATACATATATATATAATCATACAAAGCAGATAAAAACAAGCGTGGTGTGTAGAGCTGAGCAGGCATGGTACATAGCCTGCTCAGCTCTACACACCGTGCTTGTTTTTATCTGCTTTGTGATCACTATTTGTACACATCTGGAGCGATGCTTGTACCTTTTTATATTTTTATTTCAATACATCTACCACATGTACCAGGAACATCGCCATTGCCTTGTGTCACCCTTGGTTTGATGGATGCAGGTATATGCGCATGCCAGTCTATTTGTGGGACTTCGGTTCAAAGATTGAGTTCCTGACTGCCATCCATGCCTGTTTTACCCACCGCCGCTGGCGTGTGTGTCCACAGCTTATTGTAAGAGTACCCCTTCCCTTGGTGTTGGAGGTACAACCCCGGGTGTCGTGTGCGGATTTCACTCTGCATGATTCAGCCTCATTGTTACATCCTATGAATTTCAACACCCTGGGATAATTTTTTAAGGGAATGAACACGTCATTATGAACTTTATTATGTTTCAGTGACTTTTATGTTGCCATTCACTCCTCTGGAATTTAAGAAGAAGAATCTTGGCAAAGACATAAAAGGGCACTGGCCACTGAAGAAACCCAAGCCGGCTCCTCAAAGATGTTTCAAAAGAGCTCCAAGAAGTTGGACAGGCTGGTAACCACAGGATCATTCTTCTTCCACAGGGGGGCAGCCCAGGCTAAAGCTTCACCGGAAAGGAGGGAAATAATATAGGCTACCTTAGCCCGATCAGACAGGAAGTTTTGAGGCTGGAGCTCAAAATGGTGTATTGGCTGAAGAACCCCCTGCAGGCCTTGGAGTCCCCAAAGAAATGGGACAGAGCTGGCAGTTGTAGTGAATTTGTGGCTGTGACTTCTACCGTCATAGGTGCAGCCGCCGATTGTACTTGAGGTTGCTGACTCGGGGCTCCCAAAGAGGCCTGAAGCTGCTCTAAGCAGAAAGCCAGATGCGGGAGGAATCCCATCACCTGAGTTTTATTCAATTCCTGGGTCTCAAGTCTGTGGACTATGCTCTGCAATGAATCATCTGCAGGTAGCAGCACATCAGCCGGGTCCATGGCTGATCAAACTGTCAGGTCACCTGAGTGCAGGTGACAGATGCACCCCGTTGAGGTCTTGAGTGCACCGCAAGGTAGTGGACCTTACGGCTCTGCTGTACGACTGCTGCGGATGGAGCCCCGGGAGGTTCAGGAAAGCAGGTACTCTGGAGCACCGACACGGATCACACTGAGAGCTAGAGCTGTCACAAAACCTCTGGCAGCACTGAATGCCGGTTCGGAAATCACGCTGGATGCAGGGCAGCTCAGCAGCTTAATTGCATACTGGGCAAATTTGGCCAGTGGTCTATTTTCATGACCCAGTAACCCAATGGATCATTAACTAGAAAGCTCTCAATGTCTGTTTTTTCCCCTAGATAATCTCCCATCATATGATGCAGATGCTGTCGATGCATTGTGTAAGCTGACAGCCCTGGTCGCCGAGGACTAAAAAAAATTTGAAATGCATCACTGAGGTGGCCCCCTTCTACACTGCTCCTCTCTTGACTAACAGAAGCCTCAAATCTATGTTTTCCATGGGACTGTAACCTACATGAGTCTGGAAAGGCTTTATATAAATCCCTCTTTAAGGTGTCCTCAAGATATTTTATTTTGTGCTCCCTCTGCAAGGGCAGGATGAGTTCCAAGACTTTCCCCTTGTAATGGTGGTCAAGGCGGGTTGCCAACCAATAATGATCCTTATCCTCGATGCCACAAATTCTCATGTCCTTTAGCAGGCTTTGAAGAATAAGGGAGCCCATGCACCACAAGTTTGCGGAGGCATGAGAAGCAGAGTCCTTGGGGTCACTGAGGATTATAGTATCTGGAACTGCCTCCTCCCACCCACACACTACTCCCAAAAGTTCTGGGGACTGAAGACCATCTCTTAAGGTTTGAGGTATATCTTCCTCTGCTTCATGCCTCCGAAACTGCCGGAATCCTCCTGATCCTCATCCTCCCTCTCCTCTTGTGTGTTTTGTGGTGGCACAAGAATGGAGTCTGCGTAAAGCAGGCCTTGAGAGGAAAGGAAGTCCTCCTCCTCTTCCCACTACTCTGCCTCGGGTGCCCTGTCCATAATGCCACTCAGAGTATGCTCCAGCAGGAACAAAAGAGGGATTGTGTCACTGATGCATGCTTTGTCATGGCTCACCATCCTTGTTGCCTCCTTAAATGGTGACAGTACAGTGAATGCATCCTTTATCAGCAGCCATTGGCATAGGGAAAAAAAGCTGAGGTGCTCTGAGCCTGTCCCTATGCCACACTCACACAAGTACTCATTGACGGCCCTCTTCTGCATGTGCAGCCACTGCAGAATTGCCAAAGTTGAGTTCCACCTGGTGGACATGTGAAAAATCAGGCAGCTTATGGGCAGGTGGAATTCCCGCTGAATTTCATCCAGCCGAGCACTGGCTGTGTATGACCACCTGAAATGGTTTTAGACTCTTCTGGTCTGCTTTAGCAGATCTTTCAACCCTGGATACCTGCTTAAGAAATGCTGCACCACCAAATTGAGGATGGACATGTGCCAGCCATGACATGTGCCAGGTGGACAGAAGGTTTGTGCCATTATCGCACACCACCATTCCTGGCTCCAGCTGGCATGGCGTGAGCCACCTCTGGGCCTGCCCCTGCAGAGCTTCAAGAATCTCTGCTCCGGTGGGGCTCCTGTCCCCTACACAGACCAGCTGAAGCACTGCATGGCACCTTTTAGCCTGACTCATTGAATATCCCCTTGAACACTTAGGGGGCACTGGTGGTTTATAAGATGATTCAGCAGAAGAGGGCATGGAGGAGAAGGAGGAGGAGGAATGGGTGGAGCTGACAAATCTCACAACATCACCACCAGCTGTATGGAGACATGGCGGCACAACAAGCTGCAGCACTGAGCCCTGTCCTCCATCCTTCCAAGTTGCAAACAGAGTTATCCAGTGTGCTGTGAATGAAATATATTATCCCTGACCATGCTTGCTGGACCACGTGTCAGCAGTAACATGGCTGACTGCCTTGTCCAACGATGTCATAACATTGCCTTCCACGTGATGGTACAGACCTGGAATGATCTTACGTGCAAAGAAAGAGTGACTAGGAACCTGCCATTGTGGTACAGCACATTCTGCAAATTCACAGAAGGGGCAGAATCCACCAGATGGAAAGGCAGGAGTTGTAAATCCAGCAGCTTTAACAAGCTTGAATTTGCCTGCTATACTCTACAGCTGGTGGTGTGCTGCTGGCAGTTGTAATGCATGTTGCAAGGATATGTGGCACCCTTTGCTATACCATCATCCCTGTCAGTGGAGGCTGCTGAGAGGTCATAAGATAAAACAAATTTTTCTGCAGCAGAAGGAGCAGAAAAATTAGCTTTCTATAGTATACAGCTGGTGGTATGCTACTGGCAGATGTGCTGCAAGGACCTGTGACACCCTTTGCTATACCATAATCCCTGTCAGTGGAGGCTGCTCAGAGGTCATGAGGTATAGTGGGGGTAGACCAGAAAGGTGAGGAGCAAGGAGGAGCAGAATTGTGTCCCTTTTTGTCTGGTTTTCAGGTGCTCTTGCCATCAGGCTGTGGTGGGAGGATAAATGCCTTGTCAAGCATGTGGTACCCAAATGGCTGGTGTTTTTGCCATGCTTGATCTGCTTGCAGGATTTTGGTGGGGCTTTTTATTTAAATAAATAAATAAATAAAAATCCAAACAATTTTTTGTTATAACAACCTAAATAGAGAGAGGGAAGATGAGAGAGAGAGAAAGGGGATGACAGAGGGGTGAGGGGCAAGGGAGGGAGGATGAGAGAGAGAGAAGATGCGCATGAGCATGCGTGACATCAATGCAGCCCAGCCAAGGCAAGTGACCGTAGGCACAGATCCCAGAAGGAAGACCAGATTAAGATGTAAGTGCCCGGTACCCACCAGACTGATCACAGCGCAGCACTGGAGGGCTCAGTCTGACAGGTAAGTGTACCCTAATGTGCTAATATGATGTGCATACGTGTACATTAGGGCATAGCCTACCTCAGTGCCTCTAAAAAGTAGTAATGTTAGCAAAGTTTACTACCGCTTTAATATCACAGGATCTCAGGAGCCTCTCATGGGGCCCTCTACTCACCTGGGGCCCTTGGGCAGTGCTCAAGTGCATAGTTGCCAACATTTCAAAAATATTTTCAGGGACACTTTTTTACCAGTGGTATATTTAGAGTAGCTGACATCCCCTGTGTTTCTCTATACATCACAATAGTAATCACAAAATAAATGAGTACTAATAATGGGCACAACAAATATGAGGACTGAGAAAATT
Source organism: Lithobates clamitans (assembly GCA_037952925.1). NCBI lineage: Eukaryota > Metazoa > Chordata > Amphibia > Anura > Ranidae > Lithobates > Lithobates clamitans. The sequence goes on from JBBGZY010000541.1 coordinate 288,891, forward strand.
TCCTTTAGTTGAACTAACAAAAGTGTGCCCATTCTAGAGCTGGTAACATTGAGGATATTCAATATAATTTTAAAGAACTGTTTTTGTGGGTAAGAGGCATAGGGGTGGACTATGGATGGTATAAAAGTTGTAAGTATGTGTAGGTGAGGGAGAGGTATGTGGAGGGTATAACAGTGGGCACTATGTACAGGAGAGTGTGGAGGGTATGACAGTGAGCACTATGTACAGGAGAGGAGTGTGGAGGGTATGACAGTGGGCAGTATGTACAGGAGAGGAGTGTGGAGGGTATGACAGTGGGCAGTATGTACAGGAGTGGAGTGTGGAGGGTATGACAGTTAGCACTATGTACAGGAGAGGAGTTTGAAGGGTATGACAGTGGGCAGTATGTACAGGAGAGGAGTGTGGAGGGTATGACAGTGGGCAGTATGTACAGGAGTGGAGTGTGGAGGGTATGACAGTTAGCACTATGTACAGGAGAGGAGTTTGAAGGGTATGACAGTGGGCGGTATGTACAGGAGAGGAGTGTGGAGGGTATGACAGTGAGCAGTATGTACAGGAGAGGAGTGTGGAGGGTATGACAGCGGCGTTATGTACAGGAGAGAAGTGTGGAGGGTATGACAGTGGGCACTATGTATATGAAAGGAGTATGTAGGGTATGACAGTGAGCAGTATGTACAGGAGAGGAGTGTGGAGGGTATGACAGTGGGCACTTTGTATAGGAGAGTAGTGTGGAGGGTATGACAGTGGACACTATGTATAGGAGAGGAGTGTGGAGGGTATGACAGTGAGCAGTATGTACAGGAGAGGATTGTGGGGGTATGACAGAGGGCACCATGTACAGGTGAGGAAGATGAAGGAATCTGGGAAAGAAAATGTTAAGTTTTGTGGAAGGATGTTTAGGGACTGCGTAGTGGTTAAGCGGGCCATACATGGATTGAAATTAAGCCAAGTAAGCAGAGACCAGCCATAGTCGATCTATGTATGGGCTAGCTGGTTATACACAAGTCAATCTATTAATCAACTTGAGTACAACCAGCCTGTCAGATTTTTCCCAAAACAATCAGTGCTGCCAGCTACAGTTAGCAACACTGATGATTGTATTGTGTGGGTTGGGAAGGCTCCCCACTGGCAGAACACAATAACACTGCGGGAGTGGTTCCCCATCCACAGGTCAGCAGGTGAGAGGGTGTGTGGGGACAGGCTGGGGAGAGAAGTCTGTCACCAGGGGGGTGTGAGGTGGTCATGGAGGGATATCAATCAGCGGGTGGGGGAAGTAACTGGGAGTGATATCTTTTGGAGTAGGGTCTGTCATTTGCAGGTTGGGAAATGGTCACCTGTGATATAAGTTCAAGGGAGGTGGCTAACATGGGGAGTGACCTGGTTTGTGGTGAGTGTGAAATGGATGACGTGTTTCAAGTTTCTTTCACATTTGCGGTAATGCATATTGCCCTCTGAAAAGTGATCTGTGGTGGATTGCTTTTCAACGAGTGGTATAGCAGCAGCTGACAGGTATTCATGAGGTGCTACTGCCGCCTCTTTGTTTTTTTACATTGCTGAATGGTAGTTTTACATTGTTGGACTACATCGCTCGCTACTGCGAGTGAGCTTGGGTTGCAATTGCAGAGTGGCCCCACTGAAATTAATAGGCGAGTTTGACAGGTGGTGCTGCCTGTCATACTCTGCAGGCTGAGTTAAAGATGCTGCAGCTAGAGAAGTTACAAAAAAAAAAAGTTGCAGCTGTAAAGTAAAGCATCACAGCTCCAGCATTCGTGCAGCCCTGTCCAAATGTAAGATTTGGGTCAGGGACATGTAACCTGTAAAAAATGTTAAAGCGTCGCCTATGGAGATTTTTAAGTACTGAAAATTGGCACCATTCCACAAGTGTGCACAATTGTAAAGTGTGACATGTTAGGTATCTATTTACTTGGCCTAACTTCATCTTTCATAGTATACAAAAAAATCGGGCTAACTTTAGTTTATTTTTTTTTATTCATGAAACAGTTTCTTTCCAAAAAAAACACGTTTGAAAAATTCCTGCACAAACACTGTGTGACATAAAAAGTTGCAATGACCACAATTTTATTCCCTAGGGTGTCTGCTAAAACAATATATATATATATATATATATATATATATATATATATATATATACATATACAGTATAATGTTTGAGGGTTCCAAGTAATTTTCTAGCAAAAAAAATATGATTTTTACATGTAGGAGAGAAGTGTCGGTATTGGCCTGGGTGGTAAGGGGTTAATTCCCATATGTAACTAATATAAAAAAAAATATTATATATTGTTTTTAAGGTAATTAAGGCACTGTGCGCTTATCCTCTCAGTCTGCTGCAAACAGAGTGTGCCAGTTTGTATTTAAACTGGCCGCTCTGTCTGTAGCTTCTGACAGGCTGTGTAAGGAGCCCCAATATCTCTGGAACCATAGTTCCTAGGAACCCCAAATTTTGGCCAGTGGTGGGTGGGTACCTACCCACTAAATTTGGGGTCTCTACGACCCTCTAAGCTTGATCCCTTTTTTTGGGGGGGGTTTGGGGGCAAATGGGCCTATCTTAAGTTAAGGGGTCTGGAGCTGCAGCCCCAATAGCCCTTATGTTAATCTATGCCCTGTCTGCTTGAGGCAAAGTTTGCAAATTGCAACAGTGCAATTGGCTGCATATTTGCTAAAAAAGGCCCAGACAGCTGAGCTGTGGAAAGTGGGCCAGGAGATAACAGCGCCACCATCTGGTGGAATAGGGTGGCTGCTCTCTACTCTTCCATGATGGCTGCCTCATTGGATTTGAGCCTCACCCTCACTTTCCTCCTCTGCTCTATTCAGCACCAAGGACACATCAGTGACCTCATCATCATCATCATCATCCCCACCATCTCATCATTATTGGAGCCAATTTAGCAATATGCTGCAGCTGGGGGAACATGACTGTCAATTTGTTGTTTACCAGTGTTCTCCCCTCTCTGTAGGCTCATGTTCCTACCTTCTTCAACCTCAGAACCAAGATCTGAATTAAGTAATGGCTGTGTCAAGTGGCTGATGCTGTGTTCAAATAACTCATCTGACTCCTCCATAGGGTTGCCACCTGTCCGGTTTTCTTACGGACAGTCCGGTTTTTGAATGATGTGTTCAGGTTTCCATCTTCCTCAGACCCAGAAACATCATCTACACTGCACTGAGAGTGACAAGTCTGCTCGCCTCAGATCTGTCTCCCTTCCCGACGATAGCCTGTTTCAGAATAGCCGAGTGTCAGTTGTTCAAAGCTACCTCCTCCCCCTCCTCCTTCTCTGCTCTGTACACACACACATGAGGGAGAGCAGAGACACGCTGATCGAGATCTGTACAAAGTTTTCTATGCTCTGTAGATGGAGGGGGGGAGAAGTGTCTGGGAAGGAGAGCAAGGTAAAAAATGTATAGTGATTAGGGGGTTAAGAGGATATGTGCGGGGCGCTTTGGCAGAGAAAGGGACTTATGCTATAAGTGTGGTTTGGATTTGAAATCCGACAAACCCTTTCCAGCACTATCCCTCTCCCCTCTCAAAGCACCCCCCGCACATATCTAAGCCCCCCAGCTCTAGCCCCCTCCCCTCTCAAAGCACCCCAGCACATATCTAACCCCCAGCACTATCCCTCACCTCTCTCAAAGTACCACAGCCTCCCAGCACATATCTAACACCCCCCACCTTGCACTATCCCTCTCCCTTCACAAAGCACCCCCCCAGCTCTAGCCCTCTACCCTCCCAAAGCACCCATCTAGCACATATCTGACCCTCCCTTGTTAGTTCTAGCTTTCTCCCCTCCCAGAGAATCCCCCAGTAGATATCTGACTCCCCCTCCCGCTAGCACAAGTCCTCTCCCCCCAAAGCACCCCCAGCAAATATATAAGCCCCCTGCTAGCTCTAGCTCTCTCTTTCCTCCCAAAGCACCACATAGAACATATCTAACCCCCTTCCAGCACTAGCCATCTCCCCTCCCAAAGCACCCCCCCAGCACACATTCAACCCCCTGCAAGCATTAGCCCTCTCCCCTCCCAAAGCACCCCAGCACATGTTCAGGCCCCCCTGATAGCTCTCTCCTCTCTCAAAGTTCCCTCCTGGCTAGTTCTAGCTCTCTCCCCTCCCAAAGCACCACATAGCATATATCTGGCCCCCCTCCTCCAGCACTAGCCCTCTCCCCTCCCAAAGTACCACCAAGCACATATCTGACTCCCCCCAACACTAGCCCTCCCCCCTCCCATAGAGTCTCCCAGCACATATCTAACTCCCCCACCCACCTGCTAGCACTAGCCCCCTCCCCAGCACATATCTGACCCCTGCATTTTGTGCATTAATTATTTCTGACCCCCGCATTCTGTGCAGAACACTCACAATTCAGCCACATGTACTGTTCACCATGGCACGCTATGTGAGCCACATTACTGCTCTGTTTTGGGCCACCAAAAGTGTCCCAAAAAGGTGGCAACCCTACTCCTCCATGCCTGATCCATGCCTGATGCTGAGGCTATGGCAGGAGTAGCTGTGGACAAGGAGGCAACATAAGCCACTCTGGCAGCTGCAATAGACTGCACACTAGTCTCTGCTTGGGTGATGAGGATGGTTTAGTAAGCCAGTCCACCACCTCCTCTGCATGCTGTGGACACAAAAGCTGCTGGCCTCCTCACAGTTCCATGGGAGTGTTTACCTCTCCTTGTTGGCTTCCCAGAGATGATGGGGTAGGGGCTTAGTGACAAGATGTAATAAAGATGAGGAAATGTGTATGTGGATGCACTTTAATCAATGGAAAGTAGTGTTTGGTGCACTTTAACTTGAGTACTCCCTACATAGACACACTACACTACAATATACTGCAGTAAAACTACTGCACTGACGCACTGCAATATACTGAGCTATATGTGCATTAACACACAGAAATATACTGCACTGAAATATACTGTACTGTGTTAAACAAATGCACTCCAACATACTGCAATATACTGCGTTAAACATGCACCAACGCACTGAAATAAACTGTGGTAAACATGTACTAAAGCACTGCAATATACTGCGGTAAACGAGCACCAACGCACTCAAAAATACTGGGTTAAACGTGCACTAATGCACTGCAATATAATGTGGTAAACGTGCAATAATGCACTGAAATATACTGCGTTAAATGTGCACTAACGCACTGCAATATACTGCGGTAAACCTGCAATAACGCACTGAAATGTGCTATTTGTGTTACGTCGGCGTGAAGGAGTTAAATAAGACAGGGTCCTTCGCTTCCACCTACATACTCACTGAGAGCTTCTTCACGTATGGCTATTATTGCCACCCCTCTGAAAAGCAAACTGTGGCGGACCACTTTCCAGAGGGTGTTTGACTGGTAGAGAGGAGGCAATATTTTGCCTCTTCATAGCCTGTTCATAGAACCACACGCCTCTGACGCAGCCGGCGTTGACCAGCGAAACCGGTTAGACTATCTCTCTGCCCACCAAGCCCCTGTGACTGGAGAATCCCAACATTAATCCACGCAAGGCAGACCCTTTCAGGAATTGGCACCGCTACTGGCATTAAAGACATTTTTCTTTCTTCACTATCGAACTGATAATTATCATATTCATCTTATCTCAGTATGGGACTATCAGCTCTGGTACACATGGTCTCTGGGGACCAGGATTGTCAGCTTGCATTTAATATTTGTCACCAATACAAGGTTTTGCAACAGTGAGAGGGAGGCTTCAGCAGATCACTTTGACTTTCAAGCTTGTATTTTGGCACTTTGCGCCACATACGTATATATATATATATATATATATATATATATATATATATATATATATATATATATATATATATATATATATATATATATATATATATATATATATATATATACACACAATGTTTGTGTGTCCTCCCATGTCATATGCCTCCTCTAAACCACTGTTGACATATGGTGCTTCTTTTGGCATAATTTGCCAGTGTGCCTTCTTTTCAATATCTAGGTCTGACCTTCCCAGGATCCATCCCAGGTTGGAAACCAACTATGCACATTGTCCAATCCATTTGCATATAACCTTCACTTTTGAATTCATTACTGCTACGTAGGATTGAGTTTACTGTGCTATTATATTTTTCGCCATTTCTCTATCTTTGTCACTGGAAGGGGGCATCAATGGTGGACATTGAGTTTTTAATCTAGTATGATTCAGGTTTTAATATAGGTTATTCTACCATGTGTTTTGATACAATACATTTTGACTTTTCATTGCACAGTGGGCTGTGTTTCCCTATTCTTTTTCATTGGAGTTGGTTGAGCCTATACAGGGTTTTTATTATTAGTTTTTGAAAAAAAAAAGAATAAAGAGAGGCAGCAGTCCTCTTGTTGCTGTCCATTTTTGCAACTCTTATGCCGCGTACACACGGTCGGACTTTCTGGCATACCTGGTCCGGCGGACCAGAGTGTGCCGGACAATCCGCCCGTGTGTAGGCGCCGGTGGACTTTTCCGGCTGACTTTTTCCCAAAAGCCTGCCGGACCTAGATTTTAAACAAGTTTTAAATCTTTCCGTCGGACTCAGTTTCTGGCGGAAAGTCCGCTCGTCTGTGTGCTGGTTCGACGGAAAGCCCGCTCGTGTGTATGCTGGTCCAATGGAGAAGAGAAGAGAAGACAAGAAGCCCAGAAGTCTGGACCTCTGCTGGCAAGAGAGATACCTGAAGACAGCGGAGGAGCCGGCCGAAGAACTGGAACACCGGGAGAAGAGAGCGGAAAAGAACCAACCGGACGCCGGGAGAAGATGAACCGGAGGGACCCCCGAAGACGGAAGAAGACCCCCGAAGACGGAGGAAGATCCCCCCCCCCGGAGCTGTTTAATAAAATATTTTAAAAACCTGTGTAGTGTTTTATTATTTACACTTTTTCCCTAGGTGAATGGGTAGGGGTACCATGTACCCCATACTCATTCACATGAGTGGGGGGCCGGGATCTGGGGCCCTCTTATTATAGGGGGCTCCCGGATTCCGATAAGCCCCCCGCCCGCAGACCCCGACAACCAACAGCCAGGGTTGTCGGGAAGATGCCCTTGTCCTCATCAACATGGGGACAAGGTGCTTTGGGGTGGGGGGGCCCGCAGGGCGCCCCCCTCCCCCGAAGCACCCACCCCCCATGTTGAGGGCATGCGGCCTGGTACGGTTCAGGAGGGGGGGCGCTCGCTCGTCCCCACCCCCTTTCCTGACCGGCCAGGCTGCGTGCTCGGATCGGGGTCTGGTATGGATTTTAGGGGGGACCCCACACCATTTTTTCGGCGTAAGGGGTACCCTTTATAATCCATACCAGACCTAAGGGCCTGGTATGCCCCGCAACGGGGCTCACAAGGTGTCAATCTCGCCGATAAAAGCGGCAAGGTTGACATCCTTTTCTAGTCCCGTCGCACCTGAGTCACGTTCAAAATGAACGGACTTGTCCGTGTGTGGGCAAGTCCGTTCATTCTGAAAGTCCACCGTAACTCCGGCGTAAGTCCGTCGGAAAAATGGGCGGACTTAGCCCGCCGCAAAGTCCGGTCGTGTGTGGGCAAGTCCGTCCGTTTTAAAGTCCGGCGCACCTGGCGGACAAAGTCCGTCAGAAAGTGTGCCGGACCAAGTAGGACAGAAAGTCCGACCGTGTGTACGCGGCATTAGGCTGAACAACTCACTTCAGTCCCGTCATAAGTAGAATGTGGATTGGGCAGTCTTTTTATGCTGTCGAGTGGCTTCTGCTGGGTCGTCTAGTCTTAATGACCACCACTCTGTCCTTGTAAATGGCTCTTCCCAGCCACATACTGCCTACCGCCATACATTTGATACCCCTCTCCTGCACATACTACCAGTGGCGTAGCGTGGGTTGTCAGCGCCCGGGGCAAGGCAAGTAATTTGCGCCCCCTAACCTGTGGACAATTCGCACTCCCTGAGTCCCTTCCCTTCCTACAATAATACTGACCTACCTGACCAATAATCTGATTCCTATACTGACCACTACACTATACTACTACACTATACAATACACTGACCTATCTCATTCCTATACTGACCCTTACACTGACCTACCCGATTCCTACATCGACCACTACACTACACACTGACCTACCTGATTCCTATACTGACCACTACACATCACACCAACCTACCCGATTCCTACATTGACCACTACACTACACACTGACCACTACACTATACAATCCACTACACAATCCACAATCCACTATACACTGACCACTACACTACACACCACACCAACTTACCTGATTCCTATACTGACCACTACACTATACTACTACACTACCCACTACACAGTGCACTATCCACTGACCACTACACACCACACTGACCACTACACTAAACACCACACACTGACCTACCTGATTCCTATACTGACCACTACACTACTACTACACAATACACTACACTATCCACTGACCACTACACTACACACCACTAACCACTAAACACCACTTACCACTACACACTGACCACTACACACCACTAACCACTACACACTGACCACTACACACCACTGACCACTACACACCACTGACCACTACACACCACTGGCCACTACACACTGACCAGTACACATTGACCACTACACATTGACCACACTACACTACACACTGACCACTATTAAACACACCACACTGACCACTACACACCACTACACTACACACTGACCACTACACTACACACTGACCACACACCACACTGACCACTGCACTACACACTGACCACTACACTACACACTGACCACACTACACTACACACCACTAACCACTACACACTGACCACTACACACCACTAACCACTACACACTACACTACACCACACACTGACCACTACACACTGACCACTACACACTGACCACTACACACTGACCACTACACTACACCACACACTGACCAATACACACTGAGCACCACTAACCACTACACACCACTAACCACTACACTACACACCACACTGACCACTACACACTGATCACTACACACTGACCACCACTAACCACAACACTACACACTGACCACTACACACTGACCACTACACTACACCACACACTGACCACCACTAACCACTACACACCACTAACCACTACACTACACACTGACCACTACACACTGACCACCACTAACCACTACACTACACACTGACCACTACACACCACACACTGACCACCACTAACCACTACACACCACTAACCACTACACTACACACTGGCCACTACACACTGACCACTACAAACCACTAACCACTACACTACACACTGACCACTACACACCACACTGACCACTACACTACACACCACACTGACCACTACATACCACTACACTACACGTTGACCACACTACACACTGGCCCCACTACACTACACACCACACTGACCACTACACTACACACTGACCACTACACACCACTACACTACACACTGACCACTACACTACACACTGACCACACACCACACTGACCACTACACAATACACTACCCACAGACCACTACTACTCAATACACTACATACTGACTGCTACACAACACTCTACCCACAGACCAATACACTACACACAATAAACTATACACTACCCACAACACTATACATTACACTATAAACTAACTTTCTGACTGCTTCCTCTCCCCAGACCATATCTACTCCCCCCGGACTGAGTGAGTCTCTTACCTTTTTTTCTTCTATCTGTTCTGCCTCTGACTGTCACACTGCCTGCTCTGCGGGGACATGATGATCAGTGACCCGGGCCGGAGAGGAGGAGGAGGCGGAGAGGAGGAGAAGACAGCGGCCACAGACTGCCTGCCGCGACGGCCGACGGGGACATGATTGGTGACCCAGGCCGGAGAGGAGGAGCAGGATAAGACGGTGGCCACAACGAAGGCCAGCCCCGCTCCCCCGTGATTGAGGACAGGCCAGCCCCACCTGCCGCACATGACCCCTTTCGACCAATCACAGGGCGCCAGGGGCTGGCCTGAGAATTAACATGGCGGCTGGAGCGCGGGGTCACAGAACATAGAATTTAGATGTATGGAGAGAGGGTGACACATACCGGAGCAGGATTTCGCCCCCCAAATGGTGCGCCCGGGGCCTACGCCCCCCTCGCACCCCCCACGCTACGCCACTGTACTCTCTTCTAGGGATGGGCTTAACACCCCCCTGTTTGGTTCGCATCCAGAACATGCGAACAGGCAAAAAATTTGTTCGAAAACGTGAACACCGTTAAAGTCTATGGGACGCGAACATGAAAAATCAAAAGTGCTAATTTTAAAGGTTAATATAGAAGTTATTGTCATAAAAAGTGTTTGGGGACCTGGGTCCTGCCCCAGGGGACATGTATGAATGCAAAAAAAGTTTTAAAAATGGCTGTTTTTTTCAGGAGCAGTGATTTTAATAATGCTTAAAGTGAAACAATAAATTCTTTAAATTTCCTACCTGGGTGGTGTCTATAGTATGCCTGAATGCATGCCTAAAGTAGCACATGTTTCCCATGTTTATAACAGTCCGAGAGCAAAATGACATTTCTAAACGAAAAAAAGTCATTTAAAAGTGCTAGCGCTAGTGCCGGCTATTAATGAATTGTCGGTACCGACAATACACATAAAAGTCATTGAAAGTCATTGAAAAATTTTTAAAAAATTCATGGGGGTCCCCCAAAATTCAATTACCAGGCCTTTCAGGTCCGGTATGGATATTAAGGGGAACTCTGCGCCAAAATTAAAATAAAAATGGCGTGGGGTTCCCCCAAAAATCCACACCAGACTCTTATCTGAGCACGCAACCTGGCAGGCCGCAGGAAAAGAAGGGGGGGATGAGAGAGCGCCCCCCTCCTAAACTGTGCCAGGCCACATGCCCTCAACATGGGGAGGATGTCCCCATGTCGATGGGGACAAGGGCCTCATACCCACAACCCTTACCCGGTGGAAGTGGGGGTCTGTGGGCGTGGGGCTTATCGGAATCTGGAAGCCCCCTTTAACAAAGGGGACACCCTGATCCCAGCCCCCCTATGTGAATTGGTAAGGGGTACATTGTACCCCTACCATTTCACAAAAAGAACATGTCAAAATGTTAAAAAAAACACAGGAGACGGTTTGGGACAAGTCCTTTATTAAAAATAAAAAATAAATAAATAAAAAAGAGATTCCAGCGATGTAATCCAATAAATTCATTCTCCTACTCCAGCGATGTAATCCAATTCTCGATCTCCAGCGATGGATGATCTCCAGCGACTCCAATGAGGAACACGCACAGGATCCTGCCTCCAAAGGAGGCACCCAGCCAATGACATGGCACTAGCTTGACAGCTTTTATGTAGCTGAGGGCGGGGCCACCCGTCACGTGACCTCGCCCCTCTCTAACAAGGGGAACAGATAGCCCATCCCTACTCTCTGCACTCCTCTCCCTGCACATACTACCCACTGCCATACACTCCACACTCCTTTCTCTGCCATACACTCCACACTCCTCTCCCTGCACATACTACCCACACTGTACATTCCACACTGTACATTCCCTATTTAACATTACCACATTCTTCACTATGTAAGTCATCTCAGACTCTATTTAACCACACCCCCTTTAAGCCATGCCCAATATTTAGCCCAATTTAAACCATGTCCACTCTTCACAGCGACACATTTTGTGCCAGGAATAAGCCTTTGCTGTCCAAAAAGAACACTAACGCAAGACTAATGTTATTTACTAGAGAGGTAAAAACCAGGCCTTCTGGAACAATATGCCGTGGACTGATGAAATTAAGATAAAGGTGTTCGGTTCTGGCCAAACAGTGTACATATTTTACCACAAACTGATTACAGCATTTCAGGAAAATAACATTATGCTAACTGTGAACTGTGGTGGTGCAAATGTTATAGTTTTGGGTTGCTGTGCAGCTTATATGCCTGGAAAGCATGCAGTTTTTCTCTCTTTTTTTTTTTTTAATTTAAATCCTTTTTTATTAATTTTCCAAGATATACAGGTACAAAAATAAGCAATACTTTTAATATAAAATCGTTACCAGAGGCCAAACAAAACACCATCCAGAAGCTCACATTATTACCGTCATACCTTTTTAATTTACCCATAACCTTTATCCCTCCCACCCCCAACCCTTTGGCTCTATCAAGTGGAACTACAATACCAATCCACAATAGACTAGAATACAGTTGAAAGATATTTCAGCAGTTACAATTTACCATTCTCTTCCATTCCCACGTACTAGATCCCATCTTTCCTTTCGGCCCACCTTACAGGATCCCCAGGTCATTGCTCGAACCCTGGAACCATGGTTCCCACCTATTACTAAACTTCCTGTAGCTTCCTCTTCTAATATAAGTTGTCCCCTCTGTTCTCACCAGCACATTCATTGTTCTAACCCAGTCCCCTGGGGTAGGGGGGGCCGCTGACAGCCAGGACTGCGCTATCAGTTTCCTCGCCTGATAAAGGCATCTCACCACTGCTGTAACTTTAAGCCTATTTCCCATGTTCTGACTAATTAGTCCCAGCACATAGGTCTTAGCCTCCGATTCCAGTCTTATCCCAAACCTGGTTTCAATAACCTTCAGTATCTCGGACCAGTATCTGGCTAGTTTCGGGCATATCCACATCATGTGTATGAGATCGCCCCTCTCAAGACATCTGGGACATTTATCATCTAAGCTGCGACCGAACCTGAACAGCTTCTTTGGGGTATACCAAGCTCTATGCACCAGCAAGAGGTGGGAGGCCCGCTGCGACGGAGAGACCGACACCAGAGGGCCCAATGCCAATATCCTATTCCACTGGTCGTCCGTCAACTCCCCCATGTCCGCCTCCCACCCCTCCCTGGCCCGCTTGAGCGTTTGTATATTTGTCATTCTGGCCATCAGTTGTCCATAGATCCCTGAAATCATACCCTTAAGGTTAGATGTTAATACCACTCTATTAAGGAGAGGGGCCTTGCACCATTCCAAAGTCCTAGACTTGAATTGTTTATCCAGGGCATGCCTAATCTGGAGGTAATAATAAAATGTTTCCTTTGGAATACCAAATTCTCTTCTTAGATCCATAAAGGACTTAAGAACCTTGTCCTTAAACAATTGGGCCAGCCAAACCAAACCACACTCTTCCCACAACCTATTTTTTCCAACAAAGTTTAGTTCCTTCAATTGCTCATTGTTCCATATAGGTGAGAACTCCGTAAAGCCCCCATACCCCAACTCAGCCTTCACTGCACGCCAGATTTTTGCAACCAGCTTATATGTTGGTAGCGCGCAGCAAATAGACTCGGCCTCTAGTGCCCCTGCTAAGGATTTATGTGGCTTACCTGATAACATAATTTCCCTAGTATTGTTCACCTCCCCCCTATTTTAACACCCTCCCAGATGTTGCATCTGTGCAGTCAGAAAATACTTATATGGGTGAGGAACCGCCAGCCCCCCCCTCTCTAGTGGGACGTTGTAGTGTCAGAAGGCTGATCCTAGCCTGACCTTTTTTCCATATTAACTCTCGGAAAAGTGAGTTTATTTTAACAAACCAATTTCTACTTATCCACACCGGAGAGTTATAGAGTATGTAAATTAACTGCGGCATCCAAATCATCTTGATCAGGTTTACCCGGCCTACTACCGACAGAGGGAGCCGGCACCAAATATCCTTCTTCCTTTTAAATCTTTCTAAAAGTGGAACTAAATTATCACTAATAAACTGGTTAGGGGTACTAGATAACACTATACCCAAATACTTAAACTTTTCCACTATTTTAATCCGGGGTAATCCCTGGGGAAGCGAACCACTAGTTGAGTCAATCGGGAGGAGTACCGTCTTCTCCCAGTTGACCATCAGCCCGATACCCTCCCGAATCCTTCCACCAGCTGCATTACTTTTACTAGCGAGGGCCCTGTGTCCCCCAGAAATATTAAGATGTCGTCGGCATATAGGGCTATTTTTTCCTCTCCCCCTTTCCTCTTAAATCCCTGCAGACCAGAAGCATTTCTCACAACTTCCGCAAAAGGCTCCATTGCCAGGGCAAACAGCAGGGGTGAAAGCGGGCATCCCTGCCTAGTTCCCCTCCCAATAGATATCCTCCGCGAAAATGCGTTGTTGATCTTTAATCTGGCGTTAGGGTGCTGATAAAGTATTTTAAGCCAATTGATAAATAACGGGCCAACACCGTACCTCTCCAGAACCCACCATAGATATCCCCATTCCAGAGTGTCAAACAGGGATGAGCTTCGTGTTCGAGTCGAACCCATGTTCGACTCGAACATCGTCTGTTCGCCCGTTCGCCGAATTGCGAACGATATGGGCCGTTCGCGCCAAATTCATGTGGCACGTCACGGCCCATAATTCACCGCGGCATCGCAGTGCATTGCTGGCTGATGATTGACCAAGCATGCACTATGACCCGCATGCTTGGCCAATCACAGCGCCGTCTGAACAGAGAGCCGTAATTGGCCAAAGCCAAGGAGGCTTTGGCCAATTATGGCTCAGGGGATTTAGTACACACCCCACACTATATAAGGCCACCTGCACGGCGGCCCTGTGTAGTGTGTGTTCCGGCGTTGAAAGAGATAGACAGAGAGACAGTGTCATTTGATTTGAGTTAGATAGATTAGGCAGAACAGTCAGTCAGTTAGCTGCACTTACAGTGTATTGTGTATATATATGCATCCCAGGTGTTGCATATATATATATATATATATATATATATATATATATATATACACTGTATTCAGTTTAGCTAGATCCGTTTCTGTTATCTTCCTACTGACAGGCAGGCTTGTCTTGTTACAGTATTTACAGCTACCTGAAGAAAATTACTGGTGTTCTTTTGATCATATTAGTACCACAGTCAGGCAGCTAGACTATTTACAGTTAGCGCAGTGCGTCCTGCTCACAGTGTTCAGCTAGATCCGTTCCTGATATCTTCTTACTGACAGGCAGGCTTGTCTTGTTACAGTATATACAGCTACTTGAAGAAAATTACTGGTGTTCTTTTGAACCTATTAGTACCACAGTCAGGCAGCTAGACTATTTACAGTTAGTGCAGTGCGTCCTGCTCACAGTGTTCAGCTAGATCCGTTCCTGTTATCTTCTTACTGACAGGCAGGCTTGTCTTGTTACAGTATATACAGCTACCTGAAGAAAATTACTGGTGTTCTTTTGATCCTATTAGTACCACAGTCAGGCAGCTAGACTATTTACAGTTAGTGCAGTGCGTCCTGCTCACAGTGTTCAGCTAAAACTACAAGTTAGTGGGGTGCGTCCTGCTCACAGTGTTCAGCTAAACTTACAAGTTAATGTGGTATGTCCACCTCACAGTGTTCAGCTAAACCTACAAGTTAGTGGGGTGCGTCCTGCTCATAGTGTTCAGCTAAACCTACAAGTTAGTGTGGTGCGTCCACCTCACAGTGTTCAGCTAAACCTACAAGTTAGTGCGGTGCGTCCTGCTCACAGTGTTCAGCTAAAACTACAAGATAGTGCTGTGCGTCCTGCTCACAGTGTTCAGCTAAACCTACAAGTTGGTGTAGTGTGACCTCTGCACAGCGTTCATCTAAAGCTACAAGTTAGTGCAGTGCGTCCTGCTCACAGTGTTCAGCTAAAACTACAAATTAGTGTGGTGCGTCCACCTCACAGTGTTCAGCTAAACCTACAAGTTATTTTTTGCGAGCTCTGCACAGTGTTCACCTAAAGCTACCTGTAGAAGGTTGGTGGTGTTTTCCTGATCCTATCACTTCCACAGGCAGCTAAAAAAGCTACAAGTTATTTTTTTGCGAGCTCTGCATAGCGTTCAGCTAAAGCTACCTGTAGAAGGTTGGTGGTGTTCTCATACTACAGGCAGGCAGTTGATTTTGCTATATATATATATCCCAGCTTAGTGCAGCTACAGGCCATTAGTATGTCTGGAAGGCCAAGAAGGAGAGGCAGACAGTCACAAGCCAATAAGAGAGGGCAAGCAGGCTCTGTGTCTAGTGCTGGTCGTGGAGACGGTGCATCCTCATCAGCACGTGGCTGTGGGACACGCTTGGCCTTTTTTTTGGCAGCTGGCCGTGTTGAGCTGCAACATGCGGAAGACTTGGTCGAGTGGATGACCAAGCCGTCCTCATCCTCCTCATCTTCTCTCACCCATGCCCAGGATACTTTGTCTGGCAAAGCAGCGGCCCCTTCCCTTGGCTCAATATCATCAGTGACTCCTTCCCTAGCCCCACCATGTCCTCCTGAGGAGTCCCTCGAACTGTTTGACCACAGTGTTGGGTACATGCTCCAGGAGGATGCCCAGCGTTTGGAAGGCTCTGATGATGATACTGATCTCGATGAAGGCAGTAACATGAGCGCAGACAGAGGAGGTGCCGAAGAAGGACAGCAATCTGGCAGTCATGCTCCCCCTGCTGCAGCATACTGCCAGGTTTGCTCCAGTGATGAGGAGGGAGGGGATGATGAGGTCACTGACTCAACGTGGGTGCCTGATAGGAGAGAGGAGGAGGAGGAGGAGGTGGCACATCACCAACAAGGCAGGATGCCCTCCAGGGGCCAGCCTAAGGGCAGCACATTGACTGCATCACACCCCAAAGCTCCACATGTGCAGGGCGCTGCAGTCTCTGCGCGTTATTCTAAAAGTTCTTTGGTGTGGGCCTTTTTTGAGATGAGTGCATCAGATCGCACCGCTGCTTTTTGCAACATATGTCTCAAGCGTATCTCGCGTGGTCAAAACATCTCCCACTTGGGTACCACATGCTTGACCAGACATATGTTGACCTGCCATGCAGTTTGTTGGCAAGTGTATCTAAAAGACCCACACCAAAGAACAAAGAGGACCTCTCCTTGCTCCTCATCAGCTGAGATCTCCAACCCCACTATACCTTCAGTCCTCTCTGAGACCTGCACTGAGAGGAATGAAGGTGTAGAATTAGGTGTGTCACAACCAAGTACTTGTGGGCAATCTGCTTTTGGTACACCGACGTCAGATTGTACCAGGCAAATTTCCCTGCCCCAGCTGCTGCACCGCCGAAAGAAGTTTGCTCCCAGCCATCCACATGCCCAGCGGTTGAATGCTAGCTTGGCAAAATTGCTAGCACTTCAACTGCTGCCTTTTCAGTTGATAGACTCTGCCCCCTTCCGTGAGTTTGTGGAATGTGCGGTTCCTCAGTGGCAGGTACCCAAACG
Organism: Lithobates clamitans; assembly: GCA_037952925.1. Lineage (NCBI taxonomy): Eukaryota > Metazoa > Chordata > Amphibia > Anura > Ranidae > Lithobates > Lithobates clamitans. The sequence continues at coordinate 306,043 of JBBGZY010000541.1, forward strand.
CCACTTTTTCTCACGGAAGGCGTTTCCGGCTCTCTACATGTGGAAGGCAATGTCCATGCCTCGCTGGACAGGGCGGTCAGAGGTAAGGTGCATATTACCGCTGACTCATGGTCCAGCAGGCATGGACAGGGACGTTACCTAAGTTTCACGGCACATTGGGTGACTCTGCTGGCAGCTGGGAAGGATGCAGGACAAGGTGCAGTAGTGTTGGAGGTTGTTTTGCCACCACGCCTCCAAAATGCTAATGATTGTGACATACTCTCTCCTCCACCCCCTCCTCTTCTTCTTCCTCCATGGCCTCTTCCTGTGCTTTGTCCTCAGAACCAGTGGTGCTCCGTAGCCGTTCAAGGGGCTACGCAAGTACGCAGGCCAAAAGATGCCATGCGGTGCTTGAGCTGGTGTGCTTGGGGGACATTAGCCACACTGGGGCAGAGGTTCTGTCAGCTCTGCAGGGGCAGGTTCAGAGGTGGTTGACGCCACGCCAACTTAAGGCAGGAATGGTGGTTTGCGACAATGGCACCAACCTCCTCTCTGCCCTCCGACAGGGACAAATGACCCATGTGCCCTGTTTGGCTCACGTCCTTAACTTGGTGGTGCAGTGGTTCTTGGGCAGGTACCCAGGCTTACAGGATGTCCTGAGGCAGGCCAGGAAAGTCTGTGTGCATTTCCGCCGGTCATATAATGCCAGTCCTCGGCTGACGGACCTCCAAAAGGAGTTTAACCTGCCCAAGAACCGCCTAATCTGTGACATGCCCACCAGGTGGAACTCAAAGTTGGCCATGCTGCAGCGGCCGCACACGCAGCAGAGGGCCATCAATGAGTACCTGTGCGACTATGGCACCAGGACAGGGTCAGGGGAGCTTGTTTTTTTTTCCCCACGCCAGTGGGCCATGATCAGGGATGCATGCACTGTCCTGTCAGCATTTGAGGAGGCCACAAGGATGGTGAGCAGTGACGGTGCATGCATCAGTGACACTGTCCCCCTTGTCCACCTGTTGGAGCACACGCTGCGTGGAATAATGGACAGGGCACTTGAGGCAGAACAGAGGCAGGAAGAGGAGGACTTCCTTAGCTCTCAAGGCCCCCTTTATCCAGACAGTGTTCCTGCGTGCCCGCCGATCACACAGGAAGAGGACGAGGAGGAGGAGGAGGAGGAAGATTGTGTAAGTATGGAGGTGAAGCCTGGCACTCAGCATCAGCAGCAGTCTTTAAGGGATCAGTCCCAAGAAACACATGGACTTGTACGTGGCTGGGAGGAGGTGGCTGTGGACCATGTCATCCTTAGTGACCCAGAGGACTCCGGACCGAATGCCTCAGCAAACCTACGCTGCATGGCCTCCCTGATCCTGCAAAGCCTGCGTAAGGATCCTCGTATTCGTGGTATCAAGGAGAAGGACCAATATTGGCTGGCAACCCTCCTTGATCCACGTTACAAGGGTAAGGTTGCAGACCTTATCTTGCCATCGCAGAGGGAGCAGAGGATGAAACATCTTCGGGAGGCCTTGCAGAAAGTTCTGTGCAACGCGTTCCCAGAGACTGGGAGGTTACAAACTCCTGTTTCTGGACAACGTGTTGCTGAGGCTTCGGTCAGTCAAAGAAGGAGCGGTGGACAAGGTGGCCGTCTGACCGATGCGTTTAGACAATTTCTTGGTCCGCAGCCCCAAGGTATGATCGGTTCCAGCAACCATCGCCAGCGTCTGTTTTACATGGTGCAGGAATACCTAGGGGCAAGATCAGACTTGGACACCTTTCCCAGGCCTACTGGCCTGTCCTGCATCCAGCGTTCTTTCGGAACGCACATTCAGTGCTGCTGGAGGTGTGGTAACCGATCACAGGGTGCGTCTGTCCACCGACTCGGTCGATCGACTGACTTTCATAAAAATGAATCAGTCTTGGATCACCACCAGCTACCAAGCACCTGATGCTGATGTAACCGAATATTTTTTTTTGAAATCTCAGATCCCTTCAAAGACTGCCTATGCTGATGCTGAGTGACTATCCCTGAGTAATTATCCTCTTCCTCCATAATGATCACGCTGATAGCTTGTAAGAACATTTTTGGTTCTGGGCGCCACCACCAGTGCCTAAGGCCCAATTTTTCAGCCCCTGTTTAACAGGGGCGTGTAATTACAATTTTTGATGCAAAACTTTGCAGCAGGGCTCATTTCAGCATTCCAACTAGAGTATCTGTGAGGGGTTGCAGTGTTGTGGCACCAGCACCAGTGCCTAAGGCCCCATTTTTTTCAGCCCCTGTTTAACAGGATTCGTGTAATCACAATTTTTGATGCAATACTTTGCAGCAGGGCTCGTTCCTGCATTCCAACTAGAGTGTCTGTGAGGGGTTGCAGTGTTGTGGCACCAGCACCAGTGCCTAAGGCCCAATTTTTCAGCCCTTGTTTAACAGGGGTGTGTAATTACAATTTTTGATGCAATACTTTGCAGCAGGGCTCGTTCCTGCGTTCCAACTAGAGTGTCTGTGAGGAGTTGCAGTGTTGTGGCACCAGCACCAGTGCCTAAAGCCTAATTTTTCAGCCCCTGTTCAACAGGGGCATGTAATTACAATTCTTGATCTAATATTTCACAGCAGGGCCCATTTCTGCACCCACCAAGAGCGAGTGAGGACTTACAGTGTTGTGGCACCAGCACCACCACCACCACCACCAAAGGCCCAGTTTTTCTGCCCCTGTTCAACAGGGGCATGTAATTACAATTTTTGATCTAATATTTCACAGCAGGGCCCTGTGAGGGCTTACAGTGTTGTGGCCACAACAACACCTAAGGCCCAAATTTCTGCTGAATATATAGGGCAGGCCCCTACTTTCAAACATCTAACTTACAAACAACTCCTACTTGCAAACGGAAGGAGACAACAGGAAGTGAGATGAAATTTACCCCTAGGAAGGGAAATTCTCTCCTGTAAGAGTTAATATGGGAAAAACATTTCTCCTTTCCACTGATGCTTTCGAATCCTTGTTCCACAAAAAAAAACAAATTTTCAAAAAACATTTGTCATTGGGACAAAAAGTGAGGTGAAATCTTCTGAAGAGGAGGAAAGACAGCAAAACAAATGTCACAGGGGTGATAACCCTTCCCTATGTTTTCCAAAAAGCTTAAAAAAGGTTTTTTTTAAACACGTTAAAAATGTACCCGTTCCAAATTACAAACAGATTCTACTTTCAACAAACCTACAGTCCCTGTCTTGTTTGCGCCGCCTGTATACTGCTGTTCAGAGTATATAGGGCCTGGTGGCCCCACACCTTTCCTTATTTTAATTTGGGTGCAGGGTTCCCATTAATATCCATACAAGACCCAAAGGGCCTGGTAATGAACTGGGGGGTACCCATGCCGTTTGTCTCACTGATTTTCATCCATATTGCCAGGACCCGACATTACATTAAACCCGCAAGCAGTTTTAAATGAGATTTTTTCCTTTAAAAATGACATTTGGTGCAGGGACTGTTTTAAACACGGGAAACACGCGCCACTTTCCAGGCATACTATAGACACCCCCCAGGTATGATATTTAAATGAATATTTCACTTTTTTTTTTTACTTTAAGCATCATTAAAATCATTGCTCCCGAAAAAACGGCCGTTTTTAAAAGTTTTTTTTGCATTGATACATGTCCCCTGGGGTAGGACCCGGGTCCCCAAATCCTTTTTAGGACAATACCATGCAAACTAGCCTTTAAAATGAGCACTTTTGATTTCGAACGATCGAGTCCCATAGACGTCAATGGGGTTCTAACGTTCGTGCGAATTTTCGGTCCGTTCGCAGGTTCTGGTGTTCGGCTCATCCCTAGTGTCAAATGCCTTGGCAATATCCAAAGACAAGACCGCTCTGGATCCTATATTCTCAACCGGGGTCTGACGATTCAGATATGTCCTTCTGATATTTTTGCTAGTAGCTCTATTCTGTATAAACCCAGATTGATCTGGGTGCACCAGAGTAGTAATACACTTATTTAGCCTAGCTGCCAGGACTTTTGCCAAAATCTTAACATCAGACCCCAGCAAAGAAATGGGTCTATATGAAGATGTGTCTACTTGATCTTTCCCTTCCTTCTGGATTAGTACTATGGTTGCTTCGGACATCGAGGTCGACAAACTACCAACGGCAGCCGACCAATTCAGCGTCTTCAGAAGCTCTGGGACCAGCACCTCCCCATATTGTTTGTAAATTTCAGCTGGAAGTCCATCTGGACCTGAAGCTTTCCGATTGGGCATATCTGATATAGCTTGCCACATTTCCTCAGGTGTTATAGGGGCTTGCAGACTGATCCTATCTGCAGCCGAAAGGGACGGGAGCTTAGTTGCTTCCAAGAAATTTTCCATCTCACCCCTTTCTACACAGTGTCGTGACCTGTATAGCTCGTTATAGTATTCAAAGAACATTTCCCTTATTACCCCGGAGTCTGATGAAATCTCCCCCTCTGGAGTCTTAATTAGAGGAATTGTTGAGGAGGGAGCATTAGTGCTGGTCAATATGGCCAACATCCGGCCCACACTCTCCCCCTTCCCAAAGTTCCTCTGTCTCTGGAAAAGTTTCCTATTTTTTGCTACTCTAATACTTTCCATTTTATATTCCTGTTGCTTCCTTACCCAACACTCTTGATTTTCCGGACTTGGATCTGCCACATACTTTCTCTCTGACACTAACACCCCCTCTCTAATAGCCTCACCCCTTACCCCTGTTTGCTTTTTCACTTTTGATATCTGTTGAATCAGAAGCCCTCTAAGGTACGCTTTTAAGGAATCCCAAACCACCCCTTCCGACACAGAGCCAGCATTGTGTTCAATAAACTCTCTTAATCTTGCCCTCATTTCCTCTCCATTCCCTATTACCTCCAACCATATTGGGTTTAATGACCATATCCCCTGGCTATCACAGCCCTGCACCCCTATTTTTACTATCAGCGGTGAGTGATCCGACACCCCTCTTGGACGGTATTCAATTTTCCTTATAAAAGGCTGAATTTCCTGATTATCAATGGCCAAGTCAATACGGGAGAGGGTGTGGTGGGACCCCGAAAAACAAGAGTATTGTTGTGCATTAGGCAAGCGGGCTCTCTATAGGTTGCACCACCCCATCTCCTCAAGAAACTGAGCCAACCGACCCTCAGACACCCTGTTCGCCTCCTGCCCAGGGGGAAACCTATCTAGCCTGTTATTCAGCACGGTATTAAAGTCCCCCACTACAATAACAGGCACCCCTTCTTTGTCTTCCATATACCCTACCAACTGTAGCAGGACATCCATCCTGAATGGAGGAGGAATATACAAATTTACTTTAACAAAAGGCCTACCCTCAATCAAACAATACAAAAAAAGAAAACAACCCAGCTTGTCGATACTGACTTCCCTCAGGAAAACGTCAACCCTCTCTTGACCAAAATATTGACTCCTCTTGAATAAGAGGTGTACACAGAGTGGTAATGTGAAATTTTTTATTTCTAATTTGTAATTTAGTCTCATCTGTCAAATGTGTTTCCTGCAGGCATATCAATTCAGTGCCACAAAATTCCAGTTCCGAAAATACAGTGGCCTTTTTAATGGGATCACTCATCCCCCTTACATTCCAGGAGCTTATACCAAATATTCTAAACTGCATAACACAACTAACATAAAAAAATACTAGTAGTAACAAGACAAAGTTAATTCCCTACTTAATAATGTAAACAACAGGGCCGAGGGAGGAAGCTGCACTAATACCACACTATTATATAAAAAGAAAAACAACAACGGAAATAGCCCTCCTCTATTATAACAAAACCATTCTATCACCAGTGCCCTCCCTCCCAGCAATCCCTTGGCACTCTGCATCAATTCAACAATGACCCCAAAAATACCCATCAGCGTTACTTTTATAAAACTTTTGTAAAAGGGGGGCACTGGTCGGGAGCAGACGGAGATTCCTACCGTTTCCTCCCCCCCATCCCCCAACCCAATTCAAATATTCTTAATCTCTCTCTTATCTTTGTGCAATTTAGGTGCATATTCTTATTTACTTTCAACATTACAACTTCTATTAACCATGTTCTATAATTTTTAACCCTTATTACATTTGAGCCCTTCTTCACACCCCATTGCCTATCTTGGCCAGCCCTAGGGACTTTCCTTGTGACCTTATTGACCCCCTCAACCATATCCATCCAATCCCCTTCCCCCCACCCTAAGTGAGCATCATTTATCCTAACTATCAATGCCTTCCCACCCCCCTCCCCTTCCCTCATCCCCTGAGACCCCATTGTCATAAGGGTCAAAAAAACCTCCAACCACAATCCTAATCTTACACCCATCATCAGCTACACCAAACCACCACACTCCCTCCCGGTCACTGCTGAGAAAGAAAGAAAAAAAAAAAGAAGAAAACCCTGCAATTCCCATACTCTGCTTTAATCCCCATCGGCTTTTATCTCTGAAAGTTCTTTTTATACTCTTCAAGCCATTTCATGGCCCCTCGAGCTGATTCAAAAAACTGGGTTGACCCTGAGGCCACAACTCGCAACCGTGCTGGATATAAAAGTGCGTATGGTATGTTAAAGTTCCGTAAAGCTCGTTTAATATCCAAAAAGCCTGCTCTTCTTCTTTGCAAATCCAGAGAATAATCCGGGTAGAACGATATTCTTACCCCATTATTGAAAATGTTACATTTTTCTCTTGCTCTCTGCAGCGCCTTCATCTTATCTTTGAAACTAAAAGAACTCATTATCAGCGGTCTAGATCGGTCTCCTGAGTATGCAGGGTTAGTAGGCACTCTATGTGCTCTCTCAATAGAAAAAAGCTGAGAGAAAGCCTCGGCCCCCAAAAATTTCTTTAAGCCACTTCTCCATAAATTCTTCGGGCAGGAGCCCTCACATTTCTCCGGGAGAACCAATACTCTTACATTTTGTCTTTGCGACCTGTTCTTCCATTCGTCCACTTTAAGTTTGATAGCCTCCAATTGGGATTGCATTTTTTTGAATTCCTGCTGCATTCGAAATACCATATCTTCTGTTTGGCTAACCCTTTCTTCCAGACCGTTAATTCTCTCCACTACTTTCTGAATCTCTTGCCTAATACTGCTGACTTCTTCTTTAAGGCCTCTTAATTCCACACACATCTCGCTCAGCGAGCTACTACAGGCATTTATTGCACCCATTACTTCATTTAAGGTAGGCTCCTGGTGACCGACTATTTTCAAATTGTGGGTATTGTCCATGGTCGCCCCCAATTTCTTATTCACTGCTCTCTGGTTAGCCGCTAAGTTATCCGCTACCTTCCCCAGACTCTTTCTATCTCCAGGCCCTCCTACCAACCCCTTCCCTGGGGGCGCTTGATTGCTCTTACCCGGTGACTGCGAGGGGGTATGTGCAAATTTTTCTAGTTTTGCTGCGGCTGCAGCTGCAGATACACTTTGGCTTCCTTTCTCCTTAACTGAGCGGGATAACTGTGTGGATGAGTTCTCCTGAGGCAGTTGGTGCTGTTCCTCTCCCTTTTTCCTAGTCATCATAAGTTTTAGCTACCTAGTAGACTAACATAGCTTGACTAGGCAGGAAAGCTAGAATGCCCGACAGTCTCCCTTTACTTAAAGAGTCCAAGCTTTACAAATAATAGAAGTAGCCCCCCACTTTTCACTTTGCAGTGGTGACCACAAAACACTTGTAATTCCGGGGCAACAAAATCTTCTAAAGTTTAGAGAGTTTTTTAAGGTACTACCTCCTTTGACTTGCTCCTATTCCGTCCCAGGAGCTGCACAGAACCGATAGCCGCCCGGAGCTTCTCCTCCTTGCCCCTGCCACTTGTTACCACAGCATGCGTACCTGACACGATCGCTGCGGGTCTCTCCTTCCGCTGTCTCCGGGACTTTCACTCCGTTCCGTCTCTTGCGATGCCTGCGCAACGTCACTGGGCTCAGACGCTGAGACACTGCCTCGTCTGGGCACTTCCTCCTCCGCACGGCGGCACCGCGGGATCTCCCGACCATTTCCACCGCCCAGCAAGACGAGCATCTCCACACACCGAGACCAGGGAACACCCACAAGTAAAATCCGAGGGGACACGTGCATATGTTAGCTCTGGGAAGGTTCAATCCAGCGTTACCACACTAGCGCAGCATCAGAGCAGAGACTGGGGGGAAAGCACACACACCACCACTCACTCCCGCATCCGGAAGCATGCAGTTTTTAAGTTAGCTATGAATTCTGTATCATAAAAAAGTTTGATTGATAAGAGTAGTATGTGTAGCAAAAGTGGCATTTTTGTGAGTATATAAAAATGGGATCTTTTTCTTAGATTTTTCCACAAGCAAACAATCCTGTAAAAGCTAATATTAAGAACATGTACTCATCCAGATGCATCAAAGGGATGGGTCATGAAAACGTTAAGAATTTTGTCCCTGGTGAAAATGATTTTGCCAGTCAGCCCCAGATTAGTTGCTGTGCAAAATAAGGGGGGTTTTATTTTTACTTTGCCATCCACCTTACCCAGAATGAAAGTGAATGAACTGTTTCAACAATGCCATGTTCAGAATATATTACTGATTAGAATTTTTTTTATTTAAAATGCCATAAAATGGCAAAAGACTTAATAGTACTTCCCATTGTCCGCCATTATTCTTAGGTCTCCCAGATAAGAAAATCACAAAATACATTTTTAGAAAATAGCTTCTTAGAATTTCCTTTCAGTTCTGTTACTATAAGAAGTTCTGCTGGCTTTTTTTTCACCAAAGTCTTGATTGTGGCTTCAAGCGTGCAGACTGATCATCACTTCAGCAAAGCCACTTTCTCTCCTTTTGTTGAAATGTACCCAAGTGTAAAATCGGTGAATAAACAACAAAAGAAAGATGGGTTTTCAGAGTAGAGGAGAGCCAGAATAAATTTCCTATGGTTTTTAAGCCCATTGTCTAGGGATAGTTTAAAGCAAGTGATTGGATTAAGGTCAGAAAGGATGTGACAAGCGCACTGCTATTGGAAAATAATTACATTTATCAATTCTACAAACCTCTTTTACACTTTACAAGAGAAAAGTCTCAAAGTAGGCCTTCCTCAATTAAAACCATAAAGAAATTGGAGCTTGCATAAAGATAATATATTGATGAATAAACAATTAAAAGTAAGTAAACAACTCAGAATGGATTACATACTTGAGTATTAGAAATATAGCTTGATAAATTAAAGAGAGAGCAAAAAAGCCTAGAAAATTTAAGGAGTAGGTTTAAAAAAATGGCTGCATTCTTTAACAATATAAAACCTTGCAGATTGGACAAATATTAACATATGGATTGGTGATTGGCCTATCCTTCATATCAATGTATTTCATAATGATCTGATAAATTAAATAGAAAATGATTTTGTCTTTTTTGTTGATGAAACAAATTATTACAACCATCAAGGATCTTGACAAAATCTTGTAGGCAGATAAATGGCAAAATATAATAATATGAAAAAAATACATGGTTATGCATCAAGATCAGGGGTCCCCAAATTTCTAAACAAAGGACTAGTTTAATGTCCTTAAAACTTTAAGAGGGACTTCCGGTTTCCGGTGCCCATGTAGAAGGAGAGAGACACAGCGACTCCGGAGGGGACAGATACAAAACCGGCCCATATACCTACAGGTCGTGGTGGATTGTCTCTTCTGCCTCCCTCGCACTCGACAGTGGGGATGGACTGCTTCCTCGTCCATAGCCGCTACGGCTCTGATACATGCACCATCCTCACTCAGCCAACATCAATCACACAGCCATCCAAGATGGCTGACGGTGCAGCTCTCCTCGCTGCAGGCATTGCAGCCCCACACGGCATCTCAGCACCTGCGTTGTCAGATGAGGAATATGGTAAGATAGTCCAGGCAGTAGCCGCCCTGCTATCGCCCACCATCACCTCAGCAGTAGACAGAGCAGTCACAGCGGGCATAGATCAGATCCACAGAGAGCTGGGAGACCTTGCTGACAGGCTCTCAGAGGCTGAGCACTGCATCACAGAACTGGAGGAAGAACTCCAGAGCTCACATGCTGCACTCCACCAAGCCTCACAGTCCCATCCATAAGTCCTAGACAAATTGGACGATTTAAAAAAATCGTTCCGGCAAGAGCAATCTGCACGTTATTGACCTCCCTGAAACGTACAACTCTGGCTCCCTAGTGGATCTCTGCTCCATGTGTCTCCCTGAAGCCCTGGGGATTACAACACCATGTACAGTGGAAAGATCCCACCGCATGGGGGTCCCTTCCAACGAACGCTGCACCCCACGCCCTATTATTGTCCGTTACCTGAATTATGCGAACAGAGTGGCTCTGCTAAAATCATTCCGCAACGCACACACACTTCGAGCTCTTTATTTGCTGACTATTCGCAGGAAGTGTCCCGCAAACGGAAAGCCTTCCAGACCATCTGCTCTGCTCTTCACTTAAAAGCTGTAAAATTTACATTGGCGTACCCTGCTACCCTGAGGCTCACCGACCAATCCAGTGATACGAAATCCTTCTCACATCCTGAAAAGCAGCCTCCTACCTCCAAACATATTTACATATAGCACAGGAGGCCTCCCCTATGGAGGCAAGCACTTCCCCCACTGACCTCAGGCATCAACGTAGTCCAAGAAAGGATCCACCAAAAAGGGGCTGTTACTCTGATGACTCTAGGTCACACAAACCCTGCTAACGCATTCACCCCTGGGTCTGGCGTCCTCTTCCATGGGACCTTACCTCAGTTCTTTATAATTGCCATCCCAGGTTCCTTAAAATTGTGCCTTGCTTTGCCTTGTTGAAAAGTGTCTGTTTACCTGTTGTAATTCTAACTGCTCTATACTTTCAGCCTTATCGGAGAAGTGGCAACATCTCAATTCAGCGGCACTGAGGGACTACTTGTGCTCCCTAGTGTACTTGAGCTTTTGTTCTCTGTAGGACGCGACCTTCTGGTCATCGAACCCCCCCCTCCAGTTACTCTGTCATGTAGGAGTTTTTTTATGTGTGGAAGAAAGAAAAGTCCAGGCTTCCATTTGCTGTAAGTTGTTTAAATACTCTTTTTATCTTGTATGCTGCTACTTAGAGAGGTATATCCTCCTCTTACCCCCCCTCCCCTGTATACACTGCTTGCCCTCGCCAGGCTCTCTCCACTCGCCCTTCTACCCTCCCTTCCCTCACCCTCCCCCCTCCTAGTACCCAAATTAATTTTCAGTACCCCCCTTAAAACCCAGCCTCCCATTTGTAGATGGCAGCTCCCACACCCCCCGCCTAGGCCACTCGAGATCCTGCCCACACCATGTGGATCATATCTTGGAATATCAAAGGCCTGCACCCCCCCCTAAAAGGATGGCGGTTCTTCGCCACCTCAAAAGACTAAAAATGGATATTGCCCTCCAGAAGACACATCTTCCCCAGGAAGATTGAATGAATGTGAAAACTTTGGGTAGGCCAAGTTTACAGGTCTGCGTCAATAAAAAATAAGGCAGGTGTACTGATCCTTATTCATAAAAATCTTGTGAGCTAATCTTGGTGAAACAAGACGACGTAGGTCACCCCTAACTATACACTATACGCATCTCCAATATATGTATATGCCCCCAACACTCCCACTAAAACCTTCTTTCAAACAGTATCCACCCATTTATCACCTTACTTACACATCCCCCTCATAGTGGGAGGGGATTTTAATTTACTCATGGATGCCTCGGAAGACAAATCACGAGGTAAATCCACCTCCCCATATCACCCGCTCCCCTCCCAAACCACTCTTGCAACCTTTGTGGTGGCCCTCCACAGGGCCAGATTAAGAGCAACATGGGCCTGGTGCTAAGGATTTTGGTGGGCATTTTTATGAAAATAAATAAAATGAAAAAGCAAACAATCTTTTGTTGAATTAAATTAAAGAGAGAGAGGGGTATGAGCGAGAGAGAGAGAGAGAGAGAGAGAGATGGGGATGAGAGAGAGGGGGTGAGAAAAAGGGGAATAAAGAGAGGGTGAAAGAGAGAGAGGGTGGTAGGAAAGAGGGGGTTGAAGGGGGTGAGAGAGAGAGAATGGGGGATGAAGGGGGTGAGATAGAGAACAGGGTGAAAGAGAGGGGATGAGAGAGAGAGATGGGGTGAAAGAGAGAGAGAGAGAGGGGGGGTGAGAGTGAGGGGGTGAGTCTGTTTGGGGCACAGCATAGTACATTACATGGGGGGGATAGCACAGTACATTACATGGTTGGCACTACACATTACATGGTGGATACATGGATACAGCACATTTAATGGTGGGCGAAGCACAGCACATTACATGGCGGCCACAGCACATTAAACTGTTGGCACTGCCCAATACAGCACATTACAAGGTAGGCACAGTACATTATATGTTGGGCACAGCACATGACATGGCTGGTACTGCACAACACAGCACATTGCATGGTGGGCTTAACACAGCACATGCACACGGTGGGCACAGGACCTTATATGGTGGGCACAGCACATGACATGGCAGGCACAGCTGAGCACATTACATGGTGGGCACTGCACATTACAAGTGGGCACTGCACAGCACATTATATGGTGGGCACAGCATATTATATGGTGGGTACTGCACATGGCATGGTGGGCACTGCACAGCACATGACAAGGTGGGCACTGCATGACACCACATGATATGGTGGGCACTGCATGACACAGCAGAGCACATTACATTGTGAGCACAGCACATTAATTGTTGGACACCGCACATGACATGGTGAGCCCTGCATAGCGCATTCCATTGTGGGTACTGCACGGCACATGCCATGGTGGACAATGTACAGCACATTACATGCTGGGTACAGCACATTACATGGTAAGCACTGCATGGCGCAGCACGTGACATGGTGGGCACAACACAGCACGACAGGGTGGGCACTGCACAGTAATTTACATGGTGGGCACTGCACATGACATGGTTGGCACTGCATGGCACAGCACATTACATGGTGGGTACAGCGCATTACATGGTGGGCACTGCATGGCACAGCACATGACGTGGTGGGCACAGCGCATTACATGATAGGCACTGAATGGCACAACACATTACATGGTGGGCACTGCATGGCATAGCACATTTCATGGTGGGCAATGCAACTGCACATTACATGTTAGGAACTGCACATGACATGGTGGGCACTGCTGAACAGCCCAGCACATTGCACAGTGGGCACACACACTACATGCTGGGCACAACACATGGTAGGATGGGCACAGCACATGACATGGTGGGAACTGCACATGACATGGTGGGCACTGCATGGCACATAACATTACATGGTGGGCACTGTACATTACTTGGTGGGATCACTGCATGGCACAGCACATTACATGGTGGGCACTGCACATTACTTGGTGGGCACTGCAATGTACAGCACATGACATGGTGGGCACTGCAATGTACAGCACATTACATGGTGGGCACTGCAATGTACAGCACATGACATGGTGGGCACTGCACATTACATAGTGAGAACTGCAATGCACAGCAAATTACATACTGGGCACAGCACATTACATGGGGGCACTGCAATGCACAGCACATGACATAGTGGGCACATTACATGGGGGCACTGCAATGCACATGACATGACATGACATGGTGGGCACAGCACATTACATGGGGGGCACTGCAATCCACATAACATGACATGGAGGGCACAGCAGATTACATGGGGGGCACTGCAATGCACATGACATGACATGGTGGGCACAGCACATTACATGGGGGCACTGCAATGCACATGACATAGTGGGCACAGCACATTACATGGGGGCACTGCAAGGCACATGACATAACATGGTGGGCACTGGGCACAAGAGAGCACATTACATGGGGGGAAGCAGCAGTCTTTCCCCTAGCACAATAAAACACCTCCCTAACAAATGTACTAACCTTATCTCAACAGCATGGGAGATGTCCTTCCTCCCGGGCTTCTGCTGGTTAGGACATCAGCGCCCCTCCCCCAGGCAGCTCCCAGACACCGAGGATCTGTGTGAGTGTAAGAGATCCGGTGATAGGAGTCAGGCATCGGCAGAGACAGGACTCGGCTGCAGTGACTAACACTTGTCTCCTCCATGTTTGCACAGAGGGCTCCTTTTCCTTCAGGAAGGCACACAGATATTCATAAGCCACTGCCATGGGCCTATATTGAGGGAGGGGCCTGGAGCTGCAGCTCCACCAGCCCCTATGTTAATCCGGCCCTGACCCTCCAGCTCATCGATGTATGGAGAATGGTCCACCCGGAAGACAGGGATTATACCTTCTATTCCCCACCACATCACACCTTCACCAGGCTTGATTACCTGTTTTGCAACTTAACATATGAAACCTACATCCACGAAATTGCGATCTCAGACCATAGCCCCATCCCAGAGCCCCATCCCAGTTAGTCTCCAAAATTTTTTCCCACCCACTACAACAAAGACGTGGTGCTTTCCTACATACCTAGCCCATAATCAGGGTCTCTCCAGGGTACTCAATGAGACCTGGACAGAATAAACAGCTACAAACTCGACTCACAGCAACAATTGCAAATTTTTCTGGGAAACAGCTAAGGCTGTACTATGCGGTAGGATTATCGCCTATGCAGCCACGCACAAGAGGAATGTCCTTTAAAAATAATAGTGAAGAATCGATCAATTGCATTCGGCCCAGACACCAGTTGGTAAAATATCACAAGTTTGGTAAAAAACCTTGAAAATTACTAGGCAAGCTCTGCAAGGGATCCCATTCCCACACCCACATATCTGCCCTCAAAGATGCCCAAGGAAATCTCACCTCATCTTCCAAAGATGTCATCACAATCCTGGAACAGTACTATGCCTCTTTATATAGAGAAGACCCAACAGACTTGGCTACTGCCCAAGCTTTCCTAGACCAAATTTCCCTCCCTCAGATAGAAGCCCCCCTTTTGTCCCAGCTAATTGCCCCAATTACAGATCAGAAGGTTTTCAAAGCTATATCATCCCTTGCCAATGGTAAAGCCCCAGGATTCTATAAAATGATGGCAGAAATGGTGGCTCCCTCACTATCCAAAGTCTACCAGAATATCCTAGCAGGGGGCAAATATCTACCCTCTGGTTACCAGGCGTATATTAAATTGATTGCCAAAAAAGGCAAGGACCCTACAGAACCAAGTTCCTATAGGACTATATCGTTCTTTAACCTAGACTCCAAAATACTCTCAAAAATCATAGCCAACAGACTAGCTAAACTAATGCCCTCCCCCATCCACCCCTCACAGGCAGGATTTACCCAAGGCTGCTCGGCCTCTTCCAACATCCCTAAAGTTATCATGGCCCTTGAACACGCTAAAGCTAATTCTGATGGAGATTATGCCATTATTTCACTCAATGCAGAAAAGGCCTTTGATAACGTTAGTTTTACCTGGCTGTCCCTGGAACTTCAACGGTTTGGATTTCTGGGTCCCTTTTTACATCTGATTTCCGCAATGTATCTAGTCCCCGCAGCAAACATTGTTGCAGCGGGTCACATCTCTAAGTTTATCAAACTACATAAGGGGACCAGACAGGGCTTCCCCCTCTCACTGCTTTTGTTTAATCTGGCGTTGGAATCACTAGCCCGATTCCTGCTCTCCCAATCCGACTTGCTTGGGATAACCTTAGGACACCACGAACTTCATTTAGCACTATTCGCTGACGACATCCTAATATTCACTTCTAACCCCAGAGCTGACATGCCCCACATCCAAGACATCTTCACCTCCTATCGAGCTTGCTCAGGCCTATGTACAAACTTCTCTAAAATCAAAATTCTTCCCCTATACCACCCTAGATCCCCTTTGTGGGCAAAGTACTCAATCTTCACTATTGCCAAATACCACATTACCTATCTGGGCATAAAGATCGGCAGATTGCCTTCAACTGTTTACCACCTAAATTTCTCTCTGGTTATTACCAAGATTATAGATATGAACTGGAGACGTGGATGGATCTCTCACTCTCGCTCCTTGGCAGGTGCCACCTTTTTAATATGATACGTTTTGCCAGACTTCTCTACCCCTTGCAGACTATCCCTATACTTTTACGGCATACCGAAGTACAGAAATAACACAAGGCTATGCCAATTTTTCTCTGGCACAGACGTCGCTGCCACATTTCTTTGCTCAAACTTTGCCTGCCCAGGAGCAAGGGTATACTTAGACTGGCTCTCGCAAAGCTCAAAGTACTCCAACTATGATTTGGAATCCCAAATGGCAGGCCCATTCAGCTTACCAGCTCTACTACACTGTAGCCTAAAAGCACTCCCTTTGGAGCTCAAACAAAACATACTAATCCGTGACACGTTAGTGGCGTAGTGGGAAATGAGACGGAAATTAAACCTCTCACCTTGGATTTCCAACTACCTCACGATTCATGGAAACCCTACAATCCCCCAAACACAACAATACGCTGGATACGCTGAGTGGGCTTCTCATGCGTTAATCAGGTTTGCTCAACTCTTTGAAGCTTCCACAGGATCACCCCTGCAGGTTCCCCAAATACTGACTCGTTTTGATCTTCTGGCCCATCACTATCTCTACGTACATCAGGCAACCCACCACGCCATGGAACTAAGCCAGAACAAACTTCAAAGGTTTCATTTATTTATCCTGGATACTTTTCTGGAAACTCAACAATTCAAAATTTCATCCATCTACAGGTGTCACTGTCACAGACCTAGCCACAACAGAGGCTGTTGGAGAGGACTGTATGCAAGCCTGTTGCCTTTTGATTATGGGCCCTGGATTTTCAATGGATTCATCCTGTTGGGACACATCCTGTGAGGAGATGCTGGTGTCATCAACCTGTGTTTATGTTAATTGAATAAGCTAATGACATTGTCCTCTATACAATGTAGGAGACGGGACGACTGCTATTGTGTTGATATAACTGTGTGAAGCTCGGTGACCACAAGTCTGGGCGAAAGGTCATGTCTCAGTCACCTAGGCTGTATAAAGGATTAGATAATTAGCTCATGTTAATTAGGTTACGTTTGTATTGTTAGAGTAATCTTCTCCTGTGTATATAAGACTGTATTCTGGTTCTGAATAAAGTTAGTTCTTGGTAGCAACAAACAAGTGTCGCCTTGTTTGTGCTCGCAGAGGTTGGGTATCTGTATACAGACTGGGAGGAAGTGGTATATGACGGAAGCACTCAAGCGGAGTGTAGGACGTTCTGTGACAGTCACGTACCTGGTGGAGATCGAGCTATAAAGGAGGCTTCTCTTGCACCTCCTGTCCAACTCCCCCGGTAGTGATGACAGGGAGTGGAGGACACAGAGTAGCATGAGGGCTGAAGTAGCAGATGACTCTGACTGGACATTGGCAGGAACCAGGTGGCTGGAGAGTGCTGGGCCAGAACTGAGGACAGGAGCTCCGTGTCACTGAATCAGCAGGTGGAAGCGTAGCCGGGACGTAAGCCAGGGGGTCATCAACAGCCGGACGGAGCAGGTACTGAGACGTGAGGCTAAGGCAAATACGGGACACAGGCCAGGTTCGGTACACAGTCGGGCAATGAGGCATAGGAACATCAGGCAGAAGCGGAGTCAAACACAAGTCAGGGTCACAAGTAGGCAGGCAGAGGTCAAGGGGTTCAGGCAAGCTGGGTCAGGAAACTGGTACAGATCGGGTAAGCAAGCACTAGCTGAAAAGACCACTCAGCAAAGTGTGCATGTCACTGGCAGGTTTAAATAGGCGGACTGGCGCCAATGCGTGCACATGAGCATGCACACCAATGCGCACATGCGTACGCGAGCTGGCTCATGCCTACGCGCACTCACGAATGCGCCAGTACATGTCCTTTCTTGTGCATTTCCTGGAATGTCCATCACTGTGTGTACAATCCCCTGAAGCCATATACCGGATCCTAACGGGCTACAATTCTACATGTGCCTTCATCACAAACAAATTTTGGCGAGAACAACAGCTCAAAATTATGCATAGAGCATACATCCCCCACTTGCCTCGTGGGTCGGCACAGGACAAATGCCTATGCCCCCTCTGTACCCAAACTAGACCGTCTCTGCTACACAGACTCTGGGCTTGTCCCTACATCTCTAAATTTTGGGGCCAAGTTGAAATCTTTGCAGACTCTATTACTGGAAGACCCCGGAAGACCCCGGGAGACCCCCATCGAAGGACATTTACCCCCTGCTCTTTGGTCATCTGGAAACAATCCCGTGCACTCTAAAACTCAACATTTCTGAACCCAAACGCAACAAAGCTTGGCTATTAACTGTTTCATGTCTGCGAGATGGGCCATTCTGAGAAACTGGGCCTCTACCTCACCTCCTGCCCTTTCGGAAGTGAAACAGGAAAGTCCCATACACACAATCGGACTTTCCGACAACAAAACCGTGGAATTTTGTTTGAAGGGTATTAGCTCCACCTTGTCTTGCATACACACGGTCACATAACAATTACGAACATAGTGACCTACAAGACGTACGGCGAGCCGATAAAAAGGAAGTTCAATAGTCACGTGATATCTCCATTACGATTGCTAGTTTTACAAGACCGAGTGCTTCCTGCTCATCCTTGATTCCGAGCATGCGTATTTATACTTTGGACTTTTGTCCAACGGACTTGAGTACACACGGTTGGAAAGTCCGACAACACACATTTGTTGGCGGAAAGTTAGAGAACATGCTAGCCAACATTTGTTGGTGGAAAGTGCGACAACAATTGTCCGATAGCATACACACGATCTGACTTACCGCCAACAAGCTCACATCCAACATTTCCCATTGGAAAATCTGATCATGTGTACGCGGCAGAACTCTTCAGTTTACTACGGAAGGAAAAACAAATTCACCAAAAAACCAATGGACCAACTTTGTCACAAAAATTCTCCCCGTAAAAGACCATGACAGCTTCCTAAATACTGAAGGTTTCAGTAGGCTCCCCAAGCTTTACTACTACCTCTCCAGAGCCTTCCCTGCTGAAGACCTAAAACTCACCACCAATCAAGACCAGCCTGTTGGGAAACTTAGCCCAATACTTTACAGACTTCCAGCTTTCTCATCTGCTAGCCAATCCTGTGGATCACAGCACCTTCTTTGAGTCCTCTGCCTTGTCCTCCCTATGACCATGACTTCAAAATATGCTTAACCACTTCAGCCCGGAAGGTTTTACCCCCTTAATGACCAGAGCAGTTTTTGCGATTTGTCACTGCTTTGCTTTAACTGACAATTGCGCAGTTGTGCAATGTTGTACCCAAACAAAATTGCCATCCTTTTTTTCCCACAAATAGAGCTTTCTTTTGGTAGTATTTGATCACATTTACGGGTTTTTATTTTTTGTGCTATAAACAAAAAAAGAGCGAAAACTTAATTTATTTTTATTTTAATTAAATGTATTTAATTTAATTTATAATTTTAATTAAATTAAATTTAAATCTTTATTCAAATTTTAAAGAAGTACAGGAAACAACAAAGACAATAAAGTAGTACAATCTCAAAGGGTAATATGTGTGTACATTATATAGTACAAAGATTCAGTTGATATATGTAACACAATAAGCATTGATATGTAAGCTGCTATGTTGTATATATATATATCTTCCCTATCTAATCACTCATAATAATACAGTATATACGTATATAATCAAATTCTACACTGCGGAACACCATCCCATGTTCTGCATCTATGAGTTGCTATATACAAATCTTATATATTCTAACACATCATATCATACTTTTTCCCCTTTTTATATCATACACTCTGCCATTTTATTCCAATTAATGAGACACCTGTTCCTATCCTGTGGAATACTATCCACAATTTTAATACATTTTTTTATAAAATTTTCTAATTTTTTATCAGACAATATCTGGTTATAGCTCATTTACATAATAAAGGTTACGTAAACATAACCAGTGATGTCATATTAATACTGTATATAAAGGTATTTCAGATATACCTAATTACAATCCAAAAGCCCCCCCCCCCCTTATTTTCCTACTATTTACTACATATTGCTAGTGTGATATAATTTCCATTTATATTACATTATATTTATTTCCATATCACAAATGCATATTGCCATTGCCTTTTTGAATACACATATGAAATATGTGGAATATACATGTGTGTGTGTGTATTTTCTTCTATCTGAGAATGTATTTAGCCTCTATCCATTTATTAAGTTTTAACTAAAAATGCTGCCTGTAGCAATATGAACTTTCCACTAGATGGCAGCACTAGGTATATATAAATACTAGTACAGCCAGCTCATCTGTACAAGCTTGAAAAAGGAGTTTGCATTCTTCCCACCACCAGGGTGCGCCAGCCCAGAATCATGTCGCGATCAAGCCTGTGAGGTCATCCCCTTTAGCACTGCAATCCAGGAAGTGTTCCAAGCCTTTCTCCAGCTCTCTACCATCTTACCATCTTCCTGCTGGCTGGGAGAGCCCACAGTTGAGACAGTATACCTTCTACTAACCAGTGTGATGGATGCCCAACAGAGCGTTTACCCACAGATGTACCCTTCCTTGTTTACCTAGATGTATGTAAGTTACTATGTGTTTTTATTAATACACACTTTACAGTCTAACTCAGAGGTGCCTGCATTTGTTTTTTTCTTAAATATATTATAATGGTGGGAGAAAATATACTAGTCCCATTTTTAGCTCGGGGGTAATGGTGAAGGCACCTTTAGTATTAATTGGCCCTAACTAACTATTGGGTTATTAGTCAAGGTGATGGCAATTTAAAGTGTGTGAATTACATACTGGGGCAGGAGGAAAGAGTCCAAATGTATTAAGTAAAACTTAAAGTGAGGATTATTAAAAAAAAGCCTCACTGCTGTGAAATAAAAAAAAAAAAAAAAAAAAAGATGTGTTACAGGGTATATTTGCCCCCCTTTGACGCAATGAAAATAGTAGCGGTACTATAAGTGTCAATTAGAATTAGCTGCATAGGGAATAGTTTTTCAGGTGGTAATACTTTAAATATATAACTTTACATCTTGGGTCACGGGGAGAAAACATAAGTGATTTTAGAGCAATCTAGCCACTTGCCGACCGCCTCACGCAGATATACTGCGGCAGAATGGCACGGGCAGGCAGAATCCCGTACCTGTACGTGATCTGCCTACCACAGGCGGGGTTCCGATCGGACCCCCCCGGTGCCTGACGCGGTCGGCTTCTGTCTGGGAGCGATGAGAGGTGAGGGGGAGACCATCCATTCGTAGCCCCCATCGCGATCGCTCCCAGCCAATCTGATTTTTCCTCTGCTGCTGTATGCTAAACAGCAGCAGAGGAAATGATGTCATCTCTCCTCGGCTTGGTATTATCCGTTCCGTCGCAGACGAGAGAAGACTTCAATGTGAGTGCACAACACATACACACTCAGTAGAACATGCCAGGCACACAATAGACCCCCGATTCCCCCCCCCCCCCGTCACACTGACACCAAGCAGTTTTTTTGTTTTTTTTTTCTTTTCTGATTACTGCATTGGTGTCAGTTTGTGACAGTTAGTGTGGTAGGGCAGTTAGTATTAGCCCCCTTTAGGTCTAGGATACCCCCTAACCCCCCTAATAAAGTTTTAACCCCTTGATCACCCCCCCATCGCCAGTGTCAGTAAGCGATCATTTTTCTGATCACTGTATTAGTGTCACTGGTGACGCTAGTTAGGGAGGTAAATATTTAGGTTCGCCGTCAGCGTTTTATAGCGACAGGGACCCCCATATACTAATATACTAATAAATGTTTTAACCCCTTGATTTCCCCCTAGTTAACCCTTTCACCAGTGATCACCGTATAACTGTTACGGGTGACGCTGGTTAGTTAATTTTTTATAGTGTCAGGGCACCCGCCGTTTATTACCGAATAAAGGTTTAGCCCCCTGATCGCCCGGCGGTGATATGCGTCACCCCAGGCAGCGTCAGATTAGTGCCTGTACCGCTAACACCCACGCACGCACCGAACACCTCCCGTAGTGGTATAGTATCTGAACGGATCAATATCTGATCAGATCTATACTAGCGTCCCCAGCAGTTTAGGGTTCCCAAAAATGCAGTGTTAGCGGGATCAGCCCAGATACCTGCTAGCACCTGCGTTTTGCCCCTCCGCCCGGCCCAGCCCACCCAAGTGCAGTTTCGATCGATTACTGTCACTTACAAAACACTAAACGCTAGGGTTGTCCCGATACCACTTTTTTAGGACCGAGTACAAGTACCGATACTTTTTTTCAAGTACTCGCCGATACCGATTACCGATACTTTTTTTTAATGTCATGTGACAGTGTTTTTTTTTGCTATTTTTTTTTTTTTGGGGGGGGGGGGGGGGTGAACGTTGTATGTGTGTGTGTTTTTTTTTTTTTTGTTTTTTTTTTACAATTTTTATTTTTTCCAATAATATTTTTTTACTCTTTGTTTTTTTTTTTTTTTTTTTTTAAATCAGCCCTTTTGGGGGGCTTTGGTGAGATATCAGGGGTCTTAACAGACCTCTGATATCTCCCCCTTGAGATAGAGAAAGAGACAGAGAATAGAGATTCCCCAGTCCCTTTCTCTGCAGCGTCAGCTGCACTGAGAATCAATGGAGAGAACACAGCAGCTTCTCTCCATTCATAAACTGACACATTGTAATCACAGGAGATTACAATGTTTCAGTTATGTGAATGGACAGAGTCAGCTGACTCTATCCATACACAAAGGAACGGAGGGGGAGAACGGAGGGGACAGATAAGGAGACAGGAATGCAGGTGACAGATAAGGAGAGCAGAACGGAGGGGACAGATAAGGAGAGAGGAACGAAGAGGACAGCGGAGAGGCACAGAGGAAAGGAGGGGGCACGGAGGAGAATGTAGTGACAGTCAGCTGTGAGCGATCACCGCTGTATGTCACTAAAGCTGGTGAAAGCCGCTGGGGGAGAATCTTGTAACTCCCCCACGCGCCGATCACAGCTGTCTTCCAGGTATCGGGGGAAGCATCGGGAGCATTTGCCCGAGTACAAGTACTTGGGCAAATGCTTGGTATCGGTGCCGATACCGATACTAGTATCGGTATCGGGACAACCCTACTAAACGCATTACCTGCAGCGTTTGCAGAGTCAGGCCTGATCTACACCCTGGTCGTAGTCAAACCAGCACTGCAGTAACACTTAGTGACGTGGCGAGTCCCATAAATGCAGTTCAAGCTGCTGAGGGGGCAAGCACAAGTAGTGTACCGCTGCCACCAAGAAGAAGACAAACACAGGCCTATCGTGCCCATAGTGCCCTTCCTGCTGCATTCGCCAATCCTAATTGGGAACCCACCACTTCTGCAGCACCCGTACTTCCTGATTCCTGGTTTGAGGTTAAGGTGCCTGTTTCCCAGTCCGAGGGTCCGGTGCCTGTTTCCCGATCTGAAGTTTCTGGTGCCTGTTTCCCGGTTTGATGTTCCAGTGTCTGTTTCTCAGTCTAAGGTTCCGGTGCCCGTTTCCCATCCTGAGGTTCTGGTGCCCGTTTCCCTTTCTGAGGTTCTGGTGCCTGTTTCCTGGTCCGAGGTTCCGCTGCCTCTTTCCTGTTCTGAGGTTCTGGTGCTCGTTTCCCATTTCTCGGTCTGAGGTTACAGTGCCTATTTCCCAGTCTGAAGTCCCGGATCATGTTTCTCTGTCCAAAGTTCCGGTACCTGTTCCCCAGCTGAGGTTCCAGTGCCTTTTTCTTGGTCTGAAGATCCGGTGCCTTTTTCCCTTTCTGAGGTTCCGGTGCCTGTTTTCTGATCTGAAGTTTCCAGTGCCTGTTTCCTGATCTGAGGTTCCAGTTCCTTTTTCCCGGTCTCAGGTACCGGTGCATGTTTCCCGGTCTGAGGTTCCGGTGCCTGTTTCCCGGTCTGGGGTTCTGGTGGCTGTTTCCCACTTCCCGCTCTGAGGTTCCAGTGCCTGTTTCCTGGTCTGAGGTTTTGGTGCCTGTTTCCCGGTCTGAGGTTCCAGTGCCTTTTTTCCGGTCTGGGGTTCTGGTGCCTGTTTCCTGGTCTGGGGTTCTGGTGCCTGTTTTCCATTTCCCGGTCTGAGGTTACGTTTTTTATTTCCCAGTCTGAAGTTCTGGTGCTTGTTTCCCGGTCTGAGGTTCTGGTGCCTGTTTCCCAGTCTGAGGTTCAAGTGCCTGTTTCGTGGTCCGAGTTTCCGCTGCCTGTTTCCCGGTCTGAGGTTCCGGTGCCTGTTTCCTGGTCTAAGGTTCCGGTGCCTGTTTCCCGGTCTGAGGTTCTGGTGCCTATTTCCCGGTCTGAGGTTCTGGTGCCTATTTCCCGGTCTGAAGTTTTAGGTGCCTTTTTCCCAGTCTGAAGTTTCCGGTGCCTGTTTCCCGGTCTGAGGTTGCAGTGCCTGTTTCCCGGTCTGAGGTTGCAGTGCCTGTTTCCCGGTCTGAGGTTGCAGTGCCTGTTTCCCGGTCTGAGGTTGCAGTGCCTGTTTCCCGGTCTGAGGTTGCAGTGCCTGTTTCCCGGTCTGAGGTTGCAGTGCCTGTTTCCCGGTCTGGGGTTGCAGTGCCTGTTTCCCGGTCTGGGGTTGCAGTGCCTGTTTCCTGGTCCGAGGTTCCAGTGCCTGTTTCCCGGTCTGGGGTTCTGGTGCCTGTTTCCCATTTCCCGGTCTGAGGTTACGGTGCCTATTTCCCAATCTGAATTTCTGGTGCTTGTTTCCCGGTCTTAGGTTCCGGTGCCTGTTTCCCGGTCTTAGGTTCCGGTGCCTGTTTCCTGGTCTGAGGTTTCCGGTATCTGTTTCCCGGTCTGAGGTTCCAGTGCCTGTTTCCTGGTCCGAGGTCCCAGTGCCTGTTTCCCAGTCTGAGGTTCCGGTGCCTGTTTCCTGGTCTGAGGTTCTGGTGCCTGTTTCCCGGTCTGAGGTTCTGGTGCCAGTTTCCCGGTCTGAGGTTCTGGTGCCTGTTTCCTGGTCTGAGGTTCTGGTGCCTGTTTCCTGGTCTGAGGTTCCGGTGCCTGTTTCCCGGTCTGAGGTTCCGGTGCCTTTTTTCCGGTCTGGGGTTCTGGTGCCTGTTTCCCGGTCTGGGGTTCTGGTGCCTTTTTCCCATTTCCCGGTCTGAGGTTACGTTTTTTATTTCCCAGTCTGAAGTTCTGGTGCTTGTTTTCTGGTCTGAGGTTCTGGTGCCTGTTTCCTGGTCAGAGGTTCCGCTGCCTCTTTCCCGTTCTGAGGTTCTGGTGCCCATTCCCCATTTCCTGGTCTGAGGTTACAGTGCCTATTTCCCAGTCTGAAGTCCCGGTACCTGTTTCCCGGTCTGAGGTTCTGGTGCCTTTTTCCCCATTTCCCCGGCTGAGGTTCCAGTGCCTTTTTCTTGGTCTGAGGATCCGGTGCCTTTTTCCCTTTCTGAGGTTCTGGTGCCTGTTTTCTGGTCTGAAGTTTCCAGTGCCTGTTTTCCGGTCTGAGGTTCCAGTGCCTGTTTCCTGGTCCGAGGTTCCGGTGCCTGTTTCCTGGTCTGAGGTTCTGGTGCCTGTTTCCTGGTCTGAGGTTCTGGTGCCTGTTTCCTGGTCTGAGGTTCTGGTGCCTGTTTCCTGGTCTGGGGTTCTGGTGCCTGTTTCCTGGTCTGGGGTTCTGGTGCCTGTTTCCTGGTCTGGGGTTCTGGTGCCTGTTTCCTGGTCTGGGGTTCTGGTACCTGTTTCCCATTTCCCGGTCTGAGGTTAACGTTTTTATTTCCCAGTCTGAAGTTCTGGTGCTTGTATCCCGGTCAGAGGTTCTGGTGCCTGTTTCCCAGTCTGAGGTTCCGGTGCCTGTTTCCTGGTCTGAGGTTCCGGTGCCTGTTTCCCGGTATGAAGTTTCCGGTGCCTGTTTCCCGGTCTGAGGTTCCAGTCCGAGGTTCCAGTGCCTGTTTCCCGGTCTGGGATTCTGGTGCCTGTTTCCCATTTCCCGGTCTGAGGTTACGGTGCCTATTTCCCAATCTCAATTTCTGGTGCTTGTTTCCTGGTCTAAGGTTCTGGTGCCTGTTTCCCGGTCTGAGGTTCCAGTGCCTGTTTCCTGGTCTGGGGTTCCGGTGCCTGTTTCCCAGTCCGAGGTTCCGGTGCCTGTTTCCTGGTCCGAGGTTCCGGTGCCTGTTTCCTGGTCTGGGGTTCTGGTGCCTGTTTCCTGGTCTGAGGTTCTGGAGCCTTTTTCCCACTTCCCTCTCTGAGGTTCCAGTGCCTCTTTCCTGGTCTGAGGTTCTGGTGCCTCTTTCCCGGTCTGAGGTTCCGGTGCCTCTTTCCCGGTCTGAGGTTCCAGTGCCTGTTTCCCGGTCTGGGGTTCTGGTACCTGTTTCCCATTTCCTTGTCTGAGGTTACGGTTTTTATCTCCCAGTCTGAAGTTCTGGTGCTTGTTTCCCGGTCTGAGGTTCTGGTGCCTGTTTCCTGGTCTGAGGTTCCAGTGCCTGTTTCCTGGTCTGAGGTTCCGGTGCCTGTTTCCTGGTCTGAGGTTCCAGTGCCTGTTTCCCGGTCTGAGGTTTCCGGTACCTGTTTCCTGGTCTGAGGTTTCCGGTATCTGTTTCCTGGTCTGAGGTTTCCGGTACCTGTTTCCTGGTCTGAGGTTCTGGTGCCAGTTTCCCGGTCTGAGGTTCCGGTGCCTTTTTTCCGGTCTGGGGTTCTGGTGCCTGTTTCCCGGTCTGGGGTTCTGGTGCCTGTTTCCCATTTCCCGGTCTGAGGTTACGTTTTTTATTTCCCAGTCTGAAGTTCTGGTGCTTGTTTTCTGGTCTGAGGTTCTGGTGCCTGTTTCCTGGTCAGAGGTTCCGCTGCCTCTTTCCTGTTCTGAGGTTCTGGTGCCCATTCCCCATTTCCTGGTCTGAGGTTACAGTGCCTATTTCCCAGTCTGAAGTCCCGGTGCCTGTTTCTCTGTCTAAAGTTCCGGTACCTGTTTCCCGGTCTGAGGTTCTGGTGCCTTTTTCCCCATTTCCCCGGCTGAGGTTCCAGTGCCTTTTTCCCGGTTTTAGGTTCCAGTCCTTTTTTCCCGGTCTGAGGTTCTGGTGCCTGTTTTCCAGTTTGACATTCCACTGCCTGTTTCCTGGTCCAAGGTTCCGGTGCCCGTTTCCTGGTCTGAGATTCCGGTGTCTGTTTCACGCTCTGAGGTTCCGGTGCTTATTTCCCGGTCTGCAGTTCTGGTGCCTATTTCCCGGTCTGCAGTTCCGGTGCCTATTTCCCAGTCCGAGGTTCTGGTGCCTGTTTCCCATTCCAAGGTTACGGTGCCTGTCTCCCGGTTTGATGTTCCAGTGTCTGTTTCCCAGTCTAAGGTTTTGGTGCCTGTTTCTAAGTCTGAGGTTCTGGTGCCTGTTTCCCAGTCTGAGGTTCAAGTGCTTGTTTCCTGGTCAGAGTTTCTGCTGCCTGTTTCCCGGTCTGAGGTTCTGCTGCCTATTTCCCAGTCTGAAGACCCAGTGTATGTTTCTTGGTCTTAGGTTCTGGTGTCTGTTTCACGGTCTGAGGTTCCAGTGCCTATTTCCCAGTCTGAATTTCTGGTGCTTGTTTCCCGGTCTGAGGTTGTGGTGCCTGTTTCCCGGTCTGAGGTTCCAGCGCCTGTTTCCTGGTCCGAGGTTCCAGTGCCTGTTTCCTGGTCCGAGGTTCCGGTGCCTGTTTCCCGGTCTGAAGTTTCCGGTGCCTGTTTCCCGGTCTGAAGTTTCCGGTGCCTGTTTCCCGGTCTGAAGTTTCCGGTGCCTGTTTCCCGGTCTGAAGTTTCCGGTGCCTGTTTCCCGGTCTGAAGTTTCCGGTGCCTGTTTCCCGGTCTGAAGTTTCCGGTGCCTGTTTCCCGGTCTGAAGTTTCCGGTGCCTGTTTCCCGGTCTGAAGTTTCCGGTGCCTGTTTCCCGGTCTGAGGTTCCAGTGCCTGTTTCCTGGTCTATGGTTCTGGTGTCTGTTTCCCATTTCTCGGTCTTAGGTTACGGTGCCTGTTTCCCAGTCTGAATTTCTGGTGCTTGTTTCCCGGTCTGAGGTTCTGGTGCCTTTTTCCCAGTCTGAGGTTCCGGTGCCTGTTTCACGGTCTGAGGTTCTGGTGCCTATTTCCTGGTCTGCAGTTCCGGTGCCTATTTCCCGGTCTGCAGTTCCAGTACCTATTCCCAGTCAGAGGTTCCGGTGCCTTTTTTACAATTTGAGGTTAAGGTGCCTTATTCCCAGTCCAAGGTACCGGTGCCTGTTTCCCGGTCTGAAGTTCCGGTGCCTGTTTCCCGGTCTGAAGTTCCGGTGCCTGTTTCCCGGTCTGAAGTTCCGGTGCCTGTTTCCCGGTCTGAAGTTCCGGTGCCTGTTTCCCGGTCTGAAGTTCCGGTGCCTGTTTCCCGGTCTGAAGTTCCGGTGCCTGTTTCCCGGTCTGAAGTTCCGGTGCCTGTTTCCCGGTCTGAAGTTCCGGTGCCTGTTTCCCGGTCTGAAGTTCCGGTGCCTGTTTCCCGGTCTGAAGTTCCGGTGCCTGTTTCCCGGTCTGAAGTTCCGGTGCCTGTTTCCCGGTCTGAGACTCTGGTGCCTGTTACCCGGTCTGAGGTTCTGATGCCTGTTTCCTGGTCTGAAGTTTCCGGTGCCTGTTTCCTGGTTTGAGGTTCCAGTGCCTGTTTCCCAGTCTAAAGTTCCAGTGCCAGTTTCCCGTTCTGAGGTTTTGGTGCCTGTTACCGGTCTGAGGTTCTAGTACCTGTTTCCAGGTCTGAGGTTTCGGTGCCTGTTTCATTTTCTGAGGTTCCGGTGCCTGTTTCCCGGTCAAAAGGTTCCGGTGCCCATTTCCCGGTCTGAGGTTCCAGTGCCTGTTTCCCAGTCCGAGGTTCCAGGGGAATGTTTCCCGGTTTTATGTTCTGGTGCCTTTTTCCCACTTCCCAGTCTGAGGTTCCGGTGCCTGTTTCCTGGTCTGAGGTTCCGGTTGCTGTTTCCCATTCTGAGGTTCCGATGCCGTTTTCCCAGTCTGAGGTTTCGCTACCTGTTTCCCCATTTCCTGGTCTGAGGTTCCGCTGCCTGTTTCCTATTTCCCGGTCTGAGGTTCTGGTGCCTTTTTCCATTTCTCGGTCCGAGGTTCCGGTGCCTGTTTATCAGTCCGAGGTTCCGGTGCCGTTTTCTCGGTCCGAAGTACCAGTGCCTATTTCCCTGTTTTAAGTTCCGGTACCTTTTTCCCGGTCTGAGGTTCTGGTGCCTGTTTCCCATTTCCCGGTCTGAGGTTCCGGTGCCTGTTTCCTGGTCTGAGGTTCCGGTGCCTTTTTCCCGGTTTGAGGTTAAGGTACCTGTTTCCCGGTCTGAGAATCCAGTGCCTGTTTCCCGGTCTGAAGTTTCCAGTGCCCGTTTCCCAGTTTGATGTTCCAGTGTCTGTTTCCCAGTCTAAGGTTCCGGTGCCTGTTTCCCGTTCTAAAGTTTCGGTGCCTGTTTCCTGGTCCAAGGTTCCGATGCCTGTTTCCTGGTGTGAGGTTCTGGTGCCTGTTTCCCATTTCCCAGTCTGAGATCACAATGCCTGTTTCCCAGTCTGAAGTCCCGGTGCCTGTTTCCAGGTCTGAGTTTCCATTTCCTGTTTCCCGGTCTGAGGTTCCATTGCCTGTTTCCCGGTCTGAGGTTCCATTGCCTGTTTCCCGGTCTGAGGTTCCATTGCCTGTTTCCCGGTCTGAGGTTCCATTGCCTGTTTCCCGGTCTGAGGTTCCATTGCCTGTTTCCCGGTCTGAGGTTCCTGTGCCTTTTTTCCTGGTCTGAGATTCCTGTGCCATTTTCCTGGTCTGAGGTTCTGGTGCCTGTTTCCCGGTCTGAGGTTCTGGTGCCTGTTTCCTGGTCTGAGGTTCCGGTGCCTGTTTCCCGGTCTGAGGTTCCGGTGCCTGTTTCTCAGTCCGAGGTTCCAGTGCCTGTTTCTCAGTCCGAGGTTCCGGTGCCGTTTTCCTGGTCCAAAGTTCCGGTGTCTGTTTCCCTGTCTGAGGTTCCGGTGCCTATTACCCGGTCTGAAGTTTGCTGTGCCTGTTTCCCGGTCTGAGGTTCTGGTGCCTGTTTCCTGGTCTGAGGTTCCGGTGCCCATTTCCCGGTCTTAATTTCCGGTGCCTGTTTCCCGGTCTGAAGTTTTTGGTGCCTGTTTCCCGGTTTAATGTTCCAGTGTCTGTTTCCCATTTCCCGGTTTGAGGTTGCGGTGCCTATTTCCCAGTCTGAAGTCCCGGTGCCTGTTTCCCGGACTGAGGTTCCGATGCCTATTTCCCAGTCTGAAGTTCCGGTGCCTGTTTCCCATTCTGATGTTCTGGTGCATGTTTCCCATTTTCCGCTTTGAGCTTCCGGTGCCTGTTTCTCTGTCCGAGGTGCCAGTTTCCAGGTCTGAAGTTCCGATGCCTGTTTCACAGTCTGAGGTTCTGGTGCCTATTTCCTGGCGGAAGTTTATGGTGCCTAGTTCCTTGTCTAAGGTTCCGGTGCCTGTTTCCAGGTCTGATGTTCCAGTGCCTTTTTCCCATTCCGAGGTTCCGGTGCCTTTTCCCGGCCTGAGGTTCTGATGCCTGTTTCCTGGTCTGAGGTTCCGGTGCCTGTTTCCCGGTTTGAGGTTAGGGTGCCTGTTTCCCGTTCCGAGGTTCCGTGCCTGTTTCCCGATCTGAAGTTTCTGGAGCCTGTGTCCCCTTTTTGAGGTTCTGGTGCCCGTTTCCCTTTCTGAGGTTCTGGTGCCTGTTTCCTGGTCCGAGGTTCCGCTGCCTCTTTCCCGTTCTGAGGTTCTGGTGCTCGTTTCCCATTTCCCGGTCTGAGGTTACAGTGCCTATTTCCCAGTCTAAAGTCCCGGTGCCTGTTTCTCTGTCTAAAGTTCCGGTACCTGTTTCCCGGTCTGAGGTTCTGGTGCCTTTTTCCCCATTTCCCCGGCTGAGGTTCCAGTGCCTTTTTCTTGGTCTGAGGATCCGGTGCCTTTTTCCCTTTCTGAGGTTCCGGTGCCTGTTTTCTGGTCTGAAGTTGCCAGTGCCTGTTTCCAGATTGGAGGTTCCGGTTCCTTTTTCCCGGTCTGAGGTACCGGTGCCTGTTTCCTGGTCTGAAGTTTCCGGTGCCTGTTTCCCGGTCTGAGGTTCCAGTGCCTATTTCCTGGTCCGAGGTTCCAGTGCCTGTTTCCCGGTCTGGGGTTCTGGAGCCTTTTTCCCACTTCCCGCTCTGAGGTTCCATTGCCTGTTTCCTGGTCTGAGGTTCTGGTGCCTGTTTCCTGGTCTGAGGTTCTGGTGCCTGTTTCCCGGTCTGAGGTTCCAGTGCCCGTTTCCTGGTCTGGGGTTCTGGTGCCTGTTTCCCATTTCCCGGTCTGAGGTTACGGAATTTATTTCCCAGTCTGAAGTTCTGGTGCTTGTTTCCCATCTGAGGTTCTGGTGCCTGTTTCCCAGTCTGAGGTTCTGGTGCCTGTTTCCCGGTCTGAGGTTCCAGTGCCTGTTTCCTGGTCCGAGGTCCCAGTGCCTGTTTCCCGGTCTGGGGTTCTGGTGCCTGTTTCCTGGTCTGAGGTTCTGCTGCCTGTTTCCCAGTCTGAGGTTCCGGTGCCTGTTTCCTGGTCTGAGGTTCCGGTGCCTGTTTCCTGGTCTGAGGTTCCGGTGCCTGTTTCCCGGTCTGAGGTTCTGGTGCCTGCTTCCCGGTCTGAAGTTTTCGGTGCCTGCTTCCCGGTCTGAAGTTTTCGGTGCCTGCTTCCCGGTCTGAAGTTTTCGGTGCCTGTTTCCCAGTCCGAGGTTCCAGTGCCTGTTTCCCAGTCCGAGGTTCCAGTGCCTGTTTCCCGGTCCGAGGTTCCAGTGCCTGTTTCCCGGTCTGGGGTTCTGGTGCCTGTTTCCCATTTCCCGGTCTAATGTTACAGTGCCTATTTCCCAATCTGAATTTCTGGTGCTCGTTTCCCGGTCTAAGGTTCTGGTGCCTGTTTCCCGGTCTGAGGTTTCCGGTACCTGTTTCCCGGTCTGAGGTTCCAGTGCCTGTTTCCTGGTCCGAGGTTCCAGTGCCTGTTTCCTGGTCCGAGGTCCCAGTGCCTGTTTCCTGGTCCGAGGTTCTGGTGCCTGTTTCCTGGTCTGAGGTTCCGGTGCCTGTTTCCCGGTCTGAGGTTCCGGTGCCTGTTTCCCGGTCTGAGGTTCTGGTGCCTGTTTCCCGGTCTGAGGTTCCGGTGCCTGTTTCCTGGCCTGGGGTTCTGGTGCCTGTTTCCCGGTCTGGGGTTCTGGTGCCTTTTTCCCATTTCCCAGTCTGAGGGTACGTTTTTTTTATTTCCCAGTCTGAAGTTCTGGTGCTTGTTTTCCGGTCTGAGGTTCTGGTGCCTGTTTCCTGGTCCGAGGTTCCACTGCCTCTTTCCCGTTCTGAGGTTCTGGTGGCTATTCCCCATTTCCTGGTCTGAGGTTACAGTGCCTATTTCCCAGTCTGAAGTTCCGGTACCTGTTTCCCGGTCTGAGGTTCTGGTGCCTTTTTCCCCATTTCCCCGGCTGAGGTTCCAGTGCCTTTTTCTTGGTCTGAGGATCCGGTGCCTTTTTTCCCTTTCTGAGGTTCCGGTGCCTGTTTTCTGGTCTGAAGTTTCCAGTGCCTGTTTCCCGATCTGAGGTTCATGTTCCTTTTTTCCTGGTCTGAGGTACCGGTGCCTGTTTCCTGGTCTGAGGTTTCCGGTACCTGTTTCCCGGTCTGAGGTTCCAGTGCCTGTTTCCCGGTCTGGGGTTCTGGTGCCTGATTCCTGGTCTGAGGTTCCGGTGCCCGTTTCCCGGTCTGAGGTTCTGGTGCCTGTTTCCTGGTCTGAGGTTCCGGTGCCTGTTTCCCGGTCTGGGGTTCTGGTGCCTGTTTCCCATTTCCCAGTCTGAGGTTACATTTTTTATTTCCCAGTCTGAAGTTCTGGTGCTTGTTTTCCGGTCTGAGGTTCTGGTGCCTGTTTCCTGGTCCGAGGTTCTGCTACCTTTCACGTTCTGAGGTTCTGGTTGCTTTTCCCCATTTCCTGGTCTGAGGTTACAGTGCCTATTTCCCAGTCTGAAGTGACGTGCCTGTTTCTCTGTCTAAAGTTCCGGTACCTGTTTCCCGGTCTGAGGTTCTGGTGCCTTTTTCCCCATTTCCCCGGCTAAGGTTCCAGTGCCTTTTTCTTGGTCTGAGGATCCGGTGCCTTTTTCCCTCTCTGAGGTTCCCTTGTCTGTTTTCTTGTCTGAAGTTTCCAGTGCCTGTTTCCCGATCTGAGGTTCCGGTTCCTTTTTCCCGGTCTTAGGTACCGGTGCCTGTTTCCTGGTCTGAGGTTTCCGGTACCTGTTTCCTGGTCTGAGGTTCCAGTGCCTGTTTCCTGGTCTGGGGTTCTGGTGGCTGTTTCCTGGTCTGAGGTTCTGGTGCCTGTTTCCTGGTCTGAGGTTCCAGTGCCGTTTCCCGGTCTGAGGTCCTGGTACCTGTTTCCTGGTCTGAGGTTCCGGTGCCTGTTTCCTGGTCTGAGGTTCCAGTGCCTGTTTCCCGGTCTGGAGTTCTGGTGGCTGTTTCCTGGTCTGAGGTTCTGGAGCCTTTTTCCCACTTCCCGCTCTGAGGTTCCAGTGCCTGTTTCCTGGTCTGAGGTTCTGGTGCCTGTTTCCTGGTCTGAGGTTCTGGTGCCTGTTTCCTGGTCTGAGGTTCTGGTGCCTGTTTCCTGGTCTGGGGTTCTGGTGCCTGTTTCCTGGTCTGGGGTTCTGGTGCCTGTTTCCTGGTCTGGGGTTCTGGTGCCTGTTTCCCATTTCCCGGTCTGAGGTTACGGTTTTTATTTCCCAGTCTGAAGTTCTGGTGCTTGTTTCCCGGTCTGAGGTTCTGGTGCCTGTTTCCTGGTCTGAGTTTCCGCTGCCTGTTTCCCAGTCTGAGGTTCCGGTGCCTGTTTCCTGGTCTGAGGTTTTCGGTGCCTGTTTCCCAGTCTGAAGTTTCCGGTGCCTGTTTCCCGGTCCGAGGTTCCAGTGCCTGTTTCCCGGTCTGGGGTTCTGGTGCCTGTTTCCTGGTCTGAGGTTCTGGAGCCTTTTTTCCACTTCCCGCTCTGAGGTTCCAGTGCCTGTTTCCTGGTCTGAGGTTCTGGTGCCTGTTTCCTGGTCTGAGGTTCCGGTGCTCGTTTCCCGGTCTGAGGGTCTGGTGCCTGTTTCCTGGTCTGAGGTTCCGGTGCCTGTTTCCCGTCTGAAGTTTCCAGTGCCTGTTTCCCAGTTTGATGTTCCAGTGTCTGTTTCCCAGTCTAAGGTTTCGGTGCCTGTTTCCCGTTCTAAAGTTCCGGTGCCTGTTTCCTGGTCCAAGGTTCCGATGCCTGTTTCCCGGTGTGAGGTTCTGGTGCCTGTTTCCCATTTCCCGGTCTGAGATTACGATGCCTGTTTCCCAGTCTGAAGTCCCGGTGCCTGTTTCCCGTTCTGAGGTTCCATTTCCTGTTTACCCGTTCTGAGGTTCCATTGCCTGTTTCCTGGTCTGAGGTTCCATTGCCTGTTTCCCGGTCTGAGGTTCCATTGCCTGTTTCCCGGTCTGAGGTTCCATTGCCTGTTTCCCGGTCTGAGGTTCCATTGCCTGTTTCCCGGTCTTAGGGTTCCTGTGCCTTTTTCCTGATTTTAGGTTCCTGTGCCATTTTCCTGGTCTGAGGTTCTGGTGCCTGTTTCCCGGTCTGAGGTTCCAGTGCCTGTTTCCTGGTCCGAGGTTCCGGTGCCTGTTTCCCAGTTTGAGGTTCCAGTGCCTGTTTCTCAGTCTGAGGTTCCGGTGCCTGTTTCCGGGTCTGAGGTTCCGGTGCCTGTTTCCTGGTCTGAGGTTCCGGTGCCTTTTTCCCGGTCTTAATTTCCGGTGCCCGTTTCCCGGTTTGAGGTTAAGATGCCTGTTTCCCGGTCTGAAGTTTTCGGTGCCTGTTTCCCGGTTTGATGTTCCAGTGTCTGATTCCCAGTCTAAGGTTCCAGTGCCTTTTTCCCATTTCCCGGTTTGAGGTTGTGGTGCCTATTTCCCAGTCTGAAGTTCCGGTGCCCGTTTCCCAGTTTGGCATTTCATTGCCTTTTTCCCGGTCCGAGGTTCCGGTGCTTGTTTCCCAGTCTGAAGTTCTGGTGCATGTTTCCCATTTTCCGGTCCGAGGTTCCGGTGCCTGTTTCTCTGTCCGAGGTGCCAGTTTCCAGGTCTGAAGTTCCAATGCCTGTTTCACGGTCTGAGGTTCTGGTGCCTATTTCCTGGTGGAAGTTTATGGTGCCTAGTTCCTGGTCTAAGGTTCCGGTGCCTGTTTCCAGGTCTGATGTTCCAGTGCCTTTTTCCCATTCCGAGGTTCCGGTGCCTTTTCCCAGCCTGAGGTTCTGATGCCTGTTTCCTGGTCTGAGGTTCGGGTGCCTGTTTCCTGGTCTGAGGTTCTGGTGCCTGTTTCCCGGTTTGAGGTTCTGGTGCCTGTTTCCCATTCCGAGGTTCCGTGCCTGTTTCCCGATCTGAAGTTTCTGGTGCCGATTTCCCGGTTTGATGTTCCAGTGTCTGTTTCTCAGTCTAAGGTTCCGGTGCCTGTTTCCCATTCTGAGGTTCTGGTGCCCGTTTCCCTTTCTGAGGTTCTGGTGCCTGTTTCCTGGTCCGAGGTTCCACTGCCTCTTTCCCGTTCTGAGGTTATGGTGCTCGTTTCCCATTTCCCGGTCTGAGGTTACAGTGCCTATTTCCCAGTCTGAAGTCCCGGTGCCTGTTTCTCTGTCTAAAGTTCCGGTACCTGTTTCCCGGTCTGAGGTTCTGGTGCCTTTTTCCCCATTTCCCCGGCTGAGGTTCCAGTGCCTTTTTCTTGGTCTGAGGATCCGGTGCCTTTTTCACTTTCTGAGGTTCCGGTGCCTGTTTTCTGGTCTGAAGTTTCCAGTGCCTGTTTCCGATCGGAGGTTCCGGTTCCTTTTTCCCGGTCTGAGGTACCGGTGCCTGTTTCCTGGTCTGAAGTTTCCGGTGCCTGTTTCCTGGTCTGAGGTTCTGGTGGCTTTTTCCTGGTCTGAGGTTCTGGAGCCTTTTTCCCACTTCCTGCTCTGAGGTTCCAGTGCCTGTTTCCTGGTCTGAGGTTCTGGTGCCTGTTTCCTGGTCTGGGGTTCTGGTGCCTGTTTCCTGGTCTGGGGTTCTGGTGCCTGTTTCCTGGTCTGGGGTTCTGGTGCCTGTTTCCTGGTCTGGGGTTCTGGTGCCTGTTTCCTGGTCTGGGGTTCTGGTGCCTGTTTCCTGGTCTGGGGTTCCGGTGCCTGTATTCTGGTCTGAAGTTTCCAGTGCCTGTTTCCCGATCTGAGGTTCCGGTTCCTTTTTCCCGGTCTTAGGTACCGGTGCCTGTTTCCTGGTCTGAGGTTCTGGTGCCTGTTTCCTGGTCTGAGGTTCCAGTGCCTGTTTCCTGGTTTGGGGTTCTGGTGCCTGTTTCCCATTTCCCGGTCTGAGGTTACGGTTTTTATTTCCTAGTCTGAAGTTCTGGTGCTTGTTTCCCGGTCTGAGGTTGTGGTGCCTGCTTCCCGGTCTGAAGTTTTTGGTGCCTGTTTCCCAGTCTGAAGTTTCCGGTGCCTGTTTTCCAGTCTGAGGTTCCGGTGCCTGTTTCCCGGTCTGAGGTTCTGGTGCCTGCTTCCCGGTCTGGGGTTCTGCTGCCTGTTTCCCATTTCCCGGTCTGAGGTTACGGTGCCTATTTCCCAATCTGAATTTCTGGTGCTTGTTTCCCGGTCTAAGGTTCTGGTGCCTGTTTCCCGGTCTGAGGTTCCAGTGCCTATTTCCTGGTCCGAGGTCCCAGTGCCTGTTTCCCTGTCTGGGGTTCTGGTGCCTGTTTCCCCGTCTGGGGTTCCAGTGCCTGTTTCCTGGTCTGAGGTTCTGGTGCCTGTTTCCTGGTCTGAGGTTCCGGTGCCCGTTTCCCGGTCTGAGGTTCCGGTGCTTGTTTCCCGGCCTGGGGTTCTGGTGCCTGTTTCCCGGCCTGGGGTTCTGGTGCCTGTTTCCCATTTCCCAGTCTGAGGTTACGTTTTTTATTTCCCAGTCTGAAGTTCTGGTGCTTGTTTTCCGGTCTGAGGTTCTGGTGCCTGTTTCCTGGTCCGAGGTTCCGCTGCCTCTTTCCCGTTCTGAGGTTCTGGTGCCCATTCCCCATTTCCTGGTCTGAGGTTTCAATGCCTTTTTCTTGGTCTGAGGATCCGGTGCCTTTTTCCCTTTCTGAGGTTCCGGTGCCTGTTTTCTGGTCAGAAGTTTCCAGTGCCTGTTTCTCGATCTGAGGTTCCGGTTCCTTTTTCCCGGTCATAGGTACCGGTGCCTGTTTCTTGGTCTGAAGTTTCTGGTGCCTGTTTCCCGGTCTGAGGTTCCAGTGCCTATTTCCTGGTCCGAGCTTCCAGTGCCTGTTTCCCCGTCTGGGGTTCTGGTGGCTGTTTCCTGGTCTGAGGTTCTGGA
Source organism: Lithobates clamitans (assembly GCA_037952925.1). NCBI lineage: Eukaryota > Metazoa > Chordata > Amphibia > Anura > Ranidae > Lithobates > Lithobates clamitans. The sequence goes on from JBBGZY010000541.1 coordinate 343,139, forward strand.
GCCTTTTTCCCACTTCCTGCTCAAAGGTTCCAGTGCCTGTTTCCTGGTCTGGGGTTCTGGTACCTGTTTCCCGGTCTGAGGTTCTGGTGCCTGTTTCCTGGTCTGAGGTTCCGGTGCCCGGTTCCCGGTCTGAGGTTCTGGTGCCTGTTTCCTGGTCTGAGGTTCCGGTGCCCGGTTCCCAATCTGAGGTTCTGGTGCCTGTTTCCCGGTCTGAAGTTTCCAGTGCCTGTTTCCCAGTTTGATGTTCCAGTGTCTGTTTCCCAGTCTAAGGTTCCGGTGCCTGTTTCCTGGTCCAAGATTCCAATGCCTGTTTCCTGGTGTGAGGTTCTGGTGCCTGTTTCCTATTTCCCGGTTTGAGATTACGATGCCTGTTTCCCAGTCTGAAGTCCCGGTGCCTGTTTCCCGGTCTGAGGTTCCATTCCCTGTTTCCCGGTCTGAGGTTCCATTGCATGTTTCCCGGTCTGAGGTTCCATTGCATGTTTCCCGGTCTGAGGTTCCATTGCATGTTTCCCGGTCTGAGGTTCCATTGCATGTTTCCCGGTCTGAGGTTCCTGTGCCTTTTTCCTGGTCTGAGGTTCCTGTGCCTTTTTCCCGGTCTGAGGTTCCTGTGCCTTTTTCCTGGTCTGAGGTTCCTGTGCCATTTTCCTGGTCTGAGGTTCTGGTGCCTGTTTCCCGGTCCGAGGTTCCAGTGCCTGTTTCCTGGTCCGAGGTTCCAGTGCCTGTTTCCTGGTCCGAGGTTCCAGTGCCTGTTTCCCAGTTTGAGGTTCCAGTGCCTTTTTCTCAGTCCGAGGTTCCGGTGTCTGTTTCCCGGTTTGATGTTCCAGTGTCTGTTTCCCAGTCTAAGGTTCCAGTGCCTTTTTCCATTTTTTCTCGGTTTGAGGTTGCGGTGCCTATTTCCCAGTCTGAAGTCCCGGTGCCTGTTTCCCGGTCTGAGGTTCTGGTGCCTGTTTCCCAGTCTGAGGTTCAAGTGCCTGTTTCCCGGTCTGAGGTTCTGGTGCCTGTTTCCCAGTCTGAGGTTCAAGTGCCTGTTTCCCGGTCCGAGGTTCCGGTGCCTGTTTCCTGGTTTGAGGTTAAGGTGCCCGTGTCCTGGTCCAAGGTTCCGGTGCCTGTTTCCCAGTCTAAGATTCCAGTGCCTGTTTCCCGGTCTGAGGTTCCGGTGCCTGTTTCCCGGTCTGAGGTTCCGGTGCCTGTTTCCCGGTCTGAGGTTCCGGTGCCTGTTTCCCGGTCTGAGGTTCCGGTGCCTGTTTCCCGGTCTGAGGTCCCGGTGCCTGTTTCCCGGTCTGACGTCCCGGTGCCTGTTTCCCGGTCTGACGTCCCGGTGCCTGTTTCCAGGTCTGAGGTTCCAGTGCCTGTTTCCCGATCTGAGGTTCCAGTGCTTGTTTCCTGGTCCAGGGTTCTGGTGCCCGTTTCCCATTTCCTGGTCTGAGGTTACGGTTTTTATTTCCCAGTCTGAAGTTCTGGTGCTTGTTTCCCAGTCTGATGTTCTGGTGCCTGTTACTTGATCTGAGGTTCTGGTGTCTATTTCCTGGTCTGAAGTTCCAGTGCCTGTTTCCCGGTCTGAGGTTCCGGTGCCTGTTTCCCGGTCTGAGGTTCCGGTGCCTGTTTCCCTTTCAGAGGTCCCGGTGCCTGTTTCCCGGTCTGAGTTTCCAGTGCCTGTTTCCGGGTCTGAGGTTCCGGTGCCTTTTACCTGGTCTAAAGTTTACGGTGCCTGTTTCCCAGTTTGATGTTCTGGTGTATGTTTTCCAGTCTAAGGTTCCGGTGCTGTTTCCCGTTCTGAGGTTCAGGTGCCTGTTTCCCGGTCTGGGGTTCAAGTGCCTGTTTCCTGGTCCAAGGTTCTGGTGTCTGTTTCCCGGTCTGAGATTCCAGTGGCTGTTTCCTGGTCCGAGGTTCTGGTGCCTCTTTTCAGGTCTGATGTTCTGGTGCCTTTTTCCCATTTCCCGGTCTTAGGTCCCGGTGCCTGTTTCCTGGTCTGAGGTTCCGGTACCTGTTTCCCTCTCTGAGGTTCTGGTGCCTGTATCCCGGTCTGAAGTTTCTGGTGCCTGTTTCCCGGTTTGATATTCCAGTGTCTGTTTCCCAGTCTAAGGTCCCAGTGCCTGTTTCCTGGTCTGAGGTTCTGGTGCCTGTTTCCCGTTCTGAGGTTCCGGTGCCTGTTTTCCGGTCTGAGGTTCTGGTGCCTTTTACCCATTTCCCGGTCTTAGGTTCCAGTGCCTGTTTCCCGGTCCGAGGTTCCGGTGCCTGTTTCCTGGTTTGAGGTTAAGGTGCCCGTGTCCTGGTCCAAGGTTCCGGTGCCTGTTTCCCAGTCTAAGATTCCAGTGCCTTTTTCCCGGTCTGACGTCCCGGTGCCTGTTTCCAGGTCTGAGGTTCCAGTGCCTTTTTCCCTGTTTGAGGTTCCAGTGCCTGTTTTCCGGTCTGGGGTTCTGCTGCCCGTTTCCCATTTCCCGGTCTGAGGTTATGGTTTTTATTTCCCTGTCTGAAGTTCTGGTGCCTGTTACTTGGTCTGAAGTTCTGGTGCCTGTTTCCTGGTCTGAAGTTCCAGTGCCTGTTTCCCGGTTTTAGGTTCCATTGCCTTTTTCCCGGTCTGAGGTTCCGGTGCCTGTTTCCCGGTCTGAAGTTCTGCTGCCTGTTTCCCAGTTTGATGTTCCACTGCCTTTTTTTCTGGTCCAAGGTTCCGGTGCCTGTTTCCCGGTCTGAAGTTCTGGTGCCTGTTTCACGGTCTGAGGTTCCGGTGCCTATTTCCCGGTCTACAGTGCCAGTGCCTATTTCTTGATCCGAGGTTCCAGTGCCTGTTTCACAATATAAGGTTAAGGTGCCTGTTTCCCGGTCCAAGGTCCTGGTGCCTGTTTCCCAGTCTGAAGTTTCCGGTGCCTGTCTCCCGGTTTGATGTTCCAGTGTCTGTTTCCCAGTCCAAGGTTTGGGTGCCCGTTTCCCAGACTGAAGTTCTGTTGCCTGCTTCCCGGTCTGAGGTTCAAGTGCCTGTTTCCTGGTCCAAGGTTCTGCTGCCTGTTTCCCGGTCTGAGGTTCCGCTGCCTGTTTCCCATTTCCCGGTCTGAGGTTATGGTGGATATTTCCCAGTCTGAAGTCCCGGTGCCTGTTTCCTGGTCTTAAGTTCTGTTGTCTGTTTCACAGTCTGAGTTTCCGGTGCATGTTTCCCGGTCTTAAGTTCCGGAGCCTGATTCCTGGTTTGATGTTAAGGTGCCTGTTTCCCAGTCCGAGGGTCTGGTGCCTGTTTCCCGATCTGAAGTTTCTGGTGCCTGTTTCCCGGTTTGATGTTCCAGTGTCTGTTTCTCAGTCTAAGGTTACGGTGCCTGTTTCCCATCCTGAGGTTCTGGTGCCCGTTTCCCTTTCTGAGGTTCTGGTGCCTGTTTCCTGGTCCGAGGTTCCGCTGCCTCTTTCCCGTTCTGAGGTTCTGGTGCTCGTTTCCCATTTCCCGGTCTGAGGTTACAGTGCCTATTTCCCAGTCTGAAGTCCCGGTGCCTGTTTCTCTGTCTAAAGTTCCGGTACCTGTTTCCCAGTCTGAGGTTCTGGTGCCTTTTTCCCCATTTCCACGGCTGAGGTTCCAGTGCCTTTTTCTTGGTCAGAGGATCTGGTTCCTTTTTCCCTTTCTGAGGTTCCTGTGCTTGTTTTCTGATCTGAAGTTTCCAGTGCCTGTTTCCCGATCTGAGGTTCCGGTTCCTTTTTCCCGGTCTGAGGTACCGGTGCCTGTTTCCTGGTCTGAAGTTTCTGGTGCCTGTTTCCCGGTCTGAGGTTCCAGTGCCTATTTCCTGGTCCAAGGTTCCAGTGCCTGTTTCCCGGTCTGGGGTTCTGGTGGCTGTTTCCTGGTCTGAGGTTCTGGTGCCTGTTTCCCGGTCTGAGGTTCCAGTGCCTGTTTCCTGGTCTGGGGTTCTGGTGCCTGTTTCCCATTACCCGGTCTGAGGTTACGGTTTTTATTTCCCAGTCTGAAGTTCTGGTGCTTGTTTCCCGGTCTGAGGTTCTGCTGCCTGTTTCACGGTCTGAAGTTTTCGGTGCCTGTTTCCCAGTCTGAAGTTTCAGGTGCCTGTTTCCCGGTCTGAGGTTCCAGTGCCTGTTTCCTGGTCTGAGGTTCCAGTGCCTGTTTCTCGGTCTGGGGTTCTGGTGCCTGTTTCCCATTTCCCGGTCTGAGGTTACGGTGCCTATTTCCCAATCTGAATTTCTGGTGCTTGTTTCCCGGTCTGATGTTCCGGTGCCTGTTTCCTGGTCTGAGGTTTCCGGTACCTGTTTCCCGGTCTGAGGTTCCAGTGCCTGTTTCCTGGTCCGAGGTCCCAGTGCCTGTTTCCCGGTTTGGGGTTCTGGTGCCTGTTTCCTGGTCTGAGGTTCTGGAGCCTTTTTACCACTTCCCACTCTGAGGTTCCAGTGCCTGTTTCCTGGTCTGAGGTTCTGGTGCCTGTTTCCTGGTCTTAGGTTCCGGTGCCCGTTTCCCGGTCTGAGGTTCCTGTGCCTGTTTTCTGATCTGAAGTTTCCAGTGCCTGTTTCCCGATCTGAGGTTCCTTTTTCCCGGTCTGAGGTACCGGTGCCTGTTTCCTGGTCTGCAGTTTCTGGTGCCTGTTTCCCGGTCTGAGGTTCTGGTGCCTGTTTCCTGGTCTGAAGTTTTCGGTGCCTGTTTCCCGGTCTGAAGTTTTCGGTGCCTGTTTCCCAGTCTGAAGTTTCCGGTGCCTGTTTCCCGGTCTGAGGTTCCAGTGCCTGTTTCCTGGTCCGAGGTACCAGTGCCTGTTTCCCAGTCTGGGGTTCTGGTGCCTGTTTCCCATTTCCCGGTCTGAGGTTTCGGTGCCTATTTCCCAATCTGAATTTCTGGTTCTTGTTTCCCGGTCTAAGGTTCTGGTGCCTGTTTCCTGGTCTGAGGTTCCGGTGCCTGTTTCCTGGTCTGAGGTTTCCGGTACCTGTTTCCCGGTCTGAGGTTCCAGTGCCTGTTTCCTGGTCCGAGGTCCCAGTGCCTGTTTCCCGGTTTGGGGTTCTGGTGCCTGTTTCCTGGTCTGAGGTTCTGGAGCCTTTTTACCACTTCCCGCTCTGAGGTTCCAGTGCCTGTTTCCTGGTCTGAGGTTCTGGTGCCTGTTTCCTGGTCTGAGGTTCCGGTGCCCGTTTCCTGGTCTGAGGTTCCGGTGCCCGTTTCCTGGTCTGAGGTTCTGGCGCCTGTTTCCTGGTCTGAGGTTCCGGTGCCTGTTTCCTGGTCTGAGGTTCCGTGCCTGTTTCCCGGTCTGTGGTTCTGGTGCATGTTTCCCGGTCTGGGGTTCTGGTGCCTGTTTCCTGGTCTGAGGTTCCAGTGCCTGTTTCCTGGTCTGGGGTTCTGGTGCCTGTTTCCTGGTCTGGGGTTCTGGTGCCTGTTTCCTGGCCTGGGGTTCTGGTGCCTGTTTCCTGGCCTGGGGTTCTGGTGCCTGTTTCCTGGCCTGGGGTTCTGGTGCCTGTTTCCTGGCCTGGGGTTCTGGTGCCTGTTTCCTGGTCTGGGGTTCTGGTGCCTGTTTCCTGGTCTGGTGTTCCGGAGCCTGTTTTCTGGTCTGAAGTTTCCAGTGCCTGTTTCCCGATCTGAGGTTCCGGTTCCTTTTTCCCGGTCTTAGGTACCGGTGCCTGTTTCCTGGTCTGAAGTTTTTGGTGCCTGTTTCCCGGTCTGAGGTTCCAGTGCCTATTTCCTGGTCCGAGGTTCCAGTGCCTGTTTCCCCGTCTGGGGTTCTGGTGGCTGTTTCCTGGTCTGAGGTTCTGGAGCCTTTTTCCCACTTCCTGCTCTGAGGTTCCAGTGCCTGTTTCCTATTCTGAGGTTCTGGTGCCTGTTTCCTGGTCTGAGGTTCTGGTGCCTGTTTCCTGGTCCTGGGGTTCTGGTGCCTGTTTCCTGGTCTGGGGTTCTGATGCCTGTTTCCTATTTCCCGATCTGAGGTTATGGTTTTTATTTCCCAGTCTGAAGTTCTGGTGCTTGTTTCCCGGTGTGAGGTTCAAGTGCCTGTTTCCTGGTCCAAGTTTCTGCTGCCTGTTTCCCAGTCTGAGGTTCAGGTGCCTGTTTCCTGGTCTGAGGTTCCGGTGCCTGTTTCCCGGTCTGAGGTTCCGGTGCCTGTTTCCCGGTCTGAAGTTTTCGGTGCCTGTTTCCCAGTCTGAAGTTTCCGGTGCCTGTTTCCCGGTCTGAGGTTCCGGTGCCTGTTTCCTGGTCCGAGCTTCCAGTGCCTGTTTCCCCGTCTGGGGTTCTGGTGGCTGTTTCCTGGTCTGAGGTTCTGGAGCCTTTTTCCCACTTCCTGCTCTGAGGTTCCAGTGCCTGTTTCCTATTCTGAGGTTCTGGTGCCTGTTTCCTGGTCTGAGGTTCTGGTGCCTGTTTCCTGGTCTGGGGTTCTGGTGCCTGTTTTCTGGTCTGGGGTTCTGGTGCCTGTTTCCTGGTCTGGGGTCCCGGTGCCTGTTTTCTGGTCTGAAGTTTCCAGTGCCTGTTTCCCGATCTGAGGTTCCGGTTCCTTTTTCCCGGTCTTAGGTACCGGTGCCTGTTTCCTGGTCCGAGGTTCCAGTACCTGATTCCCGGTCTGGGGTTCTGGTGCCTGTTTCCCATTTCCCGGTCTGGGGTTACGGTGCCTATTTCCCAATCTGAATTTCTGGTGCTTGTTTCCTGGTCTAAGGTTCTGGTGCCTGTTTCACGGTCTGAGGTTCCGGTGCCTGTTTCCTGGTCTGAGGTTTCCGGTGCCTGTTTCCCGGTCTGAGGTTTCAGTGCCTTTTTCCTGGTCCGAGGTTCCAGTGCCTTTTTCCCGGTCTGAGGTTCTGGAGCCCTTTTCCTACTTCCCACTCTGAGGTTCCAGTGCCTGTTTCCTGGTCTGAGATTCTGGTGCCTGTTTCCTGGTCTGAGGTTCCGGTGCCTGTTTCCCGGTCTGAAGTTTCCAGTGCCTGTTTCCCAGTTTGATGTTCCAGTGTCTGTTTCCCAGTCTAAGGTTCCGGTGCCTGTTTGCCGTTCTAAAGTTCCGGTGCCTGTTTCCTGGTCCAAGGTTCTGATGCCTTTTTCCCGGTGTGAGGTTCTGGTGCCTGTTTCCCATTTCCCGGTCTGAGATTACGATGCCTGTTTCCCAGTCTGAAGTCCCGGTGCCTGTTTCCCGGTCTGAGGTTCCATTTCCTGTTTCCCAGTCTGAGGTTCCATTGCCTGTTTCCCAGTCTGAGGTTCCATTGCCTGTTTCCCAGTCTGAGGTTCCATTGCCTGTTTCCCGGTCTGAGGTTCCATTGCCTGTTTCCCAGTCTGAGGTTCCATTGCCTGTTTCCCGGTCTGAGGTTCCATTGCCTGTTTCCTGGTCTGAGGTTCTGGTGCCTGTTTCCTGGTCTTAGGTTCCGGTGCCCGTTTCCCGGTCTGAGGTTCCTGTGCCTGTTTTCTGATCTGAAGTTTCCAGTGCCTGTTTCCCGATCTGAGGTTCCTTTTTCCCGGTCTGAGGTACCGGTTCCTGTTTCCTGGTCTGCAGTTTCTGGTGCCTGTTTCCCGGTCTGAGGTTCTGGTGCCTGTTTCCCGGTCTGAAGTTTTCGGTGCCTGTTTCCCGGTCTGAAGTTTTCGGTGCCTGTTTCCCAGTCTGAAGTTTCCGGTGCCTGTTTCCCGGTCTGAGGTTCCAGTGCCTGTTTCCTGGTCCGAGGTACCAGTGCCTGTTTCCCAGTCTGGGGTTCTGGTGCCTGTTTCCCATTTCCCGGTCTGAGGTTTCGGTGCCTATTTCCCAATCTGAATTTCTGGTTCTTGTTTCCCGGTCTAAGGTTCTGGTGCCTGTTTCCTGGTCTGAGGTTCCGGTGCCTGTTTCCTGGTCTGAGGTTTCCGGTACCTGTTTCCCGGTCTGAGGTTCCAGTGCCTTTTTCCTGGTCCGAGGTCCCAGTGCCTGTTTCCCGGTTTGGGGTTCTGGTGCCTGTTTCCTGGTCTGAGGTTCTGGAGCCTTTTTACCACTTCCCGCTCTGAGGTTCCAGTGCCTGTTTCCTGGTCTGAGGTTCTGGTGCCTGTTTCCTGGTCTGAGGTTCCGGTGCCCGTTTCCTGGTCTGAGGTTCCGGTGCCCGTTTCTTGGTCTGAGGTTCTGGCGCCTGTTTCCTGGTCTGAGGTTCCGGTGCCTGTTTCCTGGTCTGAGGTTCCGTGCCTGTTTCCCGGTCTGTGGTTCTGGTGCATGTTTCCCGGTCTGGGGTTCTGGTGCCTGTTTCCCGGTCTGGGGTTCTGGTGCCTGTTTCCTGGTCTGGGGTTCTGGTGCCTGTTTCCTGGTCTGGGGTTCTGGTGCCTGTTTCCTGGCCTGGGGTTCTGGTGCCTGTTTCCTGGCCTGGGGTTCTGGTGCCTGTTTCCTGGCCTGGGGTTCTGGTGCCTGTTTCCTGGCCTGGGGTTCTGGTGCCTGTTTCCTGGCCTGGGGTTCTGGTGCCTGTTTCCTGGTCTGGGGTTCTGGTGCCTGTTTCCTGGTCTGGTGTTCCGGAGCCTGTTTTCTGGTCTGAAGTTTCCAGTGCCTGTTTCCCGATCTGAGGTTCCGGTTCCTTTTTCCCGGTCTTAGGTACCGGTGCCTGTTTCCTGGTCTGAAGTTTTTGGTGCCTGTTTCCCGGTCTGAGGTTCCAGTGCCTATTTCCTGGTCCGAGGTTCCAGTGCCTGTTTCCCCGTCTGGGGTTCTGGTGGCTGTTTCCTGGTCTGAGGTTCTGGAGCCTTTTTCCCACTTCCTGCTCTGAGGTTCCAGTGCCTGTTTCCTATTCTGAGGTTCTGGTGCCTGTTTCCTGGTCTGAGGTTCTGGTGCCTGTTTCCTGGTCTGGGGTTCTGGTGCCTGTTTCCTGGTCTGGGGTTCTGATGCCTGTTTCCTATTTCCCGATCTGAGGTTATGGTTTTTATTTCCCAGTCTGAAGTTCTGGTGCTTGTTTCCCGGTGTGAGGTTCTGGTGCCTGTTTCCCAGTCTGAGGTTCAAGTGCCTGTTTCCTGGTCCAAGTTTCCGCTGCCTGTTTCCCAGTCTGAGGTTCAGGTGCCTGTTTCCTGGTTTGAGGTTCCGGTGCCTGTTTCCCGGTCTGAGGTTCCGGTGCCTGTTTCCCGGTCTGAGGTTCCGGTGCCTGTTTCCCGGTCTGAGGTTCCGGTGCCTGTTTCCCGGTCTGAGGTTCCGGTGCCTGTTTCCCGGTCTGAAGTTTCCGGTGCCTGTTTCCCGGTCTGAGGTTCCGGTGCCTGTTTCCTGGTCCGAGCTTCCAGTGCCTGTTTCCCCGTCTGGGGTTCTGGTGGCTGTTTCCTGGTCTGAGGTTCTGGAGCCTTTTTCCCACTTCCTGCTCTGAGGTTCCAGTGCCTGTTTCCTATTCTGAGGTTCTGGTGCATGTTTCCTGGTCTGAGGTTCTGGTGCCTGTTTCCTGGTCTGGGGTTCTGGTGCCTGTTTTCTGGTCTGGGGTTCTGGTGCCTGTTTCCTGGTCTGGGGTCCCGGTGCCTGTTTTCTGGTCTGAAGTTTCCAGTGCCTGTTTCCCGATCTGAGGTTCCGGTTCCTTTTTCCCGGTCTTAGGTACCGGTGCCTGTTTCCTGGTCCGAGGTTCCAGTACCTGTTTCCCGGTCTGGGGTTCTGGTGCCTGTTTCCCATTTCCCGGTCTGGGGTTACGGTGCCTATTTCCCAATCTGAATTTCTGGTGCTTGTTTCCTGGTCTAAGGTTCTGGTGCCTGTTTCACGGTCTGAGGTTCCGGTGCCTGTTTCCTGGTCTGAGGTTTCCGGTGCCTGTTTCCCGGTCTGAGGTTTCAGTGCCTTTTTCCTGGTCCGAGGTTCCAGTGCCTTTTTCCCGGTCTGAGGTTCTGGAGCCCTTTTCCTACTTCCCACTCTGAGGTTCCAGTGCCTGTTTCCTGGTCTGAGATTCTGGTGCCTGTTTCCTGGTCTGAGGTTCCGGTGTCTGTTTCCCGGTCTGAAGTTTCCAGTGCCTGTTTCCCAGTTTGATGTTCCAGTGTCTGTTTCCCAGTCTAAGGTTCCGGTGCCTGTTTGCCGTTCTAAAGTTCCGGTGCCTGTTTCCTGGTCCAAGGTTCTGATGCCTTTTTCCCGGTGTGAGGTTCTGGTGCCTGTTTCCCATTTCCCGGTCTGAGATTACGATGCCTGTTTCCCAGTCTGAAGTCCCGGTGCCTGTTTCCCGGTCTGAGGTTCCATTTCCTGTTTCCCAGTCTGAGGTTCCATTGCCTGTTTCCCGGTCTGAGGTTCCATTGCCTGTTTCCCGGTCTGAGGTTCCATTGCCTGTTTCCCGGTCTGAGGTTCCATTGCCTTTTTCCCGGTCTGAGGTTCCATTGCCTGTTTCCCGGTCTGAGGTTCCATTGCCTGTTTCCCGGTCTGAGGTTCCATTGCCTGTTTCCCGGTCTGAGGTTACATTGCCTGTTTCCCGGTCTGAGGTTCCATTGCCTGTTTCCCGGTCTGAGGTTCCTGTGCCTTTTTCCTGGTCTGAGTTTCTGGTGCCTGTTTCCCAGTCTGAGGTTCCAGTGCCTGTTTCCTGGTCCGAGGTTCCGGTGCCTGTTTTCCAGTTTGATTTTCCAGTGCCTGTTTCTGAGTCCGAAGTTCCGGTGTCTGTTTCCCGGTTTGATGTTCCAGTGCCTTTTTCCCATTTCCCGGTTTGAGGTTGCGGTGCCTATTTCCCAGTCTGAAGTCCCGGTGCCTGTTTCCCGGTCTGAGGTTCTGGTGCCTGTTTCCCAGTCTGAGGTTCAAATGCCTGTTTCCCGGTCCGAGGTTCCGGTGCCTGTTTCCTGGTTTGAGGTTAAGGTGCCCGTGTCCTGGTCCAATGTTCCAGTGCATGTTTCCCAGTCTAAGATTCCAGTGCCATTTTCCCGGTCTGACGTCCCGGTGCCATTTTCCCGGTCTGACGTCCCGGTGCCTGTTTCCCAGTCTGACGTCCCGGTGCCTGTTTCCAGGTCTGAGGTTCCAGTGCCTTTTTCCCTGTTCGAGGTTCCAGTGCCTGTTTTCCGGTCTGGGGTTCTGGTGCCCGTTTCCCATTTCCCGGTCTGAGGTTACGGTTTTTATTTCCCAGTCTGAAGTTCTGGTGCTTGTTTCCCAGTCTGATGTTCTGGTGCCTGTTACTTGGTCTGAGGTTCTGGTGCCTATTTCCTGGTCTGAAGTTCCAGTGCCTGTTTCCCGGTTTTATGTTCCGGTGCCTGTTTCCCGGTCTGAGGTTCCGGTGCCTGTTTCCCTGTCAGAGGTCCCGGTGCCTGTTTCCCGGTCTGAGTTTCCAGTGCCTGTTTCCGGGTCTGAGGTTCCGGTGCCTTTTACCTGGTCTAAAGTTTACGGTGCCTGTTTCCCAGTTTGATGTTCTGGTGTCATTTTCCCAGTCTAAGGTTCTGGTGCCTGTTTCCCGATCTGAGGTTCAAGTGCCAGTTTCCTGGTCTGAGGTTCCGGTTCCATTTTCACAGTCTGAGGTTCCGGTGCCTGTTTCCTGGTTTGAGGTTAGGGTGCCTGTTTCCTGGTCCAAGATTCTGGTGCCTGTTTCCCGGTCTAAGGTTCCAGGGCCTCTTTTCAGGTCTGAGGTTCTGTTGCCTTTTTCTCCATTTCCCGGTCTTAGTTCCCGGTGCCCGTTTCCTGGTCTGAGGTTCCAGTGCCCATTTCCCGGTCTCAGGTTCCGGTGCCTTTTTACCGGTCTCAGGTTCCGCTGCCTGTTTCCCGGTCTGAAGTTCCATTGCCTGTTTCCTGGTTTTAGGTTCCAGTGCCTTTTTCCCGGTCTCAGGTTCCGGTGCCTGTTTCTCAGTCTGAAGTTTCTGGTGCCTGTTTCCGGGTTTGTTGTTCCCATGTCTGTTTACCAGTCTAAGGTTCAGGTGCCTGTTTCCCGGTCTGAGGTTCAAGTGCCAGTTTCCTGGTCCGGGGTTCTGGTGCCTCTTTTCAGGTCTGATGTTCTGGTGCCTTTTTCCCATTTCCCGGTCTTAGGTCCCGGTGCCTGTTTCCTGGTCTGAGGTTCCGGTACCTGTTTCCCGGTCTGAGGTTCTGGTGCCTGTTTACCGGTCTGAAGTTTCCGGTGCCTGTTTCCCGGTTTGATGTTCCAGTGTCTGTTTCCCAGTCTAAGGTCCAGGTGCCTGTTTCCTGGTCTGAGGTTCTGGTGCCTGTTTCCTGGTCTAGGGTTCTGGTGCCTGTTTCCTGGTCTGGGGTTCTGGTGCCTGTTTCCCATTTCCCGATCTGAGGTTACGGTTTTTATTTCCCAGTCTTAAGTTCTGGTGCTTTTTTCCCGGTCTGAGGTACTGGTGCCTGTTTCCCAGTCTGAGGTTCAAGTGCCTGTTTCCTGGTCTGAGTTTCCGCTGCCTGTTTCCCAGTCTGAGGTTCCGGTGCCTGTTTCCTGGTCTGAGGTTCCGGTGCCTGTTTCCTGGTCTGAGGTTCCGGTGCCTGTTTCCTGGTCTGAGGTTCCGGTGCCCGTTTCCCGGTCTGAAGTTTTCGGTGCCTGTTTCCCAGTCTGAAGTTTCCAGTGCCTGTTTCCTGGTCCGAGGTTCCGGTGCCTGTTTTCCAGTTTGATTTTCCAGTGCCTGTTTCTGAGTCCGAAGTTCCGGTGTCTGTTTCCCGGTTTGATGTTCCAGTGCCTTTTTCCCATTTCCCGGTTTGAGGTTGCGGTGCCTATTTCCCAGTCTGAAGTTTCCGGTGCCTGTTTCCCGGTCTGAGGTTCCAGTGCCTGTTTCCTGGTTCCAGGTTCCAGTACCTGTTTCCCGGTCTGGGGTTCTGGTGTCTGTTTCCCATTTCCCGGCCTGAGGTTACGGTTTTTATTTCCCAATCTGAATTTCTGGTGCTTTTTTCCTGGTCTAAGGTTCTGGTGCCTGTTTCCCCTGTCTGAGGTTCCGGTGCCTGTTTCCTGGTCTGAGGTTTCCGGTGCCTGTTTCCCGGTCTGTGGTTCCAGTACCTGTTTCCCGGTCTGGGGTTCTGGTGCCTGTTTCCTGGTCTGAGGATCTGGAGCCTTTTTCCCACTTCCCGCTCTGAGGTTCTGGTGCCTGTTTCCTGGTCTGAGGTTCTGGTGCCTGTTTCCTGGTCTGAGGTTCCGGTGCCCGGTTCCCAATCTGAGGTTCTGGTGCCTGTTTCCTGGTCTGAGGTTCCGGTGCCTGTTTCCCGGTCTGAAGTTTCCAGTGCCTGTTTCCCAGTTTGATGTTCCAGTGTCTGTTTCCCAGTCTAAGGCTCCGGTGCCTGTTTCCCGTTCTAAAGTTCCGGTGCCTGTTTCCTGGTCCAAGATTCCAATGCCTGTTTCCTGGTGTGAGGTTCTGGTGCCTGTTTCCCATTTCCCGGTTTGAGATTACGATGCCTGTTTCCCAGTCTGAAGTCCCGGTGCCTGTTTCCCGGTCTGAGGTTCCATTCCCTGTTTCCCGGTCTGAGGTTCCATTGCATGTTTCCCGGTCTGAGGTTCCTGTGCCTTTTTCCTGGTCTGAGGTTCCTGTGCCATTTTCCTGGTCTGAGGTTCTGGTGCCTGTTTCCCAGTCCGAGGTTCCAGTGCCTGTTTCCTGGTCCGAGGTTCCAGTGCCTGTTTCCCAGTTTGAGGTTCCAGTGCCTTTTTCTCAGTCCGAGGTTCCAGTGCCTGTTTCCCGGTTTGATGTTCCAGTGTCTGTTTCCCAGTCTAAGGTTCTGGTGCCTTTTTCCATTTTTTCTCGGTTTGAGGTTGCGTTGCCTGTTTCCCAGTCTGAGGTTCAAGTGCCTGTTTCCCGGTCCGAGGTTCCGGTGCCTGTTTCCTGGTTTGAGGTTAAGGTGCCCGTGTCCTGGTCCAAGGTTCCGGTGCCTGTTTCCCAGTCTAAGATTCCAGTGCCTTTTTCCCGGTCTGAAGTTTCGGTGCCTGTTTCCCGGTCTGAGGTTCCGGTGCCTGTTTCCCGGTCTGACGTCCCGGTGCCTGTTTCCCGGTCTGACGTCCCGGTGCCTGTTTCCAGGTCTGAGGTTCCAGTGCCTGTTTCCCGGTCTGAGGTTCCATTGCATGTTTCCCGGTCTGAGGTTCCTGTGCCTTTTTCCTGGTCTGAGGTTCCTGTGCCATTTTCCTGGTCTGAGGTTCTGGTGCCTGTTTCCCAGTCCGAGGTTCCAGTGCCTGTTTCCTGGTCCGAGGTTCCAGTGCCTGTTTCCCAGTTTGAGGTTCCAGTGCCTTTTTCTCAGTCCGAGGTTCCAGTGCCTGTTTCCCGGTTTGATGTTCCAGTGTCTGTTTCCCAGTCTAAGGTTCTGGTGCCTTTTTCCATTTTTTCTCGGTTTGAGGTTGCGTTGCCTGTTTCCCAGTCTGAGGTTCAAGTGCCTGTTTCCCGGTCCGAGGTTCCGGTGCCTGTTTCCTGGTTTGAGGTTAAGGTGCCCGTGTCCTGGTCCAAGGTTCCGGTGCCTGTTTCCCAGTCTAAGATTCCAGTGCCTTTTTCCCGGTCTGAAGTTTCGGTGCCTGTTTCCCGGTCTGAGGTTCCGGTGCCTGTTTCCCGGTCTGACGTCCCGGTGCCTGTTTCCCGGTCTGACGTCCCGGTGCCTGTTTCCAGGTCTGAGGTTCCAGTGCCTGTTTCCTGGTCTAAGGTTCCAGTGCCTGTTTCCCGATCTGAGGTTCCAGTGCTTGTTTCCTGGTCCAGGGTTCTGGTGCCCGTTTCCCATTTCCTGGTCTGAGGTTACGGTTTTTATTTCGCAGTCTGAAGTTCTGGTGCTTGTTTTCCAGTCTGATGTTCTGGTTCCTGTTACTTGATCTGAGGTTCTGGTGTCTATTTCCTGGTCTGAAGTTCCAGTGCCTTTTTCCCGGTCTGACGTCCCGGTGCCTGTTTCCAGGTCTGAGGTTCCAGTGCCTTTTTCCGGTCTGGGGTTCTGCTGCCCGTTTCCCATTTCCCAGTCTGAGGTTATGGTTTTTATTTCCCTGTCTGAAGTTCTGGTGCCTGTTACTTGGTCTGAAGTTCTGGTGCCTGTTTCCTGGTCTGAAGTTCCAGTGCCTGTTTCCCGGTTTTAGGTTCCATTGCCTTTTTCCCGGTCTGAGGTTCCGGTGCCTGTTTCCCGGTCTGAAGTTCTGCTGCCTGTTTCCCAGTTTGATGTTCCACTGCCTTTTTTTCTGGTCCAAGGTTCCGGTGCCTGTTTCCCGGTCTGAAGTTCTGGTGCCTGTTTTACGGTCTGAGGTTCCGGTGCCTATTTCCCGGTCTGCAGTACCAATGCCTATTTCCCGGTCTACAGTGCCAGTGCCTATTTCCTGGTCCGAGGTTCCAGTGCCTGTTTCACAATATGAGGTTAAGGTGCCTGTTTCCCGGTCCAAGGTCCTGGTGCCTGTTTCCCGGTCTGAAGTTTCCGGTGCCTGTCTACCGGTTTGATGTTCCAGTGTCTGTTTCCCAGTCCAAGGTTCGGGTGCCCGTTTCCCAGTCTGAAGTTCTGTTGCCTGTTTCCCGGTCTGAGGTTCAAGTGCCTGTTTCCTGGTCCAAGGTTCTGCTGCCTGTTTCCCGGTCTGAGGTTCCTCTGCCTGTTTCCCATTTCCCGGTCTGAGGTTACGGTGCCTATTTCCCAGTCTGAAGTCCCTGTGCCTGTTTCCTGGTCTTAAGTTCTGTTGTCTGTTTCACAGTCTGAGTTTCCGGTGCATGTTTCCCGGTCTTAAGTTCCGGAGCCTGATTCCTGGTTTGATGTTAAGGTGCCTGTTTCCCAGTCCGAGGGTCCGGTGCCTGTTTCCCGATCTGAAGTTTCTGGTGCCTGTTTCCCGGTTTGATGTTCCGGTGCCTGTTTCCCATCCTGAGGTTCTGGTGCCCGTTTCTCTTTCTGAGGTTCTGGTGCCTGTTTCCTGGTCCGAGGTTCCGCTGCCTCTTTCCCGTTCTGAGGTTCTGGTGCTCGTTTCCCATTTCCCGGTCTGAGGTTACAGTGCCTATTTCCCAGTCTGAAGTCCCGGTGCCTGTTTCTCTGTCTAAAGTTCCGGTACCTGTTTCCCCGGCTGAGGTTCCAGTGCCTTTTTCTTGGTCTTAGGATCTGGTGCCTTTTTCCCTTTCTGAGGTTCCTGTGCCTGTTTTCTGATCTGAAGTTTCCAGTGCCTGTTTCCCGATCTGAGGTTCCGGTTCCTTTTTCCCGGTCTGAGGTACCGGTGCCTGTTTCCTGGTCTGAAGTTTCTGGTGCCTGTTTCCCGGTCTGAGGTTCCAGTGCCTATTTCCTGGTCCGAGGTTCCAGTGCCTGTTTCCCGGTCTGGGGTTCTGGTGGCTGTTTCTTGGTCTGAGGTTCTGGAGCCTTTTTCCCACTTCCCGCTCTGAGGTTCCAGTGCCTGTTTCCTGGTCTGAGGTTCTGGTGCCTGTTTCCCGGTCTGAGGTTCCAGTGCCTGTTTCCTGGTCTGGGGTTCTGGTGCCTGTTTCCCATTACCCGGTCTGAGGTTACGGTTTTTATTTCCCAGTCTGAAGTTCTGGTGCCTGTTTCCCGGTCTGAAGTTTTCGGTGCCTGTTTCCCAGTCTGAAGTTTCCGGTGCCTGTTTCCCGGTCTGAGGTTCCAGTGCCTGTTTCCTGGTCTGAGGTTCCAGTACCTGTTTCCCGGTCTGGGGTTCTGGTGCCTGTTTCCCATTTCCCGGTCTGAGGTTACGGTGCCTATTTCCCAATCTGAATTTCTGGTGCTTGTTTCCCGGTCTGAGGTTCCGGTGCCTGTTTCCTGGTCTGAGGTTTCCGGTACCTGTTTCCCGGTCTGAGGTTCCAGTGCCTGTTTCCTGGTCTGAGGTTCCGGTGCCTGTTTCCTGGTCTGAGGTTTCCGGTACCTGTTTCCCGGTCTGAGGTTCCAGTGCCTGTTTCCTGGTCCGAGGTCCCAGTGCCTGTTTCCCGGTTTGGGGTTCTGGTGCCTGTTTCCTGGTCTGAGGTTCTGGAGCCTTTTTACCACTTCCCACTCTGAGGTTCCAGTGCCTGTTTCCTGGTCTGAGGTTCTGGTGCCTGTTTCCTGGTCTTAGGTTCCGGTGCCCGTTTCCCGGTCTGAGGTTCCTGTGCCTGTTTTCTGATCTGAAGTTTCCAGTGCCTGTTTCCCGATCTGAGGTTCCGGTTCCTTTTTCCCGGTCTGAGGTACCGGTGCCTGTTTCCTGGTCTGCAGTTTCTGGTGCCTGTTTCCCGGTCTGAGGTTCTGGTGCCTGTTTCCCAGTCTGAAGTTTCCGGTGCCTGTTTCCCGGTCTGAGGTTCCAGTGCCTGTTTCCTGGTCCGAGGTACCAGTGCCTGTTTCCCGGTCTGGGGTTCTGGTGCCTGTTTCCCATTTCCCGGTCTGAGGTTTCGGTGCCTATTTCCCAATCTGAATTTCTGGTGCTTGTTTCCCGGTCTAAGGTTCTGGTGCCTGTTTCCCGGTCTGAGGTTCCGGTGCCTGTTTCCTGGTCTGAGGTTTCCGGTACCTGTTTCCCGGTCTGAGGTTCCAGTGCCTGTTTCCTGGTCCGAGGTCCCAGTGCCTGTTTCCCGGTTTGGGGTTCTGGTGCCTGTTTCCTGGTCTGAGGTTCTGGAGCCTTTTTACCACTTCCCGCTCTGAGGTTCCAGTGCCTGTTTCCTGGTCTGAGGTTCTGGTGCCTGTTTCCTGGTCTGAGGTTCCGGTGCCCGTTTCCTGGTCTGAGGTTCCGGTGCCTGTTTCCTGGTCTGAGGTTCCGTGCCTGTTTCCCGGTCTGGGGTTCTGGTGCATGTTTCCCGGTCTGGGGTTCTGGTGCCTGTTTCCCATTTCCCGGTCTGAGGTTAAGTTTTTCATTTCCCAGTCTGAAGTTCTGGTGCTTGTTTTCCAGTCTGAGATTCTGGTGCCTGTTTCCTGGTCCGAGGTTCCGCTGCCTCTTTCCCGTTCTGAGTAGGGATGAGCTTCGAGTTCGAGTCGAACTCATGTTCTACTCGAACATTGGCTGTTCGCAAGTTCGCCGAACAGCGAACAATTTGGGGTGTTCGCGGCAAATTCGAATGCCGTGGAACACCCTTTAAAAGTCTATGGGAGAAATCAAAAGTGCTAATTTTAAAGGCTTATATGCAAGTTATTGTCATAAAAAGTGTTTGGGGACCCGGGTCCTGCCCCAGGGGACATGGATCAATGCAAAAAAAAGTTTTAAAAACGGACGTTTTTTCAGGAGCAGTGATTTTATTAATGCTTAAAGTCAAACAATAAAAGTGTAATATCCCTTTAAATTTCGTACCTGGGGGTTGTCTATAGTATGCCTGTAAAGGGGCGCATGTTTCCCGTGTTTAGAACAGTCTGACAGCAAAATGACATTTGGAAGGAAAAAACTCATTTAAAACTACCCGCGGCTATTGCATTGCCGACAATACACATAGAAGTTCATTGATAAAAACGGCATGGGAATTCCCCACAGGGCAACCCCGAACCAAAATAAAAAAAAAAAAAATGATGTGGGGGTCCCCCTAAATTCCATACAAGGCCCTTCAGGTCTGGTATGGATATTAAGGGGAACCCCAGCCAAAATTTAAAAAAAAAATTGACGTGGGGTTCCCCCTAAATTCCATACCAGACCCTTCAGGTCTGGTATGGATTTTAAGGGGAACCCCGCGCCAAAAAAACAAAACAAAACGGCGTGGGGTCCCCCCAAAAATCCATACCAGATCCTTATCCGAGCACGCAACCTGGCAGGCCGCAGGAAAAGAGGGGGGGACGAGAGTGCGGCCCCCCCCCTCCTGAACCGTACCAGGCCACATGCCCTCAACATTGGGAGGGTGCTTTGGGGTAGCCCCCCAAAACACCTTGTCCCCATGTTGATGAAGACAAGGGCCTCATCCCCACAACCCTGGCCGGTGGTTGTGGGGGTCTGCGGGCGGGGGGCTTATCGGAATCTGGAAGCCCCCTTTAACAAGGGGACCCCCAGATCCCGGCCCCCCCCCCTGTGTGAAATGGTAAGGGGGTACTTACCCCTACCATTTCACTAAAAAACTGTCAAAAATGTTAAAAATGACAAGAGACAGTTTTTGGACAATTCCTTTATTTAAATGCTTCTTCTTTCTTCCTTCATCTTCTTCTTCTTCTGGTTCTTCCTCCGGCGTTCTCGTCCAGCATCTTCTCCGCGGCGTCTTCTATCTTCTTCTCCTCGGGCCGCTCCGCACCCATGGCATGGGGGGGAGGCTCCCGCTCTTCTCTTCATCCTCTTCTTCATCTTCTTCTTCATCTTCTTCTTCTTCTTCTTCATCTCTTCTTCCTTCTTCTCTTCTTCATGTCTTCTCCGGGCCGCTCCGCAGCCATGCTGTGGCATGGAGGGAGGCTCCCGCTGTGTGACGGCGTCTCTTCGTCTGACGGTTCTTAAATAACGGGGGGCGGGGCCACCCGGTGACCCCGCCCCCCTCTGACGCACGGTGACATGACGGGACTTCCCTGTGGCATTCCCCGTGACGTCACAGGGAAGTCCCGTCAAGTCACTGTGCGTCAGAGGGGGGCGGGGTCACCGGATGGAAGAAGAAGAAGAAGAAGAAGAAGAAGAAGAAGATGCCATGGGTGCGGAGCGGCCCGAGGAGAAGAAGATAGAAGACGCCGCGGAGAAGATGCTGGACGAGAACGCCGGAGGAAGAACCAGAAGATGAAGGAAGAAAGAAGAAGCATTTAAATAAAGGAATTGTCAAAAACTGTCTCTTGTCATTTTTAAAATTTTTGACAGTTTTTTAGTGAAATGGTAGGGGTAAGTACCCCCTTACCATTTCACACAGGGGGGGGGCCGGGATCTGGGGGTCCCCTTGTTAAAGGGGGCTTCCAGATTCCGATAAGCCCCCCGCCCGCAGACCCCCACAACCACCGGCCAGGGTTGTGGGGATGAGGCCCTTGTCTTCATCAACATGGGGACAAGGTGTTTTGGGGGGCTACCCCAAAGCACCCTCCCAATGTTGAGGGCATGTGGCCTGGTACGGTTCAGGAGGGGGGGGGCCGCACTCTCGTCCCCCCCTCTTTTCCTGCGGCCTGCCAGGTTGCGTGCTCGGATAAGGGTCTGGTATGGATTTTTGGGGGGACCCCACGCCGTTTTGTTTTTTTTTTTTGGCGCGGGGTTCCCCTTAAAATCCATACCAGACCTGAAGGGCCTTGTATGGAATTTAGGGGGACTCCCACATCATTTTTTTTTTTTAATTTTGGTTCAGGGTTGCCCTGTGGGGAATTCCCATGCCGTTTTTATCAATGAACTTCTATGTGTATTGTCGGCAATGCAATAGCCGCGGTAGTTTTAAATGTGTTTTTTCCTTCAAAATGTCATTTTGCTGTCAGACTGTTCTAAACACGGGAAACATGCGCCCCTTTACAGGCATACTATAGACACCCCCCAGGTATGAAATTTAAAGGGATATTACACTTTTATTGTTTGACTTTAAGCATTATTAAAATCACTGCTCCTGAAAAAACAGCCGTTTTTTAAAACTTTTTTTTGCATTGATTAATGTCCCCTGGGGGAGGACCCGGGTCCCCAAACACTTTTATTGACAATAACTTGCATATTAGCCTTTAAAATTAGCACTTTTGATTATTCATGTTCGTGTCCCATAGACTTTAACGGCGTTCGCGTGTTCGAACGAATTTTTTTCCTGTTCGCATGTTCTGGTGCGAACCGAACAGGGGGGTGTTCGGCTCATCCCTAGTTCTGAGGTTCTGGTGCCCATTTTCCATTTCCTGGTCTGAGGTTACAGTGCCTATTTCCCAGTCTGAAGTGCCGGTGCCTGTTTCCCGGTCTGAGGTTCTCGTGCCTTTTTCTCCATTTCCCTGCCTGAGGTTCCAGTGCCTTTTTCTTGGTCTGAGGATCCGGTGCCTTTTTCCCTTTCTGAGGTTCCGGTGCCTGTTTTCTGGTCTGAAGTTTCCAGTGCCTGTTTCCCGATCTGAGGTTCCGGTTCCTTTTTCCCGGTCTTAGGTACCGGTGCCTGTTTCCTGGTCTGAAGTTTCTGGTGCCTGTTTCCCGGTCTGAGGTTCCAGTGCCTATTTCCTGGTCCGAGGTTCCAGTGCCTGTTTCCCGGTCTGGGGTTCTGGTGGCTGTTTCCCAGTCTGAGGTTCAAGTGCCTGTTTCCTGGTCCGAGTTTCCGCTGCCTGTTTCCCAGTCTGAGGTTCCGGTGCCTGTTTCCTGGTCTGAGGTTCCGGTGCCTGTTTCCCGGTCTGGGGTTCTGGTGCCTGTTTCCTGGTCTGGGGTTCTGGTGCCTGTTTCCCGGTCTGAAGTTTTCGGTGCCTGTTTCCCAGTGTGAAGTTTCCGGTGCCTGTTTCCCGGTCTGAGGTTCCAGTGCCTGTTTCCTGGTCCGAGGTTCCAGTGCCTGTTTCCCGGTATGGGGTTCTGGTGTCTGTTTCCCATTTCCCGGTCTGAGGTTAAGGTGCCTATTTCCCAATCTGAATTTCTGGTGCTTGTTTCCCGGTCTAAGGTTCTGGTGCCTGTTTCCCGGTCTGAGCTTCCGGTGCCTGTTTCCTGGTCTGAGGTTTCCGGTACCTGTTTCCCGGTCTGAGGTTCCAGTGCCTGTTTCCTGGTCCGAGGTCCCAGTGTCTGTTTCCCGGTTTGGGGTTCTGGTGCCTGTTTCCTGGTCTGAGGTTCTGGAGCCTTTTTACCACTTCCCGCTCTGAGGTTCCAGTGCCTGTTTCCTGGTCTGAGGTTCTGGTGCCTGTTTCCTGGTCTGAGGTTCCGGTGCCTGTTTCCCGGTCTGAGGTTCTGGTGCCTGTTTCCCGGTCTGGGGTTCTGGTGCCTGTTTCCCATTTCCCGGTCTGAGGTCACGTTTTTTATTTCCCAGTCTGAAGTTCTGGTGCAGTTTTTCCGGTCTGAGATTCTGGTGCCTGTTTCCTGGTCCGAGGTTCCGCTGCCTCTTTCCCGTTCTGAGGTTCTGGTGCCCATTCCCCATTTCCTGGTCTGAGGTTACAGTGCCTATTTCCTAGTCTGAAGTCCCGGTGCCTGTTTCTCTGTCTAAAGTTCCGGTACCTGTTTCCCGGTCTGAGGTTCTGGTGCCTTTTTCCCTATTTCCCCGGCTGAGATTCCAGTGCCTTTTTCTTGGTCTGAGGATCCGGTGCCTTTTTCCCTTTCTGAGGTTCCGGTGCCTGTTTTCTGGTCTGAAGTTTCCAGTGCCTGTTTCCCGATCTGAGGTTCCGGTTCCTTTTTCCCGGTCTGAGGTACCGGTGCCTGTTTCCTGGTCTGAAGTTTCCGGTGCCTGTTTCCCGGTCTGAGGTTCCAGTGCCTATTTCCTGGTCGGAGGTTCCAGTGCCTGTTTCCCGGTCTGGGGTTCTGGTGGCTATTTCCTGGTCTTAGGTTCTGGAGCCTTTTTCCCACTTCCCGCTCTGAGGTTCCAGTGCCTGTTTCCTGGTCTGAAGTTCTGGTGCCTGTTTCCTGGTCTGGGGTTCTGGTGCCTGTTTCCTGGTCTGGGGTTCTGGTGCCTGTTTCCCATTTCCCGGTCTAAGGTTACTGTTTTTATCTCCCAGTCTGAAGTTCTGGTGCCTGTTTCCCAGTCTAAAGTTCAAGTGCCTGTTTCCTGGTCCGAGTTTCCGCTGCCTGTTTCCCGGTCTGACGTCCCGGTGCCTGTTTCCCTGTCTGATGTCCCGGTGCCTGTTTCCAGGTCTGAGGTTCCAGTGCCTGTTTCCTGGTCTAAGGTTCCAGTGCCTGTTTCCCGATCTGAGGTTCCAGTGCTTGTTTCCTGGTCCAGGGTTCTGGTGCCCGTTTCCCATTTCCCGGTCTGAGGTTACGGTTTTTATTTCCCAGTCTGAAGTTCTGGTGCTTGTTTCCCAGTCTGATGTTCTGGTGCCTGTTACTTGGTCTGAGGTTCTGGTGCCTATTTCCTGGTCTGAAGTTCCAGTGCCTTTTTCCCGGTTTTAGGTTCCAGTGCCTTTTTCCCGGTCTGAGGTTCCGGTGCCTGTTTCCTGGTCTGAGATTCCGGTGCCTGTTTCCCTGTCAGAGGTCCCGGTGCCTGTTTCCCTGTCAGAGGTCCCGGTGCCTGTTTCCCGTTCTGAGTTTCCAGTGCCTGTTTCCGGGTCTGAGGTTCCGGTGCCTTTTACCTGGTCTAAAGTTTACGGTGCCTGTTTCCCAGTTTGATGTTCTGGTGTATGTTTTCCAGTCTAAGGTTCCGGTGCTGTTTCCCGTTCTGAGGTTCAGGTGCCTGTTTCCCGGTCTGGGGTTCAAGTGCCTGTTTCCTGGTCCGAGGTTCTGGTGCCTGTTTCCCGGTCTGAGATTCCAGTGGCTGTTTCCTGGTCCGAGGTTCTGGTGCCTCTTTTCAGGTCTGATGTTCTGGTGCCTTTTTCCCATTTCCCGGTCTTAGGTCCCAGTGCCTGTTTCCTGGTCTGAGGTTCCGGTACCTGTTTCCCGGTCTGATGTTCTGGTGCCTGTTTCCCGGTCTGAAGTTTCTGGTGCCTGTTTCCCGGTTTGATGTTCCAGTGTCTGTTTCCCAGTCTAAGGTCCCAGTGCCTGTTTCCTGGTCTGAGGTTCTGGTGTCTGTTTCCCGTTCTGAGGTTCCGGTGCCTGTTTTCCGGTCTGAGGTTCTGGTGCCTTTTACCCATTTCCCGGTCTTAGGTTCCGGTGCCTGTTTCCCGGTCCGAGGTTCTGGTGCCTGTTTCCTGGTTTGAGGTTAAGGTGCCCGTGTCCTGGTCCAAGGTTCCGGTGCCTGTTTCCCAGTTTTAGGTTCCATTGCCTTTTTCCTGGTCTGAGGTTCCGGTGCCTGTTTCCCGGTCTGAAGTTCTGCTGCCTGTTTCCCAGTTTGATGTTCCACTGCCTTTTTTTCTGGTCCAAGGTTCCGGTGCCTGTTTCCCGGTCTGAAGTTCTGGTGCCTGTTTCACGGTCTGAGGTTCTGGTGCCTATTTCCCGGTCTGCAGTACCAATGCCTTTTTCCCGGTCTACAGTTCCAGTGCCTATTTCCTGGTCCGAGGTTCCAGTGCCTGTTTCACAATATGAGGTTAAGGTGCCTGTTTCCCGGTCCAAGGTCCTGGTGCCTGTTTCCCGGTCTGAAGTTTCCGGTGCCTGTCTCCCGGTTTGATGTTCCAGTGTCTGTTTCCCAGTCCAAGGTTCGGGTGCCTGTTTCCCAGTTTGAAATTCTGTTGCCTGTTTCCCGGTCTGAGGTTCAAGTGCCTGTTTCCTGTTCTGAGGTTCTGCTGCCTGTTTCCCGGTCTGAGGTTCCGCTGCCTGTTTCCCATTTCCCGGTCTGAGGTTACGGTGCCTATTTCCCAGTCTGAAGTCCCGGTGCCTGTTTCCTAGTTTTAAGTTCTGTTGTCTGTTTCACAGTCTGAGTTTCCGGTGCATGTTTCCCGGTCTTAAGTTCCGGAGCCTGATTCCTGGTTTGATGTTAAGGTCCAGTCCGAGGGTCCGGTGCCTGTTTCCTGATCTGAAGTTTCTGGTGCCTGTTTCCCGGTTTGATGTTCCAGTGTCTGTTTCTCAGTCTAAGGTTCCGGTGCCTGTTTCCCATCCTGAGGTTCTGGTGCCCGTTTCCCTTTCTGAGATTCTGGTGCCTGTTTCCTGGTCCGAGGTTCCGCTGCCTCTTTCCTGTTCTGAGGTTCTGGAGCTCGTTTCCCATTTCCCGGTCTGAGGTTACAGTGCCTATTTCCCAGTCTGAAGTCCCGGTGCCTGTTTCTCTGTCTAAAGTTCCGGTACCTGTTTCCCAGTCTGAGGTTCTGGTGCCTTATTCCACATTTCCCCGGCTGAGGTTCCAGTGCCTTTTTCTTGGTCTGAGGATCTGGTGCCTTTTTCCCTTTCTGAGGTTCCTGTGCCTGTTTTCTGATCTGAAGTTTCCAGTGCCTGTTTCCCGATCTGAGGTTCCGGTTCCTTTTTCCCGGTCTGAGGTACCGGTGCCTGTTTCCTGGTCTGAAGTTTCTGGTGCCTGTTTCCCAGTCTGAGGTTCCAGTGCCTATTTCCTGGTCCGAGGTTCCAGTGCCTGTTTCCCGGTCTGGGGTTCTGGTGGCTGTTTCCTGGTCTGAGGTTCTGGAGCCTTTTTCCCACTTCCCGCTCTGAAGTTCCAGTGCCTGTTTCCTGGTCTGAGGTTCTGGTGCCTGTTTCCCGGTCTGAGGTTCTGGTGCCTTTTTCCTGGTCTGGGGTTCTGGTGCCTGTTTCCCATTTCCCGGTCTGAGGTTACGGTTTTTATTTCCCAGTCTGAAGTTCTGGTGCTTGTTTCCCGGTCTGAGGTTCTGGTGCCTGTTTCCCAGTCTGAGGTTCAAGTGCTTGTTTCCTGGTCCGAGTTTCCACTGCCTGTTTCCCAGTCTGAGGTCCCGGTGCCTGTTTCCTGGTCTGAGGTTCCGGTGCCTTTTTCCCGGTCTGAGGTTCTGGTGCCTGTTTCCCGGTCTGAAGTTTTCAGTGCCTGTTTCCTGGTCCGAGGTTCCAGTGCCTGTTTCCCGGTTTTGGGTTCTGGTGCCTGTTTCCCATTTCCCGGTCTGAGGTTACGGTGCCTATTTCCCAATCTGAATTTCTGGTTCTTGTTTCCCGGTCTAAGGTTCCGGTGCCTGTTTCCCGGTCTGAGGTTCCGGTGCCTGTTTCCTGGTCTGAGGTTTCCGGTACCTGT
This sequence comes from Lithobates clamitans, assembly GCA_037952925.1. Classification (NCBI taxonomy): domain Eukaryota; kingdom Metazoa; phylum Chordata; class Amphibia; order Anura; family Ranidae; genus Lithobates; species Lithobates clamitans. The sequence goes on from JBBGZY010000541.1 coordinate 368,355, forward strand.
TTCCCGGTCTGAGGTTCCAGTGCCTGTTTCCTGGTCCGAGGTCCCAGTGCCTGTTTCCCGGTTTGGGGTTCTGGTGCCTGTTTCCTGGTCTGAGGTTCTGGAGCCTTTTTACCACTTCCCGCTCTGAGGTTCCAGTGCCTGTTTCCTGGTCTGAGGTTCTGGTGCCTGTTTCCTGGTCTGAGGTTCCGGTGCCCGTTTCCCGGTCTGAGGTTCTGGTGCCTGTTTCCCGGTCTGGGGTTCTGGTGCCTGTTTCCCATTTCCTGGTCTGAGGTTACGTTTTTTATTTCCCAGTCTGAAGTTCTGGTGCTTGTTTTCCGGTCTGAGATTCTGGTGCCTGTTTCCCATTTCCCGGTCTAAGGTTACGGTTTTAATTTCCCAGTCTGAAGTTCTGGTGCCTGTTTCCCAGTCTGAGGTTCAAGTGCCTGTTTCCTGGTCCGAGTTTCCGCTGCCTGTTTCCCAGTCTGAGGTTCCGGTGCCTGTTTCCTGGTTTGAGGTTCAGGTGCCTGTTTCCTGGTTTGAGGTTCAGGTGCCTGTTTCCTGGTTTGAGGTTCAGGTGCCTGTTTCCCGGTCTGAGGTTCCGGTGCCTGTTTCCCTGTCTGGGGTTCTGGTGCCTGTTACCCATTTCCGGGTCTGAGGTTACGGTGCCTATTTCCCAGTCTGAAGTTCTGGTGCTTGTTTTCCGGTCTGAGATCCTGGTGCCTGTTTCCTGGTCAGAGGTTCCGCTGCCTCTTTCCCGTTCTGAGGTTCTGGTGCCCATTCCCCATTTCCTGGTCTTAGGTTACAGTGCCTATTTCCCAGTCTGAAGTCCCGGTGCCTGTTTCTCTGTCTAAAGTTCCGGTACCTGTTTCCCAGTCTGAGGTTCTGGTGCCTTTTTCCCCATTTCCCCGGCTGAGGTTCCAGTGCCTTTTTCTTGGTCTGAGGATCCGGTGTCTTTTTCCCTTTCTGAGGTTCCGGTGCCTGTTTTCTGGTCTGAAGTTTCCAGTGCCTGTTTCCCGATCTGAGTTTCCTGTTCCTTTTTCCCGGTCTGAGGTACCGGTGCCTGTTTCCTGGTCTGCAGTTTCTGGTGCCTGTTTCCCGGTCTGGGGTTCTGGTGCCTGTTACCCATTTCCCGGTCTGAGGTTACGGTGCCTATTTCCCAATCTGAATTTCTGGTGCTTGTTTCCTGGTCTAAGGTTCCGGTGCCTGTTTCCCGGTCTGAGGTTCCGGTGCCTGTTTCCTGGTCTGAGGTTTCCGGTGCCTGTTTCCCGGTCTGAGGTTCCAGTGCCTGTTTCCTGGTCTGAGGTTCCAGTGACTGTTTCCCGGTCTGGGGTTCTGGTGCCTGTTTCCTGGTCTGAGGTTCTGGAGCCTTTTTCCCACTTCCCGCTCTGAGGTTCCAGTGCCTTTTTCCTGGTCTGAGGTTCCAGTGCCTTTTTCCTGGTCTGAGGTTCTGGTGCCTGTTTCCTGGTCTGAGGTTTCGGTGCCTGTTTCCCGGTTTTAGGTTCCAGTCCTTTTTTCCCGGTCTGAGGTTCTGGTGCCTGTTTCCGGGTCTGAAGTTCCGGTGCCTGTTTTCCAGTTTGACGTTCCACTGCCTGTTTCCTGGTCCAAGGTTCTGGTGCCCGTTTCCTGGTCTGCAGTTCCGGTGCCTATTTCCCAGTCCGAGGTTCCGGTGCCTGTTTCACAATATGAGGTTAAGGTGCCTGTTTCCCGTTCCAAGGTTACGGTGCCTGTCTCCCGGTTTGATGTTCCAGTGTCTGTTTCCCAGTCTAAGGTTTTTAGGTGCCTGTTTCTAAGTCTGAGGTTCTGGTGCCTGTTTCCCAGTCTGAGGTTCAAGTGCCTGTTTCCTGGTCCGAGTTTCCCCTGCCTGTTTCCTGGTCTGAGGTTCTGCTGCCTACTTCCCAGTCTGAAGTTCCGGTGCCTGTTTCTTGGTCTTAGGTTCTGGTGTCTGTTTTACGGTCTGAGGTTCCAGTGCCTATTTCCCAGTCTGAATTTCATGTAGCTTGTTTCCCGATCTGAGGTTGTTGTGCCTGTTTCCCGGTCTGAGGTTCCGGTGCCTGTTTCCTGGCTTGAGGTTCCGGTGCCTGTTTCCTGGTCCGAGGTTCCGGTGCCTGTTTCCTGGTCCGAGGTTCCGGTGCCTGTTTCCCGGTCTGAAGTTTCCGGTGCCTGTTTCCCGGTCTGAAGTTTCTGGTGCCATTTTCCCGGTCTGAGGTTCCGGTGCCTGTTTCCTGGTCTGGGGTTCTGGTGCCTGTTTCCCATTTCTCGGTCTGAGGTTACGGTGCCTATTTCCCAGTCTGAATTTCTGGTGCTTGTTTCCCGGTCTGAGGTTCTGGTGCCTTTTTTCCAGTCTGAGGTTCCGGAGCCTGTTTCACGGTCTGAGGTTCCGGTGCCTATTTCCTGGTCTGCAGTTCCGGTGTCTATATCCCGGTCTGCAGTTCCAGTGCCTATTCCCGGTCAGAGGTTCCGGTGCCTTTTTTACAAATTGAGGTTAAAGTGCCTTATTCCCGGTCCAAGGTTCCGGTGCCTGTTTCCCGGTCGGAAGTTTCCGGTGCCTGTTTCCCGCTCGGAAGTTTCCGGTGCCTGTTTCCCGGTCGGAAGTTTCCGGTGCCTGTTTCCCGGTCTGAAGTTCCGGTGCCTGTTTCCCGGTCTGAGACTCTGGTGCCTGTTACCAGGTCTGAGGTTCTGATGCCTGTTTCCTGGTCTGAAGTTTCCGGTGCCTGTTTCCTGGTTTGAGGTTCCAGTGTCTGTTTCCCAATCTAAAGTTCCAGTGCCAGTTTCCCGTTCTGAGGTTTTGGTGCCTGTTTCCCGGTCTAAGTTTCCGGTGCCTGTTTCCTGGTCTGAGGTTCCGGTGCCTGTTTCCTGGTCTGAGGTTCCGGTGCCTGTTTCCTGGTCTGAGGTTCCAGTGCCTGTTTCCTGGTCTGAGGTTCCAGTGCCTGTTTCCTGGTCTGAGGTTCCAGTGCCTGTTTCCCAGTCCGAGGTTCCAGTGCATGTTTCCCGGTCTTAGGTTCTGGTGCCTTTTCCCCACTTCCCAGTCTGAGGTTCCGGTGCCTGTTTCCTGGTCTGAGGTTCCAGTTGCTGTTTCCCATTCTGAGGTTCCGATGCCTTTTTCCCAATCTGAGGTTCCGCTGCCTGTTTCCTGGTCCGAGGTTCTGCTGTCTGTTTCCCGGTCTGAGGTTTCGCTACCTGTTTCCCCATTTCCTGGTCTGAGGTTCCGCTGCCTGTTTCCCATTTCCCGGTCTGAGGTTCTGGTGCCTGTTTCCCATTTCTCGGTCCGAGGTTCCAGTGCCTGTTTATCAGTCCGAGGTTTTGGTGCCGTTTTCTCGGTCCGAAGTTCCAGTGCCTGTTTCCCTGTTTTAAGTTCCGGTACCTGTTTCCCGGTCTGAGGTTCTGGTGCCTGTTTCCCATTTCCCGGTCTGAGGTTCCGGTGCCTGTTTCCTGGTCTGAGGTTCCGGTGCCTTTTTCCCTGTTTGAGGTTAAGGTTCCTGTTTCCCGGTACGAGGTTCCAGTGCCTTTTTCCCGGTCTGAAGTTCCCAGTGCCTGTTTTCCAGTTTGATGTTCCAGTGTCTGTTTCCCAGTCTAAGGTTAAGGTGCCTGTTTCCCGTTCTAAAGTTCCGGTGCCTGTTTCCTGGTCCAAGGTTCCGATGCCTGTTTCCCGGTGTGAGGTTCTGGTGCCTGTTTCCCATTTCCCGGTCTGAGATTACGATGCCTGTTTCCCAGTCTGAAGTCCCGGTGCCTGTTTCCCGGTCTGAGGTTCCATTTTCTGTTTCCTGGTCTGAGGTTCCATTGCCTGTTTCCCGGTCTGAGGTTCCTGTGCCTTTTTCCTGGTCTGAGGTTCCTGTGCCATTTTCCTGGTCTGAGGTTCAGGTGCCTGTTTCCCGGTCTGAGGTTCCAGTGCATGTTTCCTGGTCCGAGGTTCCGGTGCATGTTTCCCAGTTTGAGGTTCCAGTGCCTGTTTCTCAGTCCCAGGTTCCAGTGCCGTTTTCCCGGTCCGAAGTTCCGGCGTCTGTTTCCCTGTCTTAAGTTCCGGTGCCTGTTTCTCGGTCTGAGGTTGAGGTGCCTATTTCCCGGTCTGAAGTTTGCTGTGCCTGTTTCCCGGTCTAAGGTTCTGGTGCCTGCTTCCCGGTCTGAGGTTCCAGTGCCTGTTACCTGGTCTGAGGTTCCGGTGCCTGTTTCCCGGTCTTAATTTCCGGTGCCTGTTTCCCGGTTTGAGGTTAAGATGCCTGTTTCCCGGTATGAAGTTTTTGGTGCCTGTTTCCCGGTTTGATGTTCCAGTGTCTGTTTCCCAGTCTAAGGTTCCAGTGCCTTTTTCCCATTTCCCGGTTTGAGGTTGCGGTGCCTATTTCCCAGTCTGAGGTTCTGGTGCCGGTTTCACAGTATGAGGTTCTGATGCCTATTTCCCAGCCTGAAGTTCCGGTGCCCGTTTCCCAGTTTGACGTTTTGATTGCCTTTTTCCCGGTCCGAGGTTCCAGTGCTTGTTTCCCAGTCTGAAGTTCTGGTGCATGTTTCCCATTTTACGGTCCAAGGTTCCGGTGCCTGTTTCTCTGTCCGAGGTGCCAGTTTCCAGGTCTGAAGTTCTGATGCCTGTTTCACGGTCTGAGGTTCTGGTGCCTATTTCCTGGCGAAAGTTTATGGTGCCTAGTTCCAGGTCTAAGGTTCCGGTGCCTGTTTCCAGGTCTAATGTTCCAGTGCCTTTTTCCCATTCCGAGGTTCCGGTGCCTTTTCCCGGCCTGAGGTTCTGATGCCTGTTTCCTGGTCTGAGGTTCGGGTGCCTGTTTCCTGGTCTGAGGTTCTGGTACCTGTTTCTTGGTTTGAGGTTAGGGTGCCTGTTTCCTGTTCCGAGGTTCCGTGCCTGTTTCCCGGTCTGAAGTTTCTGGTGCCTGTTTACCGGTTGGATGTTCCAGTGTCTGTTTCCCAGTCCAAGGTTCCGATGCCTATTTCCCATTCTGAGGTCCTGGTGCCTGTTTCCTGATCTGAGGTTCAAGTGCCTGTTTCCTGGTCCGAGGATCCGCTGCCTGTTTCCCGGTCTGAGGTTCTGGTTCCTGTTTCCCAGTCTGAAGTCCCGGTGCCTGTTTCCCAGTCTGAGGTTCTGGTGCCTGTTTCCCATTTCCTGGTCTTAGGTTCCGGTACCTGTTTCCAGGTCTGAGGTTCGGGTGCCTTTTTCCCGGTCTGAAGTTTCCTTTGTCTGTTTCCCGGTCTTAAATTCCGGTGCACGTTTCCCGGTCTAAAATTCTGGTGTCTTTTTCTTGGTCTGAGGTTCTGGTGCCTGTTTCCCATTTCCCGGTCTAAGGTTCCGATGCTTGTTTCCCGGTCTGAGGTTTGGGTGCCTTTTTCCCAATCTGAGGTTCCGGTGCCTATGTCCCGGTCTGAAGTTTGCGGTGCCTGTTTCCCGGTCTGAGGTTCTGGTGCCTGTTTCCCGGTTTGAGGTTCTGGTGCCTGTTTCCCATTTCTTGGTCTGAGATTCCAGTGCCTTTTTCTTGGTCTGAGGTTCCGGTGCCTGTTTCCCGGTCTGAGGTTTGGGTGCCTTTTTCCTGATCTGAGGTTCCTGTGCCTATTTCCCGGTCTGAGGTTCTGGTGCCTGTTTCCCGGTCTGAGGTTCTGGTGCCTGTTTCCCGATCTGAGGTTCCAGTGCCTGTTTCCCGGTCCGGGGTTCCAGTGCTTTTTTCCTGGTCGGAGGTTCTGGTGCCTGTTTCCCATTTACCGGTCTGAGGTTATGGTGCCTTTTTCCTGGTCTAAATTTCGAGTGCCTGTTTCCCGGTTTTAGGTTCCAGTGCCTTTTTCCTGGTCTGAGGTTCCGGTGCCTATTTCCTGGTCTGAGGTTCCGGTGCCTTTTTCCCGGTCTTAATTTCCGGTGCCTGTTTCCCGGTCTTAATTTCCGTGCCTGTTTCCCGGTTTGAGGTCAAGATGCCTGTTTCCCGGTCTGAATTTTTCGGTGCCTGTTTCCCAGTTTGATGTTCCAGTTTCTGTTTCCCAGACTAAGGTTCCAGTGCCTTTTTCCCATTTCCCGGTTTGAGGTTGCGGTGCCTATTTCCCAGTCTGAAGTCCCGGTGCCTGTTTCCCGGACTGAGGTTCCGGTGCCGGTTTCACGGTCTGAGGTTCCGATTCCTATTTCCCAGTCTGAAGTTCCGGTGCCCGTTTCCCAGTTTGACGTTTCATTGCCTTTTTCCCGGTCCGAGATTCCGGTGCTCTTTTCCCAGTCTGAAGTTCTGGTGCATGTTTCACGGTCTGAGGTTCTGGTGCCTATTTTCTGGCGGGAAGTTTATGGTGCCTAGTTCCTGGTCTAAGGTTCCGGTGCCTGTTTTCAGGTCTGATGTTCCAGTGCCTTTTTCCCATTCCGAGGTTCCGGTGCCTTTTCCCGGCCTGAGGTTCTGATGCCTGTTTCCTGGTCTGAGGTTCGGGTGCCTGTTTCCTGGTCTGAGGTTCGGGTGCCTGTTTCCTGGTCTGAGGTTCCGGTGCCTGTTTCCCGGTTTGAGGTTAGGGTGCCTGTTTCCCGTTCCGAGGTTCCGTGCCTTTTTCCTGGTCTGAAGTTTCTGGTGCCTATTTACCGGTTGGATGTTCCAGTGTCTGTTTCCCAGTCTAAGGTTCCGATGCCTATTTCCCATTCTGAGGTCCTGGTGCCTGTTTCCTGATCTGAGGTTCAAGTGCCTGTTTCCTGGTCCGAGGATCCGCTGCCTGTTTCCCGGTCTGAGGTTCTGGTGCCTGTTTCCCATTTCCCGGTCTAAGGTTCCGGAGCCTGTTTCCCGGTCTGAGGTTTGGGTGCCTTTTTCTCAATCTGAGGTTCCGGTGCCTATGTTTCGGTCTGAAGTTTGTGGTGCCTGTTTCCCGGTCTGAGGTTCTGGTGCCTGTTTCCCGGTTTGAGGTTCTGGTGCCTGTTTTCCATTTCTTAGTCTGAGATTCCGGTGCCTTTTTCTTGGTCTGAGGTTCCGGTGCCTGTTTCCCGGTCTGAGGTTTGGGTGCCTTTTTCCCGGTCTGAGGTTCTGGTGCCTGTTTCCCGATCTGAGGTTCCAGTGCCTGTTTCCCGGTCCGGGGTTCCAGTGCTTTTTTCCTGGTCGGAGGTTCTGGTACCTGTTTCCCATTTACAGGTCTGAGGCTATGGTGCCTTTTTCCTGGTCTAAATTTCCGGTGCCTGTTTCCCGGTTTTAGGTTCCAGTGCCTTTTTCCCGGTCTGAAGTTCCGGTGCCTGTTTCCCAGTTTGACGTTGCAGTTCCTGTTTCCCGGTCCGAGGTTCCAGTGTGTTTCCAAGTTTGAGGTTCTGGTGCCTGTTTCCTGGTCTGAAGTCCTGATGCCCGTTTACCGGTCTGAAGTTCTGTTGCCTGTTTCCCGGTCTGAGGTTCTGGTGCCTGTTTCCCATTTCTGATCTGAGGTTCCAATGCCTGTTTCCCGCTCTAAGGTTCTGTTGCCTGTTTCCCGGTCTGAGGTTTCGGTGCCTGTTTCCCGGTCTGAGGTTACGGTGCCTGTTTCCCAGTCTGAGGTTCCGGTGCCCGTTTCCCGGCATGAGGTTCCAGTGCCTGTTTCTTGGTCTGAGGTTCCGGTGCCTGTTTCCCGGTCTGAGTATCCGGTGCCTGTTTCCCGGTCTGAGTATCCGGTGCCTGTTTCCCGGTCTGAGTATCCGGTGCCTGTTTCCCGGTCTGAGGTTCCGGTGCCTGTTTCATGGTCTGAGGTTCCGGTGCCTGTTTCCCTGTGTGAGGTTCTGGTGCCTGTTTCCTATCTCCTGGTCTGAGGTTCCATGCCTGTTTCCCAGTTTGATGTTCCAGTGCCTGTTTCCCGGTCTTAAGTTCCAATCCCTGTTTCCTGGTCCGAGGTTCCAATGCCTGTTTCCCATTCTGAGGTTCCGGTGCCTGTTTACTGGTCTGAAGTTCTGGTGCCTGTTTCCCAGTCAGAGGTTTCAGTGCCTGTTTCCTGGTCTGAGGTTCCAGTGCCTGTTTCCTGGTCTGAGATTCTGATGCCTGTTTGCCGGTCTGAAGTTCCAGTGCCTGTTTCCCGGTCTGAGGTTCTGGTATCTGTTTCCCATCTCCTGGTCTGAGGTACCGTTGCCTTTTTCCCGGGCTGAGGTTCCAGTGCCTGTTTCCCAGTCTGAATTTCCGGTGCCTTTTTCCTGGTCTGAAGTTCCGGTGCCTGTTTCATGGTCTGAGGTTCTTTTGCCTGTTTCACGGTCTGAGGTTCCAGTGCCTATTTCCTGGTCTGAGGTTCCTGTGCCTGTTTCCCGGTCTAAGGTTTCGGTGCCTATTTCCCAGTCTAGGAATCCGGTTCCTTTTTCCCATTTCCCAGTCTGAGGTTCCATGCCTGTTTCCCGGTTTGATGTTCCAGTGTCTTTCTGGTCCAAGGTTCCCTTGCCTTTTTCCCAGTCTGAATTTCCAGTGCCTTTTTCCCAGTTGGAGGTTCCAGTGCCTGTTTCCCTGTCCGAGGTTCCGTTGCCCATTTCCCAGTCTGAAGTTTCCCAGTTTGAGGTTCTGGTGCCTTTTTCCAGGTCTGAGGTTCCAGTGCCTGTTTCCTGGTCCGAGATTCCGGTGCCTGTTTCCCGGTCTGAGGTTCTCGTGCCTTTTTCCCATTTCCTGGTCTTAGGTTGTGGTGCCTGTTTCCTGGTCTGAGGTTCCGGTGCCTTTTTCCCAGTCTGAGGTTCCGGTGCCTGTTTCCCAGTCTGAGGTTCCGGTGCCTGTTTCCCGGTCTGAGGTTCCGGTGCCTGTTTCCCGGTCTGAGGTTCCGGTGCCTGTTTCCCGGTCTGAGGTTCCGGTGCCTGTTTCCCGGTCCGAGGTTCCGGTGCCTGTTTCCCGATCTGAGGTTCCGGTGCCTGTTTCCCGGTCTGAGGTTACAGTGCCTGTTTTATGGTCTGAGGTTCTGTTGCCTTTTTCCCGGTCTGAGGTTCTGGTGCCTTTTTCCCATTTCCCGGTCTTAGGTCCCGGTGCCTGTTTCATGGTCTGATTTTTCGGTGACTGTTTCCCAGTCTGAGATTCCGTGGCTGTTTCCCCAGTCTGAGGTTCCGGTGCCTGTTTCCCGGTCTGAGGTTCCAGTGCCTGTTTCCTGGTCTAAGGTTCCAGTGCCTGTTTCCCGATCTGAGGTTCCAGTGCTTGTTTCCTGGTCCAGGGTTCCAGTGCCTTTTTCCTGGTCGGAGGTTCTGGTGCCTGTTTCCCATTTACCGGTCTGAGGTTACAGTGCCTTTTTCCTGGTCTAAAGTTCTGGTGCCTGTTTCCCGGTTTTAGGTTCCAGTGTCTTTTTCCCGGTCTGAGGTTCCGGTGCCTGTTTCCTGGTCTTAGCTTTCGGTGCCTGTTTCCCGCCTGAGGTTCTGATGCCGGTTTCCTGGTCTGAGGTTCTGGTGCCGGTTTCCTGGTCTGAGGTTCTGGTGCCGGTTTCCTTGTCTAAGGTTCGGTGCCTGTTTCCTATTTTCTGGTCTGAGGTTCTGGTGCCTGTTTCCCGGTCTGAGGTTCTGGTGCCTGTTTCCCTTTTCCCGATCTGAGGTTCCGGTGCCTGTTTCCCGGTCTTAGCTTCCGGTGCCTGTTTCCCAGCCTGAGGTTCTGATGCCGGTTTCCTGGTCTGAGGTTCCGGTGCCTGTTTCCCGGTCTGAGGTTCCGGTGCCTGTTTCCCGGTCTGAGGTTCTGGTGCCGGTTTCCCGGTCTGAGGTTCTGGTGCCGGTTTCCCAGTCTGAGGTTCGGTGCCTGTTTCCTATTTCCTGGTCTGAGGTTCTGGTGCCTGTTTCCCGGTCTGAGGTTCCAGTGCCTGTTTCCTGATCTGAGGTTCTGGTGCCTGTTTCCCGGTCTGAGGTTCTCGTACCTGTTTCCCATTTCCCGGTCTTAGGTTCCGGTGCCTGTTTCCTGGTCTGAGGTTCTGGTGCCTGTTTCCCGGTCTTAGGTTCTGGTGCCTTTTTCCCGGTCTGAGCTTCCGGTGCCTGTTTCATGGTCTAAGGTTCCAGTGCCTGTTTCCTGGTCCGAGGTTCCGGTGCCTTTTTCCCGGTCTGAGGTTCTGGTGCCTTTTTCCCATTTCCCGGTCTTAGGTCCCGGTGCCTGTTTCCTGGTCTGAGGTTCTGGTGCCTGTTCCCTGGTCTGAGGTTCCGGTGCCTGTTTCCCAGTCTGAGGTTCCGGTGCCTGTTTCCCGGTCTGAGGTTACAGTACCTGTTTCATGGTCCAGGGTTCCAGTGCCTTTCTCCTGGTCGGAGGTTCTGGTGCCTGTTTCCCATTTACCGCTCTGAGGTTACGGTGCCTTTTTCCTGGTCTAAAGTTCCGGTGCCTGTTTCCCGGTTTTAGGTTCCAGTGCCTTTTTCCCGGTCTGAGGTTTCGGTGCCTGTTTCCCGGTCTGAAGTTCTGGTGCCTGTTTCCCGGTCTGAAGTTGCAGTTCCTGTTTCCTGGTCCAAAGTTCCAGTGTCTGTTTCCCAGTTCGAGGTTCTGGTGCCTGTTTCCTGGTCTGAAGTCCTGGTGCCCATTTACTGTCTAAAGTTCTGGTGCCTGTTTCCTGGTCTGAGGTTCTGGTGCCTGTTCCCTGTCTGAGGTTCAGGTGCCTTTTTCCCGGTCTGAGGTTCCGGTGCCCGTTTCCCGGTCTGAGGTTCCGGTGCCTTTTTCCTGGTCTGAGCTTCCGGTGCCTGTTTCCCGGTCTGAGGTTCCGGTGCCTGTTTCATGGTCTGAGGTTCCGGTGCCTGTTTCATGGTCTGAGGTTCCGGTGCCTGTTTCCCTGTGTGAGGTTCTGGTGCCTGTTTCCCAGTTTGATGTTCCAGTGCCTGTTTCCCGGTCTTAAGTTCCAATCCCCGTTTCCTGGTCCGAGGTTCCAATGCCTGTTCCCCATTCTGAGGTTCCGGTGCCTGTTTACTGGTCTGAAGTTCTGGTGCCTGTTTCCCAGTCAGAGGTTTCAGTGCCTGTTTCCTGGTCTGAGGTTCCAGTGCCTGTTTCCTGGTCTGAGATTCTGATGCCTGTTTGCCGGTCTGAAGTTCCAGTGCCTGTTTCCCGGTCTGAGGTTCTGGTATCTGTTTCCCATCTCCTGGTCTGAGGTACCGTTGCCTTTTTCCCGGGCTGAGGTTCCAGTGCCTTTTTCCCAGTCTGAATTTCCGGTGCCTTTTTCCTGGTCTGAAGTTCCGGTGCCTGTTTCATGGTCTGATTTTTCGGTGACTGTTTCCCAGTCTGAGATTCCGTGGCTGTTTCCCCGGTCTGAGGTTCCGGTGCCTGTTTCCCGGTCTGAGGTTCCAGTGCCTGTTTCCTGGTCTAAGGTTCCAGTGCCTGTTTCCCGATCTGAGGTTCCAGTGCTTGTTTCCTGGTCCAGGGTTCCAGTGCCTTTTTCCTGGTCGGAGGTTCTGGTGCCTGTTTCCCATTTACCGGTCTGAGGTTACAGTGCCTTTTTCCTGGTCTAAAGTTCCGGTGCCTGTTTCCCGGTTTTAGGTTCCAGTGCCTTTTTCCCGGTCTGAGGTTCCATGCCTGTTTCCCGGTTTGATGTTCCAGTGTCTTTCTGGTCCAAGGTTCCCTTGCCTTTTTCCCAGTCTGAATTTCCAGTGCCTTTTTCCCAGTTGGAGGTTCCAGTGCCTGTTTCCCTGTCCGAGGTTCCGTTGCCCATTTCCCAGTCTGAAGTTTCCCAGTTTGAGGTTCTGGTGCCTTTTTCCAGGTCTGAGGTTCCAGTGCCTGTTTCCTGGTCCGCGATTCCGGTGCCTGTTTCCCGGTCTGAGGTTCTCGTGCCTTTTTCCCATTTCCTGGTCTTAGGTTGTGGTGCCTGTTTCCTGGTCTGAGGTTCCGGTGCCTGTTTCCCCGTCTTAGGTTCTGGTGCCTTTTTCCCAGTCTGAGGTTCCGGTGCCTGTTTCCCGGTCTGAGGTTCCGGTGCCTGTTTCCCGGTCTGAGGTTCCGGTGCCTGTTTCCCGGTCTGAGGTTCCGGTGCCTGTTTCCCGGTCTGAGGTTCTGGTGCCTGTTTCCCTTTTCCCGATCTGAGGTTCCGGTGCCTGTTTCCCGGTCTTAGCTTTCGGAGCCTGTTTCCCAGCCTGAGGTTCTGATGCCGGTTTCCTGGTCTGAGGTTCCGGTGCCTGTTTCCTGGTCTGAGGTTCTGGTGCCGGTTTCCCGGTCTGAGGTTCTGGTGCCGGTTTCCCGGTCTGAGGTTCTGGTGCCGGTTTCCCAGTCTGAGGTTTGGTGCCTGTTTCCTATTTCCTGGTCTGAGGTTCTGGTGCCTGTTTCCCGGTCTGAGGTTCCAGTGCCTGTTTCCTGATCTGAGGTTCTGGTGCCTGTTTCCCGGTCTGAGGTTCTCGTACCTGTTTCCCATTTCCCGGTTTTAGGTTCCAGTGCCTTTTTCCCGGTCTGAGGTTTCGGTGCCTGTTTCCCAGTCTGAAGTTGCAGTTCCTGTTTCCTGGTCCAAAGTTCCAGTGTCTGTTTCCCAGTTCGAGGTTCTGGTGCCTGTTTCCTGGTCTGAAGTCCTGGTGCCCATTTACTGTCTAAAGTTCCGGTGCCTGTTTCCTGGTCTGAGGTTCTGGTGCCTGTTTCCTGGTCTGAGGTTCTGGTGCCTGTTCCCTGTCTGAGGTTCAGGTGCCTTTTTCCCGGTCTGAGGTTCCGGTGCCTGTTTCCCAGTCTGAGGTTCCGGTGCCTGTTTCCCAGTCTGAGGCTCTGCTGCCTTTTTCCTGTTCTGCGGTTCCGGTGCCCGTTTCCCGGTCTGAGGTTCCGGTGCCCGTTTCCCGGTCTGAGGTTCCGGTGCCTGTTTCCCGGTCTGAGGTTCCGCTGCCTTTTTCTCGTTGTGCGGTTTCGGTGCCTGGTTCCCGTTCTGAGGTTCCGTGCCTGGTTCCCGGTCTGAGGTTCCGGTGCCTGTTTCCCGGTCTTAGGTTCCGGTGCCTTTTTCCCGGTCTGAGCTTCTGGTGCCTGTTTCATGGTCCGAGGTTCCAGTGCCTGTTTCCTGGTCCGAGGTTCCGGTGCCTTTTTCCAGGTCTGAGGTTCTGGTGCTTTTTTCCCATTTCCCGGTCTTAGATCCCGGTGCCTGTTTCCTGGTCTGAGGTTCTGGTGCCTGTTCCCTGTCTGAGGTTCAGGTGCCTTTTTCCCGGTCTGAGGTTCAGGTGCCTTTTTCCCGGTCTGAGGTTCCGGTGCCTGTTTCCAGGTCTGAGGTTCCGGTGTCTGTTTCCCGGTCTGAGTTTCTGGTGCCTGTTTCCCGGTCTGAGGCTCCGCTGCCTTTTTCCTGTTCTGCGGTTCTGGTGCCCGTTTCCAGGTCTGAGTTTCCGGTGCCTGTTTCCGGTCTGAGGTTCCGCTGCCTTTTTCCCGTTCTGCGGTTTCGGTGCCTGGTTCCCGTTCTGAGGTTCCGGTGCCTGGTTCCCGGTCTGAGGTTCCGGTGCCTGTTTCCCGGTCTGAAGTCCCAGTGCCTGTTTCCCTGATCTGAAGTTCCGGTGCCTTTTTCCCGGTCTGAGGTTCTGGTGCCTGTTCCCTGGTCGGTCTGAGGTTTTGGTGCCTGTTTCTTGGTCTGAGGTTCCAGTGCCTGTTTCCTGGCCTGAAGTTACCCAGCCTGTGGAGCCTGCTGCCCTGCCATGCGACCCAGAGCCTGCTGCCCTGCCAGATGACCCGAAGCTTGCTGCCCTGCCAGATGACCCAGAGCCTGCTGCCCAGCCGAATGTGTACCTGTCTGCTGCCCAGCCGGATGTTTCCCTGTCTGCTGCCCAGCCTGATGTGTCCCTGTCTGCTGCCCAGCCTGATGTGTCCCTGTCTGCTGCCCAGCCTGATGTGCCCCTGTCTGCTGCCCAGCCTGATGTGCCCCTGTCTGCTGCCCAGCCTGATGTGCCCCTGTCTGCTGCCCAGCCTGATGTGCCCCTGTCTGCTGCCCAGCCTGATGTGCCCCTGTCTGCTGCCCAGCCTGATGTGCCTCTGTCTGCTGCCAAGCTTGATGTGCCCGTGCCTGCTTCCCAGCTTGATGTGCCTGCTGCCCACCTCAATGTGCCTGCTGCCCAGCTCAATGTGCCTGCTACTCGGCTTGAGGTTCCTCTGCCTGCTACCCAGTTTGATGTAACTATTGCCCAGTCTGATGTGTCTGTACCCGCTGCCCAGCTCGATGTGCCCATTGCCCGGCTTGATGCACCTCTGCTCGCTGCCCAGGCTGAGGTGCCTCTGTCCATTGCCTGGTTTAAAGCCATGGACAGCCTGATGTGACTGTGTCTGCTGCCCGGTTTGATGCCATGGACTTTCCCTAGCAGCAGCTAGTTGGAGTGTCCGGAGGTCGCTCCTTTGAGGGGGTACTGTCAGAAAAGGTTCCACCCACTGGTAATACTATCTGACATTTGACGTGCAGTACTGATGTCCACAGCAGGTGTCTCCTGGCAGTTTGAAACTGTCAGGAGAGCTTTCTTCTGCTGGAGTTATGTGATCTTTGGGCCGCAGTACTGGCATCCACCAGTGGGTGGATGCTGGCAGTATGGAGCTGATATCACCTCCTGCAGTCAGGCATCACCTGAGCCTGGTTGCAGGAAATGGCATAAATACCCAGCAAGCTCACACATCCTTGCCTTGGTATTGTCCTTGAGCCCTGACCTCTATCCTGTGAACCTGCAAACCTGAACCTGTATTTGTACCTGTTCCTGTCTATCTTGTTATCCTGTATTCCTGTTCCCCTGCCCTGCCGCCTGATCCCTTCCACCTTCCCCCTGTCTGTCTTTCTCCATGCCCCCATCTGCTTATCTCCTGTTTATAACCCTGGCCTGGCTAAGACTATGATTCTGGTATCCCCTTTTGCTGTATATGCTTGTTCGGTTGTTGTTCTGTGTGGGTCACTGTTTGGTTGTTGGTTTATTTACACTGTTTGATATTGGTGTTGCATTTATTTGTATTCACGTATCTTAAAAAAATTACTTTTTCATCTACATACGTTTGGTTCTCTCTGTGCATTCCAGGCAGTTCTGGTCACATCTGATTTATGACACCAGCACACAGGAATGACTTAAGGCGCCTCCAGGAGGTTGCTTGTACTGCGGCTAATTTCTTCCCACCACCATGCACTGATCACTGTTCTCTGAGGAAGAGATAATCCCTATTTGCAAATTAAGATAATTTTAACCAACCATACTTTCCCTGTAAAAAATGTGTGGTTTGTAAACACAATTCATGTGGGAGACGTAAGAGTTCAGAATTTAGGTCTAACGTCACTAACAAGACTTATTCCATCAAAATATTCTGTACTTGTGCCACTACACACGTTGTTTACATGATCACCTGCCCTTGCGGAAAACAGTATGTGGGATGTACTATTTGTTCCTTTTCCGTAAGGGTAATTGAACATATTGCCAGGATTAAGGCTGGTGATTTTAAACACAATTTGCCTAGGCACTATCGAAAACATCACAACTGAGACCCCAGTGGTTCCCAGTTTGTCATTATTGACAAATATACCCCCCCATGGAGAGGGGGTGCTATGACCAGGAGTGTCTCGCATCTAGAAACTTACTGGATATACCAGATACAGACTCATTACCCTCTTGGCTTCAATATAGAGTGGGATATTAATGGTTTTATTAATCAAGGCTAACACACTTTTTGTTAGGTTGGCATACCTAGGTGCAATTAATATTTTTCCATTTCTTTATTTTCCTATTTTTATTTTTCTCATCTTTTATTCAGTTGATTTTATTACCCCTATTTTTATTACGTTTTTGAAAAATAATTATTAACAATTTTTTAGGTTTTGCTCATATTTACATTATACGACATAGTAAATATGACTGTACTGTTTATAAATTAATATGGGCCGCCATTCTGCACAACAGCTTTGAGATATATTATTTCCATTCAACTTTCTAAATTTCTTAATAGAAGTAATTTCTTTAGAATATTGTTAATTAATATTCTTTATTTTCGTTTATATCACTCAATTCACATATTGAACTATTTGCGTCCCTTTTAAAATGGATGCTATTGTTTTGGTTATTACTATACTGCAATTTGTTTTTTTTATTTAAATTTTTTTAAATTTTGTTTCTATCTCACAATATGTTCACTAATTAAGATTGTTTTTTATTTTTGATGTCACTCCACCTGGCTGCTTATACGGGTATGTGTTAGTGTCAGCGCTTATATTACCATCTATGTGGTATATACGGATCGGTTTTCTTTGAGATATTGGGCCACTTCCTGTTTCATCATTTCAGAATGAGGCTTGCAACACACATGTCAGAGCCATTTTCTAACTGGACATGACCTGTTAACCATCTGGATCCACTTCCTGTGTTTCAGAATGAGGCTTGAAACACGCTGCGGCGGCGCCATCTTGCGCACAACAGGAAGTGACCTCAGAAGTGTCAGCAATTGGTGACAGAGCTGCTGTTCATTATGTGGTGGTTATTATATCTATATAAAGGCGGTAACTACCATGGAACAGAACCCCAGATGATGCCTATTTAGGCGAAATGCGTCGGTTTGTTACGCTGATCCCCTGGTTACTGTCTATTTTGAAGCGCTTGTTTTTATTCTGGAAAATGTAAGTGCAACTCTTATGTTTACAACAATAAATATTCCTTACGGAATTACGCTATGTGCCCTGTTCTTCCTCTCTTTTCTCTTTAAGGTTGGGCTTATTTGGCCATTTGGCTTACCTGCTTTACCCATCCTTTTGGAGTGTTTGCCTGAAGACCATATCCACTTAGTGAGCCTGAATTTCCTGGTCATCCTGTAAAGCCTGTTTGACCCATTAGGTGTACACCTGTATGAGTCTATCCTTTCTGGTAAGCGACTGGTGCTTTTGATGGTGGATCATCTATGTTACCTCTGTCACATTTTGGATGTTCACTCAGGAGTTCTGTGACTGTCACCCATTCAGGTTTTGAACTTCACCCTTTTGGAATACATTTGGGACTTTTCTGTGTCCCCCTTTTCTTTTTTTTTTCTATTCACACCTTGGACGTTAATTCTCACAGAACAAGTGTCATTATTTATATTTCTTTTTTTCATATGTCAATTTTATTTTTGATATTGTTTATTATTTGCTTAGCGCTGCACATTTTCCATATATATTAGCGTCAGATCAGTGCAAGTACCGCTAAGACCCACTCACGCACCATACACTTCCCTTAGTAGTATAGTGTTTGAACGGATCAATATCTGATCAGATCTATACTAGCATCCCCAACAGTTTAGGGTTTCCAAAAACACAGTGTTAGCGGGATCAGCCCAGATACCTGCTAGCACCTGCGTTTAGCCCCTCCTCCCAGCCTAGCCCCGCCCACCCAAGTGCAGTATCAATTGATCACTGTCACTTACAAAACACAACACACATAACTGCAGTGTTCGCAGAGTCAGGCCTGATCCCTGCGAACGCCAATGCCCTGTACACACGATAGGATTTTCCAATGGAAAATGTGTGATAGGACCTTGTTGTCGGAAATTCCGACCGTGTGTAGGCTCCATCACACATTTTCCATAGGAATTTCCGACACACAAAGTTTGAGAGCTTGCTATAAAATTTTCCGACAACAAAATCCTTTGTCGGAAATTCCGATCGTGTGTACACAAATCTAAAGCACAAAGTGCCACGCATGCTCAGAATAAATTAAGAAACGAAAGCTATTGGCTACTGCCCCGTTTATAGTCCCGACGTATGTGTTTTATGTCAGCCCGTTCAGAATGATCAGATTTTCCGACAACTTTGTGTGACCGTGTGTATGCAAGACAAGTTTGAGCCAACATCCGTTGGAAAAAATCCATAGATTTTGTTGTCGGAATGTCCTATCAATGTCCAACTGTGTGTACAGGGTATTACAGTTTTTTTGGTAGCGTTTGAATCAGTCGCTAACAGTCAGGAACTTTTTAACCTGTGAGTCTCACTAGTGTACCAGTAAATTTAGAGGCCAAAATGTCAAATCGAAGGTACACTAGTGAAGAGGCCTACATGTTTCTGAGCATGACAGATAGTGAAGAGGAAGTCACTCATCTGTCAGATTCAGGCTCAGAATAAGAACCTGTAGACAGCAGCGGCACCCTGACAGATAGCTCTGATTACGGAGTTGTGGTCCCTGCCCAGGTCAGGCATACCAGACCCCGATCTTCTTCTGCTGTCGATGAGGTGTAAGAACCGCAGGTCCCCCGTATGGAGCAGAGAGCCGGTACTAGCGCTGCTATTCCTTCTGGTGAACTGGCAAGCACCAGCAGTCTAGTACATCCTGGTCGTACATCCAGCACTGCAGTAACACTTGGTGACGTGTCGAGTCCCATAAGTGCAGTTCGAGCTGGCGAGGTGGCAAGCACGAGTACTGTCCTCTTGCCACCAAGAAGAAGACAAACACAGGCCCGTCCAGCCCATAATGCCCTTACTGCTGCATTTGCCAATCCTCATTGGGAACCCACCACTTCTGCAGCACCCGTACTTCCCCATTCACTGGCCAACCCGGAATTCAGGTGGAAACAGTTGATTTTACGTCACTTGACTTTTATTCACTGTTTTTCACCGAAGATCTCTATAGATCTATTCTGGACCAAAGCAATTTATATGCTGGTCAATTCATCACCGCTAATCCCCAGCTGACCCTTGCCAGAGATTGGAGACCAATTACGGTCTCCAAATTTAAGACCTTCCTGGGCCTAGCCCTCCTCATGGGCATAACTAAAAAAAGAGTGAGTTGTCATATTGGTCCACTGACCCAATTCTCCATATGCCCGTGTTCTCTGCCTCCATGACCAGGACACGATACGAGCAGATCTTGCGATTCATGTATTTCAATGATAATGAGCTCTGTCGTCCTCGGCGTGACCCTGAATTTGATCGGCTCTACAAAATTCGGCCCCTCGTAAACCACCAACATTTTACAGCCTTGTTTACTCCCCATCAAGTTGTCTGTGTTGATGAGTCCCTGATTAAGTTTTCTGGCTGCTTGTCATTCAAACAGTACCTTCCCAGCAAGCATGCCAGATACAGGGTCAAGATGTATAAGCTCTGTGAAAGGGCCACAGGCTATACATATAGTTTTATGGTTTAAGAGGGTAGAGATAGTTACGTAGAGCCAGAGAACTGCCCTGACTACATAGGGAGTGCTAGTAAGATTGTGTGGGACTTGGTGTCACCCCTATTTGGAAAGGGGTACCACTTGTATGTGGACGATTATTACACAAGCGTGCCACTTTTTAGTCACTTGTTTGATCATCAAATTGGCGCATGTGGCACAGTGAAATCTAATCGCTGGGGCTTACCCCAGCGACTTGTATATTCGCATTTTAGGCTGGGGGAGAGAGCCTGCTTGACATGTAATAATTTGCTCGCTGTGAAGTGGAGGGATAATAATAGGATTTTTTAAAACAGCTTACCTGTAAAATCTTTTTCTTTCAAAGGACATCACGGGACACAGAGCCACAGTAATTACTGATGGGTTATATAGGTATCACTGGTGATTGGACACTGGCACACCCTATCAGGAAGTTCAACCTCCTATATAATCCCTCCCCCTTGCAGGGATACCTCAGTTTTGTAGCCAAGCAATATAGTGTATTAGAAGAGGGGCGGGACCTCTGTGTCCCGTGATGTCCTTCGAAAGAAAAGGATTTTACAGGTAAGCTGTTTTAAAAAATCCTATTTTTCTTTCTCGAACATCACGGGACACAGAGCCACAGTAATTACTGATGGGATGTCCCAGAGCAATGCTACCTGAGGGGGGGGACCACGATCAAGTAGGGTGCAATCAGACCTGAGGACCCTGTACCGCTGCCTGCAGCACACTACGCCCAAAGGCAATATCCTCATGCCTTCTCACATCCACCTGATAGAATCTGGTGAATGTATGGACTGAAGACCAGGTTGCGGCCTTGCAGATTTGAGCCATAGAGGCCCGGTGATGCACTGCCCAAGAAGCACCAATAGCCCTTGTGGAATGTGCCCTGATCTGAACCGGAGGAATCTTCTGTTTCAAACCGTAAGCTTGAATGATCAATTGTCGAATCCATTTAGAAATGGTAGCTTTTGACGCTGCCTGTCCTCTATTGGGACCCTCTGGCAGCACAAACAAAACATCCATTTTGCGGATCTGAGCAGTTGCCCCTAGATAGGCCTTAACTGCTCTTACTACATCCAACGAATGTAGAGATCTCTCTTCCGGAGAACAGGGATCTGGAAAAAAGGAAGGTAGAACAATGTCTTGGTTTAAATGAAAATCAGAAACCACCTTCGGTAAAAAACTAGGATGAGGGCGTAGTACCACTCTATCCTTGTGTATAATCAAATAAGGCTCCTTACAGGAAAGAGCTGCTAATTCTGATACTCTTCTAGCAGAAGAGATGGCCACCAGAAAAATTGATGGTACTCAAGGCCAGCTTCATCTCTAATCCTAATTGTAGAAAATCAAGAATTCTACCTATGACATATTTCCTGGGATGCCAGCCTCTGGATTCACACCAGGTTATATAAGCTTTCCAGACTCTATGATAAATCATCCTGGAAGCTGGCTTCCTTGCATTAATCAAGGTAGATATGACAGGACCTGAGAGCCCATGACTCTTCAGAACGTGGGTCTCAATAGCCAAACCGTCAAATTTAGCTTTTGTAAGGCAGGATGGAACACTGGACCTTGAGATAACAGGTCTGGGCGTACTGGTAGGGTCCACGGGGAACCTACCGTCATCCTTACTATTTCTGCATACCAAGTCCTTCTGGGCCAAGCCGGGGCCACCAGAAGTACCGACTTCCTTTCCTGCCTGATCCTGCGAAGGAGTCGTGGTAATAGCAGAATAGGCGGGAATGCGTAAATCAGTGAGAACCGATGCCACGGAATCACCAACGCATCCGTCCCGCATGCAAGAGGATCTCTTGTCCTTGCCACAAATCTGTCTATCTTTTTGTTGAATCGGGATGCAAAGAGATCTACATCTGGAACCCCCCATCTTTGCCATATGGCCCAAAAGACGTCGGGATGCAGAGACCATTCCCCTGGAAGTAACTGCTGGCGACTTAGATAGTCCGCCTGCCAATTCTCTATTCCCGGGATGAAAAGTGCCGATATGCATGGCACATGCATCTCTGCACAGACTAAGATCTGGTTCACCTCCTTTTGAGCAGCTCGGCTCCGGGTGCCTCCCTGATGATTGACATAAGCCACTTCTGTGGCATTGTCAGACTGGATCCTGACCGGACAACCGTGTAGCCTGATAGTCCAGGCTTTTAGAGCTAGATGTATCGCCCGGATCTCCAGAATGTTGATGGGTAAGGTCCTCTCTGTCTTGGACCATACCCCTTGGACCGCAGCCTGTTCCAGAACTGCTCCCCAACCTGACAGACTGGCATCTGTTGTTACCACCGGCCAGGTAACTGGTAGAAAGGATTTCCCCTTCTGCAGGTTTTCGGTTATGAGCCACCAATTGAGGCTCTGACGCACCGCATGCGACAGGTGCATCGGAAAGTCTAATGCCTGAACTTTCTTGTTCCAGGTCGACAGAATACTGTGTTGCAGCATTCTTGAGTGAAACTGAGCATAGGGAACTGCTTTGAATGAAGACATCTTCCCTAGTAGCCTCATACAAAGGCGGACTGAGGGACCCTTCTTGGTCCTTACTGCCAGAATCAGCTCTCTTAAAGCAGCGATCTTTGCCTGGGGTAGAAATATTTTCTCCTGGCTTGTATCTATAATCAGACCTAAATACTCTAGTCTTCTTACTGGTTTTAGGAAAGACTTTTCTAAGTTGAGGATCCAACCCAGGTGTTCTAGATACCTGACTGTGGTCCTCAAGTTTCCATTCAAAGAGGCTACCGACCGGTCTATCAAGAGCAGGTCGTCTAGGTATGCTATGACAGCTATACCCTGAGCCCTTAATCTGGCCAGAGGAGGAGCCAAGATCTTTGTGAACACTCGAGGTGCAGTGGCTATCCCGAAAGGCAGAGCCACAAACTGGAAATGGCGCCCTCCTACCTCGAAGCGCAGAAACTTCTGATGAGCAGGAAAAATGGGCACATGCAGATATGCATCTCTGATGTCTATTGATGCCAGAAATTCTCCTCCCTGCAGGGTGGGAACTACTGTTCGAATTGATTCCATGCGGAAGGATTGAATCCTTAGGAATCGGTTCAGATCCCTTAAGTCCAGAATGGGCCTGACATCCCCATTTGGCTTTTGGACCGTAAAAAGGTTGGAATAGAAGCCCAATCCCTGGTCCATTGCGGGAACTATCATAATGACCTCCTGAGACAAAAGTCGCTCTAACGCTAGAAGGAGCGACTGCTTCTTCTCTGGGTCTCTGGGGACACTTGATCTGAGGAACCGAGGAGAGGGGAATTCCTGAAACTCCAGCTTGTACCCTAAGGTTACCGTGGAGATTACCCATCTGTCCTGGAAATCCTCCTGCCAGAGCTCTGAGAACTGTCGCACTCTTCCCCCCACTCGAGTGAGCGGGGGCGCCCCCTCATGCAGAGGTCTTAGTGTTTTGCCTAGTAGGCTTCTTCCCCCAGGACTTCTTTTGTCCCTGGGGTTGACTCTTGTCTCTGGACCCCGATGGAGGCGGCCGTCGAGACTGCCTGGAGGCTGAATCCCCCGGCACTGGGGAAAGAGTCAGTTTGAAAGAGGGACGCTTACTCTTCTTCTTGACAGGTAAGAGAGTGCTTTTCCCACAAGAGATTCTCTTGATATAGTTATCCAAGTCCTCTCCAAACAACCTTGCACCACGAAATGGAAACCCAGCCAGTAGCTTCTTACATGGTGCTTCGGCTGACCAATTTTTCAACCATAGGATTCTACGTATATGCACCAACCCCAGTGAAAGACGGGAGGTTTGCACGATAGAATCTCTAATGGCGTCAACCACAAAGCATAAGGCCGCTGGAAGGTTAGCAAACCCCTGGGCCTGCTGTTCAGGTAATACTTTGATGACCTGCTTAACATGGTCTCTCAAGTATTGACAGACTCCAATCGCTGCTCCTGCAGGTTGAGCCACTGATCCTGCTAAGGAGAAAACATCCTTCAATAGGGATTCCATCCTTTTATCTACAGGATCCCTGAGCATCTGAGCATTGTCTACAGGACAAGTCAGGCTATTATTTACGGAGGAAATGGCGGCATCAATAGCCGGTATTCCCCACATTTTAATAAACTTTTCTTCCATCGGATAAAGTGTTGAAAACTTTCTCAGTGGAAAAAAACGTTTGTCTGGGTGATCCCACTCAGAATAAATGAGCTTCTCAAGTAAAGTATGAATAGGAAAAGCATGTGCTGCTTGGAAAGGTTTCAGTGACCCCAAAGCAGAAGAGGATTCTTTAGCAGTTTCAGGTATGGGCAACTTAAATGTGGAGCGGACCAATCCAGTGATGATCTGCACTAAGACTTTCTCCTTTTGGGAAGTCGCAGAGGGTCCCTCTCCACCTGATTCCTCCGAAGAGGAATCATCCGTCCCATCCGGATCCTCTGAAATTAATCTTTCCTCTAGACCATTAATGGTTGAAGAAAAAACCTCTTGTGTAATATATACAGGGGCTGAAGTGCCAGAAGCAGGTGCAGCCCCTGACCCCGATGGCTCTCCCTGGCTAGCCGTCCCTGGCCCATCAGGGGGGGGAATGCTGTTGACAGGGGACCCTCAGAACCTGAACGAGATCCCCTAGTGTCTCTGGTTCCTGGGGTGCTTGAACCTCTTCTACCCATAGTGCAAAGCAACAAGGTGTGAGGTATACAAATGAACACTGCCTGCTGAGCGATGTAGTCTGGCTAAAAGCCTTGCTACCCAATGCTCAGTCTGGTGTTACTTCAGTAAATGCTGCCTAGGAGAATGCCTGTGTCCCACCTTACATGCGACCATCAGCTCTGTGTCCCTCCAAAGGCTGTGTACACCTGTACAGAGTGCCTTTAATAGCCTGCAGCTGGTCTGAGTGGGAGTCTAAGCACTTGTGCTGACGTCCCCCCCCTCTACCGCCCCCCCCTCGAGTTTTGAAAAAAACGAGCGCTTCCCGCGCTGGCCGACTCTCCTGTCATGCTTCTGGAGGAAGGCTGGGGGAGGAGGGAGAGAGGCTGGTAGTAAGATCTGCCTGAACGGCTATGGTCAGAGATGGTGGCCTGAGGCCGCAGAGCCCGAGTGGTATAACCCCTTTCTAGACCCCTGTGGCCCCTCTCTAGCCTGGGGGGGACATTCAAACATGAGAAATCCCCCCTTCCATCTTACCTTTGCAGCCTGCCTGAGACGCTGAGAAAAAACATGTGCAGCGATGAAAACACTGAGACAGACAGTCAGCATGTGAAGATTTGTGCTCTTGGCAGCCCCCGGTGGTCACAATAGGCATAGCATGCATTTACCTTAAAGGAGAAACCTACTAGAATTAGAAAATTCTGTGGAATCTCCTCTTACCTTATCCAGCCGCAGGGTTCAGTTTACACAGACCCAATCTTCACCTCTCATGGTGGGCTCCATTTGAAAAAACCGCCAGAGACTGGGGCCCCCTATGGATAGGGGGATCCTATAGTTCTGAGACCGTAAAGCACCCTGCCAGAAATTAGGAAGCCATTTTCTGATCTGCGGGGTCCAGCTCTCTAAAAAGAGAAGTGTTACAGGTAAAACCTCGTTTCTTCGGACACGAGGCCCGGGTACCATTCAATTCGGCCATGAAAAGACACTTTGAATGGATCCAGTTCGCCTGGCTTGCCCCAGTATAGGATATAGGATATTCCCTTTGGAGCTCAGCACAGGACATCTTTACACGTCCATCACCTAAGACACTGGCGTAAAAACTGAGGTATCCCTGCAAGGGGGAGGGATTATATAGGGGGTTGAACTTCCTGATAGGGTGTGCCAGTGTCCAATCACCAGTGATACCTATATAACCCATCAGTAATTACTGTGGTCCTGTGTCCTGTGATGTTCGAGAAAGAAAAGAATGTTTTCATTCTGTCCTCCCTTCACACAGACAGGACTGTCCAAATTCCTACGGCGACTGGTGTTGTGGAGAAACCCCTCTGTGTCCAAGACTATAACCTTAATATGGGAGGGGTGGACCTCAACGACCAGTTGTTGGCGCTGTACCTAATTGCCCATAAGGCCATACGCTAGTACAAAATAGTGTCTATTTACTTCAATTGGCTTTGCTGAATGCTTTTGTGCTATACAAAGCTTCAGGATGAGCTGGATCCTTCTTTAAATTCCAGGAAGAGATCAGCAGAGCCCTTCTGTTTCCAGACGGTGCTCTGGCTAAACTTCCAGAAACGCAATTGCAGTAAGCCGGCTGCATGAGAGACATTTTCCGCATGTCCTCTCTGGTAGCCCTACCCAAAGAACACCCTAAAGAAGATGTTGTGTCTGTAGAAAGCACAGATTTAGGCATCACACCCGCTTTTATTGTCCCTCCTGTCCTGATCAGCCTGGTCTTTGCATTGGTGACTGTTTGGAATGCTATCACACTCTAGTTGAGTATTAGCATACGGTACAGCACAACATAGTCATAGGCACACGTACACAGGGTCTCGAGGTCTCCAAAGATGTGATGGTCATCACATTTTGAGAGACCCTAATCTGGAACATTCAGTTTATAGTTTTTTACAGTTTTTATAAAAGTGAAAAAAAACACACAATAAAAAATAAAAAAGCCAAAAATAGTTGTGGTTGTATTTTTCTTCTCTCTCTCTCTATTGCTCGCTCTCTCTTATGTTTGCTCTCTACTGTCCGCTCTTCGCTCTACTGTTCGCTCACTATTGTTCTATATCGATTGTCCTCTCTGTTTTATTTTTACTATGATTTATTGTATTTGCTTTTTAGGTATGGTATGTTATACTGTAATGTTTGTTTTATTGTTAACCGTCATTTGCTTAGCAGGTACGCCATTCAGCTGCAGTACGGGTTTATTTATCTTGACAGCAACAGTGTTTGCTCCCACGATACATAGCCGTGACTCCAGCGTTGTCAGAGGTGATTTCACCACCACAGTTGAAAAAAAAGAGCATATATGCCAAAGCATGGGGGCAGGGGTGGAGGAGCGATTTGCTCCTAACATTAGGGGCGGATGCTCCCATGCTTCGGCATATATTTTTAAGGCACAGATTGCGTTAAAAAATGTTTTATTTTTACTGTGTTGTATTGTATTTGCTTTGCAGGTATGGTAATTCTTATGCCCTGTACACACGGTCGGACATTGTTCGGACATCCAGACAACAAAATCCATAGGTTTTTTCTAACGGATGTTGGCTCAAACATGTCTTGCATACACACGGTCACACAAAGTTGGTCGGAAATTCCGAACGTCAAGAACGCGGTGACGTACAACACATACGACGAGCCAAGAAAAATTAAATTCAATAGCCAGTGCTGCTCTTCTGCTTGATTCCGAGCATGGGTGGCACTTTGTGCGTCGGAATTGTGTACACACGATCGGAATTTCCGACAACGGAATTTGTTGTCAGAAAATTGTATAGCAAGCTCTCAAACTTTGTGCGTCGGAAATTCCTATGAAAATGTGTGATGGAGCCTACACACGGCCGGAATTTCCAACAACAAGGTCCTGTCACACATTTTCCATCGGAAAATCCTATCATGTGTACAGGGCATAACTGTTATACTGTAATACTACTTTGTGTTATTGTTATCCATCACTTGCTTAGCAAAGTTTTATGACTTTGGTTTCGCTGGATATAAACAGCACCATTGGGAAATTGGCAAAGCATTTTATCACACCGATTTTGGTGTGGTCAGATGCTTTGAGGGCAGGGGAGAAGATATAGGGTCTAATAGACCCCAAGTTTTTCAAAAAAAGGGTACCTGTCACTACCTATGGCTATCATAAGGTATATTCACATTCCTTGAGATAAGAATAAAAATGATAAAAAAGAAAATAATGAAAGGAACAGTTTAAAAATATTATAAAAAAGCATAATAGATCATAAAAAAAAGCACCCCTGTCCCCCATGCTCACGCGCAAAGGTGAACGCAAGCGTCGGTCTGGTGTCATATGTAAACAGCAGTTGCACCATGCATGTGAGGTATCACCGCGAAGGTCAGATCGAGGGCAGTAATTTTAGCAGTAGACCTCCTCTGTAAATCTAAAATGGTAATCTGTAAAGGCTTTTAAATGCTTTTAAAAATGTATGTAGTTTGTCGCCCCTGCACGTTTGTGCGCAATTTTAAAGCATGTCAAGTTTGGTATCCATGTACTCGGCATAAGATCATCTTTTTTATTTCATAAACATTTAGGCAATATAGTGTGTTTTAGTGCCTTAAGATTAAAAAAAGTGTGTTTTTTCCAAAAAAATTGCGTTTGAAAGATTGCTGCGCAAATACTGTGTGAAAAAAAAATTGCAACACCCACCATTTTAATCTGTAGTGCCTTTGCTTTAAAAAATATATAATGTTTGGGGGTTCAAAGTAATTTTCTTGCAAAAAAAATATTTTTTCATGTAAACAAAAAGTGTCAGAAAGGGCTTTGTCTTCAAGTGGTTAGAAGAGTGGGCGATGTGTGACATAAGCTTCTAAATGTTGTGCATAAAATGCCAGGGCAGTTCAACCCCCCCCCCCCCAAATGACCCCTTTTTGGAAAGTAGACACCCCAAGCTATTTGCTGATAGGCATGTTGAGTCCATAGAATATTTTATATTTTGTCAGAAGTTTTGGGAAAATTACACCTTTTTTTTTGTACAAAGTTGTCACTAAATGATATATTGTTCAAACATGGCATGGTTATATGTGAAATTACACCCCCAAATGCATTCTGCTTCTTCTCCTGAGTAGTTGGATACCTCATGCGTGAGACTTTTTGGGAGCCTAGCCGCGTACAGGACCCGAAAACTAATCACCGCCTTCAGGATTTCTAAGGATGTAAATTTTTTATTTCACTCCTCACTACCTATCACAGTTTTGAAGGCCATAAAATGCCAAGATAGAACAAATCCCCCCTAAATAACCCCATTTTGGAAAGTAGACACCCCAAACTATTTGATGAGAGGTATGTTGAGTCCATGGAATATTTAATATTTTGCCACAAGTTGCGGAAATATCTTTTTTTTTTTTTTTTTACACAAAGTTGTCACTAAATCATATATTGTTCAAACATGGCATGGTTATATGTGGAATTACACCACAAAATACATTCTGCTGCTTCTCCTGTGTACGGGGATACCACATGTTTGGGACTTTTTGGGAGCCTAGCCGCGTACAGGACCCCAAAAACTCAACATGTCTCTCAGCAAATAGCTTGGGGTGTCTACTTTCCAAAATGGGGTCATTGGGGGGGGGGGTGCTACCTTGTCATTTCATGGCCTCCGAAACTGTGATCGGTAGTGAAGAAGTTAAATCACCATTTTACGCCCTTAGAAAGCCTGAAGGCGGTGATTGGTGTTACGGAACTTCCCACACTCCGCTTGATTGTTGCCATCAGTATACCACTTCCTCTCAGTCTGGATACAGATATCAGATATTCCAACTGCTCATAAGCACAAAACAAGGCGACACTTGTTTCACTGCTAACATGGACTAAATCTTTATTTGAGATCTCACACAAATATATACAGCAGGATGACTAAAACCTAACCTAATTAACATGAGATAATTATCTAACATGACCTTTTGCCCAGACTTGTGGTCACCGAGCTTCACACAGTACATTATACATTACCATAAGTACAACCACAGGACATTTTCACAATAGCAGGAGCTAATTACAATTAACAATACAAACAGTGTTCTCCCCCCTCCTCAGCCTAGTCATCAACAACTATAGTAGGAGTAGACTGTTCATCTCCTAGCCAGTCCTGAAGGCTAATGTGATCAGCTCACTCAATTAACATGTTGAGTTCAGAATCAAACAAACCAATAATAGTCTTTACATATATATCCTGGGAGATATTGGGGATAAATATTATTGTCCCATTTTAAGCAATCCAAGACATACCCTCCAATTCACCATTTCCCATATGGCATACACGGGGTCCCCAGAGTCTGTGTGTCCTGGGGGACTAAGACCCGAATCCACAGTAATACCACCTCAAGAGTCCCCAGGCATGCAGCTCACAAAGAGCACTGTTCCCCCAAATGCCAGGGCCCATAATCGGTTGGCAAGAGGCTTGCATTCAGTCCCCTCCAAAAGCCTCTATCACGGGTGAGTCTGTCACAATTGGTTTTTGGGGTCCTGTACACGGCTAGGCTCCCAAAAAGTCTCACACATGTGGTATCCCCATACTCTGGAGAAGTAGCAGAGTGTATTTTGGGGTTTCATTCCACACATGCCCATGGCATGTTTGAGCAATATATCATTTAGTGACAACTTTGTGCAAAAAAAAAAAAAAAAAATAATTTTCCTGCAACTTTTGGCAAAATATAAAATATCCCATAGACTCAACATGCCTATCAGCAAATAGCTTGGGGTGTCTACTTTCCAAAATGGGGTCATTTGGGGGAGTCTGTGCTATCTTGGCATTTTATGGCCTTCGAAACTATGATAGGTAGTGAGGAGTGAAATCCAAAATTACTCCCTTAGAAAGCCTCAAGGCGGTGCTTAGGTTTCGGGGTCCTGTATGCGGCTAGGCTCCCAAAAAAAGTCCCACACATGAGGTATCCCCATACTCAGGAGAAGCAGCAGAATGCATTTTGGGATGTAATTCCACATATAACCATGGCATGTGTGAGCAATATATCATTTAGTGACAACATTACCGTGTAATTTTTTTTTGTCATTTTTTTAATCACTTGTGACAAAAAAATAAAATATTCAATGGGCTCAACATGCATCTCAGCAATTTCCTTGGGGTGTCTACTTTACAAAATTTGGTCATTTTGGGGGGAGGTTGTACTGCCCTGCCATTTTAGCACCTCAAGAACTGAGATGGGTAGTCATAAACTAAAAGCTGCGTAAATTCCAGAAAATGTACCCTAGTTTTTAGACGCTATAACTTTTGTGCAAACCAATAAGTATACGCTTATTGACATTTTATTTACCAAAGACATGTGGCTAAATACATTTTGGCCTAAATGTATGACTAAAATTCAGTTTGTTAATTTTTTTTATAACAAAAATTAGAAAATATAATTTTTTTCCCGTTTATATTGCAAAAAATGAAAATCGCAGAGGCAATCAAATAATAGGGTTGTCCCGATACCACTTTTTTAGGACCGAGTACAAGTACCGATACTTTTTTTCAAGTACTCGCCGATACCGATTACCGATACTTTTTTTTAATGTCATGTGACAGTGTTTTTTTTTGCTATTTTTTTTTTTTGGGGGGGGGGGGGGTGAACGTTGTATGTGTGTGTGTTTTTTTTTTTTGTTTTTTTTTTACAATTTTTATTTTTTCCAATAATATTTTTTTACTCTTTGTTTTTTTTTTTTTTTTTTTTTTTTTTTTTTTTTAAATCAGCCCTTTTGGGGGGCTTTGGTGAGATATCAGGGGTCTTAACAGACCTCTGATATCTCCCCCTTGAGATAGAGAAAGAGACAGAGAATAGAGATTCCCCAGTCCCTTTCTCTGCAGCGTCAGCTGCACTGAGAATCAATGGAGAGAACACAGCAGCTTCTCTCCATTCATAAACTGACACATTGTAATCACAGGAGATTACAATGTTTCAGTTATGTGAATGGACAGAGTCAGCTGACTCTATCCATACACAAAGGAAGGAGGAGGGGGACGGAGGAACGGAGGGGGAGAACGGAGGGGACAGATAAGGAGACAGGAATGCAGGTGACAGATAAGGAGAGCAGAACGGAGGGGACAGATAAGGAGAGAGGAACGAAGAGGACAGCGGAGAGGCACAGAGGAAAGGAGGGGGCACGGAGGAGAATGTAGTGACAGTCAGCTGTGAGCGATCACCGCTGTATGTCACTAAAGCTGGTGAAAGCCGCTGGGGGAGAATCTTGTAACTCCCCCACGCGCCGATCACAGCTGTCTTCCAGGTATCGGGGGAAGCATCGGGAGCATTTGCCCGAGTACAAGTACTTGGGCAAATGCTTGGTATCGGTGCCGATACCGATACTAGTATCGGTATCGGGACAACCCTATCAAATAACATCAAAAGAAAGCTCTATTTGTGGGGAAAAAAAGATGCAAATTTTGTTTGGGTACAACATTGCATGGTCGCACAATTACCAGTTAAAGAAGCGCAGTGCCAAATTGTAAAAAGTCCTCTAGGCAGCCAAATGGTCCGGGGGTGAATTGGTTAATGACTTTTCCGGCGCACCAATTAATGTATGAACTGGTGCAGTGGCTTCTTCTTAGTAAATTATCCCCTAAGTGTAATTCCTGCCTGCTGCTTCATTCCTCTGCTATCAGCATAAATCACTTCTGCCAAGTTTTCCTGACACCAATGCCTCGTTTCAACCGAGCGGATCGGTTCGGTTCGGTACGGTACGCCATTTTGGGTGTTTCCATTATGAAAGCGGTCCATACAACCGAACCGTTCCATTCAGGGTCCTGCTTCAGATGTGGGACCATAGAAAATGGAACGGTTCGGTTAGGGCGGAGCTACGATACTTTACACTGATTGGTGGACGTGTGACGCCATGACGGCATTTTTTCTAAACCCACGTATGGCCCCTGACGGTCCGACTTGCAGTGGAAACACTCGCCTGAATAGGCCGGACCATTCTAGGCTGTCCAAACCGATCTGACCCGAACCGATCTGCTCGGTGGAAACGAGGTACAAGAGAAAAGTGGTGACAGGGGAGGGAGCTCCAGCTGATTGAGAGCTGTGTCCCTGTGTGCTGAGTGAAGGGGGTGTGTCTCTCTCCTCACTGAGCTCTGCAGAGTGTAGCTTCAACTTTCCAGCCCCTGTTTTCTATATGTTCATACAAGTTTTTTTAACTCCTTCAGCCTCGGAAGGTTTTACCCCTTAATGACCAGGCCATTTTTTGCAACACGGCACTGCGTCGCTTTAACTGACAATTGTGCGGTCATGCAACCTTGTACCCAAACAAAATGTATGTCCCTTTTTTCCCAGAAATAAAGCTTTCTTTTGGTGGTATTTAATCACCTCTGCGGTTTTTATTTTTTGTGCTGTAAACAAAATAAGACAGAAAATTTTGGAAAAAAAATATTTTTTACTTTCTGTTAAAATATCCAAAATAATAATTAAAAGAATCTAATTTATTCATAAGTTTAGGCCAATATGTATTCTGCTACATATTTTTGTTGAAAAAAAAATCATAAAAAGCGTATATTGATTGGTTTTGCGCAAATGTTTTAGCGACTACAAAATAGGGGATAGATTTATAGACTTTTTTTTTGTTTGTTTTTACTGGTAATAGCGGTGATCTGCGATTTTTAGCGGGACTGCAACATTGTGGCGGACAAATCTGACCCCAAGTGACACTTTTTGGGGACCATTGACATTATTACATTGATCAGTGCTATAAAAATGCACTGATCAATGTATAAATGACACTATAAATGACACTGGCAGGGAAGGGGTTAACACTAGGGGGCAATTAAGGGATCAATTGTGTTCCCTGGGTGTGTTCTAACTGTATGGGGGATGGGCTTATTGGAACACCACAGAGATCGCTGTTCCCAATTGCATTTTAGTATACCATCACACCTGGCTAGTCTACACACACACTCTGCTACACAGAGTCTGTCTATTACTACCATATAGCTGAGCACTATATAACTTAGTCCACCTTTTAGGGGCTCCTTTCATTTCATTATGTTACATCCTTAGATTTTCTGGATCGAGAGAGCACTTGATATCTTGATAACTTGATATCTAGACCCCCCTATGGTGCTGAGGTAGGTCAGGTCCATTTATACCTCCTTCATATTACCTTCATCTTATATCACTCATATTCTTAAGTTGGTTTCACTAAAAATTAGTGCCCTCATATGCTACAAAAATCTCTGCCATGATCTTTCAATACAATCATTATTGCATTACCACAGTATTGTGCAGGATATTAGGCCTTTAATGCTAATACTACCTCCATTTCCCATTTTCATTTTTATTTTTCATTACTCATTTTTCATTATTTATCAGTTTCCATTTCCAATATTATTTATATCTTTATTTTAATTTTCATTTCATATTCTCTTATTCAAATTTCTATAGAGCCCATGTACACATTTTTAACGCATTTATGTGTATGTACCTGTGTATACATGGAGGGCCACTTGTTTTATGTACATATGTATATGTCATATCATATCACCTCGTGTTCATGAGTCCGTTCATTCGATTACACGTCTTGCAGCTTCTCCATGCGTGGTATTCGTCTGCGGTTCTCATTTGCTGTTGCAGGTAGGGTTCAAACTTTTTCGTTCATACGCAATGTTGCGATTTGTTATGTTTCCTATCCTGCATCCCTTTCGCTCTTAGCTGCCTCTGTCGGTCATGTCCTGTCATCATTCGGCACAGGTGTAGTAGATTCACATGTTCCCTCAGCCTTGCTTGTTATCCCACCCACAAACATACGTTTCATTTGTAGATCCAAGCCTCCGAGCCACTGTTAGTCGTTGTCCGATTTCACTCGTTACAGGCTTCGTTGCTCATAGGATTCACAGTCAATGGGGTTGCCATCTCATCCATTTGAAGATGAGCATGTATTGTTTGCACAGGTTCTGTGGCTGATTGAGGTGGTAATTAGCAGTGGCGTCACTAGGGTTGGTGTCACCTGGTGCTGAAAAAATTGGTGTCACCCCCCTCCCCCCGCCCTCCACCAAATATAGTCCCCCCTTGAGTACAGACCCCTCTCCGCTAAGTACAGATCCTGCAGTATAGATCACCCTCACTAACAACAGACCTCCACCCTCAGTGCAGACCCCCCCCATCAGTACAGACACCCCCCATCAGTATAGACCTCCAAACTCAGTGCAGACCCCCATCAGGGTACAATCCATCCCCTTAGTGCAGACCCTCCCCATCAGTATAGAATCCCCCTTAGTGCAGACCCCCACAGTTTAGACCCCCCATCAATATAGACACCCCCTCTTAGTGCAGACCCCCATCAGTATAGAATCACCCCCTTAGTGCAGACCCCCATCAGTATATAACCTCCCCTTAGTGCAGACCCCCCATCAGTATAGAATCTCGCTTAGTGCAGACCCCCCATCAATAGAGACACCCCCTCTTAGTGCAGACCCCCATCAGAATAGAATCCCCCTAGTACAGACCCCCCATCAGTATAGAATCCCCCTTAGTGCAGACCCCCCATCAATAGAGACACCCCCTCTTAGTGCAGACCCCATCAGTATCGAATCCCCCTTAGTGCAGACCCCATCAGTATAGAATCCCCCTTAGTGCAGACCCCATCAGTATAGAATCCCCCTTAGTGCAGACCCCCATCAGTATAGAATCCCCCTTAGTGCAGAGCCCATCAGTATAGAATCCCCCTAGTGCAGAGCCCATATCAGTATAGAATCCCCCTTAGTGCAGAGCCCATCAGTATAGAATCCCCCTAGTGCAGAGCCCCCATCAGTATAGAATCCCCCTAGTGCAGAGCCCCCATCAGTATAGAATCCCCCTTAGTGCAGACCCCATCAGTATAGAATCCCCCTTAGTGCAGACCCCATCAGTATAGAATCCCCCTTAGTGCAGAGCCCCCATCAGTATAGAATCCCCCTTAGTGCAGACCCCATCAGTATAGAATCCCCCTTAGTGCAGACCCCATCAGTATAGAATCCCCCTAGTGCAGAGCCCCCATCAGTATAGAATCCCCCTAGTGCAGAGCCCCATCAGTATAGAATCCCCCTAGTGCAGAGCCCCCATCAGTATAGAATCCCCCTAGTGCAGAGCCCCCATCAGTATAGAATCCCCCTTAGTGCAGACCCCATCAGTATAGAATCCCCCTTAGTGCAGACCCCATCAGTATAGAATCCCCATAGTGCAGAGCCCATCAGTATAGAATCCCCCTAGTGCAGAGCCCCCATCAGTATAGAATCCCCCTATTGCAGAGCCCCCATCAGTATAGAATCCCCCTTAGTGCAGAGCCCCCATCAGTATAGAATCCCCCTAGTGCAGAGACCCCATCAGTATAGAATCCCCCTTAGTGCAGAGCCCCCATCAGTATAGAATCCCCCCAGTGCAGAGCCCCCATCAGTATAGAATCCCCCTAGTGCAGACCCCATCAGTATAGAATCCCCCTAGTGCAGACCCCATCAGTATAGAATCCCCCTTAGTGCAGACCCCATCAGTATAGAATCCCCCTTAGTGCAGACCCCATCAGTATAGAATCCCCCTTAGTGCAGACCCCATCAGTATAGAATCCCCCTTAGTGCAGAGCCCCCATCAGTATAGAATCCCCCTAGTGCAGACCCCCATCAGTATAGAATCCCCCTAGTGCAGAGCCCCCATCAGTATAGAATCCCCCTAGTGCAGACCCCATCAGTATAAGCACCCCTCTCCCCTCCCATAGCGCCCCCCCCTGCACATGTCCATCTACCTCATCTACTAATCTACTTAGAGTGTACAGTACAGTACCTCAGTAAAGCGTGGCCGAGGACGTATACACACAGAGGTGTGTGTCACTCGGAGCTCCTCCTCCTCACTGGATGTAAACAGAGGAGGAGGCAGCTTCAGTCCGCTCCACGGGGGACACAGAGTGAGCGAGACGAGAGGCACAGGGCGGTGTCAGCGGCTGCGGTTCTGCTATACACGGGTGTCACCCCTCTGGCGGGTGTCACCTGGGTGCGGCCCGCACCCCCCGCCCCCACCTTGCAACGCCACTGGTAATTAGACCCACTTGGTGCCTTCTCTGCACTTGATTAGCATGGGGGGCTGGGTGGTTGGTATGGGTTCAGTTTTAGAGTAAGGGGTGGCATACACTCTGCAACCGATTCATAACGGATTCACTTCATACTTTTCAACCAATTTCTTTTACCCTACTACTGATTCATATCAGATACGTTGCATTACCTACCACAGTCTTATTCGTACCTAGTCACGTCAGCGGCACAACGGTTCGCATCAGATACATCCCGCACCGATTCATATCACTCACTCTCGTACCCTACAAATGATTCGTTGTTATGTCATGCTGCAGACTGATTCATATCACTTTCATGCCATACTCATCACTCCAATTCGAGCCTAGTCGCCTCAGCGGCACAACGGTTCGCATCAGTCGTGTCCCAAACATTGATTCGTATCTGGTCTTACCATACTCTACAGCTCGTTATTCATATTTCTACTGATCGATTTGGATCGCAGCGGCAGCTACATGCATCACAATCCATGTCAAACCTAGTCGCTCTGGCGGCACAACCGTTCACATCACGGGTATCCCACACACCAATTCATAGCGGTTCCTATATAAACCTACGATTCGTTACTTATGTCATTTCTACTAACCAATTCGTGTCACATTTACATTTGTACACATCACAATCCGATTCAAACCTAGTCGCATCGGCGCACAACAGTTTGTATCACCAGTATCCCACACACCAACTTGTAACAGTCCCTATCACAAATCTAAGATTCGTTACGTATGCTACTTCGCAGTTCATTCCTACATATACAATTTCTACTATCCTTTTTTGCCTATCAGTAGGTGACCTTTTCTTGCAATCGCTACAAGATACGCATCTCATCATAACTCCTTGCAACCACTGCAAGATACTCATCTCATCATAACCCCTTGCATTTGCTGTAAAAAACACACATCTCAGCATATACCCATTTTGCAATTTCTGCAAAACATGCATCTCAGTACAAACTCCTTGCAATTGCTACAAATACACGCATCTTACCATTTAGCCGTTTGCAATCACTGCAAAACATGCATCTCAGTATAAACTCCTTGCAATTGCTGAAAATACAGGCATCCTAGTGTTTACCCACTTGCAATCGCTGCAAAACACGCATCTCAGCATATACCCATTTTGGCAATCGCTGCAAAACATGCATTGCAGTATAAAGTCCTTGCAATCACTGCAAAACACGCATCTCAGCATTTACTCATTTTTGTAATCACTGCAAAACAAGCATCTCAGCATATACTCCTTGCAATTGTGGCAAAAACACGCTTCTAAGCATATACCCATTTGCAATCGCTGCAAACATGCATCTCAACATATACTCCTTGCCATCACTGCAAGCACACTTAGTGGTGCTCGTACAGCCCACTTCATTTTTTAGTGACACTTAATCGGTCACTCGTCTCCAGTGGCATTCATACGAGCCACTCATCGTTTTTGGCTGTCTTTTCTCCCTCAGGTCAGTCGAGTGCAGGTTCCATCCTGTACCAGGTTGAACGTTATTTCCCAGGTTAAAAAAAAAAAAATGCTATGTTTGCATCTTCACCAGGGCCAGTCTCATACAAGGGGGAAACACATAAAAAAAAAAAGTAAAGAAATCTTGCTGCACTCATGTCACCCCTACTGCAGGTGTTCCCGGTCGACCGAGTTTCGATCCTAACCAGGACCTCGCTACTAGAGCGTCAGTCAGGGCCTAGTTTATTGGCTTTTCTATCACATCATTCTGCAGCACCCTTTCACTATACCGTTACTTCACATACATCATTGGATGTGATCTCCAGGCGTTAGTTCTGTCACATATGTCTATACATGACACTCTGTTTTCGAAGGGCAACCCTTCACCTCGCAGACAAGGTCGCTTAACAGTAGGCTCGCTGACAGTGCAAGTATTAGCAGGCCGAGCACACGTCACCCCCTACAGACCACAACATTCCTACGTAGGCCGTACCAGACTTCTACTTCTCATCCCAGTACACCCTGGGGTTCTAGTCTTTGGATTTGTGCTCGCCACAGGCAGGCACCCGAGCTATCAGTTATCTGGGCAGTCACCTCCTGGTCCACCTCGGTCGTCACGCACTCTTCTGAGTTTTCTAAATTTCCACTCTACATAAGTTCTGCACAACAGAACTCTGTCAGCTCCTGTCTATGCCTATCATTCCTTTTTCTGTACTTCTCCCTTTTTCCTCCTCTCTGAGTTTTTGCTTTACCACTCCGCTCTCTATCCTATGGCTATGACTCCTCGTAAATATGAGCACCCGCCCCCTTTTGTACTCTGGGAGGAGCCATGTCGCAGGCTGGCAGTGAGGACTTCACACCCGCCCCCTTGTTACCCCCCCAAGCGGGCTCAGAGCGCGGATGCCTGCAGTCTCTCAGGGGACGGAACATCCCCAAACTCATAGCAAAGCTTAGTCGCAGGAATATTCCCTTTCCCTCTATGGCCAGGAAGGCAGAGATTTTCAGGCTCCTCTTCCTGCCCCCAGCTGCAGCTGGGCCCAACAGGCATCCCTACAATCCATCCACAGGGCCAAGCTGCACTCTTTGGTCTCCCCCATAGCCGCAACAGTTCAGATGTCCAGAGTCACACCTTTGAAAGTTCGCCCACCCATGGCCCTCCCTGACCTGGTCATGGTCCCGATGACAGCTTCTCCTACTGCAGGTACACCAGGCCCTGCACCTATCGTCCTCCCCGCTCATCTTGTCCCAGCCAGAGTCGGGGAGGATATATTGGAGGGCAAAGATGTCAATTGGCATCCCTGCTCATCTCAGTCCATGACTTAGCTGACAACAAATTATACGCCTGGGGGGATGTCTCAGTGGTTGTCAAGTCGAGAGACCCCAGCCTCAGTCGTAAGCTGTCAGCCACTGAGTTCGCCCAGGCCTTCGGGATGTTCAGAGATGTACTTTGTTCTGCCACCCTCAGGAGGGAGGAGCTGGACTTATACCTTCATGCAGTGACAGATCTTGCTTACAAATATGGAGGTTTTGCCTTCTACAACTACCATCGGTCATTTTCAGCCAAAGCAGCAGCGAGACTTGCCCAGTTCCAGATCAGCTCTGACGGGAGCCTCACAGACACGGAACTCTTTTGTCGCCACTTCGCCCACAAAGCTGACGTTTTTCACCCAGCCCCTCACTTGAACCTGTCACACCAGGCCCAGTGTCACAGGGTTATCCATTATCTGGATGATTTTCTGCTCATCGAACACCTGGAGATACCCCCGGTAGATCTAGACAAGCTAAGAGAGGTCTTCAACAATCTCAATGAACACATGGTGGAAGGCCCAACACATTTCATAAGTTTCCCAGGCATCCTCTTGGATACGCACGCCATGCAGCCTAGCCTGCCTTCTGACAAATTAGCTCGCTTTGGGTCAGTCATTTAGGAGTTAACCCGGTTACAGGATTGTACTAAAAGACAGCTGCAGTCCTTGATAGGGATGCTCAATATCGCTATGAGAACTATTCCTCAGGGGCGGTCGTTCATCTCACGGCTCTTAGTCTTTCTCGCCCGAATGCAGGACCCGACCAAGTCCTCAGACTAGACCCAGCAGCAATAGCAGATTTGGTTATGTGGGACGAGTTCCTCTTCAACTGGAATGGCATATCAATATTTTTCCCTCAGTATCAGCTCAGTTGCCCTAGGTAGTCACAGATGCTGCAGCCTCCACTGGCTTTGCTGCAATTTTTGGCCATCACTCATCACTGGTTCGCCAGACCTTGGCCCCCGGAAATCTGCCTAATTCCTGGTTTCCCTCGATCTTCGTCATTGCTTGAGCTGTACAACATCGTGGCAGCAGCCCAAGTCTGGGGCCACATGTGGACAGGTCAGACAGAAATCTTCAACACAGACAACCAGGCTACAGCCGACATCATTAATAAGGGTAGATCCAAGTCACTCCCCATCATGTCCTTCCTGTGCAAACTGTGCAGGCTGCTGCAATTATCACTACATCACCAAATTTAACAGTTACTGTGAGCATATCCCTGGCAAGTGCAATGCCGCAGCCAATGCACTGCCCCGTTTCAATTTTGTCTCAATCTTCCAGCAGGAACCCAGGAACCGACCCACCATTCACTCCTATCCCACCTTGGTCTCAACTAACAATGGATTGAAGCCACACCTTGCCAATGCAACTCGGCTCATCAACCACTCACTGTCTAGCAACACACTAAAGGCTTATCGCATGGCCTGGATCACCTACCGTAGGTTCCTTGCCACTTGTAATGGAACCACAGCAGATGACGTCACTCATGTCCTAGCCTTTTTTTTTTTCCATAAAAGATTTTTATTTAGGCAATTGTACATACAGCTTTTACAATCTATGTTACATATGTATAAAGTACAAGAGAAGAGGCTTCCATGTTTCACACAAGTAAATAAAACAAGCATAATTTTACATCTTAAGTCATGGAAAATCGAGTACTTTTGTTTTTAAATTTTTGTCCCTTAGAGAGTCTTGCATTTATATTCGGTATAGTTGGATTTTGAGATAGAGATGCTCCTTTAAAGGTCATTTAGAGCATTTGACTTAGTTTACCTGTGCTCAGGATAGCGTGTCTCTAAGGGCTTATTTAGTATCGAATGGTTAATTATGGTGTTTGTATTATTTTCCCTTTTAGTCATCTTATGACATTTTGCTCAAAGAAAACTTCCCGTTTGTGGTGCTTAAAGAGGGGGTTGAAATGTTAAGAAACGGGATAATATGATTAAGTGTACTATTAGAAAAGGGGATAGTGAGGTAGGTGGGGTGGAAGGGTGGGGGGTGAGGGCTGCTCTTCTATTGAATGCTTTATCTTCCCTCCTGCACAATGGTAGGAGGGAGTACTGTGGGATCCAGTAATAGGGGGGAATCTGAGTTATTGCACTTCATGTTGGGAATAAAGATTTATAATAATCCTTCGTTTTGAAGTGGTTCCAGCAGGCCCAAGTGGTTGTGAATTTTTGTATACGCTCTTGAGCTATAGAGATCAGTTCTTCCATTTCTGCTATCTTGGATATTTTCTGTAACCATTCCCTGATTGTGGGTATGTCTGTTGTTCTCCAGTGGGTTGGAATGCAAAGTCTTGCAGCATTGACCATATGCATGGCCAAGGATTTAAAGTACTCGTGTTTGGGAAGTGTAGTATGATGCAATAGATATTGGGCAGGGGTGTAGTTTAAGGTGTATGTAGAGACTTGTTCTATGATGGAGTGGACCTCCCTCCAGAAAATTTGGATGGAGTCGCACTCCCACCAAATGTGTAACATGGAACCTACCGCTTTTTTACATCTCCAACACACATCAGGTATAGATGGAGAGAACTTGTGCAATCGCGATGGGGTCCTATACCACTTAGTTATGATTTTGTAGCCATTTTCTTGTATCGCTACATTCATTGATCCTTTGTGTGCGTAAGAGTATATGGTTTCCCAGTCATCTTCTGTCAGTGTGAGTTGTAGGTTTGTGTCCCATGAATATCGTGGGATTTCAGAAAGTTTTGTTGTGTCGTTGTCATGGAGCATTGAGTAGATTTGAGAGATGATATGTCTCTGAGGGGAGTCGCTTGAGCAGAGGTGTTCGAATGTTGTTAATTTTCTAGTCCATTTTGCGGTAGCGCTTTTAGATGTTAAATAATGTCTTATTTGTCTGTAGGACCAGAAAGGGAACGTATTTGGATGAAATTCTGATTTCAGGTCTTGATATGAACGTATAGTGCCTTTGTCAAAAAATCCGTGGGCCCTTATCTCTTTATGTGGCCGTTCAGTTTGTAGGAATTTCATGGTTTCCCCAGGTGGAAATTCTGGGTTTCCTCATAGTGGAGTAAGAGGGCCTATATGTGTGGATAATTTATGCACTGTTATGGCCTTATTAAAGGCCACTAGAGTGGGATATATAAGGGGGTGTGTCTTAAGGGACTGAGGCCATAGTCTCGGGTGAAGCCAGGGGAGAATATGAGTGGAGGTGTGGGTATAGAGGTGTTCTATTGTCACCCATGCTTTTTCTATATTATGTATCTTCCAGTCCACAATCCTGACCAGATGGCATGCCATGTGGTATTTGTATAAGTCAGGAAGGCCAATTCCCCCTCTAAGTTTCGGGAGGGTTAATCGTGTATATTTTATGCGTGGAGATTTTTTGTTCCAAAGAAAGTCTGTGCACATACTTTTGTATTTGGCAAAAAAGGAGGGGGTAAGTGTATAGGGATTGCTTGCATGAGGTATAAGAGGCGGGGAAGAGCAATCATTTTTATTAATTCTGCGCGGCCGAACCAGGAAATGTTTAAGTTGGTCCATTCTTTAAAGTTTGTTTGAAGTTTAGTTAGTGCTTTTGCGTGATTGTGATTATACAGGTCTGATGTTCGCTCAGTAATCCGTATTCCTAGATATGTAATGGCTTCTTTTTCCCAATGAAATGGGAAGTGTAGTTGGGCATGGGATACTTCTTGCGGGGTAAGAGATACGTTCAAGGCATTGGATTTGGTATAGTTAATTTTTAGGTTAGATAATTCTCCGAAATGTTTTAAATCTCTCAGTAAGTTGGGTAGGGAGATTCGAGGTTCTTGGAGGGTAAGTAGAATGTCATCCGCGAAAGCGACTACTTTAAACTCTTTATGTGCAATGGGTATTCCTTTAATATCTGAGTTGTTGCTTATTTTATTCAGTAGGGGTTCTAATGTCAAGACATAGATCAGTGGGGAGAGTGGGCATCCCTGGCAGGTACCGTTGCTTATCGAGAAGGCGTTTTGACAGGAGGCCATTGACTCTTACCCTGGCTGAGGAGTTAGTATATAATGCGTTGATATGTGTAAACATGCGGGGCTTGAGTCCTATGCCCTTGAGGACCTCCTGCATGTAGTCCCAGGCCACCCTGTCAAACGCCTTCTCAGCATCCAGGGATAGGAGAAAGCCCTTGGTTCCAGAAGTGGCTAGCCAATGTTGTATATTTAAGGTACGGATAGTGTTATCCCTGGCCTCTCTTCCCGGGATAAACCCAACTTGATCAGGGGATATGAGACCAGGGATAAATGGTAGTAGCCTGTTTGCTAGCATTTTGGCGTATAATTTGATATCTACATTCGGTAGAGAAATCGGTCTATAGTTCGGGGCTTGTGTGTGGTCCTTGCCTTCCTTTGGTATGAGGGTTATGTGTGCTTCTAATAGTCTGCTCATTGATGTGTGTGAGTCTGCAAGGGAGTTAAAGGATTTAAGCATTTCTGGAATCAAAATATCTTGGAAGCTTTTGTAATATATTAATGGAAAACCATCTGGGCCTGGGCTCTTGCCTACGCTCATCTGTTTGATTGCTAGTAGGAGTTCCTCTGAGGACAGGGGCCTTTCCATGGATTCTGCTTGTTGAGGGGTGATAGGTTTGGGGCAGAACTGTGTTAAAAATTCTTTTAGTTGGGACTTTCGGTCGTCCTGTTTTGGTTTAGGGTCGATATGTTGGTTTATGTTATACAGTTTAGAGTAATATTCTTCGAAGTGTTTGGCTATATCTGCATTTTTGGAGAGTAGAGTGTTATGTTTATCTCGAATCATGTGGATTCTAGAGGGCGCTTTGGTTGCTTGGACTGCCCGAGCGAGCAGTCTCCCGCTCTTGTTGCTGTGTTCATAGAACACTTTCTGTTGTAGGATATATCTCCTCCTGGTACGTTTTCCTAATATGTCTAGTAATGCAGAGTGAGTTTGTAGTAGTTCCTGTAATGTGTTTAGTGATGTTGTTTGTTTGTGTGTAGCTTCTAATCGGTTTATGGTCTGGATTAGAGATCTAATTTGTTCCTGACGTCTCCTTTTGATAGTGGAAGTGAGTGTAATGATTTCCCCCCTTAATACACACTTATGTGCTTCCCATATGGTGATTGGTGCGATGTCAGGGGTGTTGTTTTCTCTGAAATAGTTTTTTATGCGGGAGTGTAGCTGGGTCAAATTGTCAGGGTCCTGAAGTAGTGCGGGGTTCAGTCGCCATGTTTTGGTAATTTCTCTTTTTTCGGGGAAGGTGAGTGTTACTGAGATAGGGTGGTGGTCTGATAGAAACATTGGTTCAATAGTCGCCTGTGTGAGTAAGGGTAAATCATTTTGCGATAGGAATAGATAGTCTATCCTAGAATATTTTTGGTGTGGGGCTGAATAGAATGTATAGTCCTTATCAGATGGGTACATAGTGCGCCATGTATCATGAAGGGTAAGGTTTTGTAATTGAAGTTTCATTTGGCGTAGGGCCCGGTATGTAAGTGTGGATGTACCTGTGGACGTGTCGAGGCTGGGATTTAATGGTACATTAAAGTCGCCTCCTAATAGCATTAAACCTGTTTGGAAATTTTGTAGAAGGTCACATATTTTTTTGACAAAGGACACCTGGTGTTCGTTTGGGCAGTAAATGTTAGCTATGGTGATGGGTTTGGCTGCGAATGTTCCTTTTATGAATATAAATCTGCCCTCCGGGTCAGCTAATGTGTCTGTCACTTGGAAGTCGGCTTGTTTAGAGATGAGAATT
This sequence comes from Lithobates clamitans, assembly GCA_037952925.1. NCBI lineage: Eukaryota > Metazoa > Chordata > Amphibia > Anura > Ranidae > Lithobates > Lithobates clamitans. The sequence goes on from JBBGZY010000541.1 coordinate 412,317, forward strand.
GAGACTCCTTTTGTTTTGGATTCCTGGTTGGTGGAGTGAAAGACTTGTTTATAGATGTGATTTTGCAATTTTGGTATGGCGTTAGTTCTGAAATGTGTCTCCTGCAGTAGGATAAAGTGTGCTTTGTGTTTTGTCAGAGCTGCCAGGACTTGTGACCTCTTTTCTTGTAGGTTTAGGCCTTTAACGTTAAGGGATAAGCATTTTAATGAGATTTGCATCTTACTGGTTCTCGGCTTTGAAAGCATTTTAAGAGTCTAGAGGGAGAGGGGAGGTGTATATGTGTGGTTTGGAAGAGCAGCCCTCACGAGGAACTAGGGTAGTAAGGGTAATAGGTGGAGTTATCGAAGAGATAGATGACCAGAGGGGTAAGGGGTAAAGGGGTTTCAGATCGTACGTTTATCCGTTATTTCCCCACGGATTGTAGCCTGGGGTATGAGAAAGTATCAGCTTGCACAGTCGTGAATAATCCATGCTCTGTGTATGAATTTTTACCGGAGGTGGTTAACAGAAAACCTAGCCACCTAGTTACAAGGGATTCCGGAGTGTCAGTTAGGGTCCAATAGGACTACTGTGGTGGGACAATAAACCTGAAAGGTGATCAGAGGTGTCGGCACACTTAAGGACTAGTAAGGTATAATAATGTGTCTTCACGTGTGTTGCAATGGGGTAATACAGAGATGAAGTTGAGATAAAGTTCACTATGTGGTGAAAGCCATAGTTGTTGTAAGGGGAATATTTGTAATTGGTAAGCCCATTGATTATGATTAAGATTAATCTATACAGATCACCTGTTACTTAGGTGAATTTTAAGGATCTGGGTCTATGATCAAGACTTCTTTAAGTGTGTACATTTCTTCTCATTCAAGTCTTACTAAAACAAATAAAACAAATATAACAAATAAACATAGCCAACAGTGTTAACTATAACCTTAGGGTATACCCCATGTTAGATGTGAGTTCCTCTTGTCTAATTACTTCCCGTCTCAGCTCTCGGGCCCCGCCCCCCACAGTAGGGGAGAAAGTCCCTCGAAGCCAAGAGGGGTTGTCCTTTCATAGTGTTGAGGGATCAGCCCCAATCAAGGGGTCGTCTCCTCCACCACTATTTTGCATCCTAGTATTGATCGTTTTCTGTTATATTGCATCAAGAGTTTTAAGTAAACAAAAGGAAAAAAAAAAAAAAAACATATCTATTCAAGGAACGGATTTAAATGTTTGCTATGAGTTTATCATATAACTATTTCCACTTTAAGGAATAGGTTATTCGTTGAATTTTTTCAGAAGCTAAACCTTTTACCTATCCCCATTAATTTGTGGTGATAGTATTTGCTCAGGATATAGTCTCTTCATTACAATGAAGGTTCGGCCTGAGTAAGTTGCATAGGGGTGTCTGTGAGTAAGTTGTATTGGCTATTAGCATGATAAGACTTGCCATATCTATTAAAAATTCCCTGTGTCTGTTTACCCCTCGATACGGTTCCCGGGCTCCGCCCCCCCAAAGTAGGGAGGCGGATCCCACGGATCCACGAGTGGTTAGCATAGCATAGTGGGGAAGGGTCAGTCTGCAATAAATGGACTGGTCCTCCCTCCTCTATTTTGCAGCCTAGGACTGATTATTATCTGTTACAGCGAGACAAATGGGAGAAAAAATTTGAAAAACATAAAAAGGAAAAATGCAAAAAGATAAAAGCGGCAAAGACAAGAGGTTATATAGGACCACTTCCATCCATTAAAAAAAAAAATCCTCTTCCTTGCTCCACTTGTGATATGTATTTCTTACCACTGTAGGGGGTCGGTTAACTGTTGAGTCAATCAAAAATTAAAACTTTTACCTTTCCCGTTAACTTGTGGCAAAAGAGTTTTGGGCAAGTTATGTGGTAATTAGCCTCTGTGTGTCTTTGGAGATTCAGTCCAGTGGAGTTGAAGAAATGTGTTTGTATTCGTTATGCAATTGGTACTTTTCTGGATAGAACACCGTATCTCAGTTGGTAGTTTGATTCTGAAGAAATTCCGTCATCTTACACATAGAAAGAGTCAGGCATACACAGTATATAACACTGGGGTATGGTGAGCACTAGATTAGTCATCTCTGTAGTTCCTGCGTGGTGTGTCAGCGCGGTTCATGGCATGCGGCGGTACATCTCGACGTGAAAAGCGTTCTCCCGGGGATGTGGGGTCCAGTCTTCGGCGTCTGGATCTGTGACGCTGTGCCTTTGGTGAAGTATTGTAGGATACTGCCTTCCAAGGTTCCGATGGGAAGTAGGAGTACCATTCCGGTAGATCGATCGCAGGGATGTCGAGCTGTTCACAGAACATGGGGAGGTCTTCTGGTGTTCTGAGGAGTGCGGTGCGACCTCTGGTGGTGGCTGCGAGGCAAAATGGGAACTTCCATCTGTATTGTATGTTACGTGCCCGTAGCGTTTCCAGCAGGGGGCGCAGTGTGCGTCTGTTTTGTAATGTTATCTGAGATAGGTCTTGAAACAATTTAATGTCTGCGCCATTGTATAGAATGCGGCCTCTATCTCTCGCCTTTCTAAGAATCTCCTCTTTAAGCGGAAAGTTTACTAGACAGCACACTATGTCCCGTGGGGGTTCCGTGTCCCGGGGGGGTGGTCTTAGTGCACGATGGATTCTCTCCATATCAATGGGGGTATCAGCAGGCCATTCAAGGAGTTCATTGAATATAGTGCAAACTGTCTGCATCAGTGCAGATGGATCTATGCCCTCAGGGACCCCCCTTACTCTGATATTATGTCTGCGTCCTCTGTTGTCGAGGTCTTCCACTTGTCTGTGTAGTTCAAAGATATGTGGGAGATGCAAATCATGTGCTTTTTGTACTTGCCTTATTGCAGCTGCCTGCATTTGAGATGATTCCTCCACTTCAGATAGGCGATTATGCATTGACTGGATGTCCGTTTTCAGATCTGATATGGCAGTTGTTAGGGTATGTTTTATGTCCAGAGCGACCCTCTGCAGGTCTCTTTGCAGATCCAGTAGGGATGGGATTGCTGATGTTGCGCCGTGCATGTCCGCCGACGCGATCACGGAGGAACTAAGCGAGGCCGGGGATGAGGCCTTGGATGTCTGTGAGGCCTGTGTCTCCTCGTGGAGGGTTGCGGCCTTTGTGCGAAAGATGTCCGGGATGTTGTTGCTTAGCTGTGTCCCGGATTGCTTCTCTGCCTCCTTGGTGGAGCGGGGTGCCGAGGTGCTTCTATTCGGCTTACCCATGGCTTAATCTGGCTGGTGGTGATGGTAGAAGAGGCTAAATTCGTCCTCAGTGTGCCGGAGCTCTCCTCTCAAGCGGCCATCTCCGATCCCGTCCAAGCCACGCCCCCATGTCCTAGCCTTTATATCTTATTGCCACACACAACTGGCTCTCGCTCATATCAGCTGGCTCTTGCTCATATCACCATCAGGCTGTACCTGGCCAGTATCCAAGCCACTATGCCCTTCATCTTACGGTCTCCAAAACACAACAAACCAGACCCAGAGTGGATATTAACTTCTTTCGAACCAGCAACGCCTGGTGCCCAGAAATGGTCTTTTGACCATCTGCTCTTTCACCTACCCAGCCAGCCAGTCTCCAGCCCGTTACTGCCTTTTCCGTGCAAACCCCTGAGTGGCAGTCAGTTTATTAAACATGTTTGGGTCCTACTGGTCAACTTAGGCCTAGACCCCGGGTGGTATTCTGGACATTCTTTTGGATCAGCGCAGCCTCAGCCACATCTCAGCACGGAGTACCAGACCATGTGACAAAGAAGCTAGGCAGGTGAATGTCTGCCTGCTTTACCAGATATATATTCCAAACCCTCAAGATGGCCCTTTCTCCAAGCTCACTCAATGAGGTTAGAGGCAATAAAGATACTTACCTACCTGGTTATTTTTGGCCCCTTTTCGTGCCATACCCACCAGACGACCAAAAGCCACACCTCAGGTCTATTTATGTTGTGAGTCATGTTTATGTCGCGTGTTTATGTGATCCACATTTGTCTCGGTCTTAGGGCCACGAATATATATATATATATATATATATATATATGTATATATACACACATGCATTATATTCTATCAAAGATGGCATCAGTTACAGTGGTTTATGGTTGCAGCAATGTATGATACATATCTTTTATATTACATATAAATATATGTCTTAAAATATATAGATTTTTTTAACTCGTGTTTAGCAATATGCAATAGCGTCTACAACTCTATCTATATCTGTTTGGTGTCTGTTTAATGTAGAGAGCTGTGATGGTGAATGAACTTTTCTACAGCTGAGGAGAATCTTCCCATAAGGCTACACCATCCATCAAGTGTTGTTCCACTCATCCAGTCCTCTACATTTTAAACATGCAGACCAGATTTCTAAGGCTCTGAAGAAGAGGATAATCCTCAAAACGCGTCAGTAATCACCTATTTTTCATCCCTTTTATGGGCATCAATTTATTACCATTTAATCTAGTGATATGATTGTATGATTTATTTGATTTCGACTTATGAATATGTAATATTTTCTGTATACACCACTTTGTTTTAAATAAACTTTTTAAAAGATTCATGCATAAGGCCACGCGCCTTCCTTTCTCTTTCCTATATGGCTGTTCCCGATCACTGGGAACAGCAGATCTCCATGATGCCCCCTGACAGAATGGGGATCCGCCTTATTTACATAGGCATATCCCCATTCTGCCTCTGTGTACCGCTATTGCGGGTCGCCGGCGGATATCGAGTTTAACCAGTTGCTGCCCGCCCACCGTCATGATGGCGGGGCAGTGCGACTCTCGTTCTGGGCCGACGTCATATAACGTCAGCCCATTCAAACAGGGCATTTGTGTGTGTGCAGCCCTGCACTGTCAGTGGTGGCATGTCCCCGAGACATAGCGTGTCACCGACAGGGGTGAACAGCCATTGGGCATGGATGTTTACCATGTGATCAGCTGCGATTACGTCACGGCCGATCACAAATGGTACCCCCCTTTTGCAGATGACGCATTACCGACAAGGGTAAAAAGGCAATGGCTGGCGGCTGTTTACCTCGTGATCGGCTGTGATCCATTCACAGCCAATCGCTAAATGTAAGCACAGAGCGGTTACTAGCTGTTACCGGCTTTTCTCTCCTCACACACCGTTTCCAGTGTGAGGAGAGAAGAGCCAGGAACAGTGAGTTACCCATCTGTGTACTGTCAGTGTCTGCACCACCACCACACAAATAAAGAGAGCCTGTCATATCGCCCCCCCAATTGCAGCTGTCACCCAACAGCCACCACATCAGTGCCCATCAGTGCTTATAAAAGTGCACTTTTCACCCATCAGTGCCCATAAAGTGCACCTGTCACCATCAGAGACTGCCATCAGTGGTGCACCTGTCACCCATCAGTGACCATCGCCTCTCACTGATCAGTCACCAGTTAGTGACCGTCATCAGTGTCCCATCAGTCCCATAAAGTGCACCGGTCAAAATCAGAGACTGTCATCAGTGACCGTCACCCATCAGTGACCGTCACCCATCAGTGACCGTCTCCCATCAGTGACCATCACCCATCACCCATCAGTGACCGTCACCCATCAACTGTCACCTGTCATCCATCAGTGGCCATCACCTTTCACCTGTCACCCACATGTCACCTATCACCCATCAGTGGCCATCACCTGTCAACTGTCAGTGAACGTCACCTGCCACTCGTCTGTCACCCATCACACAGCCCATCAGTGACCATCACCTGCCACCCATCACACAGCCTGTCAGAAAAATATTCTCATCAGATTCAAATACCAATTCCTATTCTGATTCAAATTCAGCATATGAACCAATCGATAGTAGTGGATCGGCAAATTAATCAGAGGAAGAATGGATCCCTCCTAAAAGGGCATGGCACTCTGGAAGCCAGGCAGCCACCAGCAATATATCCCAGGATTGAATTCCCAGGCCCAGTACCAGCGCTGCCACCAGCGATAGACCCCAAGAACAAAGGCCCAGTACCATTTCTGCCGCCAGCAAAAGACCACAAGAAATGCCTAGGCCCAGAACCAGTGCTGCCACATCACGCCGAGTACCAGGGCAGGAACTTCAAATCCCCCAACTACCAGCACTGGAGTGCCACGTCCCCCAAGAGCCAGGACCACTACATATCTCCCAGATGGTTTTGCCAACCCAACATGGCTGCCTTCTGACTCGGGATCAGCAATAATTCCCCTTTTCACTGCACAGCCAGATGTGCAGGCCAATACCCAAAATTTCACAGAAATCGGTTATTTTTATTTATTTTTGCCCAACACTTTGCTGCAATTCATCATGGACCAGAGCAATTTATATGCCCAGCAGCATATTGCCAACAACCCCCAATCGTCATACGCCCATCTGTTTGAGTGGAGAGATTTGACTCTGCAGGAGTTTAAATTGTTTATGGGCCTCATCATAAACATGGGGCTTACAAAAAAAAATGAAGGACATGCCTATTGGTCCACCAACCCCATCCACCACATGACCATTTTATTCTTCCGTAATTTCCAGGTCCCGATATGAGATGATTATGCGATTCCTTCATTTCAGCGACAACACCCAGTGCCCACCCCACAATCACCCAAATTAAGATAAGTTATATAAAATCTGCCCAGTCATAAATTTATTTTCCCAACGATTTGCAGAACTCCTGTCCCTGATCAGCATATATGGGTAGATGAGTCCCTGGTACCCTTTTCAGGTAGGCTAGGAATAAAACAATACATTCCTAGCAAAAGGGCCAGATACAGAGCCAAATTTTACAAGCTTTGTGAGAGAGTCAAGGGATATCTGCATGCCTTCTGCATATACAAAGGAAGAGATTCCTTCTGGCCTATATGGGCACAACTGGTAAAATTGTATGGGACCTGGCATACTGGCTATTGCTGAACAAAGGTTACCACATATACCTGGATAACTTCTACACCAGCCTGCACCTTTTCAAACACCTAAACTTTGCAGAAACCCTGGCCTGCAGAACCTCCAGAAAGAATAGGAAGGGCATCCCACAATCCATAGTGAATAAAAAACTGTGAAGGAGGGAAAGGGCAACTTTGAGATGCAAGGAAGTGCTGACCTTGAGGTGGAAGGATAACAGGAATGTGTACATAATGTCCACCTTCCATGATGACACTACAGTTGAGTTTCAAAGAAGACGAGGTCCCATTGAAAAGCCAACATGGGTCCAAAATTACAATCTCTACATGGGGGAGGTGGATTTCAATGACCAAATGATTCAGCCCTATTTGTCAATAAGGAGGTCCCGTTTCTGGTACAAGAAAGTAGCAATCTATTTAATCTGGCCATTTATAATGCCTACATAGAAATCTCTGGTGGGGAATGTGGCGCTGTTCAGAAATATTTATAATAGGATACTAATATCCTACAAAGTGATGGTATTATGTAAAAAATACTGTGAAAAAATCATGAACAAATAACATATCAGGTGTATGTGTCACAGGTGTCAAACAACATATAATAAAACATATGATTAAAAAATCCAGTGCAAATGTGGTGTAAATAATCCTAGAAAAAATTATACGTGCACTCAAAAAAGGACAGAAAAAATAATAGTACTGGTCTGCAAAATCGCAAAGGAAAAAGCATAAAAGATACCCAAAAACGTTATATATCCAAAATATGTGCAGATATGAACAATAGTATGATAAATAGTGTAGTGATGTGGCAGAAAAAATCACCATCCAAAAGATATTAGTGTCCGAGCAGATTAAAAGTCTTATATATAAAAATAAAAAAGAAAAAAAAGAAAAAAATTCTGTGAGAAGTGACTTTCCTTCCAAACTAATCCCATGTAATTAATTGTGATCGTTGTGTAATCTCCTTCTCTGGAACCCCCCAATTGTGTCCCCACTCACCAGAAAGTCCAACCCCTGCAGGGGTAATGGGCAAATGAAAGTAAATCCACCAGCAGGAAATCGATCGATGTCCCCCTCTGTGTTTCCGTGATCTTCTTCCTGGTTGGGCTGTCAATGGTTTGCTTTCAGTGTCCACTTGGTTTCCCCTGCATTGCTCCATGTCTCTCTCGGCTCCCTGTGCTCCACGTGTCACTGTCTCTACTCCTTACACAGCGGTCGCGACCGCTATGTTATATGACCGATATGTTATTTGTTCATGATTTTTTCACAGGATTTTTTACATAATACCATCACTTTGTAGGATATTAGTATCCTATTATAAATATTTCTGAACAGCGCCACATTCCCCACCAGAGATTTCTTAATTTTTTGGATTCCACCTCGGTGGCTTTTTCCATTTTTTTGGGGGGGCTGCAGTTCTCCTTTAAAACATTGTCCTAAGCGCGGGAAATTTTGAGTTTGTGTTATAATACCTACATAATTTGCACCAAATCCACAGAAAGCCCTGCCCACTTCCTAAAATTCATCGAAGAAGTTGTCATGTCCCTTATCTACCAACAAAGATGCCCCCCCCCCAAAACCATTGCTCTGATTCTGTTAGCCGACTTCATGAGCACCACTTCCCGGAAATCATTCCACCATCTGAAGTAGGCCGAAGACGCCTAAAAAGATGTTAAGTATGCAGCAAAAGAGGATTTTAAAGAGATACCAGCTACCATTGTCCCCAGTGTCCCTCAGAACCCAGCCTTTGCATTGGTGAATGCTTCTGACTGTATCATACATCCCTAAAATATTAGCCCATATTTTTAACCATTTCCCCATTTTCATCATCTGTGCTGACCATTTCCCATGCTTCCTCAAATAACCATGCCAATGCCCTCCATGTGAACTGACCCTGGCCTGTTTTTGACTATGCCTCTGCCCCCGTTTGGACTGCTTCCAGGTGAACTGACCCTGGCCTGTTTTATCAACTATGCTTCTGCCCACCGCTTGGACTGCTTGCACATGAACTGACCCTGGCCTGTTTTATGGTCTATGCTTTTGCCTACCGCTTGGACCGATCTGTTGCCCTGCTACTGTAGTACACAGGGGTCTCACATGTGAGGGGCTCCAGAAATGTTTTTCCGGATGGAGAAAACAATTTTTTTTTGTTTTCTCCGGGTTTCATAATTTCCGGATTAGGGTCTGGAGTCCAGAGGCTTCATAGAGATTTGGGTGGGCGAAGCACAGGTCTAACCTGATTGCGGCCCTCAGCCTTCTGCTGACTTACTGCCATCATGCCTGTGCCTGCCGCATGAACTGACCACACCTCTGCCTGCTACCTGGACTATGGAATTAGTTTGCTGTAGCAAGAAGCAGTATGTTTATGAAGGGCTGGAGAGCGGTACAATAATGAGTGTCTGCAGGTAACAGTGTACCAGGACCAATATTATGGCTGTGCTGGCTGTCTCTGCCTGGACAATTACTATGGACAAATGCTTTGTTTTTTACCCTTTGCTCCATAGAATTTATTTTGAAGTGTAATTCTTGGTATGTACAGGCTATGTGTTAGAAATATGAAGGGTCTTCAAAAATGATAGGTTGTCAGGAAATTAGAAGTGTAATTTATGTTTCTAGAATGCCTGAATGTGCTATTTGAATGTTGGGCCTCTGTATGTGGCCAGGCTTTGTAAAAGTCATGTAGTATCACCATACTCAGGAGGAGTAGCAGAATGTATTTTGGGTTGTCATTTTTGCTATGTACATGCTATGTGTTGGACATATCTTATAAATGGACAACTTTGTGTAAAAAAAAAAGTGTTTTCATTTTTTTTTTCACATTTTCCAAAAATTCTGTAAAAAAATAAACCGTTCAAAAGACTCATTATGCCTCATAGATTATATGTTGGGGTGTTTGCTTTCCAAAATGGGGTCATTTTATGGGCATTTCCATTGTCCTGGTGCTCCAGGGCCTTAAAAAGTGTAATAGGTGGTTGAGAAATGAGATGTGTAATTTATGCTTGTAGAAGGCCTGTGTCAGAAACCATGAATCAGACTGAGACAGAAGTACAGTTAAATTTCACTTGTTTAATAATAATAATAAAAAAAGGTAAACAGAGTAAACGTAGTCAGAACATAGTCAGAGTTCAGGAACCGGAACAGATAGTCAGACAAGCCAAAACGCCAGGGAGCCAGAGATGAGCGTAGTACAGGGATATGCAATTAGCGGACCTCCAGCTGTTGCAGAACTACAAGTCCCATGAGGCATTGCAAGACTCTGACAGCCACAAGCATGACACCCAGAGGCAGAGGCATGATGGGACTTGTAGTTTTGCAACAGCTGGAGGTCCGCTAATTGCATATCCCAGGCATAGTAGAACAGCAAGCAGGAACTGGAGCCAGAAGGAATGTCAGCCAAGCAAGTCTTTAACAGGAACACAGGAGAGCTTCTCTAGACATGTGACCAAGGCGAAGGCAGAGATTATCTGGGCTTAAAGGCTTAAGTAGACAGGACTGACGAGCAGTATATTATCAACAGGTGAGTCACTGAGGAGAGATAGGAGCTGCAATTAGCCGGCAGCTGATCAGACAGCTCAGAGAAGGAAGGGCTGAGCTCAGCCCTGACAGTACCCACTCAATGACCCCTCCCCCTCGGAGGACCACCAGGCTTGGGGGGTAAAACATCAATGGAAATCATGGAGGAGGACAGGTGCATGAACATCTGAGGATGAGACCCAAGAGCATTCCTCTGGACTGTACCCTTTCCAATGCACCAGGTACTGTATGCGCCGACGGAACCTACGGGAGTCAACAATGGACTGTACTTCATACTCCTCATTGTTCTCAAGTCAACCTGCACAGGGTGAGGACGAGGCACCGAGGTGGTAAAGTGGTTGTAGACTAAAGGTTTTAATAAGGAGACATGAAATACATTTGATTAAATTGATTGATTGATTTTATTAAAAGGAAGGTCTAATGCGTAAGCCACTGGGTTAATCCTGCGAAGAATACGGAAAGGCCCAATAAACCAAGGTGCAAACCTCAGAGAGGGAACACGAAGTCGGAGGTTCCGAGATGACAGCCAGACCCTGTCCCCAACCTGGTAGGAAGGTGCAGGCAGGCGTCTGCGGTCAGCATGGAGTCTGTACCTATCATTACTATGTCCCAAATCCTCCTGGACTTGGCCCAAGTGGAACAAAGACCACAGAGATGCTCCTCTAATGCAGGAATACTGTGCGGAACAAATAATTCAGGCAACATGGAAGGTTGGAAACCATAGTTCGCCATAAACTTGGACAATTGGGAAGCAGAATACAAGGCACTATTGTGAGCAAACTCCGCCCACGGTAAGAGGTCTGACCATTTATTATCATGGTCAGAAATATTGCAATGTAGGAACTACTCCAAGGACTTATTGGCTCATTCTGCAGGTGATACGCAGAGGGGAAAGCAAGCTGAATTTCCAACTGTGCACAAAAGGCTCACCAGAACCAGGACACAAACTGACTACCCCTATCCGAGACAATCACCTTGGGTAGCCCATGTAAGCGAAAGATCTCCCGAGCAAAAATGGAAGCCAGTTCCTTAGAAGTGGGCAACTTCTTAAGTGGAATACAATGAGACATTTTTGAGAACCGGTCAACCACCATAAGGATAACTGTGTTGTCCTGGGAGTTGGGTAACTTCACAATGAAATCCATAGGCAGGTAGGTCCAGGGCCTCTCTCCATTAGGTATTGGTTGTAGGAGACCCAATGGAAGGTGTTGTGGAGTGTTACTCTGAGCACACATGGAACAGGCAGCTACAAAGGCAGATGCATCAGCACGTAGACCAGGCCACCAGAATTGTTGGGAAGTGGCCCAAAAGAGTTGATTCTTCCCAGGGTGGCCAGCAGCCTTGGGAGAATGGTAAGTCTGGAGCACAGAAGTATGCACACTCTCTGGGACAAAGCAGCGGTCACAAGGTTTCTCAGGAGGAGCATGAACCTGAGCAGCAAGAATTTTGTCACACAAAGGAGAAGTGAGACTGGTGCCAACCGTAGCCAGAATATGATCAGGAGGAATCGCAGGAACCAGAACTGACTCCATCTTGGAAGTGGAGGAAAATTATTGTGACAAAGCGTCAGCCCTTACATTCTTAGTACCGGGTAAGAATGAGAAGATGTAATTGAAACTAAACAAGGAAAGAGCCTATCGCGCCTTTCTGGGAGAGACGCGTTTAGCCTCAGACAAGAATGTGAGATTCTTATGGTCAGTAAGAATGAGAACCGACACAGTGGTACCTTCAAGGAGATGTCTCCATTCTTTCAGGGATAAATGATCGCTAACAGCTCTCTGTCACCAATTTCGTAATTGCACTCTGCAGGTGGCAATTTCTTGGAAAAGTAGCCACAAGGATGCATAGCGCTCTCAGAGGTAGGACGTTGAGACAGAAGGTCGCCAACTCCAGTCTCAGAAGCATCAACCTCAAGGATAAAAGGTAACGTAAGATCAGGACGTGCCAACACGGTAGCAGAAACAAAGGCAGCCTTGAGACTCTCAAAGGCCTTATTGGCCCCTGGAGACCAACACTGGGGGTTACCGTCCTTTCTAGTCATATCAGTCAGGGGCTTGACCAGAGATGAGAAGTTCCAAATAAACTTCCGATAATAGTTGGCAAAGCCAAGAAAACGCTGCTGAGGTTATAAACCCACAGGTCGGGGGCACTGTAGGACTGCTGAAAGTTCCTCTGGGTCCATCGAAAAACTAGCAGTGGAAATTACATAACCCAGGAATTGAACCTGTTCACGATGGAATTCGCACTTTTCCAATTCACAATAGAGATTGTTCTCTCTTAGTTTCTGAAGCACACGACAGACATTTGTGTGTTGGCTCTCCAAGGACTTAGAAAATATGAGGATATCGTTGAGATAAACCACCACACATAACTGCAACAAATCTCGGAGGACATCGTTAATAAATTGCTGAAAAACTGCTGGGGCGTTACAAAGGCCAAAAGGCATTACGAGATACTCATAATGGCCTGTTCTGGTATTAAATGCAGTTTTCCACTCACTGCTCTCCTTTAATCCTCACAAGATTGTATGTCCCTCTCAAATCAGGCTTCCTGAAAACCGTTGCTCCCTTGAGGCGGTCAAATAACTCCATAATCAATGGAATCTGATAGGCATTCTTAATTGTAAAATGATTGAGACCCCTATAATCAATACAAGGTCTGAGTTTACCACTCTTCTTCTTCACAAAGAAGAAACCAACACCAGCAGGAGTAAAGGATTTGCGGTTGATACCTTGAGAAAGTGCATCTGCAACATACTCCTCCATGGCCTCATCCTCCAAGACCGACAAAGGGTAAACCCAGCCACGAGTGGGTATGGCACCTGGTTGAAGGTCAATTGCGCAATCATATGACCGGTGTGGAGGCAAAGACATCACTAAAATTGCGGTACTCCTCCGGTAGGGAGGAGAGTGAAGCAGTGCACAGGACTTTGGCTACCTTCTGGAAGCATGTCTTACTGCATTGCGGTGACTAGGAGAGAACCACAGCACGGAGTCAATCAAAAAAGGGGTTGTGCCCCTGTAACCAATGATACCCAATAACCAGCGGAAATGGAACAGTCTCATGAGTCACATGGGCAGGCTGTAGAGGTCTCCCATCAAGAGCCTCAATGGAAAGTGGAGTGCCATGCAGCTGCAGCAGAATCGAGTGCTTCGATGCAAAGGCAGCATCAATGAACAGGCCTGCAGCCCCAGAGTCAATTAGAGCCTGTATCTCAACGGACGACTTAGTCCAAGAAAGGGTAACCAGGGACTTATCCTTCTGGATAACTGGGGATGAAACAATGCCACCTAAGGTCTGTCCATGACAGGACCTCAAGGTTCAGACGTTCCCTGGACAGGTAGCACAAGACTTCAAAAAGTGACCTGCCTGGCCACAATAAAAGCACAAGCTCTCCCTCCTCCTAAGGGTTCTCTCATCTGCAGAGAGACGCATGAAGCCCAAGTGCATGGGTTCATCTTCACTGACTGACTTGGTACCTGGAGGCATGGGAGGTGAGGGAGGCAAGGGTGGGACTGCAAAGGTCGGAGACAAATATACAGGAGGCTTCCGCAAGTGCTCCTTAAAAGAGAGTCTTTCTCTGAGTCTGGTGTGAATGAGGATGGCAAACATGATCAACTTCTCCAGATCAGTGGTTATATCTCGGGCTGCTATCTCATCCTTGATGGTATCCGTGAGACCATGAGAAAAAGCAGACACGATGGACTCATTGTTCCAAGCAGCCTCTGCTGCCAGAGTACAGAATTCAATGGCGTAGTCGGCAAAAGTTCTCATACTCTGATGGACATGAGGCACTTGGCAGCAGAAGCGGAGCATGCGGGAATGTCAAATACCCTTTTAAAGGAAGCCACAAACTCTGGGTAACTCAAGACAGCAGGTTTTTGTGTCTCCCATAGAGGGTTTGCACAGGCCAAGGCTCTCTCAAAAAGCAAAGATATCAAGAAACCTACTTTGCTTCTGTCCGTGGGAAACGCCTGGGGCAGCATCTTAAAGTATATCTCAACCTGGTTGAGAAACCCTCTGCATTGGACTGGATCACCCCCAAATCACTTGGAAAGCTGAGCAGAACCAGACATACCTCTTATACTCGAGGCAGGTGCCTGCACAGAGACTGGAGCAGCAACAGGGACGGCCTGCAACACAGGTTGTACCGGAGCAACCACAGTGGGAGATTCCAGGTGAGCCGTGCAACTCAGGAGCATTTGTAACTCCATGGCAAATTGATCCATGCGGTGATCCTGCTCATCCAATCTGGAAAAAATATTACCAACAAGTGGATTGACTGCATCTTCTGAATTTACGGCCTTCGCCTACTGTCAGAAGCCATGAATCAGACTGAGACAGAAGTACAGTTAAATCTCACTTGTTTAATAATAATAATGAAAAAAGTAAACATAGTCAAAACATAGCCAGAGTTCAGGAACCGGAACGGATAGACAGACAAGCTAAAATGTCAGGGAGCCAGAGAAGATTGTAGTAGAACAGCAAGCAGGATCTGGAGCCAGAAGGAATGTCAGCCAAGCAAGTCTTTAAGAGGAACACAGGAGAGCGTCTCTAGAGATGTGACCAAGGCAAAGGCAGAGATCATCTGGGCTGGACGGCTTAAGTAGGTAGAACTGACGAGCCGACGACTGATGAGCAGGATATCATCAACAGGTGAATCACTGTGGAGAGATAGGGGCTGGCAATTAGCCGACAGGTGAGCGGCCAGCTCAGAGAAGGAAGAGCTGAGCCCAGCCCTGATAGCCTGAAGGTGCTACTTCAATGCTGGACCTCTGTATAAGTCTCACACATGTGGTATCGCCATACTCAGGAGGAGTAGCAGAATGTATTTTGGGGTGTCATTTTTGCTATGTACATGCCATGTGTTGGCAATATCTTATAAATGGACAATTTTGTTTAAAAAAAATGCGTTTTTAATTTTTTTTTTTACATTTTCCAAAAACTTCTGGAAAAAAATTAACCCTTCAAAAGACTCATTATGCCTCATACATTATACGTTGGGGTGTTTGCTTTCCAAAATGGGGTCATTTTGTGGATGTTTCCATTGTCCTGGTGCTCCAGGGCCTTCAAAATGTGATAGGTCGCCATGAAATTATATGTGTCATCTATGTTCCTAGAACACCTGACGGTGCGCCCTGCATTTTGGGCCTCTGTATGTGGCCAGGCTGTGAAAAAGTCTCACACATGTGGTATCGCCATAGTCTGGAGGTGTAGAAGAATGTGTTTTGGGGTGTAGTTGCAAGCATGCATATGCTGTATGAGAGAAATAACCTGTTAATATGACAATTTTGTAAAAACAAAACAAAAAAAACAACAAATCTTCATTTTGCAAAGAATTGTGGGAAAAAATTGTAACTTCAAAAAACTAACCATGTGACTTACTAAATACATTGAGATGTCCACTTTCCAAAAAGGGGTCATTTGGGGGGTATTTGTACTTTCCTGACGCCACTATGGCAGCATACAAGTGATAGGCTCCGACCTTTCTCCCCTCCCTCAGGACCAATGAAATAGCATAAAATTAAAGGCCAGTTAGGCCCCGCTCCATTCTTCTTTTTGTCCTCATATCTTCACGCACCAGTGAAGAATAAGCAGTACTATGCTCCCCCCTTTGCCTCCAGGCAGCTGCCGGCTGGGTTAAGCCTCTCCCAGTGCGAAGTCCCAGTATCAGGCTGCTAAAAGTGTCAGAGTAGCTTGGGAGCTCCTTCTGTGGGTCTCAATGGAGCTGAGCAGTTTTTCCTTTTTAGGAATGAAATCTGCCTTTAAGGTTGGTGTCTGCAACACTTGTTGGGTTTGGGGAGGCCAGCTTTGCATCCTTCTTACCTTTTGCCTTTATTTGTCTCCTGTCATTTTCTGCAGTGGCATTGGTCTGGGTACATTACTCCCCCTAGACAGGTTCTCTGTCCTTTGCTGTCCTAGGCTGGCTGTAGGTATAGCTTATGTTTGTAGGTTGTGTATGTATAGGTTTGGGGCAGGTGGGTATGTGTGTGTATGTATGCGTATGTATGTATGTATGTATGTATGCATGTGTGTGTGTGTGTGTGTGTATATGTGTATGTATATAGGTGGATGTGTGTATTGTGGGGGATCAGAGGGATGGACAGCTGGCTCAGAGGCAGTCCATTAAAACAAAAGTGAAAGTGGCTTTATTTTAGCAAAATGGCAAATAAACATAAGATAAGACAGACTTGTCTTGTCACATGGTTGTGCATACAGGTACAGCTCACAGTTCTGCAGCACACAGGCTTATAGACAATAGTTCATGGCTCCAATCAGAGCTACAGTCTTTATGTGGTTAAGCTCACCCAGCACACCATCCAGCAATGGACATTTTCACACAGCATGCTGCTGTGTCTCTCTTTCTCCTACTAAAACAGCTCATCTCTGAGACTTTCAGCCCAGCTGACAATTAGCAGGTCTGAAGGGGAAATATCTGCCATCTTCCATTAACCTCTTCTTAACCCTGCCCCAGGCTGACCCTCTGCAGTATGTATATATGTTCATATATATGTTTGTGTATACATGTGTGTGTGTTCTTATGTTGGTTGGCATGTATGTATGTGGGGGGATGTTATATGGAGTGTGGGGTGTTATATTTTTCCTCTTCTCTGTCTTTCTGGGGCTGTCCGTCTCTCAGCTGGTCGTCCCATTTCTCCACGATTCAAGTATTCAGTCACCACCCATACAAAAGACCCTCAACACTTAGGGTGGGGACCACCGTGTCGGTAAGTTTTCAGGAAAAGAGTGCCCTCTCATGCGGATTGTTTTGATTTGCTTCAGCTCCGTGCGCCCACGCTCTCAAAGGCTAAAGCCAGAGGCCATAGAAAGGCGGACGTTCTTCAGAGAAGCAAAGCTCAGATGCCACTCCCACTCAAGAGAGAGGTTCCAAGGAAACCGTCTTAGCTCTTCTTTCCCAAACCCAGCACCCCAACAAGAGTCCTGCAGGACCTGTGGTGCAGTGCCTATGGCCAGGAGGCTGGTGATAGAAGTTGGCCTGGTTGAAGTTTGCAGCTGACAGGTAATACCGAATGTCTTTATTACTTATAAGGTGGCACAAAACTTCTGTTTTAAACTCACTGTAATTACTCTAGCTCAGTGTTTCTCAACTCCAGTCCTCAAGGCGCCCCAACAGTTCAGGTTTTCAGGATTTCCCTCAGATGAAATGGCTGTGGTTATTACTAAGGCAATGAAACTGATCAAATCACCTGTGCAAAATAATGGAAAGCCTGAAAACATGACCTGTCGGGGCGCCTTGAGGACTGGAGTTGAGAAACACTGCTCTAGCTAGTCAGCGCCCTTGTTGCAGGTCTAGCCACTAGCACAACAACCTGCCTCATGGATCACTCATCCTCTCAGTACTCCTGATGAGGGGGTCGCAGCCTGCAAATGATTTTAGCTCTCTTGCACCAGAGGAAGATCTGGAGCTACTTGGTGTCAGTTTTTCTTTGGAGAACTGTGTATACAGGCAGTCATGCAGACCATTACATGGGTTAAAAGACAAAGTCATATTTACCCTTTCAATGAGCAATCACTTTTCCATTAGGAAATTGGTTTAATTCAAGGTGAAAATAGCATTGCTGAAATCCATGCTTACAGTAGGACTGGCTGTTGTCCAATAGGGTGGCGGCTGGGAAGGGCCTGCCACTCAACAGAGGCCCTTACCTTGGTGATGGGTACTTTGGGTTTCTGCTCCCAGGATATGATTGGGGAGGAAATCCTTAAGGCTGATATCTTGGGACCTGGCCAAGATGTATCGGCAAATTTCACTGCGGAAGCAGCAATAGTCTCAACCTGGTGCCTGGCCAGGGCAATGCTATACTTAGTTACGGCTAGGGGTACCCTATGGTTGAGACCCATGGTTGTGTTTGGCTTCCTAGAAACAAAATTGGAATAGTCACATTATAGTGCAAGATCTCTGTTTGATATGAAACCAGAGACAGCCATGTCGGAAGTGACAGGAGGAGGGTCCGTTATTCTCCCATAACAGAAAGCAGGAAAGTAAAAAAAAAAAAATATATATATATATATATATATATATATATATATATATATATATATATCTAAAAATAAATAATAATAAATAAAGGGAGAACTATGTTTCTCCCACTAGGTTCCGCTCCTCTAGGGGCAACCTTTCATAAGGTCCATAAATGAAAATCTTTGGGTGTACCGCAGGTACCCACAAAACCCTTTTACCGGGCGTATCCCCAGACTTTTAAGGTAAGTCCCAGTGGGCAAGCATCACGATTTACTGGACAGTGGATTGTGCAGATCCTTGGAGGATAGGCACTCATGGTCACGTTGGTGGATTCCTCGCTGTTCCTTCTCCAAACCTTTTTCTCCCCCTCAGAGCTGCCAGATCCACTGCAACCATGGCGGTTACAATAATTAGACTTCAGACTCAGAGGGGAGCTGTCCTGGTCCCATCTCACAGGAGAGATGGTAGGTTTCCTACCCACCCCTGTTTGTAGGTCACGGGGTTGGAGAGAAGCATTCACTTGCAGCAGATGGCTGGAGGCTTTCACTAGATCGTCAGGATTCTTAGCCTTACATCCCAAAATTTTTCCCTTTCTTTTTTGTTCCAAAGTAAGTATATTTGGCGATTGGTTGGACACATCTCCGCTTTATTAGCCTACCTTTTAGCCTATGAATATCTCTAGGAATATTCATAGAGGTTTCAGTGCCGTGTCAGCTCCTCTTGGAGAACGGGGTCTCCAGATTCGCCACTACCTGGATGTCATTCCTTTCTACAAAAAAAAAGGCCAACTTTTGCTTTCCAACAGTTAAAGTGCCTGTGGTGGCTCTACTGGTTCCTCTGTTTTGCTTCCATCAGAAATGGACGGTGACGGTTATAAGGAGCATTCTGAGATCAGGTGCTTCTACTTCCTGGAAGAATTCTAGGTGTCTCAGCCACCTGGCCATAATGTTGTCATTCATACCGATGATAACTTGGGTGCATGGGCACCGGGGCTAGTTTCAACTACAATGGAGGAAACAGGATCCGGCGCAGCTATGGTCAGTGTCACGCAGTATGTATAGCGGTCCGCGGTGATGGAAAGACCTTGAGGATGTCACGAACCAGCTGACTGGATCAATGTGATGAATCATATCGGCAAGACAGCCTGGAAGGCGCAGTGCGAGGGTCTGTCGGTCAAGGCAATCGGAGATTGCTAGCCAAGGAAGGTAGTCTCGAAAGCGCTGGAAGGTCAGGCAGCCTTTTTTATCACTTTGACCTTGCTACACAGAATCAAGTGTGACCAGTCATCTTGCGGTTGAGCAACAGGACAGCAATTGCGTATTTTCAGCTCCAGGGAGGATCTCGCAGCAGTATGCTATTGAGAGATGTAGAACCCAGAATGTCTGGGTAGGAAGATCACCAGCAAATTCCGGAAGCAATTTACCTCCTAGGGGACTGGAATACACAGACATACTGTCCATCATGCAAGCTTGCCAAAGCATGAGGGGGAGGCTTGTCCACAGGTGGCCTACCACAGACAGGCTTCTTTGCTTCTCACAGCAAATGCCAATTTAAGAAGAGGTCTGACTTGGTTTCCGCTCCCCAAAGCAGAGAACAGAAGCTGAGTTTCTCCATGAAACTGCAATCAAGCCTACTGTATATGTTTTTCCCCAACTTCTCTCGTAATGAAATTCCTCTGGAAGCTGTCAAGAATGAGCATGGTAGTCACGACCACCCCTCCATTCTGACCATAGGAGTCCTGGTGCTTCCTGGCTATCTACTTCAGAATACAGAAGTCGATTCCCCTTCACACATGCACAGACCAGAGATGCAAGCATAATGGCGGGAAAGGGAAGCCGCAGAACCTAGATTGCTCCAGATTTGCTCCAAGAGTGAGCTCTACTTTGGGGGGTGCGAAAGGCCTCTATGCCAAGATCTGTAACAAACTGGTCTTTTTTTTTCTATTTTCCATGGCAAGATATTATTCTTACTGCACCTCTGGTGGCAGCTGTTCTGGTCTTCTTGTAGGTCAGATTGGACATGAACCTTATCCTATACTCTTTTGAGGTTGCAGGTGTCAGCAAGAACAAGGTTTAATTTGGCCAAAGGCCCTATAGTTTGCAAAATTTTGAAGACAGTCAGGAGGTTTTGTCAACCGCGAGAGAGAATCTTTCAAAATTTAAAATCTTTTGATGCTGTTGGGGTTTATTCCAACTGTTTACTCCAACAGGGCAGTGTTCGGTTTAAGATATCGCTAGCGCAAATCGTCAAACAGAAGTCGGTTTGAGTTTCAAGCCCTTAGAGCTTCAGGAAAGCATATTGCTTTTGTTACGGGAGTAGAGCTGCATCCTGTAGTTCAGCTTACACCAGAGGTAGCGACAGCCTCCATCTATCAATCATCTGTCCATTGCCCAACTTTCCAGATGTTTAAGCAAGAAAACCAAACAAATTGGTCATTCCCAGAGCTTGAAATAAGTTTTTGTCCAAAATTGCTCTTTTCAGTTCATATGATAAGTCTTTCACTGTTCCAGATGGAATTCATCAGGCAAGAGAGGTTGCCTCCTGGACAAGCAAGATTGGTTGTGCAGATGGGAAATGGGTCATGAGCCTCCTTCAGTGGTAGGATGCATCCTCTTCCAGATGGTTTGAGGCCTCATAGGCGGCCCAGTTGAAAGCATCTATGGATTCATTCTACAGGAAAGTGGCATGCTTTTCCCAGCATACCTTTTCAACCTTTACAGAATAGATCTGGGTGCCTTGTCATCAGTGGGCTTCGGAGGGATGATTGTTCAGTCTTCCGTCCCATTTAAAAAATATATATATATATATATATATATACATACACACATATATATATAAAAAATAATTATTTTGGTTTGTTAAGTAGAACCCACCCTGTCAGCTAGGATATGTATCACTTGTATGCTGCCATGGTGGCGTCAGGAAAACGGAAAATTGTATCATACTTACCGTAATTTTCCTTTCCTGACGCCAATCCATGGCAGCATACGGACCCACCCTTGTGCGCTTCAGTATCTAGCTAATTATGAAGAATGGGGAGGGGCCTAACTGGCCTTTAATTTATGCTATTTCATTGGTCCTGAGGGAGGGGAGAAATTAGATAGGCCTTCAGTACATCAGGTATAATCACTCAGGTGTGATCAATTTTCAATGATTGGCACCATAGCTTGTAGACTATATAACTTTCACAAAGACCAAATAGTATACACTAATTAAGGTTTTTTTTTACCGAAGATATGTAGTCGTATAAATTTTGGCAAAAATTTATGAAGAAAAATTACTAATTTTCAAAATTTTATGACAGAAACAAAAAGGCATTTTTTTCTCTATAGAAATATAAATAGAAATCTCTGTTTATGTGAAAAAAAGGATGCACATTTAATTTGGGTACAGTATTGCATGACTGAGTAATTGTCATTCAAAGTGTGAGAGCACTGAAAGCTGAAAATTGGTCTGGGCAGGAAGGGGGTTAAAGTGCCCCGTAGGCAAGTGGTTAACGTGCACGGTTTGCACAGGGAGGCTGACCTGCCGCAGTATATATACTGTGGCTGGTCGGCAAATGGTTAAATTCTGGAATTGAATGGTTGTAGAGAAGACAAGACTGCAGATAAACACCTGAGTCCAGTCACTTTACTGGGAAGATGTAAGGGTTTACAACCACTTTAGGGTAAAAAACTTTTATGCCGCGTAAACACGGTCGGACTTTTCATCTACAAAAGTCCGACAGCCTGTCCGACAGACTTCTGGTGTACTTTCGGCGAACTTGCGGCAGACTTTCTAACGAACGGACTTGCCTACACACAATCACACAAAAGTTCGACAGCCTAGTACGCGGTGACGTACACCAAGTCCGGCGAGACTATAAAACGGAAGTTCAATAGCCCGTCCGACACCCTTTGGGCTCCTTCTGCTAATCTCGTGTTTATCTCGTGTTAGTAGAAGTTTGGTGAGAGACGATTCGCGCTTGTGAGACTCGTATTTTTCAGTTCGTTTTAACTGTTGTTCAGTCTGTGCTTGTGAGGTTTGTATCTGCTTTTCAGTGCGTTTGGTCAGTTGGCATTGAGAAATCTTTGTTTTATGGTCTGCTCGTTCCTAATTTTCAGGTCGCTCTTCACAGGCCTTGCTGTTCTTCAGTGCGTTCTGTTAAGTGCGTTCTGACCAGCCGACAGTTTTGAAGGCATGTTACCTGTACGTACTCGTCGTCGAGCTCGTGCATTGTATGTGCTTGGTGCTGTAGTTCATTCTTCAGCCCAAGACCAGTCCATTACCAGGGCGAGGAGGAGTTCATGGACCAAGAATTGGTCGCTCCAGTGTGACCAGTTCTGTCACATGCCATTGCTCCGTGAGATCTGTGAGAATAATCCTGAGGATTTCAGGAACTTTCTACGGATGACGGACCCCGTTTTTGACCGTTTGTTGACTTTTCTGACCCCCTATATCAGCAGGCAGGATACCTGCATGAGGCAAGCCATCACTCCGGAGCAGAGGCTAGTTGCCATGTTGCGGTACTTGGCGACAGGGAGAAGCCTGCAGGATCTCAAGTTCAGGTCCTGCAGAAGAACTATATTAAGGTAAGAATTTTTTCTTTTATTAGCATCACATGTTCTTTTATTTAATCTTTGATAATGTAATGTATTTCTTAACTCAAACACTACTTACCATCATTGCAATATAGTATGAATGTCCCCTTTTTCTCCTCACGCATGCTGGAATTTTTTACTGTTCTTTTTTGTCATGCATGTATATTTGCCTTCAATAACCTCCCCAGCATACAATGCTGGGCACATATCCACCTAGTCCCCCCCCACCTAAACTCTATCCAAATAGTGTGCATGTAATTAACTTGATTTCCCACCCCCCCACCTAAACTCTATCCAAATAGTGTGCATGTAATTAACTTGATTTCCCCCACCACCTAAACTCTATCCAAATAGTGTGCATGTAATTAACTTGATTTCCCAACCCCCCCCCCACCTAAACTCTATCCAAATAGTGTGCATGTAATTAACTTGATTTCCCAACCCCCCCCCCTCACCTAAATGCTATCCAAATAGTGTGCATGTAATTAACTTGATTTCCCAACCCCCCCAACCTAAACTCTATCCAAATAGTGTGCATGTAATTAACTTGATTTCCCAACCCTCCCACCTAAACTCTATCCAAATAGTGTGCATGTAATTAACTTGATTTCCCAACCCCCCCACCTAAACTCTATCCAAATAGTGTGCATGTAATTTACTTGATCTCCAAACCCCCCCTAATAATTTGCTAGAATGTTCTGTGGTGTTGATTTTTACAAAGCAAATATATGTTGCAGTTTGCAAAATGCATTTGCACTCTGCAAGTGCATTTGATCCAGTGCTTTAGTAAATGAGCAGAAGCTCTGCTGATTTCCATCATCAAATCATATGCAAGCCACAAAGTGTTTTGATGAATTGCCCTTGCATGTGATTGTGTACTCCTTGCAACATGAAAGCCTTTTTACCTTACCTCATTTACTTAAGCTGGGGAGCAACTGCACTTGCAGAGTGCGACAACTGCACAGTCTTGTAGCCTTTTTAGTCAATAAATCCCTGCGTGTCCTTAAACTTTTTTTTTTTCTAATTTCACCACCCCCTAAAATGTAATCAATGTGCCATCAGAGGGGGTGAGCAATCTGATAAGTGTGCCTTTCCATATTATTTCTTCAAGAAGATTTCAATTATTTAATGTTATACTGATGCTGGGCAATAATGTTTTTAATTGTATAATTTTCTTGCAATGTTATTTTCAAAATTACTGAGTTTTGTTTTCTTGTTTGATTCCCCAGTTTCCTTCAACGCCACAGGAATGGCAGACTGTGGCATCCCATTTTGCCACCCGTTGGGACTTTCCCAATTGTGGAGGCCCCTCCACAATTGGGACTTTCCCAATTGTGGAGGGGCTATAGATGGGA
This sequence comes from Lithobates clamitans, assembly GCA_037952925.1. NCBI lineage: Eukaryota > Metazoa > Chordata > Amphibia > Anura > Ranidae > Lithobates > Lithobates clamitans. The sequence goes on from JBBGZY010000541.1 coordinate 436,640, forward strand.
AACATGTCCACATCGTGCCACCACCCCATTCGGGGTCATACTATTTTAATTATAAGGGGTTCCATAGTATTGTTTTAATGGCGGTGGTGTCGGCACACTATGAATTTCTATATGTGGACGTGGGGAAGAATGTCCGGATGTCGGATGGAGGAGTATTTGCCCAGACGGAGTTCTGCCAGCGTCTCCAGAGTGGTGGCCTGGGATTGCCACCTGATGCGGATAACGTGGAAGGACTCCCCTTTGTCTTCATTGCTGATGAAGCCTTCGCTCTGAGCAAGCACCTCATGAGGCCATTCCCCCAAAGAACCCTCACCCCGGAGAGGAGGGTTTTTAATTTCCGGCTGGCCAGAGCTAGAAGAGTTGTTGAGAATGCGTTTGGGATTCTGGCCAGCCGGTTCCGCCTGTTTCAAACCTCCATTAATTTGGCGGAATACAAAATGAATTTTATCATTTTATCGTGCTGCATCCTGCACAACTTTTTGCACAAACATTCACAAAATTATATTGTGCCGGTTGGGCCTGAGGCCGGACTTATTAGCAGTGACAATCTTACGGGCCTGGATACTGTCCGTACTGGCTTGGCCCCCCAAAGTGCCCGTCAAGTTAGACAGCAATATGTTAATTATTTTATGGGTAGGGGGGCCATTGCAATGGGCCAGGATATCTAAAGAATCAAAATAAAAAAAATCTTGATGAAATCTTGAATTATACTTATTGCTTGCCTTTCTTTTGGGTTTTCTCCTAGGTTATGGTCGAGCAGTTGTAGTGCCAACTGTATTTTCCTTGTAAATTTCTAAATAAGCTCCATTGTCACTGTAAACAACTATTTTAAATTTAAACAAACTGATACTGAGCATTGAAATAACAAACCACACATTTATTTAATTCCTAAACAGAGGTTTTAATCTTCGGTATACATTCACTTATGCATTAGTATAAAATGTCCCGAGCCAAAAATATCTCAATATATTTACAAATTTAGAAGAATATAATTAGTTAGATTTTTAGATAATTTAAAATATAATTTTTTGGGCATTTTGATTTTAACAAACAGGCCTCTTTTTTTTTTTTTTTACCAAAACAGGCCTAATTTTTTGAAAATGTTTTGGTGTTTGTTTGAAAAACAGGCTTTTTTGTTTTTTTGCTTTTTTAAAAACAGCCTTTTTTTTTTTTTTTTGTTTTTTTAAAAACCGTTTTTTTTTGTTTGTTTTTTTAAAACATTTTTTCTTTTTTTCTTTTTTTTTTTTTTTTGTTAAATTTTTTTTATTGGTTTTTAAACAGAAGTAACAAGGAGAAGTACAGAAAAGGGAGAGTATCGCACAAGGGTAAGTTAAATACATTACAGTATGCATTTGCGGACGCAGCCGCTGATTTCGTGAGTGAGAAAGTTGAGTCATTATATATAAACCGTAATATTAGATCATACAGTTAGGGGAAATATTCCGTGAAGCTTTAAAGAGTCTATACAGTAGAGATTTTGTCACTAAGTCCTAGAGCTCTAGCTTTACATTTCATCAAGGATGTTGGTTGATATAGGGTGGATGAGCGTGGGGGTGGGGGTGGGGGTATGAATTATCTGGTTATGAGGTTCACTCAGTAAATCTTGTTTTTAAAGTTCGGTTTGGGTGATTATAGGCATAGGTAGGAGTTTGCAAAAGGGATTTGTAAGGGACGAGTTGGGAGAGTAGTAGTGTGTGGGATGTCGTGATTATTGTCAGCAGAGGGTATAACTTTTGTGAGTGTCGACTTGAGTTCGGGGGTTATAGGATTCATCAACAACGGAAGGGAAAGTGAGAGGGACAGTGTTTATCCAGGTTAAGGAAATATACATTATTTTAGTCATCGTCACAGCAGTCGTACTGCTGTTATGTGAAATATTGTTTGTATTCATCAGTGGTAGTGAAGTGTATCCAGCATGTCCATGTTTTGATGAACTTAGGCTGTGTTTCTTTGGCCTGATGTATGAGGTCTTCCATGACCATCGTTTTTTGTATGCGTGTAAACCATTCTGCGATGGATGGTTGGTCTGTTGAGCGCCATTTGAGGGGGATACAAAGCTTAGCAGCGTTCACCATGTGCATGGCCAGAGATCAGAGGTAAGTTGACAGTGGCAATTTGGAGTGATGGAGCAGGAATGCTGCAGGGTTGAAGTCTAACGTGTAAGTCGTTATTTTGCTGATCAAGTTGTGTACTTCTGACCAGAAGGGTTGAATTTTTGTGCAGGACCACCAGACATGTAAGAACGATCCAATCTCAGTTTTGCATCTCCAACATGTTTGGGTAATTGACGGGTCAATATGATGCAGCGTTAGTGGTGGTCTGTACCATCTTGATAGTATTTTAAAGGCGTTTTCTTGTACTTGCACATTAATTGATCCTTTGTGGGCCAAGGTATATATTTTTTCCCATTCTGCGTCAGTAAGGGTTATTGAGAGGTCCTGTTCCCATTGTCTGGTGGTCCAGTGTTTCGTTGGTGTGCGGGCTGTGAATAGGAGTGCATATGTCTGGGATATCAGGTGTTTTTGTGGTTCCCCACTTGAGCATAGGTTTTCAAATGTGGTGGTCTGCCTGGACCTGTCTGGTCTGGGCTTAGGTTTGTTAAAAAAGTGTCTCAGTTGGACGTATGTCCAGAATGGGAAAGAATTCGTGTTCATTTTTGACGCAAGCGCTGGTTGAGATAAGAAATGATTTCCGTCGAAAAAATGCTCAGCTTTTACAGTAGGGTGGGGCCAATGGCCTGCTAAGAAGGTGGGATGCATTCCCGGCAAAAAGTCTGGGTTCATCCATTATGGGGTCATTGGGCCATTAGGTGAAGATATTTTGTGGAGTTTACAAGTTGTGTGGAAGGAAGCCAATGTGGGGTTAATTAATGGGTGATGTTTAGATTCAGGGGGGATATTGGAGTTAGTGATCCAGGGGAGATGAGACAGTGGGAGATCTGAGAATGATTGCTCTATGTGGATCCATTCTTTATGTGCAGAGTGTACATTCCAATCTATAATTCTTGTAAGATGGCACGCTTGTTGGTACTTGCGTAGATCGGGAAGACCAATGCCCCCTAAAATTTTGGGGGCGGTCAGTCTCAGAAAGCTTAGTCTCGGGCGTAGTTTGGCCCATACGAATGATGTACAGGCTTTTTGATAGGTTGAGAAGAATGTCTTCGGAAGTTTAATGGGAATAGTTTGCAAAATATATAAAAGTCGGGGCAGAATATTCATTTTGACTATTGCGGCTCTGCCGAACCAGGAAAAAAGTCCCGAGGACCATTTTTTTAAGTCTAATTGTATTTTTTGTAAAATTGCTGCATGGTTTAGGGTGTATAAGTCGTTCAAGGAGGTCGGTAGGAGAATACCTAGATATTGGATTGCTCTAGCATTCCACGAGAACGGATAGTTGAGTTGGCATTGTCGACATATTTCAGGGGCGAGGGTAATATTCAGGGCTGTCGATTTCGAGTAATTTATTTAGAGGTTAGAAAGGGTATGAAAAGTATTAAAGTCTTTAAGGAGGTTGGGTATTGTCATGAGGGGGTCGGTGAGAAAGAGGAGTATGTCGTCCGCGAAGACAGCTACTTTTGTATGTGCGTCTTTTGATGGTAATTCCCTTAATGTCTTGATTGGCTCTCAGGCGTCGCAGGAAGGCTTCCAGGGATAAGATAAAAATTAAAGGGGAGAGTGGGCATCCTTGACGGGTTCCATTCGACACGGAGAAGGCGTCCCACAGGTGGCCGTTTACATGGACCTTGGCAGTAGGGTTAGAGTAAAGGGCCGAGATGAAATTAAGCATCGTTGGGGGAAGACCTATCATCCGTAGAGTTTCTGACATATAGTCCCAGGCCACCCTGTCAAACGCCTTCTCCACGTCGAGAGAAAGCATAAATCCGCTAGAACGGCTGGACGTAAGCCAATGGTGGATATTAAGAGCTTTTAGAGTGTTATCTCTCGCCTCTCTTCCTGGAACGAAGCCGACCTGATCTAGATCAATAAGTTGGGGCAGTAGTGGTAATATACGGTTCGCTAAAGTCTTTGCATACCATTTTAAGTCCACATTAAGAAGCGAGATGGGCCTGTAATTGGTAACTAGGGAGGGGTCTTTGTCTGGTTTTGGGATTACAGCTATATGGGCAGTTAGAAGGTCTCGAGGCGGTGTCGTAGGGGTTGCGAAGGAGTTAAGGCTTTTAAGAAGAAGGGGGTGAGTGTTTCTGCATAAGTTTTATAGTAGCCGACTGTCAAGCCATCGGGGCCGGGGCTTTTACCTGATTTTAGTTGTTTCAAAGCTAGGTCTATTTCTTCTCTGGTTAGGGGGGAGGCCAGATCTTGGGCCGCGGAAGCCGAGATAGGGGTGGGGACATATTGATGCATAAAAACTAAAAATCAATTCTGTTCGTTTGTTTTTATCTGTGGAGGAGTTAGATGGGTGAAGGTTATATAGTTTACTATAATATTGGACAAATTGTTGTGCAACGTCTGGGGTTTTGGTAAATTTGCCTCCTGCTGGATCAGTGATGGAGTGAATTGTTGTGTGAGCTTTTGTCACTTGTAAGGCCCGAGCTAGCATTTTACTGGCTTTGTTGCCATATTCATAAAACGTTTTTTTGGAGAGGATATATTTGCGTCGGATTTGGGTGTCTAATATGTCAAGGAGATCTTTTCTAGTTTGAATCAGTTCTGTCATAGTGGAGAGGGCTTGGGTTTGTTTATGAGCAGTTTCTAGCCGATGAATTTTGTTGAGGAGGTCTAAGTATTGTTTTCTGCGTATTCGATTGCGTTTAGCCGCTGCTGCGATTAAGATTCCTCTGACTACACATTTGTGTGTTTCCCATATGGTAAGTGGGGACGTGTCCGTCGAAACATTCTCTTGAAAGAAATGTTTGAGGTTAGATTCGACCTCAGCCATGATGGAAGGGTCATTCAGTAGTGATGGGTCCAGTTTCCATGTTTGTGAGCGGGGTGTCGTGTTTGGGATTTTAAGTGTGAGAGAGGTGGGGTGATGATCGGAGAGGAGCATGGGGTCAATTGAGGTGTGGTGGATTAGAGATAAATCTTTTTGTGTTAGAAAGATGTAATCAATCCTTGAATATCTGTCGTGGGGAGCGGAGTAAAATGTGAAATCTTTACCGTTTGGGTTCAGGGTGCGCCAGGAGTCATGTAGTAATAGTTGATTGAGTAACGATTTAATCGTCTTAAGGGCCGAATATGGGAGTGAGGAGGAGCCGGTAGATGTGTCTTGGACAGGGTTAAGCGGAATATTGAAGTCTCCTCCCAAGATGAGGGTGCCTTCTTGGAAGGTCGTGAGTGTATTCTTAATTTTCCGAAAGAAAGGTACCTGACCGCAATTGGGAGCGTATATATTCGCTAAAGTGAACTTCCTATTGAGGAGGGAGCCTTTAAGAAAGAGGTATCTGCCTTCCTCGTCTATTATAGAGTTCGTGATTTGAATGGGGCAGGATTTAGCAATGAGAATTGAGACTCCTTTTGTTTTGTGTAACGGGTTGGTAGCGTGGTATACCGTGGGATATCGGTGGTTTTGTAGTTTTGGCGTAGAGTCGGATCGAAAGTGGGTTTCTTGAAGGAAAACTATATCAGCCTTATTGCGGTACATGGTGAGGAGTAGTTTGGAGCGTTTCTCTGGCATGTTGAGGCCTTTTACATTTAGTGATATGAGTTTGAGCTTGGTGCTACGGGTGATGCTGGACGGATTCGTCATTGTATAGGTGTGTGAGTGTATTTAGGAGGATAGTACTTGCTGCGATGGAGGAAGTGATAGGATGGGCTGAGAGGTATGTGCGTGTGGGTAAGGCAGGTCAGGGGACAGGGGTAAGGGAGGGTGAACAATATCGGTATTGATTGTGACCCTAATCACCTAACTCAGTGACCAGGATCACAATAATTTACTAACCGGATAAGGTCAGTGGTGTGTGTGGGCTCGTATATATGAGGTGCTGGATAAGATTCGTTTAACCACTGTGTGGGGGTTGGTTTATGAATCGAGAGATGTCTACAGTAGGTGGGAAAGTCTGCCAGTGAGGTCCAGCCCACCAACAGCCTTATTTTATAAATGTGGTGGAACAGGGGAGACAAGTATGTAGGATATATGTTGGGAAACTTGGCGGAATGAGGTCACATAGTTGACAGGGTGGTCGATAATTAGTGTTGGCGAGATATTTAGACGAGTAATAATATCAATGGTTAGTTATACCTTAGATCGAGTGGGGGGGAGTGATCGTTTGGATGGTGTTTGTGGGTAGGGTCGTATCGGTGAGGGGGAAAATGCACAAAGAAGGATAACCGTAATAAGCATTGCTACACAAGTATATAAACATCTATTTCTAGACATTTTGTCCATATAGTAGTCTAGCCTAAGGCTGAGTAAGCAGGGTAACATATCATACGCAGTGACAATCCCTTATATTAATATATCTATGTTTGTATAGAGTGGTTATTAATTGATAATAAAGCTAACTTAACCTGTGTGGTGTGTGGGTATAGGCATGTGTATTCAACCCAGGCAAAAACAACAGTTCAGAAAGGTTTTAATCCTTAGATTGTGTGTGTGTGTAGATTCGTAAGGGATGGACGGGGTTTGATGAGTGCAGTAGTAATTGCAGTCCCCAAGTGTATTTCAGTGTAAAGACAAATGGTGTGTTGCATGGTGAATGTACTGTCAATCGTGTTTGTTTCGGTATATGAAAGTGAATGAGGGCACATGATGTGTAGGCATGTAGAGAAGGCGTGTTCAAAGCCAGGAGGTGGCAGTAAAGAGCCCAAGTGCAGAAATTTCGTCAGTTTGAGAGGAGTGAAGTTGGTAACGGGATTGCACAAGAAATCATCATCATCTCAGGTGTTGTCAGTGTGTGTTATTATGTACCAGTGTCAGGAGTGTAGGTGTATGTGGCAAATCCAGGTATAAGCAGCATAGTGAGGGGGGATCAAATCTCTGCTGTTATGTATGCGTAAACACATAAGTAAGTAACAGATTATAACAGCTATAGTAATAAATATTGTATCTTATTGCACTCGGTGTGATGGTAAGTGTTGGGTGTGCATGCTATAGTCAGTGTTGATCGTGTCTGTGTTTATGTACTGGGTTTAATGGGGGTATAAGGCTTGATGGAGCACAGACGTTCTGGACCTAAGGCCAGTAGGTGGCAGCAGAGAGCGAAACTGCAGAGAGTGGGTTGTGGCTTAAGGAGTTAGGCAGTGTGAAGAAGAATAAGCTGGGATAACGGTTGCATATAAGATATGTCTCTGATACTGTGTCAGTGTGTGGTGTAGCATACCAATGTCTTCCCGAAACAGGAGGTAGTGACCACTTAAAACTTAAAACATCTAACATTAAACTATAACAGCTAGCGTGTTACCCTTCAGATTTTTCACATGGTACAGAGGATCTGTATACGTTAAGTCCAGTAGAGCACACTTCGTAGGTCCCGGTGTCGAAGTAGAGCAGCGGTGCATACGAGTATCTTTAAAGAAAACAGGAGGTGTATTCCACGGGGCTTGAACGGGCTGCAGTGGGGAACGGAGTCTGTAGCACATAATCCGTGGTTGTTCTGGTCCGGTGATCTGTCAAGGGTGAAAGCGACAAGGGAGGATAGTTGAAGGCGTCATTTTCCTGTAGTAGTCATTTTTCTGTTTTCTTTTGTAGGCCTCAGCAGAGGCAGGCAATGCGTATTTGGGAAAGATCCTTGCAGGCAGGAAGATCGGGTCTCGGGTGATACTGCAGAGCGTTCAGGTGAAGCGGTTGTTCCTCTGTGGAGTGTTGGTGAGTGTAGGAGAGGTAGTCGATATAGGTCCGGGTAGCTATAAAAAGGAGAAGGTGGTAGAGGTGTAGTAGGGGCTGTCAGCGGGAGCGTCTGGGAAGGACCGTGTATTTCAAGGGCCTGGAAATAAGTTAACGATCACGGCGGGCTCTGCGAGGCAGAGGCGCTGTCATGGGGCTAGAAGGCGGATGACGGGGCCCTCCTGAAGAGTATGGTCTGATCGGTGAGGGCGATCTGCGTCTTCGGAAGCTGGTGTTGTGGGCATCCATCGGTTCTTCTGCTGGAGGGTGGCGGGTATGAGGTAAGATATTGAATTCCTCATACCAGTTTGGGACCGACACAAGCGGAATGTCCAAGGTGCGGCAGAATCCATCGAGGTCTTCTGGAACTCTCAGTACGGCAGAGCTGCCTTGGTGGGAGGCAGAGAGGCCGAACGGGAACTTCCATCGGTAGCGGATTCCATTGTTCCGCAGAACTTCTAGTAGGGGCCGGAGGTCTTTACGGTGTCGTAGCGTAATCGCTGAAAGATCTTGATAGATGTGTATATGGCTCCCATCATATTCCAGTTGCGATTTTTCTCGCGTTTTCTTGAGGATTTCTTCTTTGGTCGTATAGTCATTCACAATGCAGATGACATCTCGTGGGGGATCTGCGTCTCTGCCTCTGGGGCGGAGCGCTCTGTGTATTCGTTCCATAGCCACCGGAGTGTGATGAGGCCTATCGAGGAGTTGGTTGAAGAGGCCTGTGACGTCTTGGTCCACGGATTCGGGTAGGCCTCTCACCCTAAGGTTATGTCTTCGGCCCCGATTGTCGAGATCTTCAACATGGCGTTGAAGATCTCTAAGTTGCATGGTATGGGAGTTCACTTTATAGTGAATTGCGTTTGTTGCTGAGCCTTGTAGTGCCACATCGTCTTCGACGCGCTGCATTCTCCCTGAGATAGCCTGTAATTCGTGGCGCAGGTCTGAGATGGCCGAGAATAGAGTGTCCTTAATGTCAGCTGCCACAGCTTGGAGATCACGTAGACTCGGTTGACGGAGAGAGGTGCTGTCATTCTCCATTTGTGAGTTGTGAGGTACGGTTGGGGTGAGGAGAATTCCAGTCAGTTCCTGAGAGGGAGTTGAGGCGGGAAGAGGAGCCGCCATATTAGGCCTCTGGGTGCGGAATATCTCCGGTATAGTGCGGTTTGTGCGGCCGGTAAGGTCCCTCGGGGAGCGGAATCGTGACTGCGAGCTTCCGCGGGAGGAAGTTCCCATAGTGGGTGGTCAAGAAAGTTCGAAAGTCTCCAGTATTAGCTGATGAAAAGGCTGTGGTGAGCGGGAGCTGAGGGATCAAGCAGCCATCTTCTCTCAAGGCAAACCACGCCCCCCCCTCTTTTTTTTAAAAAAACTTTTTTTTTTTTTTTTTTGGAGTTTTTTTTGGAGTTTTTTTTTAAAAACAGGCCTCCTTTTTTTCCAAAATGTGGTTTGTTGATGTTGTTAAACAGGCATATCATTTACACAAAATAATAAAGAGAAGGCCCAGAATGGGGTCAGCAAACCAGGAAATGAAGGACATGATCAATGTTTTTGGGTTTCAAAAAGGCCATTTAGATTCGACCCAAAACATCAATCATGTCCTTAATTTCCTGCTGCATACGATCCAGCCGATTCTGCATTTGATCTATCTCCCCATTCCAGGCCATTATTTGAGCTATTAGCCGTTGGGCACTGTCTGTGGTGAAATAGTCACTTGGACCTAAAATTGAATGAAAAAAAGATGTGTTTAGAAATATGCAGACATACATAGTTTACCTTACCATAAGCTGGTGTCTCAGACACTGACCTGGTGGGGTGCCCATGTCGCATACTTCATGAACATCCTCGGGGGTGGCGCTGTTGCTTGAGTGAAGCACAACCAGATCACCTAAAATAGAGTAGAAAAATTACATAAAATAAAAGGCAGCCATGCATAGATTACCGTAAGCTGGTGTGTCAGACACTCACCTGGTGGGGTGCCCATGTTGCCCACCTCTCCTTCCTCCACATCCTCAGTGGGGCTTGGGCTGATTTCCCAAGTATGTTCTTTTGGTTGGGGGGGACTGGGTTCTTCTTGGTTGAGTGTTTTTTCCCCTATGTGAAGCAAAAAATTAATATACTTAGCACACAGATATTTTAGGACATAGTAATCTTCAAACATTTGTAGTGAAGTGGTGTAAAAATTGTCTGTTTGTGTAGAGTTCCTAGTTGACTTAAAGATTTAATTTTCTAAAGACATATCGAGATAGATAGATATCTCGATATCTAGATATCAATATCTAAATATATCTTACAATCTTCATCTCTCTCTATATATATCTATAAATAAATATAAATATAAATATCAAACTAAATATAAATATAAAAATATATCTAATTTTAAATATTATAAAAACATTATATATATATTTATATATATATATATCTCAATTATAAATAGAAAGAAAGAAATATATAAATATAAAGATAATTATATATCTAAATCTATATCTATATCTATATCTATAGATATAGATATAGATATAGATATATCTATATATAGATATAGATATATCTATATCTCTCTAGATATGTAACGAGGTTTATTAACCACTTGACCACTGGGCACTTAAACCCCCTTAATAACCAGACCAATTTTCAGCTTTTGGTGCTCTCACATTTTGAATGACAATTACTCAGTCATGCAACACTGTATCTATATGAATTTTTTGTCCTTTTTTTCACACAAATATAGCTTTCTTTTGGTGGTATTTAATCACCGCTGGGTTCTTTATTTTTTGCGCTATAAAAGAAAAAAGACCGAAAAATCTGTAAAAAAATAAATTTTTCTTTGTTTCTGTTATAAAATTTTGAAAATTAGTATTTTTTCTTCATATATTTTGGCCAAAATTTATACCGCTACATATCTTTGGTAAAAATAACCCAAATTAGTGTATATTATTTGGTCTTTGTGAAAGTTATAGCGTCCACAAGCTATGGTGCCAATATCTGAAAATTGATCACACCTGAAGTACTGATGGCCTATCTCATTTCTTGAGACCCTAACATGCCAGAAAAGTACAAATACCCCCCCCAAATGACCCCTTTTTGGAAAGAAGACATTCCAAGGTATTTAGAAATTTGCATGATGAGTTTTTTGAAGTTGTCATTTTTTCCCACAATTCTTTGCAAAATCAAGTTTTTTTTTTTTTCTTTTTTTTTTTTTCACAAAATTGTCATATTAGCAGGTTATTTCTCACACACAGCATATGCATACCACAAATTACACCCCAAAACACATTCTGCTATTACTCCCGAGTATGGCGATACCACATGTGTGAGACTTTTACACAGCGTGGCCACATACAGAGGCCCAACATGCAGGGGAGCACCTTCAGGCGTTCTGGAGCACCCAGGCCAATTCTGACATTTCTCTCCTACATGTAAAAATCATCATTTATTTGCTAGAAAATTACATAGAACCCCAAAACATTATATATGTTTTTTTAGCAAAGACCCTAGAGAATACAATAGCGGTCGTTGCAACTTTTTATCTCGCACGATATTTGCGCAGCAATTTTTCTAACGCTTTTTTTTGGAAAAAAAAACTGTTTTTTGCTTTAAAAAAAAACAAAACAGTAAGGTTAGCCCAATGTTTTTGCATAATATGAAATATGAAGTTACGCCGAGTTAATAGATACCTAACATGTCACCTTTCAAAATTGCACACGCTTGTGGAATGGCGCCAAACTTTGCCACTTAAAAATCCCCATAGGCGACGCTTTAAAATTTTTTACTGGTTACAAATTTTGAGTTACAGAGGAGGTCTAGGGCCAAAATTATTGCTTTCGCTCTACCGATCGCAGTGATACCTCACATGTGTGGTTTGAACACCGTTTTCATATGTGGGCGGGACTTACGTATGCGTTCGCTTCTGCATGCGAGCACACGGACAGGGGGGCTTTAAAAAAAATTTTTTTTTTTTTATTGTTCATTTTACTTTATTTATTTTAGTTTGACACTTTTTTCCAAAAAAAAATGTTTTTGATGATTTTTATTCCTATTACAAGGAATGTAAACATCCCTTGTAATAGGAATATGGCATGACAGGTCCTCTTTACAGTGAGATATGGGGTCAATAAGACCCCACATCTCACCTCTAGGCTGTTCCTGAAATTTAAAAAAAAAAAAAAGATCCTGGCTTCGATCGTAGCGGTGAGTTGGTAGAAGCACCGGAGGGCGGCGGGAGAGGGGGGTGTCCCCTCTCGCCTCCCGTAAGAACGATCAAGCAGTGTAACAGCCACTATGATCATTCTTATGGTGTAGGGAATCGCCGGCTGAAAAAGATGATATCTGAATGATGCCTGTAGCTGCACCCATTATTCAGATATCCCCGCACAAAGTCAAGGACGTTGTATGACGGAAGGCGGGAAGTGGTTAAAACGCTTTTTTTTTTTTTAACACAAAGTTGTCCATTTATACAATATTTCTAACACATAGCATGTATATACCAAAAATGACCCCCCAAAATAGATTCTCCTACTCCTCCTGAATACGGCGATACCACATGTGTGAGACTTCCACAGCCTGTCCACATACAGAGGCTGGGTATGGCTGAGCATGGCTGGGTATTGCAGAGTATCGCCGAGTATGACTGGGTATTGCAGAGTATTGCCGAGTATGACTGGGTATGGCAGAGTATGGCTGGGTATCACCAAGTATTGCAGAGTATCGCCGAGTATGACTGGGTATGGCAGAGTATGGCTGGGTATCACCGAGTATTGCAGAGTATGGCTGGGTATCACCGAGTATTGCAGAGTATGGCTGGGTATGGCAGAGTATTGCGGGTTATGGCAGAGTATTGCAGATTTTTGCGGGGTATTGCAGAGCATGGCTGGGTATGGCAGAGTATGGCTGGTTATCACTGAGTATTGCAGAGTATGGCTGGGTATCACTGAGTATTGCAGAGTATGGCTGGGTATTGCGGGATATTTCAGGGTATTTCAGGGTATTGCAGGGTATGGCAGAGTATTGCGAGGTATTCCAGGGTATGGCAGAGTATTGCGGGGTATTGCAGGGTATGGCAGAGTATTGCGGGGTATTCCAGGGTATGGCAGAGTATTGCGGGGTATTCCAGGGTATGGCAGAGTATTGCTGGGTATTGCAGGGTATGGCAGAGTATAGCAGGGTATGGCAGAGTATAGCGGGGTATGGCAAAGTATTGCGGGGTATGGCAGAGTATTGCGGGGTATGGCAGAGTATTGCGGGGTATTTCAGGGTATTGCAGGGTATGGCAGAGTATTGCAGGGTATGGCAGAGTATTGCGGGGTATTCCAGGGTATGGCAGAGTATTGCGGGGTATTGCAGGGTATGGCAGAGTATTGCGGGGTATTCCAGGGTATGGCAGAGTATTGCGGGGTATTCCAGGGTATGGCAGAGTATTGCAGGATATGGCAGAGTATTGCGGGGTATTGCAGGGTATGGCAGAGTATTGCGGGGTATTCCAGGGTATGGCAGAGTATTGCGGGGTATTCCAGGGTATGGCAGAGTATTGCAGGGGTATTGCGGGGTATGGCAGAGTATTGTGGGGCATTGCAGAGGGAATTGCAGAGTATTGCACAGCATTGCAGGGCATGCAGAGTAGTAGGGATGGCTGAGCATGGATGGATGGATGGCTGGATGTCTCTGTGCAGCGCTGTGGGCACTACAGATGCAGCCCACAATGCTGCAGCCATCCATCCATCCGCCTCTCCGGTCACTGTGTACCGATGGGTACACAGGAGGGGAGGAGAGGAACCGGCGTCATCAGATGACGCCGGTTTGTTTACATGTGATTGCTCCGTCATTTGACGGAGCGATCACATGGTAAACGGCCACGATCAGCGGCCATTTACCGGAATCTGTGATGCGCCGGGTCCTCTGGACCCGGCGGTCACGGATGCTCTCGAGTGCGCGCCCTAGGGGGCGCGCGAGAGCAGAATTCTGGGAGGATGTCCCTGGACGCCCTCCCAGAGTTAAACAACCGCCCTGTAGCCGTCATTTGGCTATGGGCCGGTTGTTAAGTGGTTAAAATATCGTTTCAAACGATGCAAAAATCGTATAGGAAAGAAAAGCACATGGAGCAGTATACGAGGTAATAAACACAAGATGAAAACACGACAAGTACTTACTTTTTTTCAGCACTTTACAGATCCGTCTGTACTGATCCGCCTCCCGGAGTTTGAGGTCGGACCATCTTTTTCAAATTTGATTCTTCGAGCGTTGTACCCCAAAATAAGCCTGTAAGGTCTTCACCACCTTCGCCATTATTTTGGCTTTTCGCAAATTTGGCCGGGCGTACGGCCCATACTTCCCATCATAGTCCTTTTTTTTAAGAATGGCCACCATTTCCACCATCTCTTTAAAGGACATATTAGAGGCCTTAAATCTAGGCTTCACAGATCTTGACGTTCCGGCCTCCGGGCTTTCTTCGCTACCTGAGGTAGTACACACCTGATGTGTCTCTGCCATTATTCACCCCACTATGCGCCGTAAAAAAAAATGGGCGGAGAATATTAGTTAAAATCGAACGTCAGGGGCGGGCGACGCAGGCGGAGTTTCACACATGCGCAGTGTATAAAGAGGGGCCTTGCGCACGTGTCGTACGTACGTTCTGTGCATAGAATTAAGGGGCAGAGAACATGAGTTAAAATTGAACGTCAGGGGCGGGCGACGCAGGCGGAGTTTCACACATGCGTAGTGTATAAAGAGGGCTCTTGCGCACGTGTCGTATGTACTGACATGGACATTCATTGTACTGTTCATTTAAGCACAAGAGAATCCATTTTGTTCTCACTGTTGAAATGTGTTCTGTAACCTTCACCTAACACACAGACACTTCTCCTACTAAACGCTCTCTACTCCCCCCTCCCTTTTCAAGGTTTTACTTTTGCAATTGTTCTATTCGCTAGGTTTTAATAATATATTTCTATTTGTTAGCTTTTAATAACATATTTCTATTTGTTAGCTTTTAATAACATCTCACACCACCCCTTTCTTATCTATGTATAAAATAACATGTAATAATACATTTTTCACCGAACGGACATTTTAAACACAGTGATTGAGTCCTGTGAATCTGTTCCTGCAGCTGCAGTATTAACTTTGTTTTAGAGTCCCAATCAGAAATCAGTCATATCAGTACGTACGTTCTGTGCGTAGAGTCAAGGGTGGGTTATATGCGTAAACAAAAAGAACGTCAGGGAAGGGACAAGTAGGCGTAGTATTACGCATGTGCAGTGTATAAAGCGCTGTTACATATTGTGTCGTACGTACGTTCTGTGCGTAGGTGATAGTGGACCGGGACGCTACTAAACGAAGGTAAGTTTAAATTTATACATTTGGTCAAGACTTTGTAGCAAGCGGCCTATATGGCTTGACAGATTGATGAGGCCTACATAGGGATAAGATGATGAGGGTTTAGCAGAAACCTAATAAGTGTTTTTTGTCTTGTGTCTTTATCTTTTACAGACATTATGAATCCCCTATTTAAGGATCCAGATTTCATTACAGCTTTTATTTCCAAATATAGAGAAATGAGGAATTTGTGGGAGGTGAAACACCCTCAGTATTATTTAAAGCATGTGAGGAAGTCAACGCTGGAGAGACTTCTGTCATTTGTCCAGACGACCATCCCGGAAGCAACAATGGAGACATTGTTAAAGAAAATTGGGGTCTTGAGGAACATGTATAAGAGGGAGCATAACAAGATCCAGGAATCAATTAAATCAGGAGCATCAGCAGATGATGTTTATGTACCCAGGCTGTGGTACTACAATCAACTCCGTTTTCTTGATGACCAGACTGAAGCCAGGGCATCACTTTCAACCCTTCCCTCCACCCTTCCATGCACCCTTCCCTCCACCCTTCCATGTACCCTTCCATGCACCCTTCCCTTCACCCCAGCAGAGGCTGATGATGAGCAAGCTGGGTCTTCCATCCTGGATGAACCGGATATGACCATCTGGAGTCAGGTAAATTATTTTAACAAATATTTACTGTCCTAATATTAATGATGTTAACTGGATGTTATAATTGATTAAAATAATTTTGCCCTCAAAATTATGTGTACATATCTATTGACAGTAGTGGCTAAATATGTTTGGCACCTGCTTCCAAAAATTAGGGTGTCTTATTTCTAGACTCTTTTATTAAAGAGATGTATTCACATTGAATTTGCTAGTCATGAGAAGCAAATTGTGTGTCATTGATGAACCCAAAAAAATATACTAAAACTATGTCCTTTTGTTATACACAGGATGACGCCATCCAGGAGGAATGTGGGTAAAGTGGCAGGCAGGAAGAGACCGGGCCCATGGACAGCCTGGAGGAGGCTGGATTCACCATCATCCTGGAGGAGGCTGGGCCCAGTGTCAGGCAGGAGGTGGCTGGGCCCAGTGAGGTGGCTGGGCCCAGTAGGAGCCTGACAGAATCCCAAGTGCCTCCCCTCCGCATTCCAAAAAAAGGGCCAGGAAGGGGACGGTCACACAGGAGGCATCCCTGTGCCTCATGCAAGAGGCCTCCCATTTTTTAAGGAGTCCTATGGCTGCTACTTAGCCAGCAGGCTTTTTAAAATGGATTGAGAGTAGCGCCTCATTTGTGAGCGACTATTTTGGGAAACAATCCAGAAGGGGCTGCAGGGCACGCTAACAAGAAACACCCAACTACATGAGGCAGCCCCCCTCCTCCTCCTGCCACAACTGAAACACCAGAGCCACAGCCTCCAAAGAAGGCTGCAGGGAAAGGTGCAGGGCAGCGTGGAGGAAAGGCTGCAGGGAAGAGAAGAAAGTGATGACCTGGGTTCAGTCTGGTCTGACAGAAGATGCAGGTTGTTGTAATACCACAGTCTGGGGACATCTATATCATCTGCTGCTGCTGTTGATCTCTGAGATTCCTGGACCAGATTGTGCTCCCTCTCCCTCTTATATGGACTCCTCAAGATCCCAATTTTCTTGTCCACAGACTTTTTCCAGCGTTGACTTCCTCTTTATTTTATTTAGACCATGGATATTTTTTGAGTTTATGAAAAGACTTTATGTATTTTATTTTAAATCATTGATTTTAGACACAATGTCAAATTAACAAGGGACAACAATCTCTTTGAGTTTGCAAAAACACACCAAAAATACATTAATAATGTTAATAATGTTCTAGTGGTAACTTTAAAAAAAAAAATGATACATAACCAAAAACTGTTCTTTGGGTTAACTTTATATACAAAAAAGAAAAAATCACTATAAAAAACCAAAAAATGGTTCTTTGTGGTAACTTTACAAACACAAAAAAAAAAAAAATTGGTTCTTTGTGGTAACTTTACAAACACCAAAACCAAAAAAAAAAAACCTAGATAAACATAAAATAAGTTCGACAACAATCATAAAATAAACATCTGGATAACATTTACAATAAAAGATGACTCCACCAAAAAAAAAAACAAGTGTAAAAATTAATATTAGTATGGAAACATTGTTTTTAAAAAGCATACTATATCATTCATGAGATCAAAGAGAAAAAGAATCCAGAAATCAGTTTGGGAGAACTTTGTTTGAATATGAACAGCAAAACATCTTCGTTCTTTATAGCATTCGTAAAGAAGACATTAAATGCGCTGCATTCATCGATCACAGATTTTGCAGCGTGAGGAATGTGCTAAATACAATATGAACACTAGTTTTACTAGACCGAGTGCTTCCGTTTAGTTTTTGCTTATGAGCATGCGTCGTTTTTTTGTCCGTCGGACTAGCATACAGACGAGCGGAATTCGGGGTCCGTCGTAGTTACAACGTAAAGATTTGAAGCATTTTTCAAATCTAAAGTCCGTCGGATTTGAGGCTGAAAAAGTCTGCTGAAAGTCCGGGGAAGCCCACACACGATCGGATTGTCAGCCAGCTTTAGTCCTTCGGCGTCCGTCTGACTTTTGTAGACGAAAAGTCCGACCGTGTGTACGCAGCATTACATTTGCAACCACTTTAAAACAATCTTTTGCTAGGGACAATGTCAGCACACAGTTAGTTATACACTATTAAGAGGATTAAAATGTAAAGCTTAGTATGGTTTTAACTACTTCAATACAGAGCACTTTTACCCCTTTCCTGCCCAGACCAATTTTCAGCTTTCAGCCCTGTCACATTTTGAATGACAATTATAAAAATTTAGTTTGGGTACACTGTTGCATGACCTGCAACAGTGTATCCAAACTAAATTTTTATAATTTTGTTCACACAACTAGAGATTCCTTTTGGTGGTATTTATTCACCACTGGGTGTTTTTATTTATTTAGCAAAAAAAAAAAAAAAAAAAGAATAAAAATGTTGAAAATAAAAAAAAGCTTTCCTGGGAGTCTTCATGGCAGCATATGTGTGGGTTAGTCTACCTTATAGGACACCTCTCCCATAAATCTTTGCTCTGGGCTACCAGCCATGTTCTTTTTTTGTCCTCCTCTGTAGGACCAAGTCGTTGGTTCTCCTACCTGAAGATGACTCAGATGATCAGGATCGGCCGAGCGACACAGTGTCACATCCCTCCGATAAGCCTTGACTGTAAAGCAGGGTATGGAGTGTATACGCAGAGTAGCGCTGAAGAGCTGAAAGCCTGGCCATCAGCAGACGAGCACGCCCTGGTCTGATTGCCGAGCTGTGAGCAGGCGGCCATTATCTGCCATAAAGTCCGGTGTGTATATGGGATTCCCTCAGCTTAAGCGATCGTAGGTGGAGGGGTAAGATGGACATCGCCTTCTATGGCAGTAGTGTTTGTATATGTTGTATTGGTTTTTACCTTTGATCCTGTGTCTGTTTCCCTTCCTTTCCTGTTGGTGTCCCTGTGCATGGTGGCTGATTCCTACTGCGCTCCAGCCGCCGCTCTCTCTTCCGGGTCCTGGTGTATGCTCTGCGCATGTGCGGTCTCTGAATGAAAATGAGGCCTGGTTGGCACATGTGCACGAGTGTCTTATGCCTGGAGCTCCCGTGAATTCATGTGGCACCCCTTTTAAACCTAGGGGAAGCCTGCAGAGCCTCGGGAATGATCGTGGGCATGTGCAGTGACTTCCCCAGGCATCTGTAGTGGCTATCCCAGGTAGGTACTGACTTTCAGGGGATTGAATAATCCCTACCTGGTGGCTGATCCTTTGTTTTCCCACCTGCAGTAATCTACCGTGGATAACATGGACCCTTCACTGCCTCCTGGTGGCCAGGCCTCTCGCAGCAGGTATGAATGTGGGACTATCCTGGTTTTCTGCCTACTGGGGATGAGGAGAGTGGGGTACAGGGCACAAGCTTTAATGTATTTGTTTTCCCTTTTCCTTTTCTTTTCCACAGCCCTCCCAGGTCTGATCCAAAGTGCAGCTCCCGCAGAAGGAGCGGGTCTTCGAAATCACACCACCGGCACTCTTCCTCTAGATCGAGGCACCGCAGATCTCCTAAGTCCAGACACCACAGTAAAGATCCTCACCACCCCCCCTCATCTCACCCCAGCAAGGGGGTGGAGAAGTCATATTGGGGTGTAGGGCCCCGGTCCCTGCCAGCAAGTCTCTCTGTGACCACTGTTTTTCCAAAGCAGCTGACGAGAGGATGGGTGCAGACCAGCATCTTGAATCATTGGTTAAATGAGTCATGAGAGAATCCCTGCAAGAGAGAGAGGCTAGCAAGCCTCGTGACCCCCCACCAGAGCCACTATGCTCTCCAACGGGAGAGGGGAAGGCCCACGAGACATGGGAATCTTCCCAGCCAAGCCACCCATCCACCCACCCTCCCTCAGATAGCAAGTCGGAAGCAGATGGGATGGGCTTCAAGTACACTCTGGTTCCCTCTTTGGTGAGAGCTGTAAGGGAAGCTCTGAATTGGGAGGATCCTGTAACTTCTCCTCTGAAGCAGAGGAAATTCTTCAAGCAGCTAAATAAGGAGCGTCAGTATTTTTCATTCCTTACTGAAGTAGGTGACATCATCTCTGATGAATGGGGCAAAATGGACAAGAAGGGTTCCATGCAGTCAAAAATTCTGAAGCTGTATCCCTTCAGGGAGGAAGAGGTTAAGCATCTTGAGTCGACTCCCTTGGTGGACGCAGCACTGATGAGACTAGTAAGGTATGTGACTCCTCTGGAAGACACAGTCTCCTTCAAAGATCCTTTGGAAAGGTGTATAGATTCCAATCTGAAGCGGATTTACCTAACAGCGGGCATGGCCTGCGAGCCGGGCATGGCCTTAGCCGCAGTATCTAAAGCCTTGGAATCTTGGTTAGGCAGGGTTGAAAAGACCCTCAGAGGTATCTCCAGTGAAGTGGCCAGAGAATCGCCTATTCAGGAAATCAGGCTGACATCCACCTTTCTCTGGGAGGCTTCCATTGATGTCATGCACCTGGTGGCTTGGGTTATGCTCACAGCGGTCACAGCCCATTGTGCCTTATTCCAAGCAAGTTGCCACGATCAGTTTTAAATGACAATTTTTCCTTTAGAAATGGCATTTTGCTGTGGTACTGTTCTAAACACGTGAAAAAAGTGCCACTTTACAGGCATACTATAGACACCCCCCCAGGCACGATATTTAAAGGAATATTTAATTTTTATTGTTTCACTTTAAGCATTAAAAAAATCACTGCTCTCGAAAAAAATGGCAGTTTTTAAAAAAAATTAGCATTGATACATGTCCCCTGGGGCAGGACCCGGGTCCCCAAACACTTTTTATGACAATAACTTGCATATAAGCCTTTAAAATAGTACTTTTGATTTTTCATGTTAGTGTCCCATAGACTTTGAGCGTGTTTCGGTAGCTTTCGAATTTGCCGTGAACACTGCATATTGTTCGCTGTTTGACTCGAACATTGGGCTTATCCCTAATCAGAAGTATCACAGGGCAGATGGAACTCTCCTTCTCTCGGGATTGTGTCCAACATCCTGGAACTGCGGGCTGCCTTTCAGACGCTTCTAGAATTCCATCATCTAACAAAAAACTCCTCAGTGATGCTCAGGTTGGACAATACAACCGCGGTGGCCTACATAAGGAGGCAGGGTAGAACCCGAAGCTGGTCCCTGCTACAGGAGGTGGAGCCAATCATGAGCTGGGCTCAGATGAACTTGTCCAACATCTCAGCAGTCTACATATCTGGGATCCAGAATGTACAGGCGGACTTCCTTTCTCGTGTTCAGATGAACAACGAGTGGTCTCTCCACAAAGAGGTGTTCGAATGGCTTCTGACCCTGGGGGTGTCTCCAGAAGTCGATCTCTTTGCATTCCCATGCAACTGCAAGTTGGCCAAATACTATTCGAGGTTCCAAGAACCTCAGGCGTATGGAATAGTGGGATAGATGCTCTCATGACCAGTGGAGGATCCACAAGGCTTTTGCCTTTCCTCTGGTGCTGGTGATACTCCTGTTTCTCCGGAGGCTCAGAACAGAGAAGGTGGAAGTCATAGCGGTAATTCCTTTCTGGCACAACAGGTAATGGTTTCCTCTCTTGACACTCCTCAGTTATCGGGACTCAATTCCCCTGCCACTCAGGCCAGATCTGCTATCTCAGGGCAGAACTCTGCACCCCTGTCATTCTATCCTGCACCTCAGGGTTTGGTGCTTCCAGGCCTAACCCTTGTAACGCTCCGGCAGTCCAGGACATTCTTAACTTCCTGCAATCAGGTCTAGACCTGTCCCTAGCATTGAGCTCACTTTGGGTACAATTATCAGCCATCTCGGCATTCACAGAAGTTTCATGGGCCAATCACTCCCTTGTTCGCCAGTTCTTTAAAGGTGCTATCAGGCTTAGGCATCAGAGGAAGCCAAGGTTCCCCAAGTGGGACCTCCCTCTTTGTTCTGGATTTCCTTTCTAAGCTTGGATCAGATCCTGACAAGCCTCTCTCAGTGGAAGATCTTACACTCAAGACCACCTTCCTGGTGGCTGTTACTTCAGCAAAAAGAGTGTCTGAAATCAGAAACCTGGGTTCAAAGGAGCCTTTTCTACCTTTTTTTTTCCAGACA
This sequence comes from Lithobates clamitans, assembly GCA_037952925.1. Taxonomy (NCBI): domain Eukaryota; kingdom Metazoa; phylum Chordata; class Amphibia; order Anura; family Ranidae; genus Lithobates; species Lithobates clamitans. The sequence goes on from JBBGZY010000541.1 coordinate 458,394, forward strand.
GAGCAGTGTTAATTCCCATGCTGGGGTCAAACCCTAATGTGACTACAATTATCCATGAAAATCAAGAAATTGTGCTTCCCACCTTTAGGTCAATGGAAATTCAAGATGTCCATCCCCTTGATGTGGGGCACACTCTGAAACAATATCTGGAAGTCATGGCTCCCTTTAGACAATCAGATTTTCTTTTCATCCTTCTCCACGGAAAAAACAAAGGAATGCTTCGGTTGGATCGATTGCTGCATGTATCATACAGACCATTCAAAGGGCTTATAAAGCGTAGGGCTTGGCTCCTTCAGAAGCAGTGACAGCACACTCAACTCAGAGTATCTCGACCTCTTTGGCAGCTTTTCGACATGTCGCTCCCGAAATAATCTGTAGATCGGCTTCCTGGTCTTCTATCAACACATTTGTGTCTCACTACTGTGTTGAACCATCTGCCTTATCTGCTAATTTTGGATTGCAAGTACTGTCGGTTGACAGTGTTAAATAAATCTGGTTTCTTTACTCAGAATTTGCCCACCCGGGTGTGTATGACGAGTTATTTGCCACACGTATGTTGCCATGGAGCCTGTCAGGAAAACGGAAACTTTCCTATCAAATACTTACCCTAATTTTCCTTTCCTGAATGGCAGCAGGATTCCCCTCCCAATGCCTGGAGTAGTTACGGAACATGGCTGGTAGCCCAGAGCAAAGATTTATGGGAGAGGTGTCCTATAGGGTCGTTATGGAGGCGGAGCTAACCCACACATATGCTGCAATGGAGCCTATCAGGAAAGGAAAATGTTAAGTATTTGATAGGAATTTTTCAGTTTTTCTTTGTTTCTGTTATAACATTTTATATAACATAATTGTTCTTCAAAAATTTAGGCCAAAATGTATTCTGCTACATTTCTTTGGTGAAAATAACTCAAATCAGTATTTATTCTGTAGGAAGGTTATAGAGTCCACATCTGAAAATTGATCAATCCTGATGTACTGACGGCCTATCTCCACCCATGAGGCCCTAAAATGCCAGGACAGTACAAATAGCCCCCAAATTACCCCTTTTTGGAAAGTAGACAGTCCAAGGAAATTAAGTAAGAGGCATAGCAGGTTTTTTGAAGTTGTAATTTTTTGTCATCTTTTTTTTGTAAATTGAAGAATATAAAACATTTCTATTTTTTATTACATTTTTTTTTTTTACAATTTTTTTTAAACACACTGTGACCAGAGTAATATAATGTTATCATAGTAACATTGTACTACTCTAAGAAAGTGATCAGGTTTTTTTTTTTACACATTCTGATTGCTTATAGCAGTGAACTACATTGCTATAAGGAAGTATTTTACTGAATTAAAATCATTCATTCAGTTTGTTTTGTTGTGATTAGCTGTGATTGGTCAAAGGTAATCACAGGGTAAGGATGGGCTGTGATTGGCCTTGTCTGTACCATGTGATCACATTGACCAAATCAAAGCTAGCAATACAATTGTACACAAAGGAGGCATCAAAGGAAGCCATCCATTGTTTACAACTGTCATGTGACCTGCTGTGATTGGTCACAGCGGTGACATGGTATTGGCAGTGAGCCGGTACACTGATCAGTCACTGGCTGTGTCCACTGCCGCACAAGTGGCACTATCTGAGAGGTCATCATAGGATGTCCACTCAGAATGGTAAAGCCACTGCCCGACCATCATTCTGCTATAGGCGAGAAGGTGTTAATAACTCTGCTAATACATACACTAGTAGAACTCAGATGGCCATACACTACTAGAATTTTTAATTTCAAAAACATTTGTTCGATTTTCTATTTACTGGCATTCGTTTTTGACTATAGGTGACGGGAAAATTTGAAAGGAGCAAGATGTAAAATTTTTCTCAAACAAACAAATTTCTAACAGAGAATGTGGAAATAACATTCATTTCACAACTGAATGTAAAAAGCAAATAGAATTTTGCTGAAGCATTTATGAGTGACATTTATAAAGTGATATGTCTAATGCCAAGTACACAAAGGTCAAAAATTGCCTGGTTCAGCAGGAACTGGGCGACTTTTGGTCCAGTTGTTTGAAGGGGCATGCTGGAAAACCAGCATTCAATCAGCACTTGCAGCCAATATCAGAATTCTCAGGACTTTTTGACTTAAAAGGGATGCTTTCACAGGTAAATATGCATAAAACACATTAAATGCCAGAATATTCTTATGTTAAGACAAGGGCGTTGCTAGGTCTGCAAAAGATCTGGGGCTAGAGCCCATAGCAGTGGTCATCAACCTTTTTGCAGGCCTGGTGTGGGGGTAAAATTGTGGGCAATGACTGGTGTTGGTGCCTTAATCATCATGGCACCATGCTTGATATGGTGTCAGGGTGATTGAAGCCTATTGTTTCTATTGTTACATTCTAAAATTTTATGAAGTGGTTCAACTCACCATAATGCAGAATCTGTGGGAGCCCTGGGCGTGTCACTTGCCACTGTCGCCTGCCACCAGATGCAGCATGTCACTTGCCACCGTCGCCTTCCACCAGATGCAGCGTGTCACTTGCCACCGTCACCTGTCACCAGATGCAGCATCCTATAAAGAGTAAGTTCACTTTTAAAAAAATAAAAATAAATCCACATTCTCCCAGATAACACCACTGAAAAGTGAGAGAGAAACCAGCATTTTTTCACCCCAGGGCCGTTCTCCCCCCCAATATCATTGGCTTAAAGGGGTTGTAAAGGTAAAAATTTTTTCACCTTAATGCATTATATGCATTAAGGTGAAAAAACTTTTGACAATACCGCCGCCCCCAGCCCCCCCGTTTTACTTACCTGACACCTCGAATCTCCGCTGCTCGTTCCCGTCATCTCTATTGCAGCTCAGCCTGGTCGCTGATTGGCTGCAGTGGATGGATTGAAAGCAGCGCAGCCATTGGCTCGCGCTGCTGTCAATCACATCCGATGACACGGCGCGCCAGGGGGCGGGGCCGAGTGATACAGTGAGCGGCTATAGCCGCCGGCTGTATCACGGGAGCGCGCCCGCAAGAACTAACCACCATGCGAGGGAGCTCGCATTAAGGTGGATAGTGCTTGCGGGGAGGAGCTGAAACAGCCGCCGAGGGACCCCAGAAAAGCAGGTTCGGGGCCACTCTGTGCAGAACGAGCTGCACAGTGAAGGTAAGTATGACATGTTTGTTATTTTTAAACAATAAAAAAATTACCTTTACAACCCCTTTAAGAACTAAAGGCCTGGAAGGTTTATCCCCCTTCCTGACCAAGCTATTTTTTTAAATGTGGCAGTGCGTTACTTTGACAATTGTGCGGTCATGCAACAATGTACCCAAATAAAATGATGTCCTTTTTTTCCCACAAATAGAGCTTTATTTTGGTGGTATTTGGTCACCTCTGCTGTTTTTAATTTTTGATGTGCTATAAACAAAAAGATGGACAATTTGAAAAAAAGCAAGTTTTTACTTTGTGCTATAAAACACATTCAATAAACGGCCTTGCAGGTGTTTTAGAGGCGATTTTCGGCTGCAAGCGGGGGGGGGGGCGTTTAACCCCCACTAGTGGCCAAATAAAGGGTTCAAAGCTCTTCGGCGGGGCTGCCCACTGATTTCAATGGACAGGGGCGCTTTAAGAGTGGTGTATACACGCTCCTATTGTGCTATTGTGCCTCAAAGATGCTGCTTGCAGAACTTTTGTTGACGTCCTGCCAGCACAGCACCCCAGTGTGAAAGCACTTGGGCTCTCTCCCTCCTGCAACTTGGAGAGAGAAAGAGTTTCTGTTCTCCCACTGCACTCTGGCATAGTGACTCTGGAGGCAGGAGACTAGTGAGCATCGCTGCGCCGGCTGGATGCAAGGTGAAATTGAGCACCACGTGTTTGTCTGCAGCTCCCCTCAGGCATATCACTCCGCGTGACCACGCAGTTGGCGGAGCCGCACCTAATGGATCACACACAAGGTATAACACACAAGGTATAATGCGGCTGCTGCCCCTTTTCACTGTCCTTTCTTTTTACTCAAAACGCTGCACCAGTGCACCCGCTAAGATACTCAGGGCTATGGACCCCAGATTTGGGGCTGTAGCCCCAAAAGCCACCCCCTAGCGACGCCACTGTGTCAAGATATGTGTTTAAAAGGAAGGTTTGGCAACAGGGCCTCTTTAATTTGAAAAGGAAAAAAGAAAAACAAAAAGGAAAACAAAAGCAGAAAGACAAATCAGTAAATGTAAATATGGATAAAAGTGCTAAAGAAGCAGATGCTTTCTAGTTCAAATGGTATCTGTTAGCATATTAACAAAGACAAATTAAGAGGAGAGTCTGTACCTTTAAAAATAATAAAACAATAATAAAAAGTGTGTGGTATTCAGTTTATTACATAAAGAAGGATAATGGAAGTAATTATATGTAGGTTACAACTATGTAATATAGTATATACACTATATTGTCAAAAGTATTGGGAAGCCTGCCTTTACACGCACATGAAATTTAATGGTATCCCAGTCTTAGTCTGTAGGGTTCAATATTGAGTTGGCCCACCCTTTGCCGCTATAACAGCTTCAACTCTTCAGGGAAAGCTGTCCACAAGTTTTAGAAGTGTGTCTATGGGAATGTTTGACCATTCTTTCAAAAGTATATTTGTGAGGTCAGGCACTGATGTGGACGAGAAGGCCTGGCTCGCAGTCTCCGCTCTAATTCTTCCCCAAAGGTGTTCTATCGGGTGAGGTCTGGACTCTGTGCAGGCCAGTCAAGTTCCTCCACCCCAAACTCGCTCATCCATGTTTATATGGACCTACCTTTGTGCACTGGTGCGCAGTCATGTTGGAACAGGAAAGGACCATCCCCAAACTATTCCCACAAAGTTGGGAGCATGAAATTGTCCAAAATGTCTTGGTATGCTGACACCTTAAGTGTTCCCTTCACTGGAACTAAGGGGCCAAGCCCAACCCATGAAAAACAACCCCATACCATAATCAACCCTCCATCAAATGATTTGGACCAGTGCACAAAGCAAGGTCCATAAAGACATGGATGAGCGAGTTTGGGGTGTGGGAAACTTGACTGGCCTGCACAGTCCTGACCTCAATACAATAGAACACCTTTAGGTTGAATTAAAGTGGAGATTGCGTGATAGGCTTCGTGTTCGACATCAGTACCTGACCTCACAAATGCGCTTCTGAAAGAATGGTCAAACATTCCCATAGACACACTCCTAAACCTTGTGGATAGCCTACTAGTAGAGCTGAGGCTGTTATAGCTGCAAAGGGTGGGCCAACTCAATACTGAACCCTAAAGACCAAGACTGGATTTATGTGTATGTAAAGGCAGGAGTACCAATACTTTTGACAATATAGCGTATGTAAATTTACAACTATACCCATATATTCTATAATATAATATCTTTTATAACATAAAATTACATAATGATAACAACATAATATTTTTATACTATACAATTTGAATATATATATATATATATATATATATATATATATATATATATATTCCCTCCCTGGAACAAAGCAGAAAATAAAAGGGAAGATTTGATCAGCAATACTAACTAGCTATATTCCCTCTTGTACATCTGAACTTGTAATCTTCTTTTTTTTTATGTACAAGTGTCACCGGGGATTGTAACTTTCTGAACTCCGGAGTAACTTTTTACTTTTACAACACAATTCCCAAAGAAAAAGTATGTTGTATAATCCACTGATCCATAGTTTTTCAGACGAAAATCAGCATGGTTCATGTTACAACAACCCACCACATCCCTTGGCAAATATGTGGGCATATTTTGTGCACTAATTTATTTTCTACCGAGCCCTGCCAAAGATCAATAAGATACATGGATGAATATATTTATGTTACTCGAGGGGTTCAACACCATTTTATAAATAAACAAACCTGTAAACTGAGGGGCAGAGCAATATTAATCTATATGACATATAACATAAAACATATAAATAAATATAAATGATTCTACCACAAATTAACACCTTCATACCGCAGGATAGTATGATCAATTGCACAAGAAAGAACATATTACAGTGCCTGTAATATGGGGTATTTATACCCCTTGAAATCTTCCACATTTTGTCATGTTACAACCAAAAACATAAATGTATTTTATTGGGATTTTATGTGATAGGCCAACACAAAGTGCCAGATAATTTTGAAGTGGAAGGAAAATGATAAATGATTTTCAAAATTTTTTGCAAATAAATATTTGAAAAGTGTGGCGTGCATTTGTATTCAGCCCCCTGAGTCAATATTTTGTAGAACCACCTCTCAGTACAATTACAGCTGCAAGTCTTTTTGGGTATGTCTCTACCAGCTTTGCACATCTAAAGAGTGACATTTTTGCCCATTCTTCTTTGTAAAATAGCTCAACCTCTCTCAGATTGGATGGATAGCATCTGTGAACAGCAATTTTCAAGTCTTGCCACAGATTCTCAATTGGATTTAGGTCTGGAATTTGACTGGGCCATCCTAACACATGAATATGCTTTGATCTAAACCATCACTGTAGCTCTGGTTGTATGTTTAGGGTTATTGTCCTGCTGGAAGGCCGTACACACGGCCTGACTTCCCAACAGAAAAAGTCCGATGGGAGCCTTTGGTCGGACATTATGACCGTGTGTGCCCCATCTGACTTTTTCTGTTGGCATTTCCGACGGATTCAGATATAGAACATGTTCTAAATCTTTCCGTTGGAAATGCCGATGGAGTTTAGCCCATTGGCAAGTCTGCTCCTGTGTACGCGGCATAACAGGTTTTCTTCTAAGATTGCCCTGTATGTGGCTCCACCCATCAACTCTGACTAGCTTCCCTGTCCCTGCTGAAGAAAAGCATCCCCACAACAATACCGGAGTATGATACCATCGAGTCAAGATCTTATAATTGTCAGATAAAATTACTGCGTCATAAGAAACAAGTGAATTAGTGAATGGATGAAAAATAAAATGTTTGTTTTTAGAAAGCCAAGCTGCAACTTACTGTGAGATAAACGCTAAACCTTCATATAAAATGAATCCGTGCAATAAACATTGATAATGCTAAATTATTTGTATGTAAAGTGACTCCGTGCAATTAAAAAATTGATTACCGTATTTATCGGCGTATAACATGCACTTTTCCCCCTTAAAATCAGGGGGAAATCGTGGGTGCGTGTTATACGCCGATCCCCGCCGATCTCCGCTGATTGTGAGTGGAGTGGAGCGATCACGCCGAGATACACATAGCCGAGTGTACTCAGCTCTTCTCGGCTCCGCTCACAGTCACACCCAGTCCCGCCATTGGACCTGTGTTATGTCCATCATAGGGTGGGACTGGGCGTGACTGTAAGCGGGGCTGAGAAGATGTGTATCTCGGCTCCGCCCAGTCCCCGCGATCTCGGCGGCGCTCCCTCTGCTCCGCCGAGTCCCTGCGATCTCGGCGGCGCCATATTTAAATCTGGACAAGGCTGCAATGGACACTGGGGGCAAGGGTGCACTGACAAGGCTGCAATGGACACTGGGGCAAGGCTGCACTGGGGCAAGGCTGCAATGGACACTGGGGAAGGCTGCACTGACAAAGCTGCACTGACAAGGCTGCAATGGTTACTGGGGCAAGGCTGCAATGGGGCAAGGCTTGCACTGACAAGGCTGCAATGAAGCTGACAAGGCTGCAGATGGACACTGATAAGGCTGCATTGATGGGCATTTAAATGTAAGTTTTTTTCCCTAAACTTCCCTCCTAAAAGTTTTTTTCCTTAAAATTACCTCCTAAACTTGGGGTGCGTGTTATACGCCGGAGTGTGTTATACGCCGGAGCGTGTTATACGCCGATAAATACAGTAATTATCACATTGCATCATATTATGAATAGTCCACTGTATTAAAGATGGTTTCCAGATGTGAGACTGACACACAATGCACCCAAGAGTCGTGGTTATGAAAGATATAACCTCCACCTCTACATACACTGCTGCTTACCAACTCCAAATGATCTTCTATCACAGGAGAACATGCATGCTTTTAGCGTAATACCCAGCCAGGGCCTTTAAGAAGTGAAGCGATAATCACAGCATCCTTCCAGGTATTATTCTTCAAAGGCACTTATTGTAAAATGTAACTGACAAAAGGCCATAAACACAGTGCATGTTATAACTGTTCTCCTGGATCGAGGCAGTGAGCGAGCCTTTGTGGGCAATTGTAAATATCCGTTCCCATTGCTCCTCTGTCAGCTCTTGTTGAAGATCTCTTTCCCAACTTAGACATGCTTTCCCACAGTTAGGGGACATGTCCGCAAAAAGCATATTTTAAATATCTAAAATTATGTGTTGTTGGGGATCAGATTGGGAACATAGATTTTCAAATGGAGTGAGTGATGGAGATACTGAACAGTCAAGGTTAATGTCTCGAAGAAAGTGACGGATTGGAAAGTATATCCAGTAAGGAAGAGAGTTGCTAGTTGTTTTGGCTGCCAACGTATTGCGATCTAAGAGAGTGCCATCTTGAAAAACAATTATGAGCCAGTATCGCATGATCGGGGCCAGGCGTCTGCTAGAAATTGAGTGGACATATGGGGGAGAAAATCCAGATTGAACTTAATAGGTGCGAGGGGCTCGGGGTTGGAAGATAAATGCATTTTTTACTGACCTCTCCAAAGCTACAAAGAGTTGAGTTGATAAGCGGATCTGCTTTCAGGGTCAGTGGGATATGATGTGGTAGGAGCCATGGAGATGATCTTAACGGTACGGAGGAAAAGGAGTCTTCTAGGTTTACCCAGTCCTTACATTTATGATGTACAGCCCAGTCTACAATTCTGGGTAAGTGACAAGCCCAGTAATAATTTCTAAGGTCTGGAAGGCCGATTCCCCCTTTCATTTTGGGTTTTGGTAATTGGTCATAGTTTATTCTCGGGCGCTTTTGTTTCCATAGGAATTTTATAGGACTGGAAGAAGGTTGGGGGAAGCTTAATAGGAATTGCTTGTAGAATGTATAAAATGCGGGGGAGGATGTTTATCTTTAAAATTGCTACTCTGCCAAACCATGAAAAGTGAGGTTTGTCCCATTTGTGTAAATCATTTGAGATAGCTTTAAGTATGGGTAAATAATTTTTGGTGTATAGATCCGACATGTTTGTTGTTATGTAAATGCCTAGATGTTTAATTTAGTCACTTTTCCATTGGAAAGGAAAATTGTTCTGACATTGTGCAATCAGTTCCTGTGGGAGGGTGATGTTTAGTGCATGAGATTTGGCAAAGTTAATTTTGAAGTTAGACAGATGTTGAAAAAGTTCAAAATCTTTCAGGAGGTTTGGGATTGAGATGAGTGAATCTCTCAGGAAAAATAAGATATCAGCAAAAGCTGCTAATTTACAAGTTCTTTATGTCTGTGTAGCTCCCTTAGCTGGACATTGTATGTGCATGAGGATGATTGAAGCTGCTGGATAGCAGAATCATTTTGGGATGTTTCTTCAAGGTCGTCTATCTGCATGGCTACAGATTGGATGTCATGCCTGAGATCCATGATTGTTGTTGCCAGAGTGGCTTTAATGTCCTCAGTGTGCAGGTTTTGTAGATTAAGCGTCTGAGTAGCAGGGTTGCCTGTGTCGGAAGGCTGCGAGTGGTTTCTGCCTGATGGACTGAGGCTGGAGGAGCGTTCGGCAGTTGCGGAGGCCCGAGCAGGAGCCACGACCTTGCGTTGCTGGGTTCAGAATATCTCCGGGATGTTGGGGCTCATTTGTGTTCCGGAGTCCCTGGGCGAGCGGGAGCGAGATTGGGGTGAGCTCCCGTTTGTTTTCCCCATGGTTGCGGGGGTTTTTGGCTCTGTTCTTCTTGTGGCTGTATACCTCTGTGTCCCAGAGCGAGAGGATCAATCGGCTATCACAGTTTGGCACCAAATAACGCCACCTTTCTTACTGATTCTTTTAAGCTGTTGTTTTAATTTCTTTGTAGGATTACTTGATCTTTTTTTGTAAGTGTCTTTCACTGACAATCTCACAATTTCCTCTTTATATTTTTTTTTGTCTAAAATAGGAATAGCCCCTCCCTTGTCTGCTGCTTTCACAATTATGTCTTGCCTCTTTTCCAATTCTCTGATACCTTGTTCTACATAATTTGGTGATTTACATAATTTAGTGGTATCTATGCCTTTGATGTCCTTTTCCACCATAGCTTTGAAAACATCCAAAATTCACTCTTTTTATTATTTGGATTAAAAACCGAGGCATTCCTTAAACCGCCATGTGAGTATTTTGTATCATACAATTTTTGCGTTTTAAAACCATTTTTATTTTACTCAAAAAATTTCTTGAAATTCAATTCCTTGCAAACTTCTGCAGATCAATGTACTGTATGTATTAAATGTATTCATATTGACATGGGGAATATATTTTAATCCAAGATCCAATCATTTTAATTCTGCTCCTGTTAAAAAAACACTGCTGAGGTTAAAAATGCCTGTACCTTTTTATTCTCTTTCTTTTCCTTCCTTCTTCCTCCTGTAGTTCCTCTTCTCCTTTACTTGATAAGTATCCCTAGGTCGTAATTTTTAGGCATACTAAACAGTAGCGAAGTATTAAAAACTAACAATGCTTATTTAGAAAATACAATACATGAATAGAGCATTCAAAGCTTAAAAATCATGTATAATGATACTGAGTATACAGTGAGTCCTTGTGCATCAACGCGTTTCACCATTAGGCTTCTTCAGGACACAATCAAGGTTTAGAAGATGGCAGAGGAGAGAACGGATCTCACTGTCTAGAATAGAACATGCTTGTTTAACCACTAGCCTACCGCCCACTGTCATATGAAGGCGGGACCGTAAGGCTCTAGTTCTGGGCAGACGTCATATGATGTGAGCCTGTTTAAACAGGGCATGCGCGTGACCGTGTGCGCGCAGCCCTGTACTGTCAGTGGTGGCGTGTCACAGAGACAACGCTCGTCACAAACAGGGGTGAACAGACACTGGGCATGGCTGTTTACCACTTGGTCTGACTGTAAAATGGGCCAGTGTTTTTTGACAATTGATTCTATTGATCTGTATTGTCTGTTATATCCAGTCAGAAAAGCAAGGCCCAAGGACTTGTTTTTATCCCGCTTGTGGGTGTTCTGTGTTCCTTCCATTAACTTATTTCTATCCATATTCTTTATTTGTTCTTTTAATGTCACCAAATCCCTCTTTTTGTACCCTTTATCCACAAATCGCTTGATCAAATTGTTTGTTTGTTCCTCAAAGTCAGTTATGTTACTACAATTTCTACGTATCCACATGAACTGTCCCTTAGGGATGTTTCCAATCCACTTTGGGTGATGGTAACTACTAGTGGGGATGTAGCCATTTCTGTCTGTATCTTTAAAGTGCGTCTTTGTGCTAAGGTGTCCATCTTCTTTAAATATCTGGAGGTCGAGGTAGTTAATGTTACGCCTGCTCCAGTTCCCAGAAAAGGATAAACCATAAATGTTATGGTTTAATTCGTCAAAAAACATTTGTAACTCTTCCTCAGTGCCACCCCAGATAATCACAATATCATCTATATATCGTCGATAAAATTTCAGATGACTTCTGTTGGTACTGTAAATTTGTTCTTCTTCCCACTTATTGAGTAATAGATGAGACGATGCAGGGACCACGCTCCCGTAGAAGTCCGTGTGACGAAACGTACGTAGGGCGTGGCCTTTGACTGAACGCCTTGCTGACATCTCCCTGCAAAGCTGTCGCTTAGGAACATCTTTGTAAGCATTGTACACCGCTCATTTTTTCCATTACAATGTTATGTCCTTATGATATCATCCTGGTCCTGGTCTTGCCAAGTACTGCTGCACAGTGGCACATACTGACAATACAGATCAATAGAATCAATTGTCAAAAAACACTGGCCCATTTTACAGTCAGACCAAGTTTTAAAAACAGTGTTACCAAAAAAACCCATCTTCATTTATAGGAAGGCTGCAACCCTTAGAAATAAACTAGTGCACAATGCACTTGATCCCCCGAAACAAATTAAAATAGGCAACAATTTAAAAGGCTTTTATAATTGTGGAAAATGTTTACCGTGTAGAGAAACTAAAAAAACAAACAAAAAAATTATGAAGTTCAAGTCCACAACAAACGGCAAAGAGTACACAATTAGGGACCTTATAACGTGTAACAATACACACGTTACTTATGTACTAGAATGCCCGTGCCGTAAACAGTATGTGGGACGCACTACCAGAAAACTGCACATTAGAATTAGAGAACACGTCACAAACATAAAGAACGGTTTTAAAAAACATAGCGTATCCAGACATTTTAGAGATCATCACAATAGGGACCCCAGTGGTATGCTTTTTTATGGAATTGACAAAATTAAAGGACAAGGGTGACAACAAGAAAGCAAAGGTGTCACAAAATGAGACCAGATGGATCTTCCAGCTGGACACACTTCAACCGTCTGGAATGAACATAGATGTGGATCTCAATTGCTTTCTTACCAATTACTGAGCGCCTTTTATAAGAAACCCCCACCCCTTTTCTGATGACAAACGCTCCTTATCTTTTTTAATGATAATGCTCCTCTCTTTGATGATAATGCTCCCCTTATTGGCTAACAAGTTATTCAAAATACTTTTAGTATTCTAACATACACCTACTACCTGTCTGATATAACTGGTACATGATTTTCTTGTCTCGCTTTTTTACATAATTTTAAACATATTTTTATTTATTTTTTACATATATCTTCATAATAAAATATTTTTAACATTTTTAGCATTTTTTAGCATTTTAAATATAACAATTTGCCTGTTTGTATATTGTATTGCTAGGATATATGTTATGTCATAAATTTTGTAGAACCACAATTTTAATATTTTTAATATGGTTTAGTATATTACTGTTGTCTATATCACTATTGTCTAGGTTTCCTAAGTAAGGGCAAACCATTTACTACACACCTATATTCTGTGCGGTAGAATTGTGCATAAATAACGTAATAGTTACTACTGTGACACACATGCAATGGACCCATATATTAGTAAAGTGTCACCAGGAAATCAGCGCTGTATCAGGCCATTCCACGGGGATTTAATCACTTCATTGGGGCTGCGGGCTTCGGTCTGCATTGTCCCAGGGAAAATGGCCGCCGACACACAAAAACATGGCCGCTGGCATGGGGCTGCGGGCTTCGGTCTGCACTGTCCCAGGGAAAATGGCCGCCGACACACAAAAACATGGCCGCTGGAACACAAACACACACCAAATATGGCCGCTGGAACACAGGTGCACTACGGACCGCACAGCATATAAGGATAAGGGAGACGATGCAAGGACCACACTCCTGTAGAAGTCCATGTGACGAAACGTACGTAGGGCGTGGCCTTTGACTGAACGCCTTGCTGACATCTCCCTGCAAAGCTGACGCTTAGGAACATCTTTGTAAGCATTGTACACCGCTCATTTTTTCCATTACAATGTGAGTACCCTTTTTATCTGACCTAATAAATAGTGGTTTTAAACGGTTTCACACTATGGAATCCTTTTTTCTTATGTCCTTATGATATCATCCTGGTCCTGGTCTTGCCAAGTACTGCTGCACAGTGGCACATACTGTGACTACTCGTTACCCCTGCAGGGGATATACAGCTGGTGAGTCTGCACAATCACAATGCGAGACACCAGCACTGGATTAACACCTGCTGTGTGCTTTGAGGAATCCCACAACGGACGCCTTTTTTCACTTATAGTGCACCGGGCACATACCCATATGAACTGTTTATTATCATAGAACCATTTGCATGGCACGTGTGTTTAGTACTTTTTAGAGTGACCTCTTCATAGGGCATTTGTCACTTTGTTATTTGCAACGTTTGTAGAGCAATATTTTAATATTTATTTATTTAGCACTAGACACTTTAGAATTTTTTGCATGTCACGTGTGATGTATTTATTGCAACTTTGTGTTTTCTAGTGTTTAGACATAGACCACTTCATGCTCTTAGCAGTGGTTAACACAGTTTTTTCCTTTTGAGGGAATATAGCACTAGACACTTTGGATGCGATTTATTGCACTCATTATGCTTCTTATGTTTAAATCACCAGTCACTTTAACCCACAGGAGTGGTAATAACTGCCATACATATTTCACTTAAGGGAATACACACGTGACACTTTGGATAAAATTGTATATATGCAGACATTTCTTTTACAACTTTGGGACAGCGCCACACTCGCACACTTTTCTTTTTTCATCAGTGAACATCGCCCATCACACCATCATCACCTATCAGTGAACGTCACCTGCCACCCATCGCACAGCCCATCAGTGACTGTCACCTGCCACACATCTGTCACCCGTCGCACAGCTACCCGCCACACAGCCATGTCCAAAAGAGTATATAACAGTGAGGAGGCCTTCCAGATCCTCTCCATGACTGATGAGAGCACCGGGGAGTTCTCATCAGATTCCAATTCTGATTCCGAATCAAATTCGGCATTTGAACCGATCGAGAGTAGTAATGATTCGGATGAAGAATGGGTCCCTCCTAAAAGGGCACGACACTCTGGAAACCAGGCAGCTGCCAGCAACCAGGATTATATTCCCAGGACCAGTACCAGCGCTGCCGCCAGCAATAGGCCCCAGGAACAAAGGCCTAGTACCAGCGCTGCCGCCAGCAATAGGCCCCAGGAACAAAGGCCCAGTACAAGTGCTGCCGCCAGAGATAGGCTCTGCGAACAAATGCCCAGGCCCAGTACCAGTGCTGCCATATCATGCCTGAGTGCCAACACAGGAAATTCAACTCCCCCAACTACTGGAGTGTCACGTCCCCCAAGAGCCAGGGCCGCTACATACATGCCAGATGGTTTTGCCAACCCAACATGGCTGCCTTCTGACTCAAGATCACCAATTATTCCCCCTTTCACAGCACAGCAAGGTGTGCAGGCCAACACCCAAAATTTCACAGAGATCGGTTGCTTTCATCTGTTTTTGCCCGACACTTTGCTGCAATTAATTGTGGACCAGACAAATTTGTATGCCAAGCAGTATATTGCCAACAACCCCTAATCATCTTATGCCTGTCCATTTGAGTGGAGAGATCTGAATTTGGAGGAGTTCAAATAGTTTTTGGGCCTCACTCTAAACTTGGGGCTTTCAAAAAAAAATGAAGGACATGCCTATTGGTCCACCAACCCCATCCACCACATGCCCATGTATTCTGCCGCAATGCCCAGGTCCCGATATGAGATTCTTTCATTTTAACAGCAACACCCAGTGCCTTCCCCACAATCATCCAAATTCTGATAAGTTACATAAAATTCGCCCACTGATAAATTTATTTTCCCAATGATTTGCAGAACTCTATGTCCCTGAGAAGCATATATATGTGTGGATGAGTCCCTGGTACCATTTTCAGGCCGGCTAGGAATAAAACAATATATTCCTAGCAAAAAGGCCAAATACGGAGTAAAATTTTACAAGCTCTGTGAGAGAGCCACGGGATATCTGTATGCGTTCAGCATATATGAAGGAAGAGATTCCCAGCTCCAGCCCCCTGAGTGCCTGGCCTACATGGGCACAACTGGAAAAATCGTATGGGACCTGGCTTACCCACTTCTGAAAAAAGGATATCATATATACCTTGACAACTTTTATACCAGCCTGTCCCTTTTCAGACACCTATACATCGAAAAAACCCTGGCCTGCTGAACCTCAAGAAAAAATAGGAAGATCTTCCCACAATCCATAGTAAACAAAAAGCTGCAAAGGGGGGAAAGAGCAACACTGAGATGCAATGAAGTGTTGGCCTTGAGGTGGAAGGATAACAGGAACGTGCACATGATGTCCACCATTCACGATGACACTACAGTTGTAGTTCAGCGAAGACGGGGTTCCATTGAAAAACCGACATGTGTCCAAGATTATAATCTCTACATGGGGGGGTGGATTTCAATGATCAAATGATTCAGCCCTATTTGTCAATAAGGAGGTCCCGATTCTGGTACAAGAAGATAGCAATTTATCTCATCCATTTGGCCGTTTATAATTCCTACATAGGCTACACAAAACCCACAGAAAGCCCCGCCCTCTTCCTAAAATTCATAGAAGCAATAGTCATGTCCCTCATCTATCAACAAAGACCCCCCCCCAGAAGACCTTCGCTCTGATGCTGTTAGCCGACTTCATGAACGCCACTTCCCGTACAACATTCCACCATCAGAAGCAGGCCGAAGACGGCAAAAAAGATGTTGCGTGTGCAGCAGAAGAGGTTTTTGAAAAGATACCAGCTTCCATTGTCCCCAGTGTCCCTCCCAACCTGGCCTTTGCATTGGTGAGTGCTTCAAACGTTATCATACATCCCTAAAATATTAGCCCATATTTTCCCCATTTTCATCATCTGTGCTGACCATTTTCCATGTTTCCCCAAATAACCATGCCACTGCCTTCCACTTGAACTGACCCTGGCCTGCTTTTTGACTATGCCTCTGCCTACCGTTTGGACTGCTTCCACATGAACTGAACCTGGCCTGTTTTGTGACTATGCCTCTGCCCACCATTTGGACTGCTTGCACGTGAACTGACCCTGGCCTGTTTTATGGACTATGCTTTTGCCTACCGCTTGGCCTGATCTGTTGCCCTGCTACTGTAGCACATAGTGGTCTCACATATGTGAGGGGCTCCAGAATAGTTTTTCCGGATGGAGAAATTATTTTTTTTGTTTTCTCTGGGTTTTGTAATTTCCGGACTAGGGTCTGGAGTCTTCATAGAGATTTGGGTGGATTGAAGCCTCTACCCCTGTGCCCCTGTGCACAGGCCTTACCCAATTGCGGCCCTCAGCCTGCTGCTGACTTACTGCCATCATGCCTTTGCCTTCCGCATGAACGGACCGCACCTCTGACTGCTACCTGAACTATGCAAATAATTAGCTGTAGCAAGAGGCAGTATGTTTATGAAGGGCTGGAGAGCGGTACAATAATGAGTGTCTGCAGGTAACAGTGTACCAGGACCAATATTATGGCTGTGCTGGCTGTCTCAGCCTGGACAATTTCTATGGACAAATGATTTGGCTGTGCTGACAATATCCTTGTGCTGACTATAGACAATATTCCTGCCTGCTGCCTGGATAATTACTATTGCTGTCACTAAGCACATCCCTGACTGCTGCCTGGACCAGTGATCTCTTCTGTGAACACTACTAAAAGCATAGGTAATACTTTTTTTTACCCTTTCTGCAATAGAATTTATTTTGGATTGTAATTCTTGGTATGTACATGCTATGTGTTAGAAATATGAAGGGCCTTCAAAAATGATAGGTTGCCAGGAAATTATCTATGTAATGTATGCTCCTAGAACGCCTGATGGTGCTACTTGGATGTTGGGCCTCTGTATGTGGCCAAGCTGTGTAAAAGTCTCACACATGTGGTATCCCCATACTCAGGAGGAGTAGCAGAATGTATTTTGGGGTGTAATTTTTGCTATGTATTTGCTATGTGTTGGAAATATCTTATAAATGGACAACTTTGAGTAAAAATAAATGCGTTTTCATTTTTTTTCCACATTTTCCAAAAACTTCTGGAAAAAAAATAACCGTTCAAAAGACTTATTATGCCTCATAGATTATATCTTGGGGTGTTTGCTTTCCAAAACGGGGTCATTTTGTGGGAAATTTCATTGTCCTGGCGCTCCAGGGCCTTCAAAATTGTAATCGGTGGTTGAGAAATGAGATGTGCAATTTATGCTCATAGATCGCCTGATGGTGTTACTTCAATGTTGGGCCTTTGTATGTGGCCAGGCTGTGTAAAAGTCCCACACATGTGGTATCTCCATACTCAGGAGGAGTAGCAGAATGTATTTTGGGGTGTAATTTGTTGTATGCATATTCTCTGTGAGAGAAATAACCAGTTAATGTGACAATTTTGTAAAAAAAAAAAGTCTTCCTTTTGCAAAGAATTGTGGGAAAAAATTACAACTTAAAAAAAGTCACTATGCTACTTACTTAATACCTTGAAATGTCTACTTTCTAAAAAGGGGTCATTTGGGGGGTATTTGTACTTTTCTGACGTGTTAGTACCTCAAGAAATGAGATTCACCTGATGTACTGAAGGCCTGATCAGATGTTTTCAATTTTCAGTGATTTTCACCATATTTTTTAGACTCTATAACCTTCACAAAGACCAAATAATATACACTAATTTGGGTTATTTTTTACCAAAGATATATAGCAGTATAAATTTTGGAAAAAATTTATGAAGAAAAATTACTAATTTGCTAAATTTTATGACAAAAACATAAAATTTTTCACAAAATTTGCGGTCTTTTTTTATTTATAGCACAAAAAATAAAAAACTCATTAGTGATTAAATACCACCAAAAGAAAGCTCTAATTGTGTGAAAAAAAGGACACAAATTTAATTTGGGTACAGTGTTGCATGACTGAGTAATTGTCATTCAAAGTGTGAGAACACCGAAAGCTGAAAATTGGTCTGGGCAGGAAGGGGGTTTAAGTGCACTGTATTGAGGTGGTTAAAAAAAGGAAATTCTGATAACCATAACATACATATTAAATATTAAAAAGTGCTTGTCTGTCCATGAGGAGGAGTCAGGGCACAAATAGACATAAAAAAACCAGAGGATCAGAAAAAAAAAGGGACAAAAAACAATGAACAAAAACAGTGCAAAACAAAAAAACAAGAAACACCAAAAATACCTTGCAGGAAAATGAAGCTCATATGTAAATGTGACTGCGTAATTGTTATTCAAAGTCTGAGAGCACCGAAAGTTGAAAATTGGTCTGGGCAGGAAGGGGGTTTAAGTGCCCTGTATTGAGGTGGTTAAAAAAAGGAAATTCTGATAACCATAACATACATATTAAATAATAAAAAGCGCTTGTCTGTCCATGAGGAGAAGTCAGGACACAAATAGACATAAAAAAAACAGAGGATCAGAAAAAAAGGGACAAAAAACAATAAACAAAAACAGTGCAAAACAAAAAAACAAGAAACACCAAAAATACCTTGCAGGAAAATGAAGCTCGTATGTAAATATTCAGATAGTATGGATGTTTAATAATATACTCACAAAAGGGGGTTAATTCCTGTGGTTAGTATACTGGTGGTTGGAGACAGCCAAATCTGATAAAAGACACAAAATCATACAGTCAAAAACAGTATCCTAATGTGCCCTAGGAAAGCAAAATAAAGACTGATGCCCCAAGAAACAGAAGAAAAAGAAAAAGAAATACCTGCTAATATAAGTAGATCAAGGATAATAACCAAATGGTTCCCAAACAGGGGCGAAGCACTGCCATAAAGGGTAATCCAGGACCGGTAGCCACTTTGAAGGGTGCTGGAGCAACAAAGCCAAGCTGCCTTAATGGCTAACCCACATGGAGTCCTGTACCTAGACAGGTAGTATAGTCCCTATAGGGTAATCTATAATGGGGTAACAGAACAAAGGCAAGGTAAATACTTAGTGGTCAAATACACCAACTATGAACAAGCTTATATAAAATTGGGAAGGGGGAGGGAAAAACCAGGATTATTTACTTCCAAACTGGACAGATATTGGATAGCCCCTGGGAGACAGCCTAACGCTAGTCACAGAGTTTGTGTGTGAATGGAGTCTTTTTATAGCCCCCAGTGAGTTTGCGCCAAACAGCAAAAAGGCATGGAGACACAATCACAACACATGCCAGCGGTGACGTCACACAGGGGCGCAGACTGAAAAATGGTGCCAAAAAGGAATACACATTCAGTCGCGGCTGTGACGTCATCCGCACATGCCGACGCAGAGGGCGCCAGTCAAACCCAGCACAAGTCACGCACAATAGCCACGCCCCCTCCGTAAAGTGGAAGACACCGGCAAATGGCCCAGCAAAGGAAGGAGAAGAAAGATACCAATAACCCAATGTGGGAAGGTGTCAGCAATGCAAAACATCCAAATATGATAACACAAGGCCAGAGGTCCTGCAAACACGGGTACAAGACAAAAATAATAAGAATAATAGAAAAGACGAACAAAATAAATAAACAATAAACACAAACATAAAAGTATATCAGACATAAGGATAAACACAGACACAGAAAATGAACACAAACAAAAAAACAAGAAACAGTAAAACCATACCAATACAGCTAAGAGCCATATCCTTCTGCATTCTTAATTTGAATCTCTCCCAGTGGCACTCAGCCGGCATACTGACCATCGGTGATCTGATAAATCACAATTCACTACAAACATTTGAGGCTCTGCAAACTAAATTCAAACTCCCAAGCTCGGAAGCTTACACATATGCTCGAATATCTAATTTCCTAAACGCATCTAAACTACCCTCCACAGTAAAAATTTCCACACCAATATACCTATATTACTTCTCTAACTCATATCCTAGCAAAGGTATCTTCCTGATGTACTCTTGCCTTAGTGACACCAGACCCTGCTCTCAAGTGCATTCGCTAAATAAATGGGCCGAAGAATTAAATATCCCTTTCACCCAAGACCAATGGCTAAGGGAATTTGCAGAAACTTTTAAAGCATCTCACTGTACCAACCACTGGGAATCCTACCAGAAAACCATTCACAGATGGTACAGTAGCTCACACCTTACCGACTTTCTAAAATGTACCCTGGCCACCCCCCATCTTGCGGGAGGAATTGTGGAAGTATAGTCTCCATCGCACATGCCCTCTGGTTCTGCAAATCCCTGAGTTCCTTCTGGACCCAAATATTCACCTTAGTCTCCTCCATTACTGGGACACCCTGGTCCCCGTCTTCTGCTCTAGCCCTTCTACATATTGGCATAGAAAAAATTCCATCTCTAGCTAGATGTGCTGTTATCTACCTATTCCATGCTGCCAAATTAAATATTACCAGATTTTGCAAATCTGCTAAAATCCCCTCCATCTCAAGTACTGTCGCTGACCTCAACTTTCAATGTGAAATGGAAAGAATAGTAGCTAGGAAAAACTCACGCTTAGATAAATTCAAAGATATGTGGTCTCTTTGGTTACGCCATCCAAAATGTACTGTCAAAATGTAACTACTCAAATGTGAACCACTCATTGATCGCTTATTTTTTATCTCAAACCTGCTGGTGCCCTTCCCCCCTCTTCCACCCTTATCTCCCTCCTTCCTCCAGCCTTCCCCCCCACCCATGACCCCCCCCCCTTTTTCCCTGTCTAGAACCTATCACTACTCAACTATCTTTTTATTCTTACCCAACCCCAGTTCAAATTTTACTGTTTACATTTAACATGATATTACTCATGGTAAAGATTGTTTCTAATCAAAACTTCTGTTGTTACTACTACTGTTATGGCTATAACGTGTATGTATCTTTTTGAAACTTCATGCACATGCAACCACAGACACAATGAATACATAGGAGATGTACAGCGAATCTAAAGGGGAAAAAAGGGGCTAGAAAAAACATAAATTAATACCTATGGTTGAAAGATATCCACAGTGTCAGGACAAATCCCCTGAACAGACAACGACAATTAAAATAAACGCCCATATAATACAATCAAGAAAATCAATCAATGATTACGCTAAATGGTTCAAAGGTATATAGTTCATCATTACTAAATAACATTTATTTAGTTATAGTCAAAAGATAATGACATACATTACTTATGTTCATGAAACGTCTTATTAACCCTATGTGGGATTTGTACCAAACAACAGCACTGTAAGAAAGACGAACAGTAAGGTTTTGTAACACAGTAACAAACAAAACAAAAAAAAAACAAAGGTGGAGATCTAGATACTAAGAGATCCAAGGATATAGATAATAATTATAAGAAAGGTTTAATGCTAAAAATGTCGTTCAAACCTGGGTAAGTAGTAGCCCTCAAGTTGTATACCCACTGAGTCTCCCTTTGAAGGACCCTTTGGTCAAAATTGCCCCCTCTAGGATCCTGATAGACACGATCAAGGGCGGCAAACTTGAAAACCTGAGGATCATATTTGTGTCTAAAGTCCAAATGGTGGCCAATGGTAGTGGTTAGAAGTCCATTGGTGGTATAATAGACATGGTCCTTCATCCTCCTCCAAAATGGCCTTATCGTTTTGCCAACGCAGAATGCTCCACATTGGCAAAAGATGATGTATATCACTTCTCTGGTCTGGCATGAGATATGATGCCTTAAGGGGTGAGTATGGCCACTGGGAAGATAGACTGAGGATCCCTCTATCAACAAGTGACAAAAATCACAAGTTCCACAGCTGAACAGTCCTAATTGATCGTATTGTTTGTCCTCAGACTTGTGGTATTGACTGTGCACTAAACACAGTCAAAACGTTGAAACGTTATTTCCGGTTTTGGGCCCAGATGTTTGGTAATCATGGGATCTGCCAATAAGATGTGCCAGTGTTTTTGAATAATGGATCGTATTCTTTGATCTTTAGAATTTAGAGCACTAAGAAATTTGGTCTTCCTATTGGAGGAAAATAAGGGCAATGCAACACAAGAAGATCATCATAAATTGGATGAGGCTTTGGGCCTCTGAGTCCAAATGGCTCAATACCAGAATGAGATTAAATCTTTAGGCAATGCGGTCAAAAAGAGGTATATTCAATTTCCTTTGTTGCATACTAATTCCAATATCTGGACTTTCTTACCCAAACTAGGGAAATTGAACGATCCGTCTTTCCTAAATCGGTTGAGCACAATCTCAGTCAGGCACACAGGATCGCACTTAGCAATCTTAGTAAGAATTCTCACTTGGTAATCAAACCCTCGGACAAGGGCGGAAATGTGGTCATAAAGGATGAGCCACAATACAGAAACATGTGTTGAGATATACTAAAAAATAGATCTTGGTACAAATCAGTATCTGAAAATATGATTGTCGGATTTAATCAACAGTATGATGATACCATTTTTCTGCCCGTGCTGATGGCTTAATCACCAAGAAAATTTTTTAGGGTATACAAGTTCCCTACCCTAAAAACCCTACGTTTTACTCGCTCCCTAAAACACACAAAAATCTAAGATGTCCTCCTGGACGTCCTATTGTCTCAGGAGTGGACTCTAAGACTGAAAGAGCGAGTAAATTTGTGGATGAATACCTTCGTCCACATGTAACGGCTTTACCCTCATACATTAAGGACACCTCAGACCTCCTCAAGAAGTTGGATGGCCTAGGTATGACCCCAGGTTGCTTACTTGTGGCTGTTGATATTGAGGCCCTCTACTCATCCATCCCACATGATCAAGGGATGGAGGTCATCTCTAGATTCTTAAGGGAAAGAGCCTCTAAATTGTTCGGCCCTAATACCTTTGTGCTACAACTTTTGTCCCACATTCTTACCAAAAATGTTTTTATCATTTGATGGGTCTCACTTTCTCCAGGTGCAAGGTGTTGCTATGGGCACATGTTGTGCGCCCTCCTATGCAAACTTGTACCTGGGGAGGGTGGGAACACAATCTGTTCTCTAGTGATGAACATGTGGATCTCCTTTCAAATGTCCTACAGTGGTTCAGCTACATAGATGATGTTCTGATGCTATGGGCAGGACCGGTAGAGGCATTGGATCACTTTATGGAAATGCTCAGTATGAACAGCTATAATCTCAAGTTTACAATGCAGTCCAGTATGAATACAATTGCATATCTCGACATTACCATTAGTATTGGTACTGTTGGCACTATTAATACATCATTATATCATAAACCCACTGCTGGGAATACGATATTACATGCGTCGAGCGCACACCCGCGTTCATTGGTCCAAAGCATCCCCTTTGGCCAATACCTACGGTTGAGGCAGAACTGCTCTAATGATTTTTTTTTAAACATGAAGCTGATCTTTTGTATGAACGGTTGATAGCTAGGGGATATACCAGGACATAGGCATACCAAGGAATATAGCCCTGTTTTCAGGACCAAATTCTGATTCTAATACAGTCAGATTTATTACCACTTACTCGGAGCAACATCAAAGAATACAATCCATTGTTCAAAAACACTGGCACATCTTATTGGCAGATCCCATGCTTACCAAATATCTGGGCCTGGAAAAAACATTTCGATGTTGAGGATCCATTAGAGATCGTTCAGTACACAGTCAATACCACAAGTCTGAGGACAAAACAACAGGATCAATTAGGACTGTTCCGCTGTGGAACATGTGATTTTTGTCACTTGTTGATAGAGGGATCCTCAGTCTCCCTCCCCAATGGCCATACTCACCCCTTACAGCATCATATCTCATGCCAGACCAGAGGAATGATATATATCATCTTTTGCCAATGTGGAGCATTCTACGTTGGCAAAACGATAAGGCCATTTTGGAGGAGGATGAAGGAGCATGTCTATTATGCCACCAATGGACTTCTGACCACTACCATTGGCCACCATGTGGCCTTTAGACACAAATATGATCCTCAGGTTTTCATGTTTGCTGCCCTTAATGGTGTCTATGAGGATCCTCGAGGGGGCAATTTTGACCAAAGGGTCCTTCAAAGGGAGCCTCAGCGGGTATACAAGTTTGAGGGCTACTACTTACCCAGGTTTGAACGACAAGTTAAGCTTTAAACCTTTCTTATAATTACTATCTATATCCTTGGATCACTTAGTATCTAGATCTCTGCCTTTTTTTTGTTTTGTTTTGTTTGTTACTGTGTTACATAACATAACCGTACTGTTCGTCTTTCTTACAGTGCTGTTGTTTGGTACAAATCCCACATAGGGTTAATAAGACGTTTCATAAACATAAGTAATGTATGTCATTATCTTTTGACTATAACTAAATAAATGTTTTTTAGTAACGATGAACTATATACCTTTGAACCATTTAGCATAATCATTGATTGATTTTCTTGATTGTATTGTATGGGCGTTTATTTTAATTGTTGTTGTCTGTTCAAGGGATTTGTCCTGACACTGTGGATATCTTTCAACCATAAGTATTCATTTATGTTTTTTTCTAGCCCCTTTTTTCCCCCTTTGGATTCACTGTCTATCCCCTGTCTATCCCCTATGTATCCATTGTGTCTGTGGTTTCTATGTTTGTGTTCATTTTCTGTGTCCGTGTTTATCCTTATGTCTGATATACTTTTATGTTTGTGTTTATTATTTATTTTTGTGGTTTTTGTTTGTTCGTCTTTTCTATTACTCCTATTATTTTTGTCCTTGTACCTGTGTTTGCAGGACCTCTGGCCTTGTGTTGTCATATTTGGATGTTTTGCATTGCTGACACCTTCCCGCATTGGGTTATGGGT
This sequence comes from Lithobates clamitans, assembly GCA_037952925.1. Classification (NCBI taxonomy): domain Eukaryota; kingdom Metazoa; phylum Chordata; class Amphibia; order Anura; family Ranidae; genus Lithobates; species Lithobates clamitans. The sequence continues at coordinate 483,550 of JBBGZY010000541.1, forward strand.
ATCTTTCTTTCCTTCCTTTGCTGGGCCATTTGCTGGTGTCTTCTGCTTTGCGGAGGGGGCGTGGCTGTTGTGCGTGACTTGTGCTGGGTTTGACTGGCGCCCTCTGCGTCGGCATGTGCGGATGACACATCTGCAACGAAATGTGTATTCCTTTTCGGCGCCGTTTTTCAGTCCATGCCCCTGAGTGACGTCGCCGCTGGCACGTGTTGTGATTGTGTCTCTATGCCTTTTTGCTGTTTGGAGCAAACTCACTGGGGGCTATAAAAAGACTTCATTCACACACAAACTCTGTGACTAGCGTTAGGCTGTCTCCCAGGGGCTATCCAATATCTGTCCAGTTCGGAAGTAAATAAACCCTCCCCCTTCCCAATTTTATAATCAAGTTTGCATTTCATTATAGTTATAAACACATCTAGACAACAATGTAATAATCTTATTTTAATACAAATAGGCATGAACAAATATACTTTAACTGCATCTGCCAAAAACGTTGTTTTAGTGGTCGTTTAATACAAACAATTACTGTGCCCACGAACCTCAAACTTGGCATTTTAAACTGTACAACAGTAAAGAAAACTACATGTACCAGCACAAAAGTAATAATAATGATAGGAACACAGGACAAATACTTACTTTTTTTAAGCACTTTCCTGATCCTTCTATACTGATCGTGCTCCCTCAGTTTCAGGTCTGACCAGTGTTTCCTCAATTGCTCCTTGGATCGTCGTACCCCAAAATTCTTGTGCAGACTTCTCACAACTTTAGTCATGATCTTGGCCTTTCTCACATTAGTGTTTCTGTAAGGTCCATACTTCCCATCATAGTCTGCCCTCTTCAATATGTCCACCATCTCTACAAGATATATTTGAGGCCTTATATCTCCTCCTGGATCTGGAATTGCCTTGCTCCAAGCTTTCCTCGTTGTTGCTGCTCTCTGCACGCACCTGCTGTATCTCCGCCATGTGCTCTCCCACTGTCCCAAAAGAGAAGAGGAGGGAATACACTAGAAATAAGGACAGGGGAGGAGTTTCACGCATGTGCAGTGTATATAAAGCATAACACACGTGCGTCCTTTGTACGATCTGTGAGTGGAGCATGGAGGATTGTAAGCGCCAATCGTGCAAACTAAGGTACAATTTTAACTTGGGGCTTCAGTGGTTAGTGGCCTATACTGCTTTTGACAGAGGTGGATGCGGTAAAGATCCAAGCTATCTATGTGTGACAAACCAGCCTATATATGTGTGACAAGCCAGCAGCCCCAGTGCCGGGTAGGCACTCTTTAATGTAAGGAGCCACTTGGCTGTTGCTTTTATTCATAAATTTTAATAAACAGTATCACGCTATGAATGTTTTTTGATTGTTTTGCATATCCTGCCCTATACTCTGGGGAAGAGGGTTCTTTGTACATCTCCAAGCCATACATATATGCGAGCAGGCATAAACCTGCCAAAGCGAAGTCAAATACATCTGGTAAGCAGCTCTCCTATCTGCTCACGTTGGGTGTTGTTATTGATGTGGTGAAGGATTGCTCACTATCAAGTTTAGCAAATAAGATCACCTTGCATTAATTTTCTGGAATTGGATTATCATGTTTTTTCTTTTTCTTGGGACTGTAATTTTTCAGCACATGTATATTTGTATATTTATATTTTTATTTTCTCATCATAAGAATTTTGCACTGAGTGTTTTACATGGTTTTTCTATGGTCTAGATATGCTTATTCATTCATATTTGTTGTATGGTATGTCAATGTGGATGATCTAACTAGCGCCCCCTATCTCCCGTTTTTCTATACTGCTTATAGATTGAGGCCTATATTGGGACAAGAGTAGGAGAGTTTAGCCTGACATTAGGGTTTGTCTTGTGTTGTGTCTTGCAGCTAAAATGGTGGATAATTTCACTGACCCGGAGTTCCTGTCCAAATTCCTCGACATGTACAGGGAGCTGCCATGTCTCTGGCAAGTGACATGCAGAGACTACTCCAACAAGCAAAAGAGAAAGGCAGCGCTGGATAAACTGTTGAATTGGTGAAGCCGGTGTATCCCACATCAACTATTTGAAGGCCAAAATTGGTAGCCTGAGGAGCACAAATAATAGGGAGCGCAAAAATGGTCCAGTATTCCTTGAGATCAGGAGCAGCAGATGATGTATATGTACCCAGGCTGTGGTACTACGACAGACTGCCTTTTTTTGTCAGACCAGAGTGAACTCAGGCCATCTCTATCTACACTTCCTTCCACACTTCCTTCCACATCAGCTGAGGCTCCTGAAGTCCAACCTGGGCCTTCCACCCAGGAAGATGTGGAGGAGCCCAGCTTGAGCCAGGTATAGCATTGCTTAATATATTTCTTGTCAAAAATTTAATGATGTTAACTAGATGCTATTATTGATCACTAGTTTCTGATTTAACAAAGTGGTTTACATATCAATAGACAATAGTAGCCAAAAATGATTGGGACAAGAATGAAAAATGCTGGGGTCAGAATGATAGTCTTTTCTATTTGTTAACATTCAATTTGCAACAGTCATGAGCTCAAAATTGTGTGTGATTGATGAACAAAAAACTAAAACTATGTACCATTTTCATACACAGGAACATCTCAGCCAGGAGGTGGCCATGGCAAGCAGCCTTATGGAATCCCAGGTTCCTCCCCTCCGCCCTCCAACCAAAAGGACCAGGAAGCCGAGGAACCTGGAGGAGTCATGAGTTGTTTGGATGTGTGACAGCAAGTAAACTCGAACACATGGAGGAGGGTGAATGCCTGGTCTGTGAGGAAATCATTCTTCAGGCCCTAAACAAGGGGATGAGGGGCCAACTCACAAATCAAATCCACCTGTGTGAGTTGGACCATACTCCTCCACCACCTCCAGCAACACCACCAACACCACGGCCACCCAACCCACCACAGAAGCATGGAAGGAAGTGTGGAAGGAAGTGTGGAAGGAAGTGTTGAGAGGGATGGCCTGGGTTTGGTGTGGTCTGGCAAAAGACGCAGGCTGTTGTAAGACTACGGCCTCGGGACATATATGTCATCTGCTGCTGCTCCTAATCTCTTGGAGTCTTGGACCATATTGGGCTCCCTATTAAATGGACTCCTCAGGTTACCAATTTTGACAGTCAAATAATTGATGTCTGCCCTGGGATACAAAGGCTTCACCAATTCCAACTGTTTCTCCAGTGTTGCCTTCCTCTTTATTTTGTTATGACCCCTATTAAATTTCAAATTTTTGTTGACAAATACTTGGCTATGTGTTTTACTTCAAAAAGGACAATTTGTTTGTGAGTAGGCAGGTACATTTCAAAAATACAATGTCAAATTAACAAGGGACACCAACATAGTTGTATCTCTTTGAGGTTAAAAAATACAAGATAATAATGGTGTTGTGGTAACTTGACACAATGATATTGAGATCACTAGAGAAAAATAAAAATAAAAATATTCTGGAGATCACGAGAAAAAACAAATGAAAAATATGGAGATCACTAGAAAAAAAAAAAAAGATTATTCTTGAGATCACGAGAAAAAAAAAATATGGAGATCACTAGAAAAAAAAAACAAAGATTATTCAGGAGATCACGAGAAAAAAAATCAGTTTGTCAGAACTCTGTGAATATCAGCAGCAAAGCAATTTAATTATTAAAGCATTATAAAGAAGAAGAGAATTTGCTGCATTGAGAGATTTCAAAATGTGCCACAGGATGAATGTGCTATCTCCATTACAAACGCTAGTTTTACAAGACCGAGCGCTTCCGGCTCGTACTTGATTCAGAGCATGCGTGAATTTTTGTGCGCAGACTTGTGTACACACGATTGGATTTTCCGACAACAAAGTTTTGTTGAGAAGGAAGATGCCTCAATGGAGATAAATACATATTGATAGGGCCGGGTACCATCACCCCTAATTGACAATGGTATAGAAAAGGGTTGTCTGGAGCTACTCCAACAAATGCCCCAAGACAAAAATGGAAATGGACTATCTCGGTACCCAGGGATGAAGCGATTGAATATAAAAATTAAGTTTTATTATACAAAAACAGTTTTTACACATAGATACAAAAGATAATTTAAAAACATAATTGCATACAGAAGCAAAAAAGTTTTTTATACAGACTTTACAAAGCAAGAACCACACAGAATAGTGGAGCTTCTGAAGATGTAGGTCCAATTTGGGTTCCTCTACATGTTTTGAGAATAAATTCTCTTCCTCGGGAGAAATTGGCCTAATATATCTAGAGAAAAAATACAATTCTTTGTTGATTTTTCACAAAATATAGAAATTATTTAACAAGAGAGGGGGGAGGAAAAAAGAGTAGATATTCTTATACAATAAACACACAATTTTGCACTTTACTTTTTGGGACATTTATGTTTTACTTCGTTGGATGTTTTTGCACATTTGTCACCTTGTATAGAGTATGGGGCACAGACCCATTTGATTGGAATACTCCATTGCACCTTGTCACTTTTTTGAGCATTGTTTGCACACTGTTTTTATTATCTCTTTATTTATATATGTATTGCACTATATGATTAACGTCTTTTATTGCCAGGTTTACTAAATTGCTAGGAGGTTATATTTATATTTATTGACTTTCACGGCCGTGATATATTTATTTTATTAATTTATCACATTAGCTAATTTTGCTGTGTATTGTCATCTATCACGTTTTTAATCAAGGTCTTATTTTATCCTCTGTATTTGGTTTAAGATATAAGATGTGACTCTGAGACTTTTTTACACACATTTTTTTGACACATGTTTGTATAGTGAGGATTAGTGCTGCACCACTTATCTATACGTATTTACTCTGAAGGTCAGGTGTGTACCCGAATCGGTGCTAGCAGCTCTTCCAGTTGTAGCCGTCTTCCATATCTGATAGCGCGGGAATAACTTTATTATATATAATAAATACACAATACTTGTCAGGAAGGTGAGAAAGAAGGGGTGGAGTGGGGGAGAGGGGAGAAAAGACAATACTTGGAGTAAATTGATAGAGCTGAGTCTAGCTTACCTTAAAGACACAGGTGGGGTCACGGGCGGCAAAGTGTGAGGCACCCAAAGAATTGGGTAATCCCCCCACGGAAGAAAAGGGAGACACTGTATAGGATGCAGTTGCTGAAAAATATTGGCATGGAAGTTATGAGCCATAATAAGTGGATTGGTGACACTCAAGTGCAGGGGAAAATTGGATACCGAAGGGGGAAAGTGAGGTGGGAAAGGGGGGGGTTGGGTGAACAAGGGGTGAGAGAGGAAGAGAAAGGGGGAAAGGGGGGTTGGGGGGGACAAAAGAGGGGGAGGAGTGGCGAGATGGGAGATGGATAAACAATTATGAAAAAAGGGTGTGAAAAGGGGAAGGGAAGGTGGATGGGGGGAGGAAGGTGAGGATGAGTGGAGTGTTGAAGGAGGGGGAAATGAGAGGGGGTATGAGGGACGGAGGGAGGGGAAAGAAACAGTGAGCAGGAGAGTGTAATGGAAATTAAAATAAGTGAATAAAAGGAAAAGGAGAGTGAAAGGGGAGGGAAAAAAGCAAAACGGGAAAAGTGTGTTGAGAGAAAGGAAGGTGAGAAAGAAGGGGGGAATGAGGGACAGGAGAGGAAAGAAAGAAGCAAAGAAACAGAAAGAGGGGGGTGAAAAAAGGGGGAGGGGGTTTGGAGGGAAAAAGGGAAGCGGGGAGAAGGGAAAGGGGGGAGGGAAAGGGGGAAAAAGGGGGAAAAAAGAAGGGGGGAGGGAAGAAGAAGAGGGAGAAAATGAAAGTGAGGTGGAAGTGGAAGTGTAGTTCCTATGACAACGTCCAATAGGACGAAACGTACGTCGGAAGGCAGACGCGCTGACGTCATCGTTTCCACCTTACAGTGAACGGGTGTATGCAGGCCGGCCGGCTGATTTTTATATGCTGTTACTCGCTATTTGTAGTAAGTGCGCTATTTTTATTCTCAAATAAACTGTTTTATACGGATTCACACTATGGAGAATATACTTCTTATTTCCCTGGGTGTCCAATGTTGAATATTCGACCTTTCTATTGGTGGATTCCGGACGATCCTCCTCCATGCTGAGATCGCTGTTGGTGTCCCCACGGAGTGGATTTCGAATATAAGCTTCAATATAGCTTACCTCTGGTAAGCACATATTGTTATAGGTGGTGGATTTCTGTTCACGTGATACCTTTTCACTACAAGTCTTCAATCACTATTGGTGGATTTGTTCTACACTAAGGACTGTCGATTTTCTGTGCCATTTCAAATTTACAGACTTTTTGGTTTCTGTCACTTGCCTAATTTGCATTTAGTGTTTCACGATAATTTCGGTTGTATCAAGTCATTTGATTGTTATTATGTTGCTATTTGGGTTCACATATGTAATTAATAGGTGAATGTAACACAATTTCTGTGTCATTTCATATATTTATTATTTTTTTAGCACAGTCTTTTTAATTTTATTTTTATAGCGCAGTTCTTTTGATTGCTTTATCTATTTTGATTCTTTGTACCTGAGGATTAGGACTGCAGCTTGGGGGGTGTAGGGAAGCGCGGTGATTTTTTATGATTTCCTAGAAAATGAAAGTGAAAATATGGTGTGATGTGAAAAATCAAAAGTTAAGTGTTCAGAAATAAATGAAAAAAGGGAATGGATTGAGACGAGTGAAGGGAAGGGAGTAGGGGAGAGGGACAACCAAGAACCTGGTGGTGTGTGAAGGAAGTGAAATAGGTGAAAAAAAAAAACGTGAGTGGAAACTTCAAATGCTGAAATATGACCCACCAACTGTATGTCTGGTAGTGTGTACGGCCTGGGGGTCAATAAAGACACTCCAACCCAGAGTCAATGCAGTGTTGCTGACAGGGGTTTTCCCCTTGATAAGTAGAGCACTGAAGCTAGTGCCACAAGGTGCTTTCCAAGCAAGCAACAGCTTAAAAGAGAGATGTAGAGCACGGGCATAAGCAAATACACTCCTGCACATGTAAGTAGATTGGTAGTGAAAGCAAAGCAGCTGAGCTGTGGGGTGTCACATAAAAGATTTTTTACCTGTCAGATGCTGGGTGGAGCGTGGTCCCCGGGTATCGGCCGTCTGCAATAGGTGGCCACTATAGCTGTAGCTATATAGCGTCTCCAATCAGGGGAACATTGGCGTGCCGGAAAACACCGGCGGCCGACGTCACCTGACCAGTCCCGCCCACAGTGCGCACGCATTGACACACACGGAGGGCTGCCGTGGTAACGACGCCGTTGTATGTGGTCATAGCGTGCGCGCATGTGACCCGCGTCTAGGAGGCACAATGCCACCAATCAGGGAAGAGGGGGAAGGACCAACCATTGTTGGAGACCCGCCCCCCAATGGTAGGACACATGTCTGCCGCTTGGGGGAGGCAACCTGTAGGTATATTGCAGGCACGGTTGATGTGGAAATCATCAAACAGGCCTAGATATGACGAACAGTCAGGTGATTACAATTAGTTTGAATCAATTAATTACAAACACAATTACAGTGTGAGGCACCCAAAGAATTGGGTAATCCCCCTGTGGCGGGCACGGGAGACACTGTATAGGATGCAGTTTCTGAAAAATATTGGCATGGAAGTTATGAGCCCTCCTCTGTTTGATGTGTAGAACTGCTGACCCTTATTATGATGGCTCAATTTCCCTTTTCCACTTTTGGCCCTTCTCTTCCCCTCTCCCCTACTTCCTCCCCCCTCCTTCCTCCCTCTTTCTGTTTTGCTTTCTTTCCCTTCCCTTTCTCTTTCTTCCCCCCTTGCCCTTTTTTAGCCAATTTTATTCCATTCTTTCACCCCATGACTACGCCGATTGCTCCGATGCTATAAAGGATACAACACATATGCTTAATGAACATTATGTCTATTTTTAGGATCTATCTTTTATGTAAGATCCTGATTGGTGAGATTGTTGACTGATTGTGTTTGCAATTAATTGATTCAAACTAATTGTAATCGCCTGACTGTTCATCATATCTAGGCCTGTTTGATGATTTCCACATCAACCATGCCTGAAATATACCTACAGCCTCGCTACCTCTTTGCTTATATTATTGTATTTATGTGGCTGAGTCTGCCCTGCCTTTGAAGAGGATGGCGTGAGGTGGTTGCCTCCCCCAAGCGGCGCACATGTGTCCTACCATTGGGGGGCAGGTCTCCAACCATGGTTGGTCCTTCCTCCCTCTTCCCTGATTGATGTTTTTCACATCACCCTTTTGTTTTTTCACATCACATCATTTTTTCACTTTCATTTTTTCCCTCTTCTTCTCCCCTCCCCCCTTCTTTTTTCCTCTTTTTTCCTTTCCTTTCCTGCCCCTTCCCCCTCCCCCTTTCTTTCACCCCCCCTCTTTCTGTTTCTTTCCTTCTGTCTTTCCTCCCCTGTCCCTCACCCCCCCCCTTCTTTCTCACCTTCCTGACAAGTATTGTGTATTTATTGTATAAGAATGTCTACTCTTTTTTCCTCCCCCCTCCCTTGTTAAATAATTTCTATATTTTGTGACAAAATCAACAAAGAATTGTATTTCTCTCTAGATGTATTAGGCCAATTTTATTTACGAAACATGTAGAGGAACCCAAATTGGACCTACATCTTCAGAAGCTCCACTATACTGTGGGGTTCTTGCTTTGTAAAGTCTGTATAAAAAAACGTTTTTGCTTCTGTATGCAATTATGTTTTTAAATTATCTTTTGTATCTATGTGTAAAAACAGTTTTTGTATAATAAAACTTAATTTTTATATTCAATCGCTTCATTCCTGGGTACCGAGATAGTCCATTCCCATTTTTGTCTTGGGGTATTTAATGGAGTAGCTCCAGACAACTCTTTTCTATAACAAAGTTTTGTTGGCAGAAAATTTGAGAACCTGCTAGCAAACATTTGCTGGCAGAAAGTCCGGCAGCAAATGTTCGATGGAGCATACACACGCTCGGACTTTCTGACAACAAGCTCACATCCAACATTCCCCATTGGAAAATCCGACCGTTTGTACGCGGCATAACAGGCACTTACAAATAGGCTTCATTAGACCTTTTTGCTTTCTACAGAATCACAAAAGGCAAAAAAACTAAGAAACACATTTAGAAAATACTAAATCCTTTCATATTAATAAAGTGGTCATTTCTTAAGATTATACAGTATCATATTGTATATATGACTCAATGAGAGATTGGTCATCATCCTTCTGGTGGCCCTGCCTGTTATTGTCCCTGTCTTTGTACAGGAATATATTTTGAACAAAAAAAATTACCTTCCTAGCAGTTATTATGGGCTGATATTTGCCAGTGGCCAGTGTGCTAATCTATCCTGCTGGCGACAATTTTCTCTATTTTGGCCTGCTACCAATTGTCTACATTTTTAAATGGAAACTGGGGTCTGGTTATCCAGGGGTAGTGCTGCTTCAACTTTTATTTTTACTGTTATACAAATTCTACTTAATTTTGTCTAGTGATTGACACCAGACAAAATTTTCTAAATCAAATGCTGCAGTTAAACCTGGGTTAGGAGGTAAGGTGAAGCCAATGGCATATGGGCTAGAGTTGAGAATAAGCACTGAATTAAATACCATCATCCATTCCCAAATAAAAGATCTAGTGACATAGCAATCAAGGTGTAGATACTGCGAACAGACCACGTAAAAGGCCAATCTTAATTTTCATATTGTCATATCATATCATATTAATGTCTCCATGAGTGGAGGTATTAGGAGAACATATGTCAATGGTCTGCTGCAGTCAGAATGTAGCATTTTCTCAGTGTCTCCCTGAGTTACACTGAAAGTTAGTGGCAGGTCAAAATGTGAGAGGTGGCAGCAGGGGGCTGATTTAGTTATGTATACATACAGCTGAGGAATTTATATGATTGTGTCATCTATGAGCTAGCAGTTCAACAAGCAGACTCTGACCCTGGATAATGTCTAATCAGATGACACTGTTTTTTTGCTGAGAAAAAGAGGTAATCAATATCTGTACATGTTACACGTATGTATTACTTAGCTTGTATGCAATGAAACATGAAAAAATATACTGTAACTGATGTTAGCTCTGCTTTAATAATATACTAAAAACATGTTTGTTTTTTTGCATCATATCATTGCTGCTACTGTAGTAAATTAAAAATTGGCACAATAAATTACAATGAAAAATGTGCTTATATTAGAATTGAAAAATGAATTATTTCTACCATTTTTCTTTAAGAGCTGCTAGACCTTTAAGCAGTTTCTTGATATAAAGTATAGAAATGGGAGTAAAGGAACAAGATCTTTCCTAATTTTTAATACTTTTCATTACAGACAAGCTGCAGACATAAAAACTGTCTTGCCGGCAATCTTTTCTTTTTTTTTCACTACCAATTAATAAAACCTACAGCACTGAAGTGCCGTCCGTGTGTCAGTTCTCTCTGAACTACCTATATTTACCCCCTGAAAGTGAATACCTTATCAGGTCCAGGATATCAAAGGAGAAAAGGATCAAAGAGTTTTTAATAAGGAACCTGGTGTTTGCAGAACCTTCACTTTCATGTAGCCTGTTTTGTTCAAATTCTAAATTTTTGGTTTTCCACAAAAGATGACATTTATGAAAACTATTGGTACCAATATTGTCATGTGCAAGCCTTTGATTACACGCCATGTACACCTTAGTCAAACAAAAGTACGCCACCTCCTTATGTTTGATCAGCTTTGTTATGTATTTTTCTTTCTTTCCTATTTAACTGTTTAGATGTCAGATTGAGCTGTATAAATCTCCCTGATACATCCACACCATTTTAGACTGTTTTAACAGTTTTTTAGTTGTAAGTAATGTATACACATTTCCAGAACAGCAAAAATATTTGACAGCATGTGAGAATTAAAATATTGTTATTTTTTTCACATTGTATTATATAACTTTCAAATTTTTAAGACCCATTAACTCATACAGAAATTTAAAATGAAAGAGAATATCATTGTATCCTATTTTTTGAAGCATGCAATCAGGGAATGAAAAACTATTGTTAAAATATTATTTTTTAATATATTAAACAGTTAATCATTTTTTAAAATCTCTGTTGAGAAAAATTACAGATGTGAAAGATTTATGTGCACGTTTCCAGCACCATGTTCAAAATGCACTGCAGTTGTTATCTGCAGTGGGTTTCAATGTTTTTTTTTTCTTTTACTATTTAATATTTAAATTATTTTTATTCATTTTAGCAAAGAGTTGCAAAACACAGTACATCACCATAAAAATCCAAGGCAGTATTAATTTAATTAACTAACAAAAAAAGAAAAATGCAAAGGACATTTAAATCTCAAACACAACATAAATACAATAACAAACATATATAAAAGGTGTATCTCCTAGGACCTTATCATAATAACCATACTGTATGTATATCATAATTCTTCCACAGACAGGAGGCAAGAGGCAACGTAAGAGGTGGGGGCACCCCACATCTAAATGCAAAAACTCCAACCGGTCTTCCAGGGGTTACCAGGCTTCTCTACCTAATCCTTGCTCCCTATATTGGCCACCACTATCCCCTTATCCTCCCCCCTTCATTAACCCCAATCACCCCTTGTCATAACCAGATAATAAAAAAAACATAATAGAAAAAACAAACAAACATTTGTGATAATTTAGGGGGGGCAAAAACTAGGGAGAGTTACACCTCCCCAATTCTACCCTTACCTTCCCTCATCATACTCCATACCCATCCTTTTTATCCCTCTCTTTATAAATACCCATTCAGGCCCAGTATGGGCATTCTTTATCCGTAAGCCTATTCACTATTCCAAATTGCTGTGAAAAAAAAAAAATGATTTTAATATTCTCCAAACCATGAACCCCACACCATAAAAAGATTATATGGGGAGAGGAGAAAGTGTATCCCAGGATTGGCAGGAAAATAAAACTCATCGCCTGACTCACCCAGCAGAGGCAAAAAAAAAGCGTGGGGGTGGGAACTCAGCGTAGCGGGAAACAAGTGCCCATGCAGGGCTCATTTCATTTCCCATCCACTATCTCTTTTATATATTATGGCATTTCCTCCACTGCTCCCTCTCTTCCCTCCTTCAATATATTTTCATTACCCACATATCCTATGTAAACCAAAGACTGTTTAAACTCAAACCAGGTTTTCCAAATTTCATAGAATTTCGAATAGGAATCATTTTGTAAATCTATCAACTCTTCCATTAATCTGGTTCTATCTACCTCTCTAAACTATTCCAACACAGTTGGTATTTTCTTTGATTTCCAATATTTCAGGATCAATACCTTTACTGCATTCAACAAAGAAGGAATGATAGACATTTTATATTTTTTCCTTGTTGCATGAAATAAAGATTGCCAGGGGTCTTGCCCAATTTGAGAATTTCTAATCATCTTAATTATGTTTAAAATTTTCTCCCAGTATAGCTGAATCTTTGGGCAATGCCACCAAATATGCGCACACTCTCTCCAACACTCAGATGACAGTACTGAATTGATCTTGTGTAATTTGGATGGAACATAATGGGGGTCATTTACTATAGCGCTGCGGCATGAATTAGCACAAATTAGCGCTATTTAGCGATAATCACACTAATTAGCACTAAAACTGTATTCACTATAGCGTTGATAAAAAAAATACTCCAAAAATCGAATTTACTATAGTTCCCTGAAAACAAATAGCGCCCAAACCTGGGGCGCCCCTACTCTGCTAAAACCTGGAGAATTGCACATGGAAATACTGTTTAGAGCATGATATAATTGGCTAAATGGTACTGAAATATGCGGTATATTGTTTAATGATAATCTGCTTTTAAACTATGTGAAAAAATTATTTCTACACTGAAATATCTTTAAAAGTCTGAAAAGAGATAAATTCCCTGTTTATGTACAACTAAGTACAAACACAACTGAGCATGCTCAGACCTGCAAACAGCTCTCATTTTTGCCCCCATGGCTTTTTTACAAGGCGCTATAGTAAATACCAAAATTAGTGCTGGGCTATAATGCGTTTTTGAGAATGAAAATTGCCGCTATTATAGTCCAATGCAAGTTTCAGCCATTGATTCTAATGGTACAATTGTAACTTCCCCAAATAAATACTTTTAATGTTGACATGAAATGTATCTTTCTTTGAAAAAAATGTTCCTTGCAACAATGTTGCTGCTTCTATTTTGTTTTTTTCTCATCTATTTTGTTTTTAAGAATGCTAGAATGTGGCATGTTTTGATATTTTGTTCAAATATATTTTTCACTGTCACTTTCACTTGTTACTCCCCATCTCACAAAAATCTTTACCTAAACTCACACAGGTGTCTTTACAAACCACAAACAATACCATTGCTGATGCAAATTTAAAATGGGTCACAATTTTGTGTGTTTTTTATTATTTCCAAATAGTCATAATTTGAACCCAAAAAATGTGATATGTGTACCAACATCAGAAATCAAAATGAAATTCCCAAAAATTAGAGGGTAACATCACTATTCTACACTCACCCACCAAATATCGCAGAATAAATCAAGAAGAATAACTCTTGAGTAATGTAATTCCACCACCTATATGTCCAAAGAAATGCAGGACATGTGTATTTATGTGTAGGAGGTTTCCACATGAGGTGCCTCTGTGGCTTAGAGGTTAGAACTTCTGCTTAGCATCTCTGAGGGTCTGGGTTCAAATCCCAAGCATGCAGCTTCATGTAGAGAAGGTGTCTCATCGCCTTATGTTGTTAAATATGACTCAGGTCCTAAAACTATGTCTAAATGTAGTATTTATGTGTAGGAGGGTTCCACCACCATTGTAAATCTTGCCAGATACACTATCTAGCCAAAAGTATTGGGATGCCTGCCTTTACACACACATGAACTTTAATGGCAGCCCAGTCTAAAGCCTGGTACACACGATCAGATTGTTGGTCAAACGAGCGTCTGATTTTTGTCAAAAGGGCGTGTGCCTGGATCTTGTCTTGCATACTAACGGTACAAAATTGTCGACCGACAAATACAAACGTAGTGACATATTACGAGAAATTTCAACTCTTGAGTGCCACCCTTTGGGCCCCTTCTGCTAATTTTGTGTTTGGTGAGAATTGATTCCAAGCATGCGTGTTTGTACTTTCAACTTTTGTGTGACAGACTTGTTTACTGATCATCAGAAAATCTGACAACAAACCGTTGTCCGCTGAAAATTTACTAGCATGTCATCCAACATTTGTTGGCAGAAAGTTGGATAATAATTGTCAAAAAGAGCGTACTAACGGTCAGATTTTAGGACAACAGTCTGTCAACAGACAATTTCCTGCCCACAATCTGATCGTGTGTACGAGGCTTTAGCCTGTAGGGTTAAAATTTGATTTGGCCCAACCTTTGCAGCTATAAGAGCTTCTGGGAAGGCTGGGAAGGCTGTCCATAAGATTTAGTGTGTCTGTGGGAGTGTTTGACCATTCTTCCAGAAGCGCATTTCTGAGTCCAGGCACTAATGTTGGATGAGAAGGCCTGGCTCGCAGTCTCTGCTCTAATTCATCCAAAAGTTGTTCTATCGCGTTAAGGTCAGGACTCTGTGCAGGCCAGTCAAGTTCCTCCACCCCAAACTTCCTCATCCATGTCTTTATGGACCTTATTTTGTGCACTCTTGTCCAGTCATGTTGTAACAGGAAGGGGCCATCCCCAAACTGTGCCCACAAAGATGGGAACATGAAATTGTCCAAAATGTCTTGGTATGCTGACGCCTTAACAGTTCCCTTCACTGGAACTAAGAGGCCAAGCCCAACCTCTGAAAAACAACCCCACATCATAATCCCCCCTCCACCAAATGATTTGGACCAGTGCACAAATCAAGGTCCATAAAGACATGGAAGAATGATATAAAAAAAGGAAAACGTTTTGGGACTTTAAATGAGTCTAGCACCAAAGGGATGCTCACCTCCATCCCGGTCATTGGTTATAAAAAAAGAAGGAGAAGTGGGACTTTAAATGAAGCACACAGCAGCACAACGCAGGTCAAGTGACCAAAATTCATTTATTTGGTATAATCCATGGTGTGTAAAAAACATTTCGGGCATCCAACCTCTAAAATGCTGTGGGCATCAAGCCTCTATATAATAAACCATAGATTGATTATACATAAAATACACATAAGTTGCACAATAAGTCATGATCCATTGTCACACAGAGAGCAAAGATAACAATCAACATACATGTGTACAATTGTTACTGTGATTAGACCCAAAGAGAGCCATGAAAATTAGGACAAATAATTCAAATAATAAAAAGGATTAAATGCCATGACAGATACTTATGGAGGTAAATGGAATCATTGAAATCTTGGTGTTCCATGATATGTGAAGATTGGTAATAATCAAAGCTCTACGCGTTTCGCGGTATAGCAACCGCTCATCAGGAGCATACGTCATGGGATGATTCTAAAAAATATATTTTTTTTATAAATAAAAAAATATTTTCAGTAAATAAACAGGAAATGAAAAAAGATTTTGTATACAAATATTTTACTTGTATGAAATGAATTAAAGGTTGTGCGTCCAAACTCAGGTCTGCATCAGCGATCCAGTGAAACAGTATCCAGAATCACAGAAAGCTGCAATGCAAAGCCGCCCGACGCCAGGGCGTTCTGCGGGAATGAGAACAACAGCCATAGGCATAACCATTGCTGGTAGGTGCACTGAGCGTGGGATGCGGACCTCCGTGTGGGAAATCTGAATGGAACAAATCATAGTAATGTGTGTGGGTGTGTGAATGTTAATTTTTTTTTTTTTTATAAAAAAATATATTTTTTAGAATCATTCCATGACGTATGCTCCTGATGAACGGTTGCTATACCGCGAAACGCGTAGAGCTTTGATTATTACCAATCTTCACATATCATGGAACACCAAGATTTCAATGATTTTATTTACCTCCATAAGTATCTGTCATGGCATTTAATTCTTTTTATTATTTGAATTATTTGTCCTAATTTTCATGGCTCTCTTTAGGTCTAATCACAGTAAAATTTGTACACATGTATGTTGACTGTTATCTTTGCTCTTTGTGTGACAATGGATCATGACTTATTGTGCAACTTATGTGTATTTTATGTATAATCAATCCATGGTTTATTATATAGAGACTTGATGCCCACAGCATTTTAGAGGTTGGATGCCCGAAATGTTTTTTACACACCATGGATTATACCAAATAAATGAATTTTGGTCACCTGTGTTGTGCTGCTGTGTGCTTCATTTAAAGTCCCACTTCTCCTTCTCTTTTTTTTTATAACATGGAAGAATGAGTTTGGGGTGGAGGAACTTGACTGGCCTGCACAGAGTCCTGACCTCAACACAACACAACACCATGGTGATGAATTATAGAGGAGACTGTAAGCCAGGCCTTCTCGCCCAACATCAGTGCCTGACCTCACAAATGCACTTCTGGAAGAATGGTCAAACATTCCCATAGACACACTCCTAAACCTTTTGTGGACAGCCTTCCCAGAAGAGTTAAAGCTGTTATAGCTGCAAAGGGTGGGCCAAATAAATTTTGAACCCTATGGACTCAGACTGGGATGCCATTACAGTTTATGTGCATATAAAGGCAGGTGTCCAAATAGTTAGGCCAATATATTGTATATTGCTTCTGACACTGAGCATGGCTATGGACTTAGGGCTGGTTCACACCACAGAGATGAACACTACATGTGTGAGGCTGCCCACTGGCTAAGTGGGTAGCAATTCCATCTGGCAGCACTGGGGTTGCTGGTTTAACTTCCAAACATGCTAATGCTTGTGTTGAAGTTTATTTGTTCTCCCTGTGTGGGTTTCTCACCACAATCCAAAGACATGCTGGCATTTAATTTGTCTTCTGTCAAAATAGTCTCTAACGTAAGAAAGTTAGTTTTGGACTTTAGATTGGAAGCTCATTGCAGCCAGGGACTCATGGTAATGTTTGTTAGCACTAATCATGCCCAGGGACTTGGACACTTAAAATTATAGGGTTTACACTGCCCAGTTACATATGCTTAGAAAACTGCTGCTTTGTTTAAGTGCATGCAAATGAACTTCGATCTTTGGCCTGTAGTTGGAGATTTGATGCACATAGCCAAGGGCTAACACAGTTGCAAATAGTATTATGTGTTCCTGCTCATCAGGTGCACTTTAGACATACATGAAGAGACAGATTGAAAGATACTGGTGGGCATGTACTTGCATGTCAGTGTGCTAACAATACAACCTTATATAAAGGACTGCAGTGGGGGGTTCGTTTGGCCTGAGAAGTGGCCAGGTTTTTTTCTGTGATTTGTGGGACAGAAGGAATGATATTGTGCATATTGACAAACTCCCAACTCGGGCTGTTTGTTGAAATTCTTGTGTATTTCTTCTATCAAAAGTGGGTTATGGGGCCATGCTGTCAATGTGTGTGTATTCCTGTCTGAACAAGCATTCATGGTTTGGGAGCATCTGCTGACCTTCTACTCTTTGATTTCATTGCTTAATTGTGTACACAGAAATGCAGCTTCCAACAGAATATACTCCCCAATGTATGTGTGTGGATTGTGGGGTGGTAGTGAGTGTTATAGTTTGAATATGTGCCCTTTTTAATATTATGTTGGAATGCTTTGTAAGAATGACTGTTAAGTATGTTTCTATAGTCTTGCAGATAAAAATGTGATCATTATACACTGAAAGTGAAGCTGTGGCCACGCTAAGGTTTAGACAAATTTTAGATTGTACGCTCCTATGAGCAGGGCCCTTAAAACCCAATAGCTAACTGTTTTGCTAAATGTAGCATCATATATCCTGTAGAATATATATATTTTTTATGCAAGTAAATGTACATAATTTTGTTTCTGCTGGCAAAATAAAAGTACGTCATTGAGCTTGTTGTTTTTTTCTCTTTCCTTTCTTCTTTTGGGGGTGGTGGTTTTGGGGAAGTGCAATATCTTACTTATACCCATAGAAATTATAAGATATAATTGTGGACCACAAAACAAATCTCTTCAGCACACCTGCAAGTAAATGATAAAGGTGTTTAGGTGGAGTCTTCATATGTTGCAGGTAATGAATTCAGCTGGTGGATAGGTAGTGTTGTATGTATCACCGTCTTTATCGGTGCGGCGCTGCAATTTCCAAAAGTAGTTTCTGTACTACTTTTGGCAACTTTGGGGTGTGATTTCTATTGACATCTGCACAGATGTCTCTGAAATTCCCCCCCGCAGTCGGGATTGACATGCTGGAATGAAACTGTGAGTTCAGCTGAACTCGCACGATTTCCTCCCACTGTCAGTGTGAACCAGGGCTCAAACTGAACCTTTGTCTTTGTAATTCACCTGCTGCAATCCCAGGGACACTATTTCTTGTCAAACACCCTTAAGTTTGCCTTCAAATATCATTATATGTAGAAATACAGATTTGCATATCTGCAAATAAATGCGATCAAAAGAGCGTGGTTTCGGGGGCATGGCTAGCCGCAGAGTGGGATGGAAGCTTGAGTTACGAGCTCCGCTCCATAGCTGGGGTATACAGCGACACACAGCTACAAGCTTCTCCCCTCTCCCCGAGTAGCGAGGGGAGAGCAGCGGGACATGAACCGGCATGTCAGGGAGGCGTAATCCGCTGCCACAACCCGGCTGCCTGACTGAATATTTCGGCCTCATGGAACAGAGACATAAGCAAGATGGCGCCAGCCACTCTCCGTTCCCAGCAGCACAGCATGGCCGTACGAGCAGCACACACCGTCAGCAAAGTGCAGAGCTAACAGGATCGAGGGACACAGAAGACATGGATAGTCTCCCTCCTCCAGCGTCAGATCCAACAGCTGCACAGCAGGACAGAGGTAAGAGACTCACCTCTTCTCCTTGCAACTCACCTAACAAAACTCCCCAGGCCAAAAAACACCATGGGAACTCCTCAGAATCCACTTCTCTCAGCGCCCTACACCTATCCTCCCTGGCAAATATTCCTGTAACTGACAACCCAGTGCCCACTTACTCTACAAAAAGATTTACACAGGGAGCTGCAGCTATCTTTATCACAAGCACGTGACAGGCTTGACTGTCTGGAAGACAGAGATGACACAACTGAGGAACTGAGTAAAGCTCATAATGAGCTTCTTGATGCGCATGATCATCATTCGGATGAGATCCTAAAAATTAAACTGAAGCTGGCAGACCTCGAGGACAGGTCCAGAAGAAAAAATATAAAATTCATAGGGATCCCCAAGTCAGTGCCACCCAATGAGCTCTAAAAATACCTACAGCAGCCCTTTATTACCCTGCTTCCTAATCTCTCTCCTCACGACCTACTCATAGATCGTGCACACAGAATCACAAAGCCAGACCACCTGCCAGCGAAGACTCCCAGAGATGTCCTAGCCAGAATACATTTTTTCCACATAAAGGAACAAATCCTTTACACGGCGAGGAATCTCAGACCCCTACCGGCACCCTACTCTAAAATATCCCTCTTTGTGGATCTGTCACCAGCTACTATTGAACTACGTAGAGCATATACCCCGTCACCTCAATTCTACAGGAGCATAAAATCATCTATTGTTGGGGATACTCCACCAAGCTTCTGGTCACCTACCAGCAAAAAAACAGTCCCAATTCTACTGCCTAAAGATGGATATAAAAAGCTAACTAACTGGGGCCTATTACCCATCCCTGCGACATCCCATCGGCCACACAATCGGGATGCATCTCCAACTTCTCCTTCTTAACGCCAACCAAACAAGGCGGATAAAACCTAATGTTACCTTAGGGCTACTAGTTCCCAGCTTAGATATATCCTGCTTGGTGGAATTATTAGTCTCCACCTCCCACCACTTTATAGTGTGCCGTGCACACTTAGTCAAACGTTCGCTTACAATTTTTCACTCAATACGTTATCTGAGAACTGTCTATATTGTTTTTCTTTTGTTTTTATTTCTAATAGTGTGAAGTAATTTCACTGATAGTTCATAATTAGGGATGAGCTTCGAGTCGAACTCATGTTCGACTCGAACACTCGGCTGTTCGCCAGTTCGCCGAACAGCGAACAATTTGGGGTGTGCGCGGCAAATTCGAAAGCCACAGAACACCCTTTAAAAGTCTATGGGAGAAATCAAAAGTGCTAATTTTAAAGGCTTATATGCCTGGTATTGTCATAAAAAGTGTTTGGGGATCTGGGTCCTGCCGCAGGGGACATGGATCAATGCAAAAAAAAGTTTTAAAAACTGACTTTTTTTTGGGAGCAGTGATTTTATTAATGCTTAAAGTGAAACAATAAAAGTGTAATATTCCTTTAAATTTTGTCCCTGGGGGGTGTCTATAGTATGCCTGTAAAGGGGCGCATGTTTCCCGTGTTTAGAACAGTCTGACAGCAAAATGACATTTCAAAGGAAAAAAAGCCATTTAAAACTACTCGCGGCTATTAATGAATTGCCGGTCCGACAATACACATAAAAGTTCATTGATAAAAACGGCATGGGAATTCCCCACAGGGGAACCCTAAACCAAAATGTAAAAAAAAAATGATGTGGGGGTCCCCCTAAATTCCATACCAGGCCCTTCAGGTTTGGTATGGATATTAAGGGAAACCCCGGCCAAATTTTTTTTTTAAAAATGGCGTGGGGTCCCCCTCAAAATCTATACCAGACCCTTCAGGTCTGGTATGGATTTTAAGGGGAACCCCGTGCCAAAATTTAAAAAAAAATTGGCATGGGTTCCCCCCCAAAAATCCATACCAGACCCTTATCTGAGCACGCAACCTGGCAGGCCTCAGGAAAAGAGGGGGGGACGAGAGAGCGGCCACCCTCCTGAACGGTACCAGGCCACATGCTCTCAACATTTGGAGGGTGGTTTGGGGTAGCCCCCCAAAACACCTTGTCCCCATATTGATGGGGACAAGGGCCTCATCCCCACAACCCTTGCTCGGTGGTTTTGGGGGTCTGCAGGCGGGGGGCTTATCGGAATCTGGAAGCCCCCTTTAACAAGGGGACCCCCAGATCCCGGCCCTCCCCCCTGTGTGAAATGGTAAGGGGGTACAAGAGTACCCCTACCATTTCACAAAAAAATGTCAAAAATGTTAAAAATGGCAAGAGACAGTTTTTGACAATTCCTTTATTTAAATGATTCTTCTTTCTTCTATCTTCTTTCTTCTATCTTCTGTCTTCCTTCGGTTTCTTCCTCCATCTTATTCTTCTGGTTATTCTGGTTCTTCTGGTTCTTCCTCCGGTGTTCTCATCCGGCATCTCCTCTGTGGCATCTTCTTCTCTTCATATTCTTCTCCGGGCCGCCCTGCATCCATGATGGCATGGAGGGAGGCTCCCGCTGTGTGACGCTTCTCCTCTTCTGACGGTTCCTAAATAACAGAGACCCCGCCCCCTCTGACGTCACGGGGAATGCCACAGGGAAGTCCCTGTCAAGTCCCCGTGCGTCAGAGGGGGGCGGGGTCTCCGGGTGGCCCCACCCTCCGTTATTTAAGAACCATCAGAAGAGGAGAAGCGTCACACAGCGGGAGCCTCCCTCCATGCCATCATGGATGCAGAGCGGCCCAGAGAAGAAGATGAAGAGAAGAAGACGCCGCGGAGGAGATGCCGGATGAGAACACCGGAAGAAGAACCAGAAGAAGAAGAAGATGGAGGAAGAAACCGAAGGAAGATAGAAGATAGAAGAAAGAAGATGTAAGAAAGAAGAAGCATTTAAATAAAGGAATTGTCAAAAACTGTCTCTTGTCATTTTTAACATTTTGACAGTTTTTTTGTGAAATGGTAGGGGTACTCTTGTACCCTCTTACCATTTCACACAGGGTAGAGGGCCGGGATCTGGGGGTCCCCTTGTTAAAGGGGGCTTCCAGATTCCGATAAGCCCCGCGCCTGCAGATCCCCAAAACCACCGGGCAAGGGTTGTGGGGATGATACCCTTGTCCCCATCAACATGGGGACAAGGTGTTTTGGGGGGCTACCCCAAAGCATCCTCCAAAGGTTGAGGGCATGTGGCCTGGTATGGTGCAGGAGGGGGGGGCGCTCTCTCATCCCCCCTCTTTTCCTGCGGCCTGCCAGGTTGCGTGCTTGGATAAGGGTCTGGTATGGATATTTGGGGGGACCCCACGCCAATTTTTTAAAAAATTTGGGCGCGGGGTTCCCCTTAAAATCCATACCAGACCTGAAGGGTCTGGTATAGATTTTGAGGGGACCCCACGCCATTTAAAAAAAAAAAATTGGCCGGGGTTCCCCTTAATATCCATACCAGACCTGAAGGGCCTAGTATGGAATTTAGGGGGGCCCCCCACGTCATTTTTTTTTTAAATTTTGGTTCGGGGTTCCCCTGTGGGGAATTCCCATGCCGTTTTTATCAATGAACTTTTATGTGTATTGTCGGACCAGCAATTCATTAATAGCCACAAATAGTTTTAAATTACCGTATTTATCGGCATATAACACGCACTTTTTTCCCCTGAAAATCAGGGGAAAATCGTGGGTGCGTGTTATAGGCCGATCCCCGCCGATTTCTGTGTCATCGGAGCGATCGCGGCAATTGCCGCGGTCGCCGCCGACATACACAGCCGTGGATAGATTCAAAAATGGCGCCGAGACTGCAGGGAGCCGAGATACACCTACTCGAGTGTTCTCGGCTTTTTCCGGCGCCGCCGTCACGCCCAGTCCCGCCCCTGGACCTGTGTTATGTCCATCATAGGGCGGGACTGGGCGTGACTGTGAGCGGCGCCGAAAAGAGCCGAGAACACTCGGGTATGTGTATCTCGGCTCTTGTCGGATCCGAGATACACATACCCAAGTGTTCTCGGCTTTTTTCGGCGCCGCTCACAGTCACGCCCAGTCCCGCCCTATGATGGACATAACACAGGTCCAGGGGCGGGACTGGGCGTGACGGCGGCGCCGGAAAAAGCCGAGAACACTCGAGTATGTGTATCTCGGCTCCCTGCAGTCTCGGCGCCATTTTTTGAATCTACATCAAGTGCACAAAGCTGCACTGACATGGCTGGCCTCGGGCAACGAAGCTACACTGGGGCAAGGCTGCACTGGGGCAAAGCTGCACTGAGGCAAGGCTGCACTGGGGCAAAGCTGCACTGGGGCAAAGCTGCACTGGGGCAAAGCTGCACTGAGGCAAGGCTGCACTGGGGCAAAGCTGCACTGACAAGGCTGCACTGGGGCAAAGCTGCACTGAGGCAAGGCTGCACTGGGGCAAAGCTGCACTGACAAGGCTGCACTGGGGCAAAGCTGCACTGAGGCAAGGCTGCACTGGGGCAAAGCTGCACTGACAAGGCTGCACTGGGGCAAAGCTGCACTGACAAGACTGCACTGGGGCAAGGCTGCACTGACACTGAAAAGGCTGCAGATGGACAGATAAGGCTGCATTGATGGGCATTTTAATGTAAGTTTTTTTTCCTAAAACTTCCCTCCTAAAAATTTTTTTTCCTTAAAATTCTCTCCTAAACTTGGGGTGCGTGTTATACTCCGGCGCGTGTTATACGCCGATAAATACGGTACTTTTTTTCCTTTGAAATGTCATTTTGCTGTCAGACTGTTCTAAACACGGGAAACATGCGCCCCTTTACAGGCATACTATAGACACCCCCCAGGTACAAAATTTAAAGGAATATTACACTTTTATTGTTTGACTTTAAGCATTATTAAAATCACTGCTCCCGAAAAAACGTCCGTTTTTAAAACTTTTTTTTGCATTGATCCATGTCCCCTGGGGCAGGACCCAGGTCCCCAAACACTTTTTTATAAAAATAACTTGCATATAAGCCTTTAAAATTAGCACTTTTGATTATTCATGTTCGTGTCCCATAGACTTTAACAGTGTTCGCGTGTTCGAGCAAATTTTTTGCCTGTTCGCAAGTTCTGGTGCGAACCGAACAGGGGGGTGTTCGGCTCATCCCTATTCATAATCTGTATTATTCACACTCTGAGTTGCAACGGTTGTTTTACCTTCTTTCAGTTAATAAGAGCTATTAAGTCGTTTGTTATAACTCTCAAATCTTACTATTGTCCAATAACCATTCTTAATAGCAGCCAGCTGTATACAAGATTATAGTCGCGCTCAATTCCTGCAAATCAACCTCCAACGCTTGCAATTATGACACTCAAGGTCACATCTATTAATGCCAAAGGGCCTAACTCCCCCTTTAAGAGAAATCTTCTTTGGAAAGAAGCATGTTCCCAACACGCAGACATACTATGCGTACAAGAGATGCATTTTTCAAATACTAACGCACCATCTTGTACACACAAAAAATACTCCCAGTACTTCCTCTCCAACAACAAAAAAAAAAAATGTCTGGTAATGATAGCTATTAGCGCCAAGGTCTCTTTTGCCCTACATCACATAGTCACAGATGACGAAGGCAGATTTGTAATTTTAGCCGCCACCATTGATAATCATCCCATGACTCTGGTGAATGTTTATATACCCAACACCTCTCAAAAAAATTCTACAAAAAACTCAAAACTAATCTGGAACCCTACAAGAACAACACATTAATCATCTGCGGTGACTTTAATGACACCCCCAACCCCACATTGGATTCTACCAATTCAGATAGAAGGAGGGCATCTGCTCTCTCCTCATTCATAGATAGCGAAGATTTATACGATCCCTGGAGGTGCATGCACGATATTGAGCGTGACTATACATTCTATTCTCACCCAGGGAATTCTTATTCTCGGATTGACCTTTTCTTTACAAACAAGAAAGCACTCTTGGCCACATCAGAATCACATATAGGTCTCATCACGTGGTCGGACCACGCTCCAATATCCTTGAAAATATTCCCCCAAACCTGTCCAACAAATCGTTCTCTATGGAGACTGAACTCATCCCTCATAAACAAACCAAAGTACAAAACTGAAATTAAATCTGAGATTGAGAATTTCTTTAAGCTTAATTGTGCATCTATTGAAGATCAGTCTATGGTATGGTTAGCCCATAAGGCTTTTCTGCGAGGTCTACTCATCAAATTTGGTGCCCGAGAATGTAAAAGACACTCAGCGGAGATAGAGTCATTGCTACAAAAACTAAAGACCTTAGAATTAACAAACGAAAATTCACCCAATCGGACAACTTTGGATGCAATTAGAGACCACAGACTCACTAAGTGAACTATTACAAAATTTGATTACTATGTCAAACGATTGAAATTAAAATCATACTCCTTTAGCAACAAATCTGGAGCCAGACAAGTTAAGCATCAGCAAACACGTACAAAAATCCCCCACCTTCTAAACTCAAATGGGGTGCGCATGTCCAATCCATTGGACATAGCTAATACGTTTGCATCCTTTTACACACAATTATACAATCTGCAAGAGCAGGGATCCACCTCCCCACCAGGTACAGAGAAAATAGAAGCCTTTCTCTCGTCCATACAACTTCCCTCACTGACTCCCACACAAGTAGCCAAGCTGTCTACCCCAATCACACAAGAGGATGTCTATAACGCCGTCAAATTCCTTCCACTACACAAAGCCCCAGGACCAGATGGGTTCTCTAATGAATACTATAAACACTTCAACGACATCCTCTCTCCCCACTTATGCACCACATTTAATCAATATGCCTCTACAAGGAAAATCCCAAAAGAATGTCTCGAAGCCCTGATAGTAACTCTTCCTAAATCAGGTAAATCAATTGACACTCCGGGGAATTACAGGCCCATTTCCTTACTAAATACGAACTGTATTAAAAAATATTAGCTCTCCGACTCTCCAAGGTTATGAATCAATTGATACATGTAGATCAAGTCGGTTTCATACCGGGGAGACAAGCATCAGGCGGGACCCGGCGATTTATTGACATCATACATTGGGTAGAACATAACCGAATGAAGAGAAGGCATTTGATAAGGTACAATGGACTTACATGGAGGCGGTCTTACGCAAGTTTGGCATATCGGGCACATTCCTGAATGCCAAACTCGGCCTATACACATCCCCAAGTGCCAAAGTGTGGACTTCGGGTGTATTGTCCAACTCCTTCAGCATCACGAACGGTACAATGCAGGGCTGTCCACTGTCACCCTCTGTATAGGGATAAAAAAGGAGGAGGATTTGTGCTTGCATGAGGGAAGGGTGTGTGGGGGGGGGCAAATAGATGGGTGTCAATGGCACTGGGGAGGGATGGGCATGGGGAATACTGTTGGCTGGTGAGGAATAGTCATAGTATAATAAAAGTAAATTGGCTGTCTGGCTGGGAGGGGGAGAGGGACAGATTTCTATTAACTAGTAAAGAGTGTTGGGGGTGTGCAGGGTGGGGGATTCCTGCCATTTGCAGTGTTTGTAGATCCTGGAACACACACCTGCATGAAGGTGAGGTGTCTGCAGAGGAGAAGACAGGGGGAAAGAAGGGGGAGGGGAGTGAGGGAAAGTGTCAGGAAAAGAATTCGGCCGGCCGGCTGGGGAAGAGGTTGTAAATCAGCAGGGCTGCGAGATGTTGACAAACCGGCTGAGAGAAGGGAGCAAGGGTTAACAACGATCTGAGAGGCAGTGTGACAGGCAGAGATAGATCTGTGTGCCGGACGGGATAGTAGTGGCTGAGGTGGGGAGGAAGATGCCGGAGAGGGAGAAAGCACCGAAGACAGCTGAAAGACAGATAACAGAACTGACCTGTAGTGTAGCAAGAGATGGTCAAAGTGAGGAGAACTGTTGCCACTGCTAGAATACTGCTGGGAGGAGGAAACTTCTAGGGCCCTCCATGCCCCAAGGACCCCTGGGCAGTTCACAGAAGAGCCTGTGCATTAAGACAGCCCTAATAAGGGGCTCCTTCCCCCACTCTGTGTCCTGACAGATCCATCTGTTTTGTGGCAGAGGAAAACGGGCAGTGCTGTGGGGATACCCGGACAGGGAGACAGATCGGTGCGCTGTGACAGTCACAGAAAGATGCCGTGTGTGTCTCTCCCTCCTGTTGGCTTTCAGCTGCTGGATTAATTGGGGGGGCACATGGGGGGCCCAGTAGGATGTTGAGGGGGTCAGGGCCCCCTGTGGCCCCAGGCTGGTGACGCCTCTGGGGACACGTGAGGAGGAGAGAGGGACCAAGGGACTTTGTTCCAAATCAGGGAAAGTTGGGACCTATGCGATATCACTGGACATCTGTGCAGGAAAGTGCACTGATGTCTCTGAAATCGCTCACAAAGTCGGGCTGAGGCCCCTTTCACACTTGTGTGACTTTTCCTGTGACTTTGGACAGTCATACCCCATGATTTTCAATGAGTGCCATTCATATCTGTGCGACTTCAAGTCACACTGACTTCAAAGTAGTCTCTGTACTATTTGGTTCAACTTTGATGCAAGTTGAGGTCCATAGACCTTAAGTTTACACAGGCATTCCCCGAAATCGCGGCAAAATTGCCAACGCAAAAATTGCGCTACTTTCCCTGTGACTCCTGCATCCATAGACCTCAAGATTACACAGGCATTGCTTAAAGTCGCATCAAAATCGCACAACTTTCAGGTTGCACAAGTGCGAAAGGGGCCTAAGTCACTGTGCTGAGTACTATTATACCTAGAATATAAAGTAGTCCCACCATCAAACACTAGTAAGTGTATGTTCTCAATATAATTGTGCTCAAATGGCTAAAAATCACACAGATGGTATCACCTACTTAAAGCTTGCATTGTACTCAGCAGCATATACTGAAAAGTTAAAAAATTGACGTGGGCCAGGTGCGAATGTGCAGTACTCCTGGGAGGACACTGTAGCTGAGAGCTCTGCTCCGGCCTTTCTCAGCCCCTCAATCTATCAGATCGAGCGGGACCCACCGCATATTGACCCCCACGCCTCCCGGACACTCCAGGGAACCGACCCACAGGACGGGCAGCCTCCCAAAGGGAGAAGTTAGATGCCAGCTGGACTTTAATCTGGCGGCCCCTGCACCGTCCAAGATGGCGGCCGCAGCACGAGGAGGCACAGAGGAGCAGGACACCATTGCTGACCCACCATCACTACATCAGCAGCCCAGTTCCTTGCTGGAAACCCCCGTGAGTACCAGTATCCCCCCAGGGGATCTCCCCTGCCTCTACAGAATCCCTGCTGAGCAGGACAATGGGGGATTTACTCCACACTCTCATGATGAACTCCCCACTAGGCCTTGCAGGCACCCAGCAGACCTCCCCCATGCCGTCAGCCTTTTACCCTGACATGACTCATTTGCTGCACAGCTTCTCTGAAATGCTGGCTGCAGGCCTTGCCCAAAGTGCTTCACAAATTACAGCTACCATTAAGGCTGACTTGCAGAGCCTAGGAGCCATGGACGCCATTGAGCAGGCAGTGGGTAACAAATCTGCCCGCACCAACCAAAACACCACCTGCATCCAAACGCTACAAGATCAACTTGAAGCTGCATTGGCCAAATTAGATGATTTGGAAAACAGGAGCAGGAGGTACAATTTCCGTATAAGGGGGATCCCTGAATCGGTTACGGATATACCAAGCACGGTCAAACTTTTCATCAAAGACATTATACCGGACATCCAGGGCCACAGACTTGAACTTGGCAGAGCACATAGAGGCCTACAGCTCCCCCACCAGGATGGGCTCCCGAGGGACATTGTAGTCAAACCCCATTATTTTGGCGTTAAAGAAGTTGTTATGAGAAGAACCCGCAATCTGGACAACCTCACATTCCAGGGAAACAAGATCCAAATTTTTGCGGATATCTTCCCTACCACTATCCAAAAGCGGAGATCCCTCAAGCCTCTCCTTGAGATTCTTGCTCAGAAATCCATCAAATATCGTTGGTCATTTCCCTTCGGTCTTCAGTTTCAATTCAGAGACAAATCATTTGGATTCTCCAACTTTCAAGATGGCGAACGCTTGCTGTTACAACTGGGATTTATCTCCCAAGAATTAGCACTTCAGCAACCAGCAGTCAAGACTAGCTCCTCCAAGCGACCCGCCCCTTGTAGCCCACTGACCCCACTGTGGAACAAGCAACTATCAAAGAGACACAGAGACTCTCACCCCCCGAGATGATCGGCCCTCCCTTTATTCCCTGATGGGATGTTTTGTCCCTATTTTTTGGGCTGGAAGTCTGCCCCACCCACTTGTGTAGTGATTTGCCCTACACACGTTTGATCGCTGATGAACTCATTAGGCCTCTGGTCTCACTGAGATGGGCCTCATAAGCCCCTTCAATGGCTAATTGGGATACCTGTCTTTCCTCCTGCCTCACCCCCTGGCAGGGCTGGTCTCTGACAATGTTTATATGCACAAAGTTTTGATCCCTCTAGTTATTCTTCCCTAATTGTTTTCCCTATCACCCACCTCCTCCCTCCCTTCCTCTCCCTCCCTCCAACCCCTGCAAGGATACCACGTTTTTTTTTTTTTTTTTTTTCTTTTTTGCAGTTAATGTGTGTTTTTACTGTTATGATGCTTTTGGTTGGTTCGAACTTGAGCATTTTTCATTATACTCGCCTTCTCAGGTCCCACAATAACATTTTTCCCTATAGGAAGACCCGACGGCTGGAGCGGCCCAACATACCACCCCTTCTGTTGTGACGTAGAGGGACAAATATCCCTCTGGTGACACCAGGGACACAACCCCTTACGTGGTTGTATGCTCTCCGATTTCCCCCTATTGGGGGGCTCGGACTAGGACTAGGCTTGCCAGTTCTGTAACTACATTACTAGAATCAGTATATTTTTTGGTAATAATGATTTCTTTTCCCTCACTCTCTCTTCTCGTCTCCTCCTTCCTCCTCTCTTCTCTTCCTATGCATTTTCTCCACTCCCCCACCCTTCGCAAGTACATACTACAGGAACCTTCGCGGAGAACACCTTGTGATATTTCCTCAAGGCGCCCAAAAGTTTCCAGATCCTCAAGAAATGATCTCCACTCTCCAGAGACAGAGGTAAGCTCCCCTTATACATATTCGCTAACCCCTCCACACGCTCATGGCTGATTTGAACCCTCACCAATTATCTTTAAAGATAGCTTCACATAATGTGCAGGGACTTAACTCGCCCAAATGCTGCAAGGCCCTTCAAAGCTATCACGCCAGAAGCCTTGATATCGTATTACTACAGGCGACCCATTTTCCCTCCAGCTACACCCCTTCCTTTCTCCACCGTAACTTCCCCACCTTCTATTTGGCAAATGCGGACTCTAAGAGAAGGGGGGTCGCCATCCTATTAGCTAAACGAATTCCATTCACACACACATGCAGTCAAGGACATGGAAGGTATATACATACTGGTCAAAGGGCACATTGAGGGAGTGCTGTACTCCATTATTTCCTACTATGCCCTGAACCAAGGTCAAGCACACTTCTTTGCCTCCATGTTGTCAACTCTCTCCCCCTTGCTGGAAGGAAGAGTAATTTTAGGTGGCGATTCAAACATCGCATTTGATCACGTGCTGGACAGGTCAGCCCTGGACAGGCCACATCTCAAATAACCACCTAAACAGAGTCTCCGTATAGCCCGTCTACTTCACGACCTGGGCCTAATCGACTCCTGGAGGGAACTGAACCCCTCTTCTAAGGACTACACACACTACAGCGCATAAGACGTATGCCAGAATTGACCACATTTTTATCCCCAATTCAGAAATTCACACAGCGTCACACGCTTCTATCCATGAAGTATCCTGGTCGGATCACTCTCTGGTGTCCCTTAGAATCATTAGAACCCTTCCCCCCCCCCCCAGTGGCACCTACGTGAATCCCTCTTGTCCAACCCAGTTCACTGTACCATGCTAGAAAAAGATATGAAGGAATTTTTCCTCATTAATGATACTGGAGACATGACCCCAAGCTCCCTTTGGGGGGCACACAAAGTTGTATTAAGGGGAAAAATGATCCAGCTTGCATCCAAATTAAAAAGGGGAAGGAAATCGGATGTGGAAAAACTTGAAAAAGACTTCATATCCCTCAGCAAATCCCATAAGTGTAACCCTACGTCCGACACTTTGGCCAAATTAGAATCCAATAGAGTAGCCCTGAATTTAGCCCTGACCTCTAACGCTGACAAACACCTCAGATGGTTTAGCAGCAGATTTTAACTGAGGGACGACAAAATTGGCCCACACCTAGCAGCTAAACTATCCCCCAAAATAAAAACTTTCTCCCTCCCCAAAATCAAATCCCTGTCAGGAACCTTAACTCAGAATCCCCAAAAAATTCTGGAAACTTTTTACTCCTTCTATTACAAGCTTTATTCTGCACCTGACCCGAATAACTCCAACTTAATTCCTGGAGGATATCACCATCCCCAAACTCTCAGATGCTCACCGCTCTATTTTGGAGTCACCCTTCTGGGAAGAGGAAGTCCGAGAGGTCATTAAGAATCTTAAGAAAAGTTCAGCCCCAGGCCCCGACGGCTTTTCTGCTCTTTATTACAAAACATTTTCTGAGGTCCTCTCTCCTCGTCTGGTCCGCCTCTATAACTCCCTGCGCGAGGGGTCTCCCAGTGAAGTGGGAAACTATAGGCCAATCTTGTTAATCAATAACGACTTAAAGATAATGACAAAAATTTTAGCAGACTGGCTTCCTTCATAGACTCTTATATCCATAAGGATCAGGTGGGATTTATCCCCGGGAGGCAGGGGCCGGACCAGATTAGGAGAGCGGTAGATTTAATTTCCCTAATGCAATCCTCTTGGGACGGGGGCCCTCCCAAAATGGGATACATCCTTTCCATAGACCTCCAAAAGGGCTTTGACACGTTCACCTGGCCATACCTTTTTACTGTCCTTCCAAAATGGGGTTTTGGCCCGGAATTCATTAGAACCCTCGTAACCCTTTATTCTTCCCCTAAAGCCCAAATTAAACTACAAGGTCACTTCTCGCACCAATTCCCCATCCTGAAAGGCACCAGACAGGGATGCCCTCTCTACCCCATTCTTTTCACCATTGCGATAGAATTGTTGGCATTGGCTATCAGACAACACCCAGACATACATGGAGTTAAATGTGGCCAACGGACGCACAATATGTACCCTATTCGCTGATGATGTCCTCCTGTTTGTCACTTCCCCTCTCGCCTCCACTCCCAACATTCTTCAACTCCTGAAAACTTTCGGATTGGTTTCCGGCTTGCAAGGCAACATGTCCAAATCAACAGCCCTCAGCATATCCTCCCCCCAAGATCTAGTGGATGGATTGAAAAAACACTTCCCCTTTTCCAGGAGCTCATCTTCTCTTCCCTACCTGGGTATACACCTTACTTCTAAGATTAAACTACATCATCACCATAACTACCCCCCAATGCTCAAGAGACTGTTGGAAGACCTCTTGCAATGGTCCCTCTATAAAGTGTCCTGGCTGGGGAGAGTGAATGCGGTCAAGATGACCCTGCTTCCCAGGATCTCTTACCTTTTCCGCTCCCTCCCCATACCCATCACAAAACGTCTACTAGACAAACTACAGTCGGCGATTTTACACTTCATTTGTGGGGTAAGGGACACCGTCTCTCTAAGAATGTTCTGTATAGATCCAGGAAAAGGGGAGGTTTAGGACTACCCAACTTATGATGGTATTATCAGGCCTCCCAGCTATGCCAATTTTCAGTCATTTATTGGAAAGACAGGCAACCCCCAACCACACTCTAGATTTTCTAATCTGGACCCCACAGAAAGATCGGCCCCCAATTTTATCCCCCATATTATCACACTCAATGACCCTATGTGATTCCTTACACAAAAGACACTCCCTGACCTCGGCTTGGCACCCTTTAGCACACATCTTCCATAACCCCCAATTCCCCCCCGGATTAAATATCAAGGCTTTCTGGTGGTGGCTCCACAAAGGCCTTTATAGAATAGGGCAATATTTCAATAGCAATGGCCCCATCACACTTAGCTATTGCATATCCAAATTGGACATGCCACCTTTGGAAACATTCCGCTATAACCAGCTGTTACATTTCCTCCGCCAGATATGGAAAAGTTCTGACTCCCCGCTCTCTGTAACTCTATATGAACTTTGGTGTTCCTCAGCCACAAGCGTGAGAGGGGGAATCTCCCTAATCTATTCAGCGCTAGCTGACCCTTTGGAGAAAGCAACCTATATGTCGATCTGGAGACTTGGCACGCAAACTTTGCCCGCTCTTACAGAGGAGTTCTCAATATCTCCCTTGTGGAAGCGGGCTTCAAAGTGATATCCCGATGGTACTTGGTTCCCACCCGCCTCACCAAATTCTATCCCCAGTCCTCTCCACACTGCTTTAGAGGATGTGACCACCTAGACTCCCTCCTACACACCCTTTGGGAGTGCCCCAAAATCAGGGGTTATTGAAACAGAATCTTTAATCTCATCCGCAAGTCCACTGGATACGTGGTGAAACAGGATCCAACCATAGCGCTCCTTAATAGCAGAATCCCTGATGTACCCAAATTGACTCAATCCCTATTCCATTTTATCCTACTGGGGGCCAAGATAACAATAGCACACTCATGGAAATCCCCCTCGGTCTCCTTTTACCAGACCAAACAGAAGATCTCCTGGATAATGGCACAGGTAAAAAATTATAACGCCATTTTGGACACTTCAGAGAGATTTAAACTCATTTGGGAACCCTGGGCACAGAGACCCCTATTGGTCCACACAAGTCTGACAACTACAACGTTTTTCGCTCCCCTCCACAAAGGTTCCCCACCTCTTTTTCCTTCTCTTATCACTGTCCCTATTCCAGACTCACTCTCTCCCCCCTTCTCTCCCTCTTCCTGTAACTTTTTTCTTCCTTTCTTTTTCTGCTCAGCCTCAGGCTGAATTGCCCTATTACATGTTCTGGAGTAAGCATTTGCCCTAGAACAGTTTTCTTGTTGAACACTTTGACCCATTTGAGTACAGGGGAGACTCTCTCAGGCCCCCCTCGATATTCACCATTTACCTATCTCTGAGCACTATTGCTTCCAACAGGATATCTTTTTTTTACTTTTTTTTGATTCAACGCCCATGGGGGTTTCAGGTCTCGGTAGAGAGAGCGGCCTAACCCTAAGGCTCCCTGATGGGGTTCGTAGTGTGACTGCGGGGGGGCCTGTGAACAGAGCCCTTTTAATACTGATTGTACTTTCACCCCCTGCTCATTCCTTTGCATGGAGTCTGATTGGTTCATGTTGGAGATTATCTGTAAATTGTTTTTCTTTCTACAAACTACTCACATGATACTATTCCATTTTTGTAAAATTGCTATATATTGTGCTCCAACTTTGTACATGGTCGTTGTAAATCTCTGTACAATTGTTATTATCTTTCTTTTTTGGAATAAACTTCTTTGAAATACAAAAAAAAAATGTTGATGGGGACAAGGCCTCTTCCCGACAACCCTGGCCAGTGGTTGTCGGTCTGTGGACAGGGGGTTTATCAGAATCTGGAAGCCCCCCTTTAACAAGGGGGCCCCCAGATCCTGCCCATGTGAATAGGTATGGGGTACATCTTACCCCTACCCATTTTTGACAAGTCCTTTATTGTAAAATAGCTCTGAGCTGTCTACTTCCCTGATTCGTCTTCTCCTACTGCTGTCTCTCCCACCGCCATCTTCTCCCTGAGCTGTCTTCTCCCAGAGCCATCTCTCCTGCCGCTGCCATCTTCTCCATCTTCTGCACCATCGGTTACCTGCTAATAAAAAAAAAGCTACTAAGCTGCTCTTCTTCTGTGGCGGTCTCCCTCCGCTGTGTTGTCACCCGCCGTGTGGCGTCTCTTACATAACCACGTGGCAGGCTCTCCGGATGATGTCATCGAATGGCCACAGAAGACCACCACAGAAGAAAAGCGGCTTTTTTTATTAGTGGGTAACCGGCTACGCAGAAGAACAGCAGCGGGAGAAGACGGCGGCGGTATGAGAGATGGCTTGGGGAGAAGACAGCTCGGGGAGAAAAAACATCAAACACTAGTAAATGTATTTTCTACATATGATTGAGCTAAGCCCAATAGGCTAGTGGTCAGCTCTTCTACCTTGAAAAACTCAGGCTTTGAAAAACTCATGGGTTCAAATCCCACATAGAGATACTAAAATATTGCATTGGTGAAAAAAAGGCGAATGACAATTAACCAAAGCAGCATGTGCTGAAAATAGGCAAATGCCAATTAGCTGATGCACTTTAATTTGGCTGATTCTATTATATAAACTCTTCAAATGCATGCAATGGTATATGAACACCACACACTAGCTATAGGGCAGTTTACATTTCTTTGTTTATTTTTATTCACTTTTGCGCTGAAAAAATAAACACAGCTGGAGGATAGTAGGTTAGCTGGGATTTGAACTCATACCATGAGTGCTGTGGAGACATCGGAGCAGACCACCAAGCCATTGTGCTAAATATGCTGAGACCTGCATTATAGAAAAAAAAAAAAAAAAACAACCATTCAAGGGTATACCCTTTATCACAGGGGTAGAGAGTGCAAAAAAGGGGGAGAGGTTTGCCTATATATCAAGAATAATGTACAAGTGAATGTGAGAGATGACATCACTAAGGGAGCTAGGGAGGAGGTGGAATCCTTATGGGTAGAGCTCCAAAAGGATAAAGCTAAGGGGAAAATATTACTGATAGTATGCTATAGGCCCCCTAACCTGAGGAAGGAGGGGGAGACGGATCTCCTATCACAAGTTGAATTAGCAGCAAGGATGGGAAGTGTTATCATAATGGGGGATTTTAATTATCCAGACTGTCAGGTACTCACCAGGGCTGAGATGCTGAGAGCAGCTCCCCTTGCAACTGAGTGCGCTATACCCCTGAAGGTGGCACAGAAGGTATTGGGCAAGGAGGGGCACGGGTCGCCAGCAGGTAGGAGAAGCTTGCGTGAAGATCTTCTGGCAGAGAGAAGGACCGTGCAGAGAAGGCTAGGACACTGGACCGATAAGAAAACCCGGCCGAGGCTCTAACACCTTGATCTGGAGATGGTAACTGAAGCAAAGTCTGATGAGGAATATGAGGGTCAAACACAGTGGTCCAGTAGAGGGAAAGTCCTTTAAACAAGCCGCGGTCATGCACAATTATCAAGCAGAAGAGAAGTCCTTTAGAACAGGCTGAAGATCAAACACAGGGATCAGGCAATAGCAAAGTCCTTAGAACAGGCCAAGGGTCAAACACAGGGATCAGGCAGGAAGAGAAATCCATAAGGCAAGCTGATGTCAAGTGCAGGAGAAGTTCAGAGATGGTCAAGACGATCCGGGTCACAGCAGGCAGGCACAGGTAAACAGAACTTGGCAACAGGAACACTGGAAGCTGAAAAGACAAACCAGCAATGAGACAAGAAACAAGACTGCTTTTTATAGGCCCACCAGGGAGACTCATGCTGTGCGCCCAGTAGCGCGTGCGCGCCCACGCCGTTGCACTGCACCGTGTACTCGCGTGCACTGACCCGCAGTATCATGCACTCATATGTGCCGCAGCGCTACTCTCCCACGCAGGCGCACTGGGGAGTGCCGATGCTGGCAGGTAAGGTTTCTATTATTTCTCTGACAGTGCCCCCCCAAGGGGCAGCCTCCGGATGCCCAACCTAGTCAGGGTCCCTGGGTGTCTTCTGTGAAATTCTTGCACTAAGCGAGGGGCATGAACATTGCTAGAAGGTTCCCAAGGATTGTCCTCTGGGGGATACCCCTTCCATTTAACTAGGTAATACTAAGTATTGTACCCGTCCCCCCCTTTTTATGCAGTCTACTATTGCCTCCACTTCAAATTCTTCTTCTCCTTCAATCTCAATTGGTGGAAGAGGTAGTTCTTCTCTTCGTGGGAAAGTTTTGGGGATGACCGGTTTTAGTAAAGAAGCATGGAACACCGGGTGTGTCCTATAAGAACAGGCCAAGGTCAGTTCGAAAGCCACTGGGTTCACTGTCCTCTTAATTTCAAAAGGACCAATGAACTTCGGGCCTAATTTACGTGATGGGCAGGGTAGTTTGAGATTGATAGCAGATAGCCACACTTTATCTCCAACCTTGAAACTTGGGTTACTCCTTCTTTCTCTGTTATAGTATTCTTCGTAGCTGTTTTGGGCCTTCTTCATGGCTTCTTGAATCTGAAAGAAATTTGTTTGGATAAAATTTATTCGATCCTGTACTGCAGGAGTAGAGAATTCGGGGATGGAATCTGGTAGTAAAGAAGGGTGAAAACCGTAGTTTGCCCAGAAAGGTGTTTAGTTGAGGGCAGAGTGTATGGAATTGTTGTAGGCAAACTCTGCGTAGGGTAGAAGAGTAGACCAGTCATCTTGGGAGCAGGAGCAGAAACAGAGGAATTGCTCTAGAGTTTGATCAGTCCTCTCTGTCTGGCCATTGCTTTGCGGATGATATGCAGAAGAGAGGGAGGTTTTGATTTCTAAAGACTTACACAGATCCTTCCAAAATTTTGAAGTGAATTGAATTCCCCTGTCGGACACAATGTTGTGAGGAACACCATAAAGTCTTACCACTTCTTTTTAAAGATATTTGCAATAGTTGAAGCAGAAGGAGTGCCTATTATGGGCAGGAAGTATGCCATTTTTGAGAGGCGGTTGACAACTACTAGGATGGTAGTAAACTTCTCAGAGGGGGGCAGGTCAACGATAAAGTCCATAGAGACCTCTTTTCAGGGACATTCAGGAACAGGCAAGGATCTCAAAAGTCCCCATGCCTTGGTGTTTGACCCCTTACTGCATTGGCAAGAAATAAAAGATTGTACATAATTTTTGCAGTCTTGTCTCCAACCCGGCCACCAACAGGAGGAGTTGATTAACTCAGAGGTTTTCTGTATTCCAAAGTGTCCTGCCAGCTTGTGGTCGTGAAAAGTTTGCAAAATTTGAAGTCTTACTAGAGAAGGAAAGAATACCTTGTCTTGGGCCCATAACAAACTGTCTCTCTTTTCCAGTGAGGATACTTTGGGTCCAGTACATTAACTGGAGGCCTATTTGATGGCCGATCTGAGATTGGGCTGAATAAGGCTAAGGAAGTTGTGTGTGGATATAGGATGGTTCCAGGTTCTGTTGATTCATTGATTTCTGGGAACATACGGGAGAGTGTGTCCGCCTTCCCATTCTTAGAGCCAGGTCGATAGGAGACATGGAAGTTGAACCTGGAGAAGAATAAGGCCCAACGGGCTTGTCGAGGTCTAAGGCACTTGGCTGTTCGGAGATACTCCAGGTTATGGTGCTCCGTAAAAATCATGATGGGTTGGGATGCCCCCTCCAGCAAATATCTCCACTCTTCCAAGGCAAATTTTATGGCTAGTAACTCTCGGTCCCCAACATCATAATTTTTCTCCGGAGGGCTGAGTTTATGAGAGGCCGGTGGCAGCACTTGTCAACTCTTATCACCTCTGGGAAAACAGAGGTGACAAGTGCTGCCACCGGCCCCACTGCTCAATTAGGGTTACGGCGGACTAACTCTACGAGTTCCGCACCCTTAAACGGCCATACGGTGGTGAGAGGAGACTGCACCATCACACGCAAGCAGCCAGGACAACACTGATATGCGGTGATGTGGATCAAGGCACGGATACGGTGATCCATCCACGCTGACCGGCCAGGTGGTAACGTAAACCTTACTTCAATTACCCTCTCCATCCTTCACCTCCCACCCCATTTGCAGATACCTGTCCATAAGTGTCTGTTGCCACGATTTATACCAATATCAAGGGCTTTTCATGCCTATTGGAAGATGTTTTCCTTGATCAAATGATTCCATGGATGGCAGAATGAAGTGATAGTTTTTTGCTTACCATATTGCATAAAGACACCTGATTGACATCCAGTTGCTCTAGCTGTGGGATTGGACTGCCTTACGTGATCTAATAGATGATACAGTAGATGAATATGCCACCGTAGTCATCAGTTGCTGCACGCAGTATCCTGTGTGGGACTTTGGCGACAGCCTCTTGAAGTCCCCATCTGGGGATGACCCATTTATAGTTAGCACATGTTATCTGTGACAACATTAACATAGCACTGAATCACTTTTAGCAGTTCTGCCATATTTTGGTGATAGCACCATTTGTCCCACGCTATATGCAAATTGAGTCTCAGTTTATTACCGTACCAAATAGATTTATGCCATCCCTGGGGGCCTCTCACAGCGACACTAAATACATCCATGCTGGAATATAGCATATGGGGTTGAATCATACACCCCTCGCCCACCTCCTTGGTGGTAGCGGTGTCCATGCGGTGGTGATCGCATTCGGTTTCACTGTGAGTGGGTAGCCGGCGTCCGGACTGTCTGTGTTGTGGTTGTACTATATGTGTGTCTACTGTCCTTTTTGTTTGTTTAGGTTTATGTGTTTTTTCTTTTTGTTTGGCATTTATTTACAAATTGCTGTGCCCGCCAAGGCAGTGTCCATTCGGAGCACCTGGCGGTACACATAATGTGCATTAGCTAATGTTTTGCATATTGATGCATTTTATGCGTGTTGAAGCAGATTTTTAATTGAGAAATAAATATATTGATATTTTATATACATACCCAGGTGTTGACTTGTTGTTGCTTGAGTAGCCACTTTCTTGACTCCGCTAGTTATACAGGGGTCTATTTTCTATTGTATGCTTTGGTCTTTGGCTATAGCGACATTACCAGACTTCGGTAAGGGTTAATAGGGCATGTATCTTTTTTGCCTATCGCCAGGATATGTATACAGTAGGACCTGGTTTTACCTTCTTCTTTGGTTACAGCAGTATCATGCACTCGTATGCGCCACAGCGCTACTCTCGGCATCGGCGCTAGGAAGCGCCGACACTAGCAGGTAAGGTTTCTACTATTTCTCTGACACAGACACAGACTGGGCGGAGGGAACCAGGCATTCGTCTAAGGCTTGCCAGTTCCTAAATGTCTTGCAGGACAATTTTATGGTTCAGATGGTAGATGCACCAACTACAAATAAAGCATTACTGGATCTACTGATACCAACAATACAGACCTGATCATGGATGTGGAAATATGGGGCAATTTAGAAAACAGTGATCACAGGTCAATTGGCTTCAGTATAAATCACACAAATAGGAAACATAAGGGGAATACAAAGACACTGAATTTCAAAAGAGCCAATTTCCCTAAACTACGAACCTTGTTAGAAGGCATGAATTGAGATAAAATCTTAGGAACAAAGAACACGGAGGAGAGATGGGTTTGCTTTAAGAGCATATTAAATAAGGGCATTAGCCAATGCATCCCATTGGGTAATACATTTAAAAGAGCAAACAAAAGTCCTGAATGGCTTATCTCCAATGTAAAAATACATATAAAAGCAAAGGAGAAGGCCTTTAAAAAATGCAAGGTTGAGGGATCATCATCAGCATTCAGGCTTTATAAAGAATGCAACAAGAAATGTAAGGGTGCAAAACTGCAGTGTTTATCCTTATGACACAGGAAGCACTTCCATGGTTAACAGAGGACAGAATTAAAATTAGACTTGGCAGTCTTACCATTAATAAATCACCGGGACCAGATGGCTTGCATCCGAGGGTACTTAGGGAACTCAGTCAAGTAATTGCCAGACCATTGTTCCTATTTTTTACTTACAGTCTATTGACTGGAATGGTACCAGGTGATTGGAGAAAAGCCAATGTAGCACCAATATTTAAAAAGGGCCCCAAATACATCCCTGGGAATTACAGACCAGTTCGCCTAACATCAATAGTATGGAAGCTCTTGGACGGGATGATAAGGGACTATATACAAGATTTTAGTAAAGAGAACGGTATCATTAGCAGTAATCAGCATGGATTCATGAAGAATCGTTCTTGCCAAACCAATCTTTTAACCTTTTATGAGGAGGTGAGTTGCCATCTAGATAAAGGAAGGCCCAAAGACGTGGTATATCTGGATTTTGCAAAAGCATTTGACACAGTTCCCCATAAATGTTTACTGTACAAAATAAGGTCCATTGGCATGGACCATAGGGTGAGTATTTGGATTGAAAACTGGCTACAAAGGTGAGTTCAGAGGGTGGTGATAAATGGGGAGTACTCGGAATGGTCAGAGGTGGGTAGTGGGGTCCCCAGGGTTCTGTGCTGGGACCAATCCTATTTATTTTGTTCATAAATGACCTGGAGGATGAGGTAAACAGTTCAATCTCTGTATTTGCCGACAATATTAAGCTAAGCAATTCAATAACTTCTCCGCAGGATGTGGAAACCTTGCAAAAAGATCTGAACAAATTAATGGGGTGGGCAACTACATGGCAAATTAGGTTTATTGTAGAAAAATGTAAAATAATGCATTTGGGTGGCAAAAATATGAATGCAATTTATACACGGGGGGGGACCTCTGGGGAAATCTAGGATGGAAAAGGACCTGGGGGTGCTAGTAGATGATAGGCTCAGCAATAGCATGCAATGCCAAGCTGCTGCTAACAAAGCAAACAGAATATTGGCATGCATTAAAAAGTGGATCAACTCCAGAGATAAAACAATAATTCTCCCACTCTACAAGACTCTAGAAGGGCAACTAAGCTAATAAAGGGTCTGGAGGATATTAGTTATGAGGAAAGGTTGCGAACACTGAACTTATTCATCAGTACATCAATAGATGCACACGAGGTCTCACATAAAAATGTTTCTTTCACATACATGGATCATGGTTGCAGTGCTATATAATAACTTAGTAGAAATTGGCATTTGCATATACGCGGAATCGCTAATTAGCGCTGATTTACGAATTTACTAACGTATGTTTGACGCTAATAGCTCTCTTTTTCGTTCGCATGTTTGCCTGTTGAAATCTTAATTGCCTAAAATGGATGCTATTATATGTACTAGTGCCCAGTAATTCCCGGAGCTATAGTAAATGACCCCCTAGGTCTCTGACTATTCTAGAGTCACGTAAGAGGGATTCATCTAACCTCCAGATCTTCTGTCTGGCCGGGATGTCCTTTAAACAACCAGTACCAAAGTATGGCCTGAAAAAGTTATTGATTTTATTTCTACTTTTTACAGACCTTCTAGAAACTGATGGTCTAAGAGGATATGATTTATTATTGAATATGAAGAGTGGACTTGCGAATAGTATGTAAAGTCTTTTCCTTTGGG
The DNA here is from genome assembly GCA_037952925.1 of Lithobates clamitans. Lineage (NCBI taxonomy): Eukaryota > Metazoa > Chordata > Amphibia > Anura > Ranidae > Lithobates > Lithobates clamitans. The sequence continues at coordinate 525,431 of JBBGZY010000541.1, forward strand.
GTATAAGACTCTCCATACATCTATTAACTGCTGTTGATATAACTTCTGTTTAATTGACCCACAGTGCCTTGCAAAAGTATTCACCCCCCCTGGCATTTTTTGTGTTTTGCTGCCTCACAACCTGGAATTAAAATGGATTGTTTGAGGATTTGTATCATTTAATTTACAGAACATGCCCACAACTTTGAAAAAAAAATGTTTTTATTGTGAAGCAAACAACAATTATGACAAAATAACAGAAAAAGTCAGCGTGCATAACTATTCACCACCCAAAAGTCAATACTTTGTAGAGCCACCTTTTGCGGCTATTACAACTCCAAGTCGCTTTGGATAAGTCTCTATGAGCTTGTCACATCTTACCACTGGGATTTCTGCCCATTTCTCCTTGCAAAACTGCTCCAGCTCCCTGAATTTGGATGGTTTGCATTTGTGAACAGCAATCTTTAAGTCTGACCACATATTTTCTATTGGATTGAGGTCTGGGCTTTGACTAGGCCATTCCAACACATTTACATGTTTCCCCTTCAACCACTGAAGTGTTGCTTTAGCAGTGGGGTCATTGTCCTGCTGGAAGGTGAATCTCCATCCTAGCCTCAAATCACACACAGAGTGGTACAGGTTTTGCTCAAAAATATCCCTGTATTTCTCACCATCCATCTTTCCCTCAACTCTAACCAGTTTCCCAGTCCCAACTGCTGAAAAACATCTCCACAGCATGATGCTGCCACCACCATGTTTCACAGTGGGGACGGTGTTCTTTGGGTGATGTGATGTGTTGGGTTTGCGCCAGACATAGCGTTTTATTTGATGGCCAAAAAGTTCAATTTTCGTCTCATCAGACCAGAGCACCTTCCTCCATACATTTTGGGAGTCTCCCACGTGCCTTTTCGCAAACTCAATACATGCCATTTTGTCTTTTGCTGAAAGTAATGGCTTTCGTCTGGCCACTCTGCCATAAAGCCCAACTCTATGAAGCTTACGGCTTATTGTCATCCTATGTACACATACTCCAGTCTCTGCTGTGGAACTCTGCAGCTCCTCCATGGTTGCCTTAAGTCTCTGTGCTGCCTCTCTGATTAATGTCTTCCTTGCCCGGTCTGTCGGTTTTGTTGTGCGCCCGTCTCTTGGCAGGTTTGCTGTTGTGCCATGTTTTTCCATTTGGTTATAATAGATTTGATGGTGCTCCTAAGGATCATCAAAGATTTGGATATTTTTTTATAACCTAACCCTGATTTGTACTTCTCAACAACATTGTCCCTTACTTGTTTGGAGAGTTCCTTGGTCTTCATGGCAGTGTTTGGTTAGTGGTGCCTCTTGCTTAGGTGTTACAGCCTATGGGGCCTTTCAAAAAGGGTGTGTATATGTAATGAGAGATCATGTGACACTTAGATTGCACACAGGTGGACATCATTTCACTAATTATGTGACTTCTGAAGGTAATTGGTTGCACCAGAGCTTTTTATGGGCTTCATAACAAAGGGAGTGAATAAATACGCACATGCCGATTATCAGTTTTTTATTTATGAAAAATAGTTTTATGTATATATTTTTCTAATTTTACTTCACCAACTTAGACTATTGTGTTCTGATCCATCACATATAATTCAGATTAAAAAAAATTGAAATAAAGGCTGTAATGTAACAAAATAGGTAAAAAGCCAAAGGGGTGAAAATTCTTTTGCAAGGCACTATAAGTTGTCCTCCTTCAGATCGTAGAGATAAAGGTTGAGTGTCAAAGGCTGGATCAAAAATAAAGTTAAAATCTCTTGCTAATATTACTTTCCCTTCTCTAAAGACTGTCTTCAAAAAGAGGGAAGGTCGTCAGTATTAGGGATGAGCTTCGAGTTTGAGTCGAACTCATGTTCGACTCGAACATCGGATGTTCGCCAGTTCGCCGAACAGCGAACAATTTGGGGTGTTCATGGCTAATTCGAAAGCCGCGGAACACCATTTAAAAGTCTATGGGAGTAATCAAAAGTGCTTATTTTAAAGGCTTATAATACAAAAAAGAGGTTCGCCCGTGGGACTTTAAATGAGTTGGTCATAGAGGTCATAGCAAATAGTATAGAGTTTTATTGAATTTCCAAAAACATGATGAGAAATGAACATAAAAACATCATAAGACATCGTTTGACCATTGAAATGTTAATTACAACACTATGGTACATAATATACATATACAACTATTATACTCGACGCGTTTCATGAGCTCCGCTTGCTTCCTCAGGAGTTGGTGTATATGTACAATATCTAAAAGATAATAGGTATCAGTAAAGTATGACATTCAATGGAAGTTATGGTCAAAATGGAAGTATGTGGCTTCATAGAGGCCTCCCATACTTACATATGGTCAAATGGTCTATAGGACTGACTTGCAAAGGCAGCAGCGGAAAATCCTCCACATGGGAGCTGAAGAGGCGTGACCCACAGCAACCAAAGCAGGGACCCAGCAGAGGGCGGATATGGCAAGGAGGAGGATTGAAGTGTGGTGTATCCTGAGATGTCCAATTAACCACCTGGGTCATATTAGCTGTAATAAGATTATATATGTATCTATGTCAAAATAAAATTTAATTTAATAATGACTTGGGAATATAAATTGTGTAATATCACTAATATATGAAGGGGACCTATGAGAAGGTGAGCATGGATACAAAACAGGAAAGAGAAAGAAGAAATAAGAGAAGTGTGAAAAGTGCAAGTATGTGAAAAAAAATTGAAAAAAGGATAGTGTTCCTTGGTGTGTCTCATTAAGAATATACAGTAAGAGCAACGTTAATAGTAAAATATAATGGATCTAGAAATAATCCCCCTAATGGCTAAGTAAAAAAGTATAAAGATGTAAGTATCGTTCTAATGTCCATGTTGTATACTGAAATGAGAAAGGACACAGACAAACCAGGGCAGATATGAGAGAAGTACGAAAAGTGAAGGAAAAACAAAGAAAAGGGAAAGGAAGAGGGGGAAGAAAATAGAAATACCTGTCCTACTAATAAGTAATGAGTAATGAGTGTAGAATTTACACATTAAGTGTGCAAGTAAAGTTAGGCAGAGTAAGGTGACATGGTAAATGTCTGTAATGTGCTTACCCCTGTGTAGAACTTCTCGGGTGTGAGAGGACGATCCAAGTGAGGAGAGAAAGGAAAATTTGCCATGTCAGTGCCCTCACGCTTAAATCTCCGAGCAGGATCATTGGGCTATGCCTCTAACGCCATACGAACGTGGCTGCGGCGTGTGCCCACGCTCGCTGCGCATGTGCAGGCATCTCCAGCCAACGGGGTGACGCACTGCACACCAAAACGTGAAGCCGCTGGAATGTGGAAATCACACGATGGGTGCAGATGTATGGCACCGATGTAACGGTGGCCCTCCCCCCACACACACACACAAGGAAATGCGGAGGGGGGGACAGCAGGAGGGAGAAAGCCCTCCATTTATACATCGCAGCTCCCAATGAGGAGAAACAGAACCGCGGCCACCAATGAATACAGCACATAGGAACCAATACCATAAAATAACTCAAATAACATGAGGAGAAGTGTAATATTCATATCTAAACGTATAATGGTAATAGAGTAGTAATAATAAGTATGACCACGAGAACAGCACACAGACCAAGAGGGCTAGTAGGTGTCTTCCACCTTGATAAGTTAGGACAACAGGAGGGCGGTCTGGGTACTGTCTCTTAATATAACACAACTCCATCCCTGTAAATCATATAATAGAAAAAAAAGGTTCGCCCGTTGGACTTTAAATGAGTTGGTCATAGAGGTCATAGCAAATAGTAGAGAGTTTTATTGAATTTCCAAAAACATGATGAGAAATGAACATAAAAACATCATAAGACATATTTTGACCATTGAAATGTTAATTACAACACTACGGTACATAATATACATATACAACTATAATACTCAACGTGTTTCGCGGCTCCGCTCGCTTCCTCAGTAGTTGGTGTATATGTAGAATATCTAAAAGATAATAGGTATCAGTAAAGTATGACATTCAATGGTAGTTATGGTCAAAAAAGAAGTATGTGGCTTCATAGAGGCCTCCCATACTTACATATGGTCAAATGGTCCATAGGACTGACTTGCAAAGGCAGCAGCGGAAAATCCTCCACACGGGAGCTGCAGAGGCGTGACCTGCAGCAACCAACACAGGGACCCAGCAGAGGGCGGACATGGCAAGGAGGAGGATTGAAGTGTGGTGTATCCTGAGATGTCCAATTACGCACCTAGGTCATATTAGCTGTAATAAGATTATATATGTATCTATGTCAAAATAAAATTGAATTCAATAATGACTTGGGAGTATAAATTGTGTAATATCACTAATATATGAAGGGGACCTATGAGAAGGTGGGCATGGATCTGCACCCATCGTGTGATTTCCTCATTCCAGCGGCTCCACGCTTTGGTGTGCAGTGCGTCACCCCGTTGGCTGGAGATGCCTGCGCATGCACAGCGTGGGCACACGCCGCAGCCACGTTCGTATGGCGTTAGAGTCATAGCCCAATGATCCCGCTCGGGGATTTAAGCGTGAGGGTGCTGACATGGCAAATTTACCTTTCTCTCCTCACTTGGATCGTCCTCTCACACCCGAGAAGTTCTACACAGGGGTAAGCACATTACAGACATCTACCATGTCACCTTACTCTGCCTAACTTTACTCGCACACTTAATGTGTAAATTCAACACTCATTACTCATTACTTATAAGTAGGACAGGTATTTCTTCCCCCTCTTCCTTTCACTTTGCTTTGTTTTTCCTTCACTTTTTGTACTTCTCTCATATCTACCCTGGTTTGTCTGTGTCCTTTCTCATTTCAGTATACAACATGGACATTAGAACGATACTTACATATTTATACTTTTTACTTAGCCATTACGGTGATTATTTCTAGATCCATTATATTTTACTACTAACGTTGCTCTTACTGTATATTCTTAATGAGACACACCAAGGAACACTATCCTTTTTTCAATTTTTTTTTTTTACATACTTGCACTCTTCACACTTCTCTTTTTTCTTCTTTCTCTTTCCCGTTTTGTATCCATGCCCACCTTCTCATAGGTCCCCTTCATTTATTAGTGGTATTACACAATTTATACTCCCAAGTCATTATTAAATTAAATTTTATTTTGACATAGATACATATATAATCTTATTACAGCTAATATGACCCAGGTGGTTAATTGGACATCTCAGGATACACCACACTTCAATCCTCCTCCTTGCCATGTCCGCCCTCTGCTGGGTCCCTGTTTTGGTTGCTACGGGTCACGCCTCTTCAGCTCCCGTGTGGAGGATTTTCCGCTGCTGCCTTTGCAAGTCAGTCCTATGGACCATTTGACCGTATGTATGTATGGGAGGCGTCTATGAAGCCACATACTTCTTTTTTGACCATAACTACCATTGAATGTCATACTTTACTGATACCTATTATCTTTTAGATATTCTACATATGCACCAACTCCAGAGGAAACAGCGGAGCTCGTGAAACGCGTCGAGTATAATAGTTGTATATGTATATTATGTAACATAGTGTTGTAATTAACATTTCAATGGTCAAACGATGTCTTATGATGTTTTTATGTTAATTTCTCATCATGTTTTTGGAAATTCAATAAAACTCTATACTATTTGCTATGGCCTCTATGACCAACTCATTTAAAGTCCCACGGGCGAACCTCTTTTTTGTATTATATGATTTACAGGGATGGAGTTGTGTTATATTAAGAGACAGTACCCAGACCGCCCTCCTGTTGTCCTAAATTACCAAGGTGGAAGACACCTACTAGCCCACTTGGTCTGTGTGCTGTTCTCATGGTCATACTTATTATTACTACTCTATTACCATTATACGTTTAGATATGAATATTACACTTCTCCTCATGTTATTTGAGTTATTTTATGGTATTGGTTCCTATGTGCTGTATTCATTGGTGGCCGCGGTTCTGTTTCTCCTCATCGGGAGCTGCGATGTATAAATGGGGGGCTTTCTCCCTCCTGCTGTCCCCCCCTCTGCATTTCCTTGTGTGTGTGGGGGGGGGCACCGTTACGGCGGCACCATACATCTGCACCCACCGTGTGATTTCCCCATTCCAGGGGCTCCACGTTTTGGTGTGCAGTGCGTCACCCCGTTGGCTGGAGATGCTTGCGCATGCGCAGCATGGGCACACGCCGCAGCCACATTTGTATGGCGTTAGAGGCGTAGCCCAATGATCCCGCTCGGGGATTTAAGCGTGAGGGCGCTGACATGGCAAATTTTCCTTTCTCTCCTCACTTGAATCGTCCTCTCACACCGGAGAAGTTCTACACAGGGGTAAGTACATTACAGACATCTACCATGTCACCTTACTCTGCCTAACTTTACTCGCACACTTAATGTGTAAATTCTACACTCATTACTCATTAGTAGGACAGGTATTTCTATTTTCTTCCCCCTCTTCCTTTCACTTTGCTTTGTTTTTTCTTCACTTTTCGTACTTCTCTCATATCTACCCTGGTTTGTCTGTGTCCTTTTTCATTTCAGTATACAACATGGACATTAGAACGATACTTACATCTTTATACTTTTTTACTTAGCTATTATGGTGATTATTTCTAGATCCATTATATTTTACTACTAACATTACTCTTACTGTATATGCTTAATGAGACACACCAAGGAACACTATCCTTTGTTCAATTTTTTTTTCACATACTTGCAATTTTCACAGCCTTGCCACATACAGAGGCCCAACATCCAAGGAGCACCTCCAGGCTTTCTTGGAACATAAATTACACATCTAATTTCCTGACTACTTATCACATTTTGGAAGGCACTAGAGGACCAGGACAGTGAAATCATCCACAAAATGACCCCATTTTGGAAAGCAAACACCACAGTGTATATTCTATGAGGCATAGTGAATCTTTTGAACATGCCATTTTTTTCCATAAGTTTTTGGAAACTGTGGAAAGAGAGAGGAGAGCATTGGTCCAGGCAGCTGGCAGGGTCGTGGTCAGCGACTGCAAAAGGAATCATCCAGGCAGCAGGCAGGAATACTGTCCAAAAATATGTGTAATCTAAGGTGACAAAAAATGGCACCAAAAAAATGTGTGTAATTAATGAGTAAAGCTGCCCCTCTAAAAGTGGATAACCACTCAGATAACCACTCAAATAAGTAAAGATGTGTAAAAAAAGGTGTGGTGCTACCTCAAAAGATGACCGACTAGTTAATGTGACAGTCTCCTACAATCAAAATGTGAATCTAATAGCTCTAATAGTATAAACACAAACTAAAAAAGAAATCATAAAACAAAAAAAACTTTATACATTATACATAAACCAAAAACATAAAAAAGAGTCAAATCTAGTGGCATCTCCAGCTTTCATATTTAAGATGGGGGCACATGGGGGGACAGGGACAAAATAGGGGGGCGACTATAAAATGCAATTATATATATATATCCTGGGGCCCTTTACTATGATCCCACAATGGGCCCTTTCACATGTTCTGCAGTGAGCTACCTTCCTACTGTATTGGGGCCCTCCAGGGTGGCAGAAAACAAGAGATATATGTCACCAGCATACCAAGAAAATATAAGGGTCCAAAGCAGTGGGAGAGCTATCAGGGTTGCAAAGGTTGTCTTGCCACCCGGCCCTGGTGTTCTGCCACTGTGGGGTTCCCCAGCTTCCTCTTCTTCCTCTTGCTGTCCTGCCCCTGCTATTGACAGCGCTGGTCTGGCATCTGTCTCCTTGGCAGCGGCAGCAGTCTATTAGGACCTAGTGCTGGTGACATTATGGGTACATGCAGGGGAAGGCTGGCACTATTGGTTGTAGAGAGCTGAGCCCCCAGCTGGTCACCTAGCAGCAGTAATGCTGTATAACCTTCTCTGTTGACATGCTGATCGGGATGTGATCCAGGTGATGCTCCCAGTCAGATCTAATAAACACAGTATTTATTAGCATCAAGAGTACAACCACATCAACCGTATGTTCAGCAGCAATGTGGGCTCTATGCCTGTAAGGTGTGGGCTTTGATCAATAAAATCACTATGATATTTAACACTAGGATTTGACTAGGAGCATCACCTGGATTGCATCATGATCAGCATGTCAGAGAAGGCTCCATTGCTGCTAAGCAACCTGCAGGGAGCTCAACTGTCTACTCTACAACCATTAGAAATGGGCTCGGGTGTGTTTGAAATTCCACATGCCCTAGCCCGCCTGGAAGCTGACACTGCACACGGCTAATCACAGGCAGTGAGACATTCCTGATCTGTGCAGCTGCGGACCGGGAAATGTCTCAGTGCCTGTGATTAGCGCTGTGCAGTGTCGGCTTCCTGGTTGGGCTCGGGCATGTGGAATTTTGAACATGCCCAGCCCATCTCTAACAACAAATTGTGCTGGCCCTCCTGTACATCAGCTCCATAAATTAACCAGCACTGGTTTCCAATGTGCTGCCGCTGCCATGGAGACAGAGACTAGCGCTGTGAATAGCTGGGACAGGACAGAAACCCTGGTAGTTCCACCACTGGTCCACACTGGGAGGATTCCACCATCCACCTACAATGTGTGTATGGGGGAATTGGATCATTTCTTTTTTTTCAGTTAGTTTTTTCAATAGTTGAATGAAAAAAGTGATCAATGTATGGGCTGCCTAAGTGCTAAGACCAGCCATAGACAGTTTAAATCTCAGCTGGTTCAGCAGGAACTGGCTGAGATTTGAACCATTAATGAGCAGGCTGAATGTACCAAGTTGATCGATCAGCCTGCCAGATTCTCTTATTATTATCACTAGTGGTTGTTATAGCCACTAGTGATAATCACTGTTTGTCAGGAGAATACAATTGCTGGGCAGGAGGGATATACCCCTGTCACCACTGTCTGTGTTGATGGGGGAATCATGCAAGTTTGTTTCCTACAATCTGTGGATGCAGGAAAGAAATTTGCACCGTCTATTACCTGCCTAACTGAAAGTCTGAAAGTGAAAGTAAAATGTGAAGGTCTTGAAAGAAAAGGAAAGGCTGAGGGACAGATGGGGGAGAGAAGGGATGGAAATATTGCAGTTCAGTGATTACAGTGTACTGCAGTCTGCAGTGCACACACTTACCCACGGGTCCAGGCTAGAAGCTCAGGCATCACTGACACACAGGTGCCCCTGGACGACTGTTTATATCTTTTCACCATGGGATCCTTATGATGATCTGATCGGTTGGAAGGGAACCGCCTGGCATCTGTGATTGTGCTCGATGTCCTTGGAGCCATACAGTGTTTCTTTACATGCATTCCCTTATCCTCTGTTATGGGGGATCATGGCACTCTGGTAAGAGTAAATTTCTGCTGATCTGGTGGTGGATTCAACACAGTTTTTTTATCCAGTGTTTTTGAGGATGGCTTGCTCGTATTATATGGACTTTTAATTTTTGCACGGGTGGTTTTTCATTTATTTGTTCACTAGTTTGCTTTTTTCACATTTACGATCCAAGTATATAAATTATGGACTTATAATTTTTACATTGATGTATATTATCTCTTCAATCAATTACTCATGGACTTATTAATATTTTATTATTCAATGTGTTCATGCACATTTTAGTTCTTGGGGAGTTTTTAATTTTGATTTTTATTATTAGTTATGAATTTTTCACTATTATCAGATGTACTTATGAGTCAGTTTCAGTCAGTTTGATTTTGGGTCAATAACTTATGGATAACGTGATTCTAATTTTCCAAATCATTGACACACAGCCAGGAATGCTGCTGATTTTCATATTTCCTGCCAACACATCCCCTCTCTTCAGATACAGCTGCACGATGGGGATAGTGTGGGCGGGACTGGAATACACAGGAGGAACAGGGGCGGGGGGAGGAGGAGAAGCTTTATTCATCTCTGCTCTAACATACATGAGGAGGGGGGTGGCTGGACTTGCTGGGCTGTGAAAGAGTGTCATAGACTAACACTTGGCTCAGCTTGCAGTCACCACTCTTGGAATTTACAGGCTGGTTCGCCTGTCCTAAGGACGGGAGAAATCAGTCTGTTTTTTTAGTAACTGAGAGTCCTGGTGGAGTCCTTTCTGCAACTGGCTCTTCTCCCTGCCAATGAGGATGCAGGGGAAGGAGTAGATAGGGTGGCCTTGGTTGTGTGAGCGCTCGCATTATGCAGTGTCAGCAAGCAGGGGGAGGGGGGAGGAATCACCCGCAGAAGCTGACTGGGGATGCTCTCCCTCTCAATAGAGACTGTGTTACTCCAGCGGCGGCGCATCCACTACGGATGCAAACAAAAAGGGATTTTTTTTTACAAAAAGGCATTTTAATTGGGAGGGCACCCGGTGGGACACAGCATAATGTCAGGGGGGTCAAGGCCCCCTCTGGCCCCCCTAGTGATGCCATTGGTCAAATCACTGAGTTATAACATGAAAAGCTCAAATTAATTGGAAATGGAGAGAGTACAAAGAAGGGCAACAAAGCTAATAAAGGGTCTGGAGGATCTTAGTTATGAGGAAAGGTTGCGAGCACTGAACTTATTCTCTCTGGAGAAGAGATGCTTGAGAGGGGAAATGATTTTGATATACAAATACCATACTGGTGACCCTACAATAGAAATAAAACTTTTTTGCAGAAGAGAGTTTAACAAGACTCTCGACCACTCATTAAAATTAGAAGAAAAGAGGTTTAACCTTAAACTACGTAGAGGGTTCTTTACTGTAAGAGTGGCAAGTCTCAGCGGGGAGCATCGATAGCTTCAAGAAACTATAAGATAAGCACCTGAATGACCGCAACATACAGGATATATAATGTAATACTGATACATAATCACACACATAGGTTGGACTTGATGGACTTGTGTCTTTTTTCAACCTCACCTACTATGTAACTATGTAACTAATTGTGAGGATAAAGTCTTAAAGGTGATAAGGGTGATGATACACCTTAAAACGTGCTTGAGACATTCACACTCACCACCGCTTAAAGGGGTTGTAAAGGTTCCTTTTTAAAAAAAAAATAACAAACATGTCATACTTACCTTCCCTGTGCAGCTCGTTTTGCACAGAGTGGCCCCGATCCTCATCTTCTGGGGTCCCTCGGTGGCTGTCTCGGCTCTTCTCCACATAAGCTAACCCCCGTACTGGGAAGCGCTCTCCCAAGGGGGTTAGCTTGCGGGCGCGCTCCCGTGATACAGTGATACAGTTGGCGGCTATAGCCGCCGACTGTGTCACTCGGCCCCACCCCCCCGGCGCACCATGCCTTTGATTTGATTGACAGCAGCAGGAGCCAATAGTTGCGTTGCTATCAATCATCCAATGAATGAGCCGAGAAGCCCGGTCAAGAAGCCAGCATGTTCACAACGTGGGACTTTCGAGGGCTCAGGTAAGTAAATGGGGGGGCTGCTAATCGTTGGATGTTTTTTTTCCCTTAATGCATAGAATGCATTAAGGGGAAAAACATGTACCTTTACAACCCCTTTAAGCTCCAAATAAACCAACCCAGATTAGTAGGTTCTCTGTGACCAGCAATAAGGACGATGGTACTTCTTTGTTCTTTGGTAGACTTTAGGGATGAGCCGAACACCCCCCGGTTCGGTTCGCACCAGAACCTGCGAACGGACCGAAAGTTCGCACGAAAGTTAGAACCCCATTGACGTCTATGGGACTCGAACGTTCAAAATCAAAAGTGCTCATTTTAAAGGCCAATTTGCATGGAATTTTCCTAAAAAGGGTTTGGGGACCCGGGTCCTACCCCAGGGGACATGTATCAATGCAAAAAAAACTTTTAAAAACGGCCGTTTTTTCGGGAGCAGTGATTTTAATGATGCTTAAAGTAAAAAAAAAAAAAAAGTGAAATATTCCTTTAAATATCATACCTGGGGGGTGTCTATAGTATGCCTGTAAAGTGGCGCGTGTTTCCCGTGTTTAGAACAGTCCCTGCACCAAATGTCATTTTTAAAGGAAAAAATTTCATTTAAAACTGCTTGCGGGTTTAATGTAATGTCGGGTCCTGGCAATATGGATGAAAATCAGTGAGACAAACACCATGGGTACCCCCCCAGTCCATTACCAGGCCCTTTGGGTCTTGTATGGATATTAAGGGGAACCCCGCACCCAAATTAAAATAAGGAAAGGTGTGGGGCCACCAGGCCCTATATACTCTGAACAGCAGTATACAGGCGGTGCAAACAAGACAGGGACTGTAGGTTTGTTGTTAAGTAGAATCCGTTTGTCGTTTTGAACGGGTACATTTTTAACGTGTTTAGCTCCAGCCAAAAAATCTTTTTTAAGCTTTTTGGAAAACATAGGGAAGGGTTATCACCCCTGTGACATTTGTTTTGCTGTCTGTGCTCCTCTTTAGAAGATTTCACCTCACTTTTTGTCCCAATGACAAATGCTTTTTGAGAATTTGGGTTTTTTTGTGGAACAAGGATTGGAAAGCATCAGTGGAAAGGAGAAATGTTTTTCCCATATTAACTCTTACAGGAGGGAATTTCCCTTCCTAGGGGTAGATTTTATCTCACTTCCTGTTGTCTCCATCCGTTTGCAAGTATGAGTCGTTTGTAAGTTAGATGTTTGAAAGTAGGGGCCTGCCCTATATACTCAGAAGAAATTTGGGCCTTAGGTGTTGTTGTGGCCACAACACTGTAAGCCTTCACAGGGCCCTGCTGTGAAATATTAGATCAAGAATTGTAATTACATGCCCCTGTTGAACAGGGGCAGAAAAACTTGGCCTTTGGTGGTGGTGGTGGTGGTGCTGGTGCCACAACACTGTAAGTCCTCACTCGCTCTTGGTGGGTGCATAAATGGGCCCTGCTGTGAAATATTAGATCAAGAATTGTAATTACATGCCCCTGTTGAACAGGGGCAGAAAAATTGGGCCTTTGGTGGTGTTGGTGGTGGTGGTGGTGCTGATGCCACAACACTGCAACCCCTCACAGACACTCTAATTGGAACGCAGGAACGAGCTCTGCTGCAAAGTATTGCATCAAAAATTGTAATTACACACCCCTGTTAAACAGGGGCAGAAAAATTGGGCCTTAGGCACTGGTGCTGGTGCCACAACACTGCAACCCCTCACAGACATTCTAGTTGGAACGCAGGAACGAGCCCTGCTGCAAAGTATTGCATCAAAAATTGTAATTACACGCCCTTGTTAAACAAGGGCAGAAAAATTGTGCCTTAGGCACTGGTGGTGGCGCCCAGAATCAAAAATGTTCTTACAGGCTATCAGCGTGATGATTGAGGAGGAAGAGGATAATTACTCAGGGATAGTCACTCAGCATCAGCATAGGCAGTCTTTGAAGGGATCTGAGATTTCAAAAAAAATTATTCGGTTACATCAGCATCAGGTGCTTGGTAGCTGGTGGTGATCCAAGACTGATTCATTTTTATGAAGGTCAGTCGATCGACCGAGTCGGTGGACAGACGAACCCTGTGATCGGTTACCACGCCTCCAGCAGCACTGAATGTGCGTTCTGAAAGAACGCTGGATGCAGGACAGGCCAGTAGCTCAATTGCATATTGTGCAAGCTCTGGCCAGTGATCCATCCTCAAGACCCAGTAACCCAGAGGATTTTCGGTGGGAAAGGTGTCCAAGTCTGATCTTGCCCCTAGGTATTCCTGCACCATGTAAAACAGACGCTGGCGATGGTTGCTGGAACCGATCATACCTTGGGGCTGCGGACCAAAAAATTGTCTGAACGCATAGGTCAGACGGCCACCTTCTCCACCGCTCCTTCTTTAACTGACCGAAGCCTCAGCAACACGTTGTCCAGAAACAGGAGTTTGTAACCTCCCAGTCTCTGGGAACGCGTTGCACAGACCTTTCTGCAAGGCCTCCCGAAGATGTTTCATCCTCTGCTCCCTCTGCGATGGCAAGATAAGGTCCGCAACCTTACCCTTGTAACGTGGATCAAGGAGGGTTGCCAGCCAGTATTGGTCCTTCTCCTTGATACCACGAATACGAGGATCCTTACGCAGGCTTTGCAGGATCAGGGAGGCCATGCAGCGTAGGTTTGCTGAGGCATTCGGTCCGGAGTCCTCTGGGTCACTAAGGACGACATGGTCCGCAGCCACCTCCTCCCAGCCACGTACAAGTCCATGTGTTTCTTGGGACTGATCCCTTAAAGACTGCTGCTGATGCTGAGTGCCAGGCTCCACCTCCATACTGACACAATCTTCCTCCTCCTCCTCGTCCTCTTTCTGTGTGATCGGCGGGCACGCAGGAACACTGTCTGAATAAAGGGGGCCTTGAGAGCTAATGAAGTCCTCCTCTTCCTGCCTCTGTTCTGCCTCAAGTGCCCTGTCCATTATTCCACGCAGCGTGTGCTCCAACAGGTGGACAAGGGGGACAGTGTCACTGATGCATGCACTGTCACTGCTCACCATCCTCGTGGCCTCCTTAAATGGTGACAGGACAGTGCATGCATTCCTGATCATGGCTCACTGGCGTGGGGAAAAAAAACAAGCTCCCCTGACCCTGTCCTGGTGCCATAGTCGCACAGGTACTCATTGATGGCCCTCTGCTGCGTGTGCAGCCGCTGCAGCATGGCCAACGTTGAGTTCCACCTGGTGGGCATGTCACAGATTAGGCGGTTCTTGGGCAGGTTAAACTCCTTTTGGAGGTCCGTCAGCCGAGCACTGGCATTATATGACCGGTGGAAATGCACACAGACTTTCCTGGCCTGCCTCAGGACATCCTGTAAGCCCGGGTACCTGCTCAAGAACCGCTGCACCACCAAGTTAAGGACGTGAGCCAAACAGGGTGCATGGGTCATTTGTCCCTGTCGGAGGGCAGAGAGGAGGTTGGTGCCATTGTCGCAAACCACCATTCCTGCCTTAAGTTGGCATGGCGTCAACCACCTCTGAACCTGCCCCTGCAGAGCTGACAGAACCTCTGCCCCAGTGTGGCTCCTGTCCCCCAAGCACACCAGCTCAATCACCGCATGGCATCTTTTGGCCTGCGTACTTGCGTAGCCCCTTGTACGGCTACGGAGCACCGCTGGTTCCGAGGACAAAGCACAGGAAGAGGCCATGGAGGAAGAAGAAGAGGAGGGGTGGAGGAGAGAGGTGTGACACAATCATTAGCATTTTGGAGGCGTGGTGGCGGAACAACTTTCAACACTACTGCACCTTGTCCTGCATCCTTCCCAGCTGCCAGCAGAGTCACCCAATGCGCCGTAAAACTTAGGTAACGTCCTTGTCCATGCCTGCTGGACCATGAGTCAGCGGTAATATGCACCTTACCGCTGACCGCCCTGTCCAGCGAGGCATGGACATTGCCTTCCACATGCCGGTAGGGAGCCGGAATCGCCTTCCGTGAGAAAAAGTGGCGTTTGGGTACCTGCCAATGAGGAACTGCACATTCCACAAAATCACGGAAGGGGGCAGAGTCTACCAACTGAAAAGGCAGCAGTTGAAGTGCTAGCAATTTTGCCAAGCTAGCATTCAACCGCTGGGCATGTGGATGGCTGGGAGCAAACTTCTTTCGGCGGTGCAGCAGCTGGGGCAGGGAAATTTGCCTGGTACAATCTGACGTTGGTGTACCAAAAGCAGATTGCCCACAAGTACTTGGCTGTGTCACACCTAATTCTACACCTTCATTCCTCTCAGTGCAGGTTTCAGAGAGGACTGAAGGTCTAGTGGGGTTGAAAATCTCAGCTGATGAGGAGCAAGGAGAGGTCCTCTTTGTTCTTTGGTGTGGGTCTTTTAGATACGCTTTCCAACGAACTGCATAGCAGGTCAACATATGTCTGGTCAAGCATGTGGTACCCAAGCGGGAGATGTTTTAGCCACGCGAGATACGCTTGAGACATATGTTGCAAATAGCAGCGGTGCGATCTGGAGCTTTGGGGTGTGATGCAGTCAATGTGCTGCCCTTAGGCTGGCCCCTGGAGGGCATCCTGCCTCGTTGGTGATGTGCCGCCTCCTCCTCCTCCTCCTCTCTCCTATCAGGCACCCACGTTGAGTCAGTGACCTCATCATCCCCTCCCTCCTCATCACTGGAGCAAACCTGGCAGTATGCTGCAGCAGGGGGAGCATGACTGCCAGATTGCTGTCCTTCTTGGGCACCCCCTCTGTCCGTGCTCATGTTACTGCCTTCATCGAGCTCAGTATCATCATCAGAGCCTTCCAAATGCTGGGCATCCTCCTGGAGCATGTACCCAACACTGTGGTCAAACAGTTCAAGGGACTCCTCAAAAGGACATGGTGGGGCTACAGAAGGAGTCACTGATGATATTGAGCCGAGGGAAGAGGCCGCTGCTTTGCCAGACAAAGTACCCTGGGCATGGGTGAGAGAGGATGAGGAGGATGAGGACGGCTTGGTCATCCACTCGACCAAGTCTTCCGCATGTTGGGGCTCAACACGGCCAGCTGCCGAAAAAAAGGCCAAGCGTGCCCACGGCCACGTGCTGATGAGGATGCACCGTCTCCACGACCAGCACTAGACACAGAGCCTGCTTGCCCTCTCTTATTGGCTTGTGACTGTCTGCCTCTCCTTCGTGGCCTTCCAGACATACTAATGGCCTGTAGCTGCACTAAGCTGGGATATATATATATATATATATATATATATATATATATACTCATACTGCAGCTAGCAAAATCAACTGCCTGCCTGTAGTATGGGAACACCACCAACCTTCTACAGGTAGCTTTAGCTGAACACTGTGCAGAGCTCGCAAAAAACTAACTTGTAGCTTTTTTAGCTGCCTGCAGTAGTGATAGGATCAGGAAAACACCACCAACCTTCTACAGGTAGCTTTAGGTGAACACTGTGCAGAGCTCGCAAAAAAATAACTTGTAGGTTTAGCTGAACACTGTGAGGTGGACGCACCACACTAACTTGTAGTTTTAGCTGAACACTGTGAGCAGGACGCACAGCACTAACTTGTAGCTTGAGATGAACACTGTGCAGAGGTCTAACTACACCAACCTATAGTTTTAGCTGAACACAGTGAGCAGGATGCACAGCACTAACTTGTAGTTTTAGCTAAACACTGTGAGCAGGACGCACTGCACTAACTTGTAGCTTGAGATGAACACTGTGCAGAGGTCTAACTACACCAACTTGTAGTTTTAGCTGAACACTGTGAGCAGGACGCACTGCACTAACTTGTAGTTTTAGCTGAACACTGTGAGCAGGATGCACTGCACTAACTTGTAGCTTTAGATGAACACTGTGCAGAGATCTCACTACACCAACTTGTAGTTTTAGCTGAACACTGTGAGCAGGATGCACAGCACTAACTTATAGTTTTATCTAAACATTGTGAGCAGGACGCACTGCACTAACTTGTAGCTTGAGATGAACACTGTGCAGAGGTCTCACTACACCAACTTGTAGGTTTAGCTGAACACTGTGAGCAGGACGCACAGCACTAACTTGTAGTTTTAGCTGAACACTGTGAGCAGGACGCACAGCACTAACTTATAGTTGTAGCTAAACACTGTGAGCAGGACGCACTGCACTAACTTGTAGCTTGAGATGAACACTGTGCAGAGGTCTCACTACACCAAATTGTAGTTTTAGCTGAACACTGTGAGCAGGACGCACAGCACTAACTTATAGTTTTAGCTAAACACTGTGAGCAGGATGCACTGCACTAACTTGTAGTTTGAGATGAACACTGTGCAGAGGTCTCACTAGACCAACTTGTAGTTTTAGCTGAACACTGTGAGCAGGATGCACTGCACTAACTTGTAGCTTTAGATGAACACTGTGCAGAGGTCTCACTACACCAACTTGTAGGTTTAGCTGAACACTGTGAGCAGGATGCACAGCACTAACTTGTAGTTTTAGCTGAACACTGTGAGCAGGACGCACAGCACTAACTTATAGTTGTAGCTAATCACTGTGAGCAGGACATACTGCACTAACTTGTAGCTTGAGATGAACACTGTGCAGAGGTCTCACTACACCAACTTGTAGTTTTAGCTGAACACTCTGAGCAGGACGCACAGCACTAACTTGTAGTTTTAGCTGAACACTGTGAGCAGAACGCACTGCACTAACTTTTAGCTTTAGATGAACACTGTGCAGAGGTCTCACTACACCAACTTGTAGTTTTAGCTGAACACTGTGAGCAGGACGCACAGCACTAACTTGTAGTTTTAGCTGAACACTGTGAGCAGGACGCATAGCACTAACTTATAGTTGTAGCTAAACACTGTGAGCAGGACGCACTGCACTAACTTGTAGCTCGAGATGAACACTGTGCAGAGGTCTCACTACACCAACTTGTAGTTTTAGCTGAACACTGTGAGCAGGACGCACAGCACTAACTTGTAGTTTTAGCTGAACACTGTGAGCAGGACGCACAGCACTAACTTATAGTTGTAGCTAAACACTGTGAGCAGGACTCACTGCACTAACTTGTGGCTTTAGATGAACACTGTGCCGAGGTCTCACTACACCAACTTGTAGTTTTAGCTGAACACTGTGAGCAGGACGCACAGCACTAACTTGTAGTTTTAGCTGAACACTGTGAGCAGGACGCATAGCACTAACTTATAGTTGTAGCTAAACACTGTGAGCAGGACGCACTGCACTAACTTGTAGCTCGAGATGAACTCTGTGCAGAGGTCTCACTACACCAAATTGTAGTTTTATCTGAACACTCTGAGCAGGACGCACAGCACTAACTTATAGTTTTAGCTAAACACTGTGAGCAGGATGCATTACACTAACTTGTAGCTTGAGATGAACACTGTGCAGAGGTCTCACTACACCAACTTGTAGTTTTAGCTGAACACTGTGAGCAGGACGCACAGCACTAACTTGTAGTTTTAGCTGAACACTGTGAGCAGGACACACTGCACTAACTTGTAGCTTTAGATGAACACTGTGCAGAGGTCTCACTACACCAACTTGTAGTTTTAGCTGAACACTGTGAGCAGGACGCACAGCACTAACTTATAGTTTTAGCTAAACACTGTGAGCACGATGCACTGCACTAACTTTTAGCTTGAGATGAACACTGTGCAGAGGTCTCACTACACCAACTTGTAGTTTTAGCTGAACACTGGGAGCAGGACGCACTGCACTAGCTGTAAATAGTCTAGCTGCCTGACTGTGGAACTAATAGGATCAAAAGAACACCAGCAATTTTCTTCAGGTAGCTGTAAATACTGTAACAAGACAAGCCTGCCTGTCAGTAGGAAGATAACAGGAACGGATCTAGCTAAACTGAATACAGTGTATATATATATATGCAACACCTGGGATGCATATATATACACAACACACTGTAAGTGCAGCTAAACTGACTGACTGTTCTGCCTAATCTATCTAACTCAAATCAAATGTCACTGTCTGTCTCTCTCTCTCTCTCAATGAACGCCGGAACACACACTACACAGGGCCGCCGTGCAGGCGGCCTTATATTGTGTGGGGTGTGTACTAAATCCCCTGAGCCATAATTGGCCAAAGCCTCCTTGGCTTTGGCCAATTACGGCTCTCTGTTCAGACGGCACTGTGATTGGCCAAGCATGTGGGTCATAGTGCATGCTTGGCCAATCATCAGCCAGCAATGCACTGCGATGCCGCAGTGAATTATGGGCTGTGACGCGCCACACAAATTTGGCACGAACGGGCGAACAGACGATGTTCGAGTCGAACATGGGTTCGACTCGAACACGAAGCTCATCCCTAGTAGACTTCAGGCAATCCTGCTCAAAGAAGAGGACATGGGAGACCAAACATAGGAACGATCATAGTGTAAAAAATCTTGGTAGCAGGAACATATACAGGTATATAAAACAATGCCCACTCACATCTGAAAGTGCTATGTGCTAGCATCAACATAAACAGCTTTGAAATACCTCTGCACGCCGTCCTGGACGGCCACGGCGTGTGTTCCAAAGCCAGGGGATGTGGAGACCAGCAAGCGCGGAAGTGACGTCAGTGAGGGATGGACAAACAGCCTCTATGCATTTCATGTTTAAGCTTCCTAATGACGTGTACACCATGAAATGCATTATTTCTTATTTAGTTTGTGTTCATACTATTAGAGCTATTAGATTTTTGATTTTTGAATTTGATTGTAGCAGACTTTCACATTAACTATTAGGAATACTGTCCACTGTCAGTGCTGGCAGCAGGCAGAGATATTGTCAGCACAGCCAAAGCAATGGTCCATGTAGCAGGCAGGGACATGGTCATCATGGTAGGCAGCAGGTAGGCAGCAGGCAGGAATACTGTCCATAGTCAGTACAGGCAGCAGGCAGAGATATGGTCAGCACAACCAAAGTGTTGGTCCAGGCAGCAGGTAGCAACATCAAGCTTAGGGCCTCAGTCAGGAATGGGGACAGGGGTAGAGGCTTCTTCCCACCCAAATCTCTTTGAAGCCTTACGTCTCCAGACCCTGATCTGGGAATTACAAAGCCCAGAGAAAACCAACAATGTTTTTTTCTAATCAGAACACTATTTTTAAGCCCCTCACATATGTAAGACCCCTGTGTTATCTTGAATCGCACTACTATAGTAGCAGGGCAAAAGATTAGTCCAAACAGCAGGCAAAAAACATAGTCGATTAACAGGCCGAGGTCAGTGTAGGTAGAAGGCAGAAATGTGGTTGATCATCCAAACAGCAAGCAGAGGCATATTCGATAAATAGGCCAGGGTCAGTTCATGTGGAAGGCAGAAACGTGGTGGATAAACAATGCAGATGGCAGGCAGAGGCATAGTTGATAAACAGGCCAGGGTCAGTTCAGGTATAAGGCAGAAACGTGGTGGATAAACAATGTAGATGTCAGGCAGAGGCATAGGCGATAAATAGGACAGGGTCAGTTCAGGTGGAAGACAGTGGCATGGTTGGTTGGGGCAGCATTCAAATGATCAGCACAGATATTGAAAACGGGGAAGTGACAGGTTGTTAGAAATATGGGCTAATATTTTAGGGAAATGTGATATCATCAGAGGCAGTCACCAATGCATAGGCCTGGTTGGGAGGGCCATTGGGGCCAATGAAAATTGGTGTCTTTCCTAACTACCCCTCTGCCGCACAGGGGGCATTTTTTTTTTTTTTTATAATAATTTGAATTCAGTTTTTGTCAGTTTACAAAATGATAAATTGCATATTCATACAGCAATAGGTATCGTAAACTGAAAAATAAACCGTGATGGCTAACAAAATCATATAGTAACATTGCGTTCATAGTACAATAACCTGAATTATGAGAAATATGATTAAGGCAGGAGAAGCTATGTTCCTCCACTAGTCACCCCATTTGGGAACTTACTGTGACACAGTGGAGGGACCAGTTCTACAAACCTATGTGTCAGTGGTATCATTAACTGGGTTATATCTGTTAGCATTCATATAACAAGAGTGTGAAGCTCAGAACTAATATTAAGTAAACATACATATAAACGAAACAGGATCAGCTCAGAGACCATATGGAAAGGAAGGATATGAAAAAAAAAAATGCAGATTCGTATTAGAGAGTTTGCCAGAGCAGTAGTTGATGAAATATTATTCATTCGTGATGAGTGTCGCACCAAGTCGTCCATCGTTGCCACCGTGGATGAAAGTGGTCATTAGGGATGAGCTTCGTGTTCGAGTCGAACCCATGTTCGACTCGAACATCGGCTGTTCGGTCGTTCGCCGAATTGCGAACGATATGGGCCGTTCGCGCCAAATTCGTGTGGCGCGTCACGGCCCATAATTCACTGCGGCATCGCAGTGCATTGCTGGCTGATTATTGGCCAAGCATGCACTATGACCCGCATGCTTGGCCAATCACAGCGCCGTCAGTAGAGAGAGCTGTAATTGGCCAAAGCCAGGGTGGCTTTGGCCAATTATGGCTCAGGGGATTTAGTACACACCCCACACTATATAAGGCCGCCTGCACGGC
Organism: Lithobates clamitans; assembly: GCA_037952925.1. Taxonomy (NCBI): domain Eukaryota; kingdom Metazoa; phylum Chordata; class Amphibia; order Anura; family Ranidae; genus Lithobates; species Lithobates clamitans. Next base: position 547,270 of record JBBGZY010000541.1, read on the forward strand.
GGCCCTGTGTAGTGTGTGTTCCGGTGTGCTGAGAGATAGAGAGAGAGAGAGACAGTGTCATTTGATTTGAGTTAGATAGATTAGGCAGAACAGTCAGTCAGTTAGCTGCACTTACAGTGTATTGTGTATATATATGCATCCCAGGTGTTGCATATATATATATACACTGTATTCAGTTTAGCTAGATCCGTTCCTGTTATCTTCTATCTAGACTATTTACATTTAGTGCAGTGTGTCCTGCTCACAGTGTTCAGCTAGATCCGTTCCTGCTATTTACATTCAGTGCAGTGCGTCCTGCTCACAGTGTTCAGCTAGATCCGTTCCTGGTATTTACATTTAGTGCAGTGCGTCCTGCTCACAGTGTTCAGCTAGATCCGTTCCTGCTATTTACATTCAGTGCAGTGCGTCCTGCTCACAGTGTTCAGCTAGATCCGTTCCTGGTATTTACATTTAGTGCAGTGCGTCCTGCTCACAGTGTTCAGCTAGATCCGTTCCTGCTATTTACATTCAGTGCAGTGCGTCCTGCTCACAGTGTTCAGCTAGATCCGTTCCTGCTATTTACATTCAGTGCAGTGCATCCTGCTCACAGTGTTCAGCTAGATCCATTCCTGGTATTTACATTTAGTGCAGTGCGTCCTGCTCACAGTGTTCAGCTAGATCCGTTCCTGCTATTTACATTCAGTGCAGTGCGTCCTGCTCACAGTGTTCAGCTAGATCCGTTCCTGGTATTTACATTTAGTGCAGTGCGTCCTGCTCACAGTGTTCAGCTAGATCCGTTCCTGCTATTTACATTCAGTGCAGTGCGTCCTGCTCACAGTGTTCAGCTAGATCCGTTCCTGGTATTTACATTTAGTGCAGTGCGTCCTGCTCACAGTGTTCAGCTAGATCCGTTCCTGCTATTTACATTCAGTGCAGTGCGTCCTGCTCACAGTGTTCAGCTAGATCCGTTCCTGCTATATACATTTAGTGCAGTACGTCCTGCTCACAGTGTTCAGCTAGATCCGTTCCTGTTATCTTCCTACTGACAGGCAGGCTTGTCTGGTTACAGTATATAAAGCTACCTGAAGAAAATTACAGGTGTTCTTTTTGATCCTATTAGTACCACGGTCAGGCAGCTAGACTATTTACATTTAGTACAGTGCGTCCTGCTCACAGTGTTCAGCTAGATCCGTTCCTGTTATCTTCCTACTGACAGGCAGGCTTGTCTGGTTACAGTATATAAAGCTACCTGAAGAAAATTACAGGTGTTCTTTTTGATCCTATTAGTACCACGGTCAGGCAGCTAGACTATTTACATTTAGTACAGTGTGTCCTGCTCACAGTGTTCAGCTAGATCCGTTCCTGTTATCTTCCTACTGACAGGCAGGCTTGTCTGGTTACAGTATATAAAGCTACCTTAAGAAAATTACAGGTGTTCTTTTTGATCCTATTAGTACCACGGTCAGGCAGCTAGACTATTTACATTTAGTACAGTGCGTCCTGCTCACAGTGTTCAGCTAGATCCGTTCCTGGTATTTACATTTAGTACAGTGCGTCCTGCTCACAGTGTTCAGCTAGATCCGTTCCTGCTATTTACATTCAGTGCAGTGCGTCCTGCTCACAGTGTTCAGCTAGATCCGTTCCTGCTATTTACATTCAGTGCAGTGCGTCCTGCTCACAGTGTTCAGCTAGATCCGTTCCTGGTATTTACATTTAGTGCAGTGCGTCCTGCTCACAGTGTTCAGCTAGATCCGCTCCTGCTATTTACATTCAGTGCAGTGCGTCCTGCTCACAGTGTTCAGCTAGATCCGTTCCTGGTATTTACATTTAGTGCAGTGTGTCCTGCTCACAGTGTTCAGCTAGATCCGTTCCTGGTATTTACATTTAGTGCAGTGCGTCCTGCTCACAGTGTTCAGCTAGATCCGTTCCTGCTATTTACATTCAGTGCAGTGCGTCCTGCTCACAGTGTTCAGCTAGATCCGTTCCTGCTATATACATTTAGTGCAGTACGTCCTGCTCACAGTGTTCAGCTAGATCCGTTCCTGTTATCTTCCTACTGACAGGCAGGCTTGTCTGGTTACAGTATATAAAGCTACCTTAAGAAAATTACAGGTGTTCTTTTTGATCCTATTAGTACCACGGTCAGGCAGCTAGACTATTTACATTTAGTACAGTGCGTCCTGCTCACAGTGTTCAGCTAGATCCGTTCCTGTTATCTTCCTACTGACAGGCAGGCTTGTCTGGTTACAGTATATAAAGCTACCTTAAGAAAATTACAGGTGTTCTATCCCAGCTTAGTGCAGCTACAGGCCATTAGTATGTCTGGAAGGCCAAGAAGGAGAGGCAGACAGTCACAAGCCAATAAGAGAGGGCAAGCAGGCTCTGTGTCTAGTGCTGGTCGTGGAGACGGTGCATCCTCATCAGCACGTGGCCATGGGACACGCTTGGCCTTTTTTTCGGCAGCTGGCCGTGTTGAGCCGCAACATGCGGAAGACTTGGTCGAGTGGATGACCAAGCCGTTCTCATCCTCCTCATCCTCTCTCACCCATGCCCAGGGTGCTTTGTCTGGCAAAGCAGCGGCCTCTTCCCTCAGCTCAATGTCATCAGTGACTCCTTCCCTAGCTCCACCATGTCCTCATGAGGATTCCCTCGAACTGTTTGACCACAGTGTTGGGTACATGCTCCAGGAGGATGCCCAGCGTTTGGAAGGCTCTGATGATGATACTGAGCTCAATGAAGGCAGTAACATGAGCACGGACAGAGGGGGTGCCCAAGAAGGACAGCAATCTGGCAGTCATGCTCCCCCTGCTGCAGCATACTGCCAGGTTTGCTCCAGTGATGAGGAGGGAGGGGATGATGAGGTCACTGACTCAACGTGGGTGCCTGATAGGAGAGAGGAGGAGGAGGAGGAGGAGGAGGAGGTGGCACATCACCAACTAGGCAGGATGCCCTCCAGGGGCCAGCCTAAGGGCAGCACATTGACTGCATCACACCCCAAAGCTCCACATGTGCAGGGCGCTGCAGTCTCTGCGCGTTATTCAAAAAGTTCTTTGGTGTGGGCCTTTTTTGAGACGAGTGCATCAGATCGCACCGCTGCTATTTGCAACATATGTCTCAAGCGTATCTCGCGTGGCCAAAACATCTCCCGCTTGGGTACCACATGCTTGACCAGACATATGTTGACCTGCCATGCAGTTCGTTGGCAAGCGTATCTAAAAGACCCACACCAAAGAACAAAGACGATCTCTCCTTGCTCCTCATCAGCTGAGATTTCCAACCCCACTAGACCTTCAGTCCTCTCTGAGACCTGCAGTGAGAGGAATGAAGGTGTAGAATTAGGTGTGTCACAGCCAAGTACTTGTGGGCAATCTGCTTTTGGTACACCGACGTCAGATTGTACCAGGCAAATTTCCCTGCCCCAGCTGCTGCACCGCCGAAAGAAGTTTGCTCCCAGCCATCCACATGCCCAGCGGTTGAATGCTAGCTTGGCAAAATTGCTAGCACTTCAACTGCTGCCTTTTCAGTTGGTAGACTCTGCCCCCTTCCGTGAGTTTGTGGAATGTGCGGTTCCTCAGTGGCAGGTACCCAAACGCCACTTTTTCTCACGGAAGGCGATTCCGGCTCTCTACCGGCATGTGGAAGGCAATGTCCATGCCTCGCTGGACAGGGCGGTCAGCGGTAAGGTGCATATTACCGCTGACTCATGGTCCAGCAGGCATGGACAGGGACGTTACTTAAGTTTCACGGCGCATTGGGTGACTCTGCTGGCAGCTGGGAAGGATGCAGGACAAGGTGCAGTAGTGTTGGAGGTTGTTCCGCCACCACGCCTCCAAAATGCTGATTGTGACACACCTCTCTCCTCCACCCCCTCCTCTTCTTCTTCCTCCATGGCCTCTTCCTCGGAACCAGCGGTGCTCCATAGGCGTTCAAGGGGCTACGCAAGTACGCAGGCCAAAAGATGCCATGCGGTGCTTGAGCTGGTGTGCTTGGGGGACAGGAGCCACACTGGGGCAGAGGTTCTGTCAGCTCTGCAGGGGCAGGTTCAGAGGTGGTTGACGCCACGCCAACTTAACGCAGGAATGGTGGTTTGCGACAATGGCACCAACCTCCTCTCTGCCCTCTGACAGGGACAACTGACCCATGTGCCCTGTTTGGCTCACGTCCTTAACTTGGTGGTGCAGCGGTTCTTGGGCAGGTACCCGGGCTTACAGGATGTCCTGAGGCAGGCCAGGAAAGTCTCTGTGCATTTCCGCCGGTCATATAATGCCAGTGCTCGGCTGACGGACCTCCAAAAGGAGTTTAACCTGCCCAAGAACCGCCTAATCTGTGACATGCCCACCAGGTGGAACTCGACGTTGGCCATGCTGCAGCGGCTGCACACGCAGCAGAGGGCCATCAATGAGTACCTGTGCGACTATGGCACCAGGACAGGGTCAGGGGACCTTGGTTTTTTTTCCCCACGCCAGTGGGCCATGATCAGGGATGCATGCACTGTCCTGTCACCATTCGAGGAGGCCACGAGGATGGTGAGCACTGACAGTGCATGCATCAGTGACACTGTCCCCCTTGTCCACCTGTTGGAGCACACGCTGCGTGGAATAATGGACAGGGCACTTGAGGCAGAACAGAGGCAGGAAGAGGAGGACTTCCTTAGCTCTCAAGGCCCCCTTTATCCAGACAGTGTTCCTGCGTGCCCGCCGATCACACAGGAAGAGGACGAGGAGGAGGAGGAGGAGGAGGAGGAGGAGGAAGATTGTGTCAGTATGGAGGTGGAGCCTGGCACTCAGCATCAGCAGTCTTTAAGGGATCAGTCCCAAGGAACACATGGACTTGTACGTGGCTGGGAGGAGGTGGCTGCGGACGTTGTTGTCCTTAGTGACCCAGAGGACTCCGGACCGAATGCCTCAGCAAACCTACGCTGCATGGCCTCCCTGATCCTGCAAAGCCTGCGTAAGGATCCTCGTATTCGTGGTATCAAGGAGAAGGACCAATACTGGCTGGCAACCCTCCTTGATCCACGTTACAAGGGTAAGGTTGCGGACCTTATCTTGCCATCGCAGAGGGAGCAGAGGATGAAACATCTTCGGGAGGCCTTGCAGAAAGGTCTGTGCAACGCGTTCCCAGAGACTGGGAGGTTACAAACTCCTGTTTCTGGACAACGTGTTGCTGAGGCTTCGGTCAGTCAAAGAAGGAGCGGTGGAGAAGGTGGCCGTCTGACCGATGCGTTCAGACAATTTTTTGGTCCGCAGCCCCAAGGTATGATCGGTTCCAGCAACCATCGCCAGCGTCTGTTTTACATGGTGCAGGAATACCTAGGGGCAAGATCAGACTTGGACACCTTTCCCACCGAAAATCCTCTGGGTTACTGGGTCTTGAGGATGGATCACTGGCCAGAGCTTGCACAGTATGCAATTGAGCTACTGGCCTGTCCTGCATCCAGCGTTCTTTCGGAACGCACATTCAGTGCTGCTGGAGGCGTGGTAACCGATCACAGGGTGCGTCTGTCCACCGACTCGGTCGATCGGCTGACCTTCATAAAAATGAATCAGTCTTGGATCACCACCAGCTACCAAGCACCTGATGCAGATGTAACCGAATAATTTTTTTTGAAATCTCAGATCCCTTCAAAGACTGCCTATGCTGATGCTGAGTGACTATCCCTGAGTAATTATCCTCTTCCTCCTCAATCATCACGCTGATAGCTTGTAAGAACATTTTTGGTTCTGGGCGCCACCACCAGTGCCTAAGGCACAATTTTTCAGCCCCTGTTTAACAGGGGCGTGTAATTACAATTTTTGATGTAATACTTTGCAGCAGGGCTCGTTCCTGCATTCCAACTAGAGTGTCTGTGAGGGGTTGCAGTGTTGTGGCACCAGCACCAGTGCCTAAGACCCAATTTTTCAGCCCCTGTCTAACAGGGGCGTGTAATTACAATTTTTGATGCAATACTTTGCAGCAGGGCTTGTTCCTGCGTTTCAACTAGAGTGTCTGTGAGGGGTTGCAGTGTTGTGGCACCAGCACCAGTGCCTAAGACCCAATTTTTCTGCCCCTGTCTAACAGGGGCGTGTAATTACAATTTTTGATGCAATACTTTGCAGCAGGGCTCGTTCCTGCGTTCCAACTAGAGTGTCTGTGAGGGGTTGCAGTGTTGTGGCACCAGCACCAGTGCCTAAGGCCCAATTTTTCTGCCCCTGTCTAACAGGGGCGTGTAATTACAATTTTTGATGCAATACTTTGCAGCAGGGCTCGTTCCTGCGTTCCAACTAGAGTGTCTGTGAGGGGTTGCAGTGTTGTGGCACCAGCACCAGTGCCTAAGGCCTAATTTTTCAGCTCCTGTTCAACAGGGGCATGTAATTACAATTCTTGATCTAATATTTCACAGCAGGGCCCTGTGAGGGCTTACAGTGTTTTGGCCACAGCAACACCTAAGGCCCAAATTTCTGCTGAGTATATAGGGCAGGACCCTACTTTCAAACATCTAACTTACAAACGACTCCTACTTGCAAACGGAAGGAGACAACAGGAAGTGAGATGAAATCTACCCCTAAGGAAGGGAAATTCTCTCCTGTAAGAGTTAATATGGGAAAACAATTTCTCCTTTCCACTGATGCTTTCCAATCCTTGTTCCACAAAAAAACCCAAATTTTCAAAAAACATTTTTCATTGGGACAAAAAAGTGAGGTGAAATCTTCTGAAGAGGAGGAAAGACGCAAAACAAATGTCACAGGGGTGATAACCCTTCCCTATGTTTTCCAAAAAGCTTAGAAAAGATTTTTTGGCTGGAGCTAAACACATTAAAAATGTTCAAAATTACAAACAGATTCTACTTAACAACAAACCTACAGTCCCTGTCTTGTTTGCACCGCCTGTATACTGCTGTTCAGAGTATATAGGGACCTTTCCTTATTTTAATTTGGGTTCCCCTTAATATCCATACAAGACCCAAAGGGCCTGGTAATGGACTGGGGGGTACCCATGCCGTTTGTCTCACTGATTTTCATCCATATTGCCATGACCCGACATGACATTAAACCCGCAAGCAGTTTTAAATGAGATTTTTTCCTTTAAAAATGACATTTGGTGCAGGGACTGTTCTAAACATGGGAAACACGCGTCACTTTACAGGCATACTATAGACACCCCCCAGGTACGATATTTAAAGGAATATTTCACTTTTTTTTTTTTACTTTAAGCATCATTAAAATCACTGCTCCCGAAAAAACGGCCGTTTTTAAAAGTTTTTTTTGCATTGATACATGTCCCCTGGGGTAGGACCCGGGTCCCCAAACCCTTTTTAGGACAATACCATGCAAATTAGCCTTTAAAATGAGCACTTTTGATTTCGAACGTTCGAGTCCCATAGACGTCAATGGGGTTCTAACGTTCGTGCGAACTTGCGGTCCGTTCGCGGGTTCTGGTGCGAACCGAACCGGGGGGTGTTCGGCTCATCCCTAGTGGTCATAGTGTCCCCCAATGGATGCTAGCATTTTTTCATAAGTGAAATGTAAGGATAGTGTGTGCAAGACCTATTTTACCTCTGGAGGATTCAGGGACCTCCATTTTCTTAGTATCACTAATTTGGCTGTTAGGAACAAGTGAGTAACAAAATGTAATGGTGGAATTTCTTCTATGCCTATATTGAGGATAGCTAAAGAAGGTGAAAAGCAGATTTGTAAATCTGTTATTTGACAAAGATTTTTGAAGATGTGGGACCAATATGTGGTTAGGTTCTTGCAGCTCCATAAGATATGAAATATGGTACCCAGTTGTCCACAATTTCTCCAACAGGTGGAGGGTGTGGAGGGCTTAAATTTAGCCCTCCTGTAGAGTGTGTGGGACCATCGTTGTGTAATCTTATGTGAGAGTTCCCATAAGTTGGTGCATTTGGTTGCTGAGTGGATGTGCTGCATAGCTTTGTTCCATTGTTGTTCAGTAAAGGAGTCGTTAAGGTCCCTTTCCCATGCTAGCATGGAATTCGTTTTGGTAAATATACTCTTGTCATGGATAGAGTCATAAAACAAGGAGATACCGCCTTTACGAGATGTCTTGGCAGTACGGTAGATATGAATCTGCCAGAATAAATTGTATTTAATGGTGTTATTTTTTTTTAGATAAGATGTAATTCTGAAGTACTTAAATTGTTCTGAGATAGGTAAGCCAAATTTAATTTGTAAGTCAGCAAATGATCTTATATTTGTGCCTGTGTATAGATCCGAAACCCATTGTAGTCCCCTCATTTCCCATTTAGTCAGGGATATGTCTGGAATTAGCAAAGCTAGAATCGATATTGGAATTGATAGAGAAATAGTAGGAGACGACCGAGACTTGGTAGTCATCAAGGTCTTCCATGAGTTTAAGGTTGCTAGAATTGGTAGAGGGAGGTTAGAGGGTTTGGCGTTAAGATGCAGGTAAGCTAAAATATAGTCATAAAGGTTGCCTCCTGGTATCATGGATTGTTCAATACTTCCCCAAAGTGGTGTTTGGTGGTTGGGAAACCACCCTCTAAGTTGTGCCAAGATTGCAGCTAGGTGGTAGTCAGCTAATATCGGTAGACCAACCCCTCCTGCTGTTTTTGTTTTGCGAAGTTTGGATAGAGCACTTCTAGCTTTTTTACCTTCCCACAGATATCTGGAAAGTATGGCTTGTAGGTAATGAAAGAATTTTCGGGGGACTGGAATGGGTACCGTTCGTAGATGTAGAGTACTTGCGGTAGGATTTGCATTTTTAAGGCAGCCAAGCGGCCCGACCATGACAGTATATGTTTACTCAAGGACTGGAGGCCTGTCCGTAATGTATGTTCCAGTGGGAGGTAGTTAGCATGGAATAGTTGTGTAGGTTGAGATGTGAGCTTAATTCCTAAATAAGTAATTTCCTGGGAATTCCATACGTATGGAAAATTGTTTTGCAGGATATTTCTATCATGTTCTGGTACACCAAGATCTAATATATAAGATTTGTTTTCATTTACCTTGTAATATGATAATTTACCATAATCATGTAGTAGTTGAGATACATGTTCCAGGGAAGACACCGGATTAGAAAATATAGACAAGCCTTGCGATCCACATAAGGGTCAATGCCTTATAAAATAATAAAATCAATCCTGAGTGAAAGCCAGCTGCAAACACTAATCACGTTCCATAGTCGTGTGAGTGGCGTTAAAGAAAAATGTGTCTGCGCTAGATTGAAAAATTACCATATAAATGATTGCAGTGAGTGCTAAGTGCCAAAATAAACAAATACATAAACAAATGTGCTTAAGCTGACCAATAATAAATCAGAAATAACTTTTAGTGCTTAAACCTTCTAGTTTTCCAAATTGCAAAGTGCTGTATAAAACACACAATATAAGTGCCCAATCAGGAGTGAAATAGCAACATTCCTCATGAAAGTCTTTATGGTTCAAAGAGTGTATATCCAAAGATATATAAATATAAAGTGCCCAAAAATAGTGTCCATAATCAGTGAAGCTCATTCATCTTGTTCTTCCAAAAGTGCAACACCATAAAGCATGCCTTAGTGTCTTCCAGTGACCCCCAAAAGCGTATGCGCTCACCTTACAGTGTGTGACACAGTAATTAAACTCTGTCAAACACGCTTTGGAGACACTCCTGTGCTCAAATGGAATCAACTGTGCAGACCTCCAATGCTCCCAGTCATGATATTATATGCAAGAGAAAAGAAACTCCATAGCGCAACATTGTATGATAATAAAGGATTTTTTATTGTGACCAAAAACTCTCCCCTTGCAGGGGTACTCACTAGGGATGAGCTTCGAGTTCGAGTCGAACTCATGTTCTACTCGAACATTGGCTGTTCGCAAGTTCGCCGAACAGCGAACAATTTGGGGTGTTCGCTGCAAATTCGAATGCCGCGGAACACCCTTTAAAAGTCTATGGGAGAAATCAAAAGTGCTAATTTTAAAGGCTTATATGCAAGTTATTGTCATAAAAAGTGTTTGGGGACCCGGGTCCTGCCCCAGGAGACATGGATCAATGCAAAAAAAAGTTTTAAAAACGGACGTTTTTTCAGGAGCAGTGATTTTATTAATGCTTAAAGTCAAACAATAAAAGTGTAATATCCCTTTAAATTTCGTACCTGGGGGGTGTCTATAGTATGCCTGTAAAGGGGCGCATGTTTCCTGTGTTTAGAACAGTCTGACAGCAAAATGACATTTGGAAGGAAAAAACTCATTTAAAACTACCCGCGGCTATTGCATTGCCGACAATACACATAGAAGTTCATTGATAAAAACGGCATGGGAATTCCCCACAGGGGAACCCCGAACCAAAAAAAAAAAAAAAAAAATGATGTGGGGGTCCCCCTAAATTCCATACAAGGCCCTTCAGGTCTGGTATGGATATTAAGGGGAACCCCAGCCAAAATGTAAAAAAAAAATTGACGTGGGGTTCCCCCTAAATTCCATACCAGACCCTTCAGGTCTGGTATGGATTTTAAGGGGAACCCCGCGCCAAAAAAAAAAAAAAATGGCGTGGGGTCCCCCTAAAAATCCATACCAGACCCTTATCCGAGCACGCAACCTGGCAGGCCGCAGGAAAAGAGGGGGGGACGAGAGTGCGGCCCCCCCCCCTCCTGAACCGTACCAGGCCACATGCCCTCAACATTGGGAGGGTGCTTTGGGGTAGCCCCCCAAAACACCTTGTCCCCATGTTGATGAGGACAAGGGCCTCATCCTCACAACCGTGGCCGGTGGTTGTGAGGGTCTGCGGGCGGGGGGCTTATCGGAATCTGGAAGCCCCCTTTAACAAGGGGACCCCCAGATCCCGGCCCCCCCCCTGTGTGAAATGGTAAGGGGGTACTTACCCCTACCATTTCACTAAAAAACTGTCAAAAATGTTAAAAATGACAAGAGACAGTTTTTGACAATTCCTTTATTTAAATGCTTCTTCTTTCTTCCTTCATCTTCTTCTTCTTCTGGTTCTTCTGGCTCTTCTGGTTCTTCCTCCGGCGTTCTCGTCCAGCATCTTCTCCACGGCGTCTTCTATCTTCTTCTCCTCGGGCCGCTCCGCACCCATGGCATGAGGGGGGAGGCTCCCGCTCTTCTCTTCATCTTCTTCTCTTCTTCATCTTCTTCTTCATCTTCTTCTTCTTCTTCTTCTTCCTTCTTCTCTTCTTCCTGTCTTCTCCGGGCCGCTCCGCAGCCATGCTGGCATGGTGGGAGGCTCCCGCTGTGTGACGGCGTCTCTTCGTCTGACGGTTCTTAAATAACGGGGGGCGGGGCCATCCGGTGACCCCGCCCCCCACTGACGCACGGTGACTTGAGGGATTTCCCTGTGACGTCACGGGGAATGCCACAGGGAAGTCCCGTCATGTCACCGTGCGTCAGAGGGGGGCGGGGTCACCGGGTGGCCCCGCCCCCCGTTATTTAAGAACCGTCAGACGAAGAGACGCCGTCACACAGCGGGAGCCTCCCTCCATGCCACAGCATGGCTGCGGAGCGGCCCGGAGAAGACAGGAAGAAGAGAAGAAGAGAAGAAGGAAGAAGAAGAAGAAGAAGATGAAGAAGAAGATGAAGAAGAGAAGAAGATGAAGAGAAGAGCGGGAGCCTCCCCCCTCATGCCATGGGTGCGGAGCGGCCCGAGGAGAAGAAGATAGAAGACGCCGCGGAGAAGATGCTGGACGAGAACGCCGGAGGAAGAACCAGAAGAGCCAGAAGAACCAGAAGAAGAAGAAGATGAAGGAAGAAAGAAGAAAGAAGAAGCATTTAAATAAAGGAATTGTCAAAAACTGTCTCTTGTCATTTTTAACATTTTTGACAGTTTTTTAGTGAAATGGTAGGGGTAAGTACCCCCTTACCATTTCACACAGGGGGGGGGCCGGGATCTGGGGGTCCCCTTGTTAAAGGGGGCTTCCAGATTCCGATAAGCCCCCCGCCCGCAGACCCCCACAACCACCGGCCAGGGTTGTGGGGATGAGGCCCTTGTCTTCATCAACATGGGGACAAGGTGTTTTGGGGGGCTACCCCAAAGCACCCTCCCAATGTTGAGGGCATGTGGCCTGGTACGGTTCAGGAGGGGGGGGGGGCCGCACTCTCGTCCCCCCCTCTTTTCCTGCGGCCTGCCAGGTTGCGTGCTCGGATAAGGGTCTGGTATGGATTTTTAGGGGGACCCCACGCCGTTTTTTTTTTTTTTTTTTGGCGCGGGGTTCCCCTTAAAATCCATACCAGACCTGAAGGGTCTGGTATGGAATTTAGGGGGAACCCCACGTCAATTTTTTTTTTTACATTTTGGCTGGGGTTCCCCTTAATATCCATACCAGACCTGAAGGGCCTTGTATGGAATTTAGGGGGACTCCCACATCATTTATTTTTTTTAATTTTGGTTCGGGGTTGCCCTGTGGGGAATTCCCATGCCGTTTTTATCAATGAACTTCTATGTGTATTGTCGGCAATGCAATAGCCGCGGTAGTTTTAAATGTGTTTTTTCCTTCAAAATGTCACTTTGCTGTCAGACTGTTCTAAACACGGGAAACATGCGCCCCTTTACAGGCATACTATAGACACCCCCCAGGTATGAAATTTAAAGGGATATTACACTTTTATTGTTTGACTTTAAGCATTATTAAAATCACTGCTCCTGAAAAAACGGCCGTTTTTAAAACTTTTTTTTGCATTGATTCATGTCCCCTTTGGGAGGACCCGGGTCCCCAAACACTTTTTATGACAATAACTTGCATATTAGCCTTTAAAATTAGCACTTTTGATTATTCATGTTCGTGTCCCATAGACTTTAACGGCGTTCGCGTGTTCGAACGAATTTTTTTCCTGTTCGCATGTTCTGGTGCGAACCGAACAGGGGGGTGTTCGGCTCATCCCTAGTACTCACATGCTGTGGGTGCGTGAGTGCACCATCCTAAACAGGCATAAGCTCAAACAGGCCGATTGTGCGGTATGGCGAGCGGTGCAGTGTGTGCCTCAATCTCTCTCTCTCTCTGCTGACAGCTCCGTCCAGGCCCCTCCCCATTTGATAACAGGAGTGTCTCCAAAGCGTGTTTGACAGAGTTTAATTACTGTGTCACACACTGTAAGGTGAGCGCATACGCTCACTTATATTGTGTGTTTTATACAGCACTTTGCACTTTGGAAAACTAGAAGGTTTAAGCACTAAAAGTTATTTCTGATTTATTATTGGTCAGCTTAAGCACATTTGTTTATGTATTTGTGTATTTTGACACTTAGCACTCACTGCAATCATTTATATGGTAATTTTTCAATCTAGCGCAGACACATTTTTCTTTAAAGACACCGGATTAGTTAGCATAAGGATCACGTCATCCGCAAAGAGACTTATGACATGTTTGCGATTGTTGATCCAGAAGCCTTGTATGTTGGGATTTCATCTTATGCTGGTTGCCAAGGGTTCCATTAATAGGTTGAAAATGAGGGGAGATAATGGACACCCCTGGCGGGTGCCATTTGTTATCTTTAAAGGTTTAGATAGCATACCCGAAGTGTACACGCGGGCTGATGGAGAGGTATATAGGGATAATATTGCAGAAAGTAGGTGGCCTGAGAAGCCGAATTTCTCCAGTGTAGCTGTGAGATATTTCCAGTGTACTCTATCGAACGCCTTCTCTGCATCCAGAGCAAGGAGCAGAGAAGGCGTCCCGTGTTTTCTAGCTATATGAATCACATCAATTAGTCTTCTTGTAGCATCAGACGTTTGTCTTCCCTTGGTGAAGCCAGATTGATCTGGGTCAATTAGAGTAGGAAGGATGTCGACTAGTCTCAGTGCTATCATTTTAGCATAAAGCTTTAGATCAGTGTTTAATAAGGATATTGGTCTAAAATTTTGGGGAACATCCGGTGTCTTCCCTGGTTTAGGTAATGTAACTATTAATGCTTCTAACATCTCAGATGGAAAGGAGGCCGAGGCAGCAGCAGTCTCGAACACCTTAAGAAGGTGTGATCCTAGGGATTGTTTAAAAGTTTTGTAATATTCCCCTGTTAGGCCGTCTGGTCCCGAGGATTTATTATTGGGAAGAGTGTCTATAGCTTTTAGTAATTCAGATAATGTGAAAGGGGAATTTAAAGCTTGAAGTTGTGAAGTAGAAATCTTGGGTAAGGTGATGTCCTCTAAGAAATCATTTATAGCTGACTGGGATGGTTGTGTAGTAAGACTGTCTTGATTGAGGTTGTAAAGGGAACCATAATATTCGCTAAATGCGTTGGCAATGTTTTGGGGGTCAAATACTTTTTGCTGGGATGTGGGACTAATGATGTGGTGTAGTTTGGTTCTAAAGCGTTGACCTTGTAATTTGTGAGCCAGTTCTTTTCCAGCTTTATTGGTGGTCGAAAAGAATGACATTTTAAGTCGTCTTTCCCTGTGTTCGAAGGAATGGAGTAGTTCTAGTCTAAGGTCGTGTCGAAGAGCTGTCAATTTCACACTAATATGGTAAGTAGGGTTTTTTTTATCTTGATCTTCAAGAGATCCAATTTCTGTAAGAAGGGTATTAAGCCGTTGCTGCCTTTGCCTCCTAAGCCTTGTGGTTAGTTGAATGAATATACCTCGCATGTACGCCTTGTGGGCGTTCCAGAGTACAAATGGGTCGGTCGTGGAGGAGGAGTTGATCTGAAAATAATCAGACAAGTGGTTTTCTAGCATTTTCTGAGTGGATGGGGATTTTATTACCCGAGGGTTAGCACGCCATATGTAGGCCCTGTTAGTAGGATAGTTATCTCCCAGGGTAAGGAGGACAGAAGCGTGGTCTGACCAGGTAATGTTATTGATTTTAATTTGAGTTACTTTTTGAAGCAACCACTTGTCCATCAGAATCAGATCAATCCTCGAATAAATGCAATGGCTATGAGAATAAAATGTATAGTCCCGTTCGTTGGCATGTGTACACCGCCATGCATCGAATAGATCATGAGATCTCAAAAAAAAATTAAGAGAGGGAGATCTTTTGGAATGATTCGAGGTAGAATCAATGCGTGGGTCTGGTGTAGCATTAAAGTCCCCACATAATATAAGGGAACCTTGTTGGAGTTTCTTCAGCTTTTTCATCAAGCCATTCAGGAATTTAATTTGTTTGGTGTTGGGAACATAAATGTTCACTAGAGTGTAACGGGTAGAGTTAATGTCACATACAATAATGAGGTAGCGACCCGCCGGATCAGATGTTTCAGAGTGGAGGTGGAAAGAAACAGAATCTTTAATAGCCACCATGACACCCCTTTGTTTTGCATTCATATTGGAGAAGAAGTAGTGTTGGAAGTTCCTATGAGAGCATCTTGGTGGGGCTGCTTGATGAAAGTGTGTCTCTTGGGCGCAGAGGATATCGCATTGGGAAGAGTCTGCCTCTTTCCAAAAGGATGCTCTATTGGCTGGGTGGTTTAGGCCATGTGCATTAATGGAGAGTAGTTTAACTGGCATATAGCAAATTGGAAATTATTTTGTGTGTTGAGGGCTGATAGTACTCACGCTTAAGGTGAGAGATGGCAGTCCACGTGGAGATGGATGACCGTTGTTCCAGGGCGATGCTTCTATTAGAATATTCCTCGGTTCGAGCAGGTGCTATGCAGAATCTGAAAGATTATAGTTGGAAATGTCTCTGTTATTGGACGTTGATCCACAAAAAATAAGAAAATACAACAGAACAAGTTAAAAAAATAAAAAAGAATGGTTACAGGGTAAAAGGAGAATCCGCATGGGGATTCTTGATCCATATGCACTGTTCAGTAAGGTTGGGGGGTAATGGAAATATTTCCATGTGTGCCGTCACCGGGGGGTGTAAACACAAGGACTAGATGAATTGGTTAGGAGCGTTCCTTCATTTGACCAGCTTTCTTATCACTTTTTTTGTATGTCACCACCTGCCAGTCAGCCTGCATGTATGAGGGACTGTCAATTTGTATGGAAGTTGGAGGTGGTTCTGACAAAATTCTCCAGTGCCTGAGGGCATTCAGGCCTTCTTCCATGGTGGAGATGTTGGTAGTTGTACCGTTATATGTGATGGAGAGTGTGGCAGGGTATTTCCACTTGTGCAATATGTGGTGATTGCGTTGTGCTTTGGTAATGGTGGCTAGATTGCAAGGTTTCTGGAGAGTGTGTCTAGATAGGTCAGGGAGCAGTTGTAGAGAGGTATATTGAGCTGGGCGTTGATCAGAGTTACGGAAAGCAACCAATATGTTTTCTTTGGCTCTGTAAAAGTGAAGCCGCAGCAAAACATCCCTGGGCACATCATCAGGTAAAAATGACGGTTTTGGTATTCTATGCACCCTATCCACTGTGAGCTCCAGTGCAGACATTGTGGGTAGTAAGGCATTGAATAGATCTTGGACGTATTGTGGTAATTGTGTCGCAGGGACTGATTCAGGGATACCTCTAATTTTAAGATTATTTCTCCTGGATCTATCTTCGAGGTCAGATAATTTATCTTTGATCCAGGAGAGTTCATCAGAATGAGTATGAGCATCCACCATTTTGTTGAAAGAGGTTGCATGTGAGTCCAGGGTGTTTTCAATTTGATTTACCCTCTCTCCCAGTAGATGGACTTCTGCCTGACACTGTTTCACTGTGTGCAGCATATCATGATGTAAGGAGAACCGCAGGGACATTAACATGTCCTTTAGTACTGTGTCTGACACAGGCTGCCCTGAAGTAGGGAATCCAGCTATGGGATCTGGTACCTCTGAGGCCTGTTGTAGTGAAGGATTGTGGGCGCTCACCTTCATGCTATGCTGCAGCCGGATCTCATGTGGTTAAGCCGTTCGTTGTCTGGATTTGACAGGGCTTCTAGTAGTGGGGGTGGATGCCGCTGAGGAGGATCCGCTGGGCAGATTCCCCGGATCGGTGCCGCTGTGTCTAGGCAGAGAGGCCATGGCTGCAGTTTTGTCTGTGCCGTTCTCCGGCCGGGCGCCATTTTGGTAAGGCCGCGCCGAATTGGAATAGTAGCTCGGCAGCTTACGGAGCTGCGGCGGAGGTTCCTTCCTTCTCCTCGGCATCTCGAACGATGGTGCAGGCTCTGTGGGGTCGGATGTGCTCGGATAGCACTTCGTAGGGTACGATGCTAGTGGATTCCCCCGGTGAAGTGGCGGAGCTCAGAAGCTAAGCGGCCATCTTCGGGCCCAGACGCCACGCCCCCCCAGGGGGCATTTTTTTTTTTTGGCATCTTCTTCTAGTTTCTGATGGTGGAATTTTCTCAGGGAAATGGCACTCATGAAGTCTGCTGATACAATCAGAGCAAATGCTTTCTGGGAGGGATCCTTGCTGGTAGATTAGGGCACTGACAATTTCTTCTATATATTTGAGGAAGAAGCTGGGTCTTTTCATTGACTTTTGATAGGTAAAATATATGCATTAAAAATGGCCAAATTGAAAAAGTAAATTGCAACTTTTTTTACCAGAAGAGAGACTTTCTTGTTACAAATAGGGCTGTAGCATCTGATCATTTTAATTCACCCCTCATGAACTGATTATAATCATACATACACCCAGGCTTTTGAAAGGGACTGCGTCTTTCGAAGTTTCACGGATGTGACATTGTGGATAGTGGACAGGACATACACATCTCTCCTGTCCCTCCAGACTTGCTAATTCCCTCCTTTGTAGTATAGTCAGGAAAGTAATTTAGTGGGATTTTGTCAGTGCCAGGCAGATCCTGACATGTTTCGCCCCCTGGGGCTTGCTCAGGGGATGTTTGTTGAGGGACCAAAATGGATATGTCACTGTATAAGATAAGGTACAATTAAGAGCCATCAAAAACAGAATACAACAAGAAAGGTATGTTTAAGAAAAGATGTCAACCACTGTCCAAAGCCGAATAGTTCAGCTGCCAGCCATTGGATAGTTACCTGCTGTAGGAGTAGAGCCAGACTAGGAGAACGGACACTGCACTGTAATGGAAAAGGTTGGCCTAGATGGGCCCAGATAAGGGCCGTGGGACTAGTGTCTGCCACATGAAAGAGAAGTATGAGTGGGGTGATTGTAGGGGAACAGAGAGTGAGGTAGTGGAGGGAAAGGGGGGAAGGGGAGGGGGAAGGGAGGGTGGAGAAAAGGGGGTGGGAGGGAGAGGGGAGGGAGGGGGGAGGGGAAAAACAGAGGTAGGGGGAAAAAAGTGCATCTGGCACTTTTGCACCAGTTTTAATTACAGACTCAACTTTAGCTTTATCCGCACATGCAGTACCAAGTACTTCCAACAAGGTGGGCACCTTGAACGCTATGTTTCCCTCTATGAATCCATCACACTCTGATCCCAAATTGGTTCCTATCTTTTTGGGGAAGGCACAGGAGGTGGACCATTGCCCATCTCCGGATGCCGTGCCTCAACAGATGGGAGAACAACTCAATTTGAAATAGTCAACCTGTACTCACACCGGTTGTCCGAGGCAGAAATCCAGGTCCTTCAGCTGGGACTGACTTTCTGTCCGGACTCCGATGCGGACAAGTTTACAATCATCAAAGACATTCACTTATTTGCACATAGACTTATGTTCAAAACTATGTATGATAAACCTACTCAACCATTTGAACGTCTTGGCACTAGTGGCCCAGACTCGGGCACCTACACCTTACAGGAACTTCGTGCACTAGACGACCTTATGGAGCTTTGGGAGGAGGGCTGCAGTGGGTCTGATACCGAATCTGAGGATCCTTCCTTGGACGGTTTGGGGGCTACAGCCTTCCCCCCTCCCTCCTCATTTAAGTTAAAATCTCGTAATTTTCCACTACTGAACAATAATCCCAATATATGGACTTTCGTACAACAAACCACACGGGAGATCAAAAAGACCAAATGGCATGAAACTAAATCCCATAACCTTTCACTTCAACAAAAATGTGCATTATCCTCCTTACAAAGTAATTCATCAATAATATTAAATCCAGACGACAAGGGTGGAAATCTGGTAATAATGGATGTCGAATTTTATGAAGCTATGTGCATAGAGATTTTGCAAAATAAAGATTGGTACAGACCAATTACCAAAACCGTGATTGATCACTATAAAAATGAATAT
Source organism: Lithobates clamitans (assembly GCA_037952925.1). Lineage (NCBI taxonomy): Eukaryota > Metazoa > Chordata > Amphibia > Anura > Ranidae > Lithobates > Lithobates clamitans. Next base: position 566,228 of record JBBGZY010000541.1, read on the forward strand.
TATAGCATTATCGCAAAAGCCCACCATCAAGGCATTATTGATGTCAATACTTGGAATTTCCTCCATGTTAAGAACCCAAAAATCCCAACTTTCTATGCCCTCCCAAAGACCCATAAATCCTTAACATCACCACCGGGTAGGGATGAGCTTCGAGTTCGAGTCAAACTCATGTTCGACTCGAACATTGGCTGTTCGCAAGTTCGCCGAACAGTGAACAATTTGGGGTGTTCGCGGCAAATTCGAATGCCACGGAACACCCTTTAAAAGTCTGTGGGAGAAATCAAAAGTGCTAATTTTAAAGGCTTATATGCAAGTTATTGTCATAAAAAGTGTTTGGGGACCTGGGTCCTGCCCCAGGGGACATGGATCAATGCAAAAAAAGTTTTAAAAACGTCTGTTTTTTCGGGAGCAGTGATTTTAATAATGCTTAAAGTCAAACAATAAAAGTGTAATATCCCTTTAAATTTCGTAGCTGGAGGGTGTCTATAGTATGCTTCCTGTGTTTAGAACAGTCTGACAGCAAAATGACATTTCGAAGGAAAAAACTCATTTAAAACTACTCGCGGCTATTGCATTGCCGGTCCGACAATACACATAGAAGTTCATTGATAAAAATGGCATGGGAATTCCCCACAGGGGAAACCCAAACCAAAATTTTTAAAAAAAATGACGTGGGGGTCCCCCTAAATTCCATACCAGCCCTTCAGGTCTAGTATGGATATTAAGGGGAACCCCGGCCAAAATAAAAAAAAAATGATGTGGGGGTCCCCCTAAATTTCATACCAGACCCTTCAGGTCTGGTATGGATTTTAAGGGGAACCCCGCGCCAAAAAAAAAAAAAACGGTGTGGGGTCCCCCCAAAAATCCATACCAGACCCTTATCCGAGCACGCAACCTGGCAGGCCGCAGGAAAAGAGGGGGGACAAGAGTGCGCCCCCCTCCTGAACCGTACCAGGCCACATGCCCTCAACATTGCAAGGGTGCTTTGGGGTAGCCCCCCGAAACACCTTGTCCCCATGTTGATGAGGACAAGGGCCTCATCCCCACAACCCTGGCCGGTGGTTGTGGGGGTCTGCGGGCGGGGGGCTTATCGGAATCTGGAAGCCCCCTTTAACAAGGGGACCCCCAGATCCTGCCCCCCCTGTGTGAAATGGTAAGGGGGTACTTACCCCTACCATTTCACTAAAAAACTGTCAATAATGTTAAAAATGACAAGAGACAGTTTTTGACAATTCCTTTATTTAAATGCTTCTTCTTTCTTCTATCTTCCTTCATCTTCTTCTTCTTCTGGTTCTTCTGGTTCTTCCTCCGGCGTTCTCGTCCAGCATCTCCTCCGCAGCATCTTCTATCTTCTTCTCCTCGGGCCGCTCCGCACCCATGCCATGGGGGGAGGCTATCGCTCTTCTCTTCATCTTCTTCATCTTCTTCTTCATCTTCTTCTCTTCTTCTCTTCTTCTTTTCTTCTCTTCTTCTCTTCTTCATTTTCTTCTCTGGGCCGCGCCGCATCCATGCTGGCATGGAGGGAGACTCCCGCTGTGTGACGGCGTCTCCTCGTCTGACGGTTCTTAAATAACGGGGGCGGGGCCACCCGGTGTCCCCGCCCCTCTGACGCACGGGACATGACGGGACTTCCCTGTGGCATTCCCCGTGACGTCACAGGGAAGTCCCGTCAAGTCACCGTGTATCAGAGGGGGGCGGGGTCACTGGGGGGCCCCGCCCCCCATTATTTAAGAACCGTCAGAGACGCCGTCACACAGCGGGAGCCTCCCTCCATGCCAGCATGGATGTGGAGCGGCCCGGAGAAGAAAATGAAGAAGAGAAGAAGAGAAGAAGAAAAGAAGAAGAGAAGAGGATGAAGAAGATGAAGAGAAGAGCGGGAGCCTACCCCATGCCATGGGTGCAGAGCGGCCCGAGAAGAAGAAGATAGAAGACGCCGCGGAGGAGATGCTGGACGAGAACGCAGGAGGAAGAACCAGAAGAGCCAGAAGAACCAGAAGAAGAAGATGAAGGAAGATAGAAGAAAGAAGAAGCATTTAAATAAAGGAATTGTCAAAAACTGTCTCTTGTCATTTTTAACATTTTTGACAGTTTTTTAGTGAAATGGTAGGGGTAAGTACCCCCTTACCATTTCACACAGGGGGGGGCTGGGATCTGGGGTCTCCTTGTTAAAGGGGGCTTCCAGATTCCGATAAGACCCCCGCCTGCAGACCCCCACAACCACCGGCCAGGCTTGTGGGGATGAGGCCCTTGTCCTCATCAACATGGGGACAAGGTGTTTTGGGGGGCTACCCCAAAGCACCCTCCCAATGTTGAGGGCATGTGGCCTGGCACGGTTCAGGAGGGGGGGCGCTCTCTCGTCCCCCCTCTTTTCCTGCGGCCTGCCAGGTTGCGTGCTTGGATAAGGGTCTGGTATGGATTTTTGGGGGGACCCCACGCCATTTTTTTTTTTCGGCGTGGGGTTCCCCTTAAAATCCATACCAGACCTGAGGGGTCTGGTATGGAATTTAGGGGGACCCCCACATCATTTTTTTTTTAATTTTGGCCGGGGTTCCCCTTAATATCCATACAAGATCTGAAGGGCCTGGTATGGAATTTAGGGGGACCCAACGTCATTTTTTTTTTTAATTTTGGTTCGGGGTTCCCCTGTGGGGAATTCCCATGCCGTTTTTATCAATGAACTTCTATGTGTATTGTCGGACCGGCAATGCAATAGCCGCAAGTAGTTTTAAATGGGTTTTTTCCTTCGAAATGGCATTTTGCTGTCAGACTGTTCTAAACACAGGAAACATGCGCCCCTTTACAGGCATACTATAGACACCCCCCAGCTACGAAATTTAAAGGGATATTACACTTTTATTGTTTGACTTTAAGCATTATTAAAATCACTGCTACTGAAAAAACGGATGTTTTTAAAACTTTTTTTGCATTGATCCATGTCCCCGGGGCAGGACCCAGGTCCCCAAACACTTTTTATGACAATAACTTGCATATAAGCCTTTAAAATTAGCACTTTTGATTATTCATGTTCGTGTCCCATAGACTTTAACGGTGTTCGCGTGTTCAAACAAACTTTTTTCCTGTTCGCATGTTCTGGTGCGAACCGAACAGGGGGGTGTTGGGCTCATCCCTACCACCGGGCAGACCCATTGTGTCCGGGTGTGAATGTTTAACCAAAAATGCCAGCAGTCTTATTGACCAATACCTTAATCCACATGTTATGTCACTCACTTCTTACACTAAGGACACAATGGATCTGCTTAAGAGTATCAAAGGGGTAACTTTTCCCCCAAACACATGGTTAGTGACCATTGATATCAAAATCCTCTACAATACTATCCGCACGAAAAAGGTTTAACAGTAATTGAAGGTCAACTAAAGGAAAGAGGCAAATTAGCTAATGATTACAACAAATTTGTCATTGAACTTTTTTTTGAGATTCATTCTCACACAGAACATATTTGTTTTTGGACTCTCCAACTACCTCCACTACCTCCAGGTGCAGGGGGTTGCGATGGGGACAGTTTGTGCCCCATCGTATGCCAACCCATACCTGGGGGGGTGGGAGAAGGAACTATTTGCCAGGGATGAGGTGCCCACTTTGTTTGCTCCCATGGCCGTGTCTTTAGCTTGCCTGTAGTGGCTAGCCATAAATGAAAAGTAGTTGTGGCTCAATGTGAACTCAATGCACTCATACAGGAACTGTGCTTCTACTGGATTAAAGCGGTGGACCTCTGCCATATAATATTCCATAGGGGGCGTGGTCTGGCCAAGCAGGAAGATGGCCACGTAACTGGAGAGCTCCTGCCGTTACCAGTCTTTCGACTTAATTACCGGAGGTATTTCTTCGACCAAACCCGCTCCTTACGATGGGAACAGCATCCAGTTTCTAGTTCCCGCTCCCCTAGAGAGCACACAGGAGGAATCAGTCCGAATATCCCGGAGATGTTCCGGTCGCAATGGGGCAACATGGCGTCCTCCCGCCACAGACCACCTCAGACCTCGGAACCACTGCAGCCAGGTCCCCTTCTCCTTCCTTTGTCTCAAACCTCTGCTCCGCCACTCGTGGATGACAGTACTGCTCCCGCCCAGCTGTACCTAAACATCCATGATCTGAGGACCATAGCTACCGACATCAAGGACACCCTGTCAGCGGCCATTGCTGAACTGCGTATAGACATACATACGCTGATGGACAGGGTCCATGAAGTGAAACAAGTATCGGCGCAACATGACCATGTCCTTCTCAAAGCTACCAGACGGATCGACACTCACACTATACAACTGAGAGAAATCCAGCATTATGTCGAGGACCTCGATAATAGGGGTCGCCGTCACAACCTCAGGATTAGAGGAATGCCTGAAGCCATAACCACAGAACATCTATCTCCAGCTGTGACCAGCTTGTTCAATGACATATTGAACAGGCCGCCTCAAACACAAATCTCCATGGAAAGAATACATTGAGCCCTACGCCCCAAAGGTAGGGAAACAGATCCCCCGAGAGATATCATTTGCTGCATCGTGGATTACAGACTAAAAGAAGAAATCTTCAGGCAGGCTAGAAGCAGGCAGCAGTTACAACATGCAGGGACGCCCGTTCAGATCTTTCAGGACTTATCCAGTATAACACTGCAGCACCGCAGAGATATTAAGCCATTACTGGATGTCCTGCACACAAAAGGAATCCAGTACAGGTGGAAGCTCCCCTTCTGCCTCTCAGCTACCCACCAGGGTCACACTGCCATGTTGAAAGTCCCAGAAGATCTGTGTCCATTTTGTGACACTCTGGATATCTCCCTAGTGGACATTCCAAACTGGTACGCAGAATTCCGCCATTCGGCGGTAAGGAAATACACACCACAGGAAGAACCGATGGAGGCTCAAGAAGTGAAGATCCTCATCTGGCAATAGAAGACGCAACCCACACCATGGTACACAATGGGGCACTAGCCCCTCTGACTCTCTGCAGTCTCGAAGAGCCAGACGGGATTATTGAAATGCGTGCTCTACTGACCCCTTCCTCGTTTGTTTGTTGCCATGTTCAGGCACAGTTGGATGTCCCTTGCTTTCAGCAGTGCTATGTACAATATGTGTTCACCCATTCGCTTACTCGTTTTCGTTGACTGACACTGGCCAAGGGGGACTGAGTTCACTAAAGTAACCTTGGCCAGCTGAATTGTGACACCGCTGAGACTAATGTACCTGCAACCCGCTCCCCCCCTCTTCTATTACCCTGCCGCGTACATCACATCGCCTGAATCTCCAATGACTACCGATGAACTAGTCTGACTCTATGACATTTACAATTGTCCTTGCACTTTTCGCCCGGTCCCTACTCATAACCCTCGTCTGATTCCTGCTCCTTCTCATGGGACAATCGTATGCCTGAAATGAATGCCGCCTTCTCCGCCTGACCATTGTTACCCTCACAATACTACTTGACCTCAGTAATTATAGCCCTGCAAACATGTTTCAGAGTGGGTAATGTATGACAGGATTAATTGTGAATGGGTGGCAGTGTATTGTCTAGCCTAATTTAAACAATCACTGGTAACTGTGGCTTAGACGCCACAATGGCCTATATGTCCCAGTATACTGTGCACCGTCACATTCTAGGTTTCCTGCATATGCTGTTCTCTCGTAGCACTAGGGATTTTATCATTTTATATTTAGTAGCTACAGAAGTACTGTTTAACATTTAACTCACACTACATCAGCAATTATCTTCTTCCCTTACTCGCTACCCATACCGCCTTCTCCTGACCCGTCACATGATCGTATAGATCCCACTGCTCCAGCCTCTTAAGGGAAGGGTAAAGGCGAAGCTACAAAATTTCCAAACTCCCTACATGCTCTTAGTGTTAAGAAACATGATGTCCTGATCTAATTGCAGGACGTACACCTCCGCAGGCACAGCATGCAGGGTATCGATTCCCCATAGGTATGGAAGATACATACATAAGGTAGGAGAATGTGAAGCACACAACAGTTAGATGCCCAGGCTAGCTGGAAATCCCCACATATCCTTCTACCATGGGGTACCAACAGGTCTAAACTACTTATAATACTGGGTGGTGATAACTCATTACCTTTCAGGCACTCAGATACACTACGAGGCCCACAGATATTAAGACAGGTCACATGTTTCTCTGCATTCATTCCCGCCTGTCTGTCAGTTACTTGAGTCCACAGTATTTCTACAGCTCTACGGCTGTCCATTAAAGCACATATCACTATGGCACATAGAGGGGGGCAGAGATAGCAAGGCGGACGAATTATTGCCTAGATAAAATGTTTCGCCACTCACAGCTTCCTCCAGAACTCTGTAAGAGCTGCAGGAACTTTGTGACTGAAGCTTTTCTTACCTCAGCAATGTTTATATTATGGTTTAAGGTTCTGTTCATACTCTGTGTTGTTGTATTCTTTAACCTTCTTATCCTACTCCTGTATTTTAGGAGCCTGCTGTACATAGTATTCATCAGCATACTCCTCTACCAGTTCCACCACCTCACTATGCACACATACACACTGAGCGTAAAGATCTCTATTCATATTTGCGGTAATTGATGTGTCAGAGTTTGGTCAATTCCTCATGCACCTATACTCTTTACACATATCTTTGTGGCTTCCTTAACTATCCCATGCTCTCTCACTCATCCCCCCAATGTTCAATCACAAATTGTTACATTTTCTCCTATATTTCACAATCACTAGCCTCCACTTATTTGCCCCTAGGGCTGGTAACAGCGGGCTTGCTCACTTGTGGAAATATCTTTTGTGCTAGGTACTAGCCAACCCCCACATGGTGCAGTGGAACGGTTTGGACCTGAATTCAGGCCAGACTCCTCTGATGACACACCGTACACATTTCCCCTCTGCTAGAAGAGGAGGTTACTTAAATACTCCCATCCCTCCTTTTCCCCCATTTTACCACCTTACGCGGACAAATAACTTGGCACCTGCTTTCTCTAACTTCGTTTTTTTAACCGCCTATATATCAACAGCTACAAATGAGCACTTTCTCCCATCCGTTGGTGGCGGACACTCCTACCCCTGACATGAAGGGCCGCATTAGAACATCGCCCAACTCACCAGTGAAACTCTGTTCCTTGAACATGCGCGGGCTTAACATACCTAAGAGTAGATCTCAGCTGCTACACACCTTAAGACAAAACAAAACCCAGATAGCATTTATCCAAGAAATCCCCTTCCGCTCAGACAAAATTCCAAAACTCTACAATCTCCACTACCCTACGGTTTACCATGCCGCCAATGATGAATCTAAAACAAAAGGTGTTGCAATTTTGATAGCAAAAAACTGCCCCTTGCAAGTGTCTGAGGTTAAAAGAGACGTTAACGGTATGTTTCTTTTCCTCAAGGGGACTGTTCGCAACAAACCCATAACATTAGCAAACTTGTACACACCCAATACAAAACAAGTTCTATTCTTCCATGAAACTCTCCAACTGCTGACTGAATTTTATTCTGGCCTCCTCATTGTGGGTGGGGACTTCAACGTAGCACTCTCCCTGTCACAAGATTTATCCACAGGGGCGTCCTCCATGCCATACAGAGCCCTTAGGGCCACCAAAAAACACCTTTGAGAACTGACCTTGCACGACGCTTGGCGAACGCTACACCCGAACAAGAGTGACTTCATGTTCTACTCCTCACCCCACAATAAATACACAAGAATTGACCACTTTTTCATATTCCTGTCAGACTTATCACTCCTTTCGAAGGCTTCCATTGACCCAATGGTTTTATCAGACCATAACCCCATATCCATAATTCTAGACATACTGGCAATAAGATCCAAAAGTATGATTTGGTGCCTAGATAACTCACTCCTAACAGACATAGACATCACTCAAAAACTCAACACACGACTCATGCAATATTTTAAGGAAAACATTTCAGAGGACTCAAAACAATCCAGCATATAGGCAGCACATAAATGCGTAACATGGGGAGAAATCATCTCTTTGACTGCCAACAGACACACACTCAAAAGGAATCGCATTGCTGCCCTGTCCGAAAAAATCCATATGTTGGAACGAGCGCATAAACTCTCGCTGCCCACCAAATTCCTTGTTGAATTGCTCAAAAGCTAGGGAGGAACTTTTTGAGGAACTTGGTAAATCCGTGAAACGCAAATACGTATTAACACAAAAATTGTTCTATGAGTTGGGCAATAAATCTGGAAAATTGCTAGCCAGAGCACTACAATCTCGAAATGCGAACAATACCATACACACAATCAAAGTCCCATCAGGCACTTCTCTCGTCTCTTTGTAAGATATTGCCAACCAATTTGTCCAATATTTTTCCGATCTTTACAACCTACCCTCCTCCAATGAGACGGGCAACACCCCAGAAAGACAAGCTGCAATTACAGAATTTCTAACACAATACTGCCCATCCTCTATTGCACCAGAAGAGGCGGCAAGTCTTGACATACCCATTAGTATGGATGAAATGAAAGCAGTGCTAAAACAACCTAAAGTGGGGAAAAACCCAGGCACAGACGGTCTGACTGTGAGTTACTATAAGACATTCCACTACGTACTTACCCCTCACCTAGCTAAGACATGTAATGACCTCTCTTCCTCTTCCCAAGTCAATAAGGACCTACTAGAAGCCCACATTACGCTCATACCTAAACCAGGCAAAGATGAGACATTGGTATCTAACTACAGACCTATATCCCTCCTTAATGTCGACATGAAAATTTATGCCAAAATTCTCGCCAATCGTATACTCCCTTTCCTCCCCAAACTGGTCTCACTAGATCCGGTCGGCTTTATCCCTGGCAGGGAGGCGAGGGATAACACCATAAAAGCTATCAACATTCACCATTGGCTTTCAACATCATCCAAACAAGGTTTTTTTTCTGTCCCTTGACAGGGAGAAGGCGTTCGACAGGGTGGCATGGGACTACATGGTGGCAGTGCTACAGGCTATAGGGCTATGGGGTTTCCGGCACACTTCCTCCAATTAATCCTGGCATTATATGCTTCCCCCACGGCCAGAATAAGGGTCAACAGCCACCTGTTGAATGCCTTCTCCGTCTCAAATGGCACCTGGCAAGGTTGCCCACTATCCCCCCTCATCTTAGTACTCTCATTGGAACCTTTACTACACCATCTTAGGGCCAACCCGAATATAATGGGCATTGATATCAGACACAAACATTACAAACTAGCCGCGTACGCCGACGACATTCTTCTCTTCCTCTCCAACCCGTTAATTACTATACCTAACCTACTGCAGGATTTTACCCTCTTCCACAAGTTATCCAATTTGAAAATAAACTTTACGAAATCCAAAGTCCTCAACATCTCCCTCCCATCATCCATAGTATCTCAATGCCAAGCTAATTTTCCATTTAGCTGGGAACCACACGCCCTTACGTATTCAGGTATTCAGATACCCTCCAAGCTTACTGAACTCTATGAAAGAAATTACTCTCCCATTCTCCAAAAGATAAAAAATTATCTCACCAAATGGTCCTCCAAACAATTTTCTTGGTTTGGGCGAATTTCCATTGTAAAAATGACCGTCTTGCCCCGTATATTTTATACGTCTTACAAACAGTCCTGATCAAACTCCCACCAACGTTTTTTAAAACTTACAAAAGACTTTGCAGAAATTTTATATGGGCCCATAAACCTTCAAGAATCGGTTGGGATAGACTGATTCTCCCCAAACTTAAAGGTGGGCTAGGCCTACCAGATATTCATAAATACCACACTGCCTGTCACATCACCAGATTAATTGACTGGCACATACATGCACACTCTAAGGACTGGATCACACTAGAGGATTCACGTGCCCAGACTCCTCTCTCCCACGTGCCATGGATTAGCACTAAGGCTACCCCTAAGGAACACTCTACACATCCACTAACGGGACCTACGCTGAACAGCTTCAGAAACACTTGTCACTCTCTTAAAATAACTCCCTCTCTGGGGCCAATGACTCCCCTGACTGGCAATCCTGACTTCCCCCTGGCCTCCTAGAAAACAATACATGTTTAGCCAACACGGCATTTACACTGAGAGCACATAACTCCCTCTCCAGGGCCAATGACTCCCCTGACTGGCAATCCTGACTTCCCCCCTGGCCTCCTAGAAAACAATACATGCTTAGCCAACACGACATTTACACTGAGAGCACATAATTTTTTTCATAATGGCTCAATCATCCCATTCACTGACCTGCCTTCTAGGTTCCCAGATGGAAACTTCCCCTTTTTCTCATACTTACAAATTAGACATTTTCTGAATAGCACCAATCCCATCTCTGAATAGTGTAGAGATCAAAAACCTTTTGAAGCACTATGTTCCAATAGTAGTCCTCAAAGCCACTTAATCTCAACCATATATTTCATACTTTTCGGTGAGACCGACCACAAATCCAACTCGGTCAACCGGAGATGGGAGAGAGAGCTTAACCTAGACCTCCCCACTGAGGAATGGGAAAATATATATGAGCACATCCATAAAGGCTCTATTAACATTTCAGCACAAGAAAATAATTACAAACTGTACTCAAGATGGTACCGCACCCCTGAACGAATTCATGTATTTCATCCAACTATATCACCATTGTGCTGGAGATGTAACTCTGGAGTGGTCTCTCTTCTCCATATCTGGTGGGACTGTACTCACATAAAACCATTTTGGGAAAAAGTACACAACATGATTACTCATATCACTACTTACACCCTAGACTTTACTTCCGCTCAATATTTGCTACACCACACGTCTCAACCACAATCCATTTACAGGAAATCTTTAATGCGTCACCTCATAAACACGGCTAAACAAACACTACTCCACCCACATTATCAGATTGGCTGAAACATGTTGAAAAAATAGCAGAAATGGAGGACTTAATACATCAAGTTAAAGACAACCCAACAAAATATGGCAATACTTGGGCCTGTTGGATACACTTTCATGAATCCTGAGAGTTCCAGACGTTACTACTTGACCCACAACCTGGACCCCCACTGGGAACACAGTGACACACGTAATAGATGCCTCCCGATTTCGGACTACAACATACAACATATCTAACCTCCCTTCCCCCCCACGTTTATCCCCTACTTCTTTCACAGACATACATACCGCGTGCACAACAAGATTTAGAGGGAACACTGTTCCACATAATGGACCATCAATAATAATATCACACATGAGGTAAATGCTACCCTCCCCCCTCACACAGTTTGCTCCCGTTAGGGGTGCTTGGGCTGGGAGTAGCCTTGCCTAGGTCCGCATCCCATTACTGAATATACCCTCAAAGCACCACCACCAGATAGTGCGTATTGTCGTTAGATGGCTTCAATTCTACTGGGATAGCTACAAACTATTTAAGGTGACATGACCTTTCATGTACCTACCTATGAACGTTCTATTTGATTAACAAATAAGCTCTTACATCTCCTAATGTTATTCTGTAATTAAATTAGAAATATCTAACCCTGACGTTTACAGATATCTTTGCAGAACTTGTTGTTTACCTCTGTAAAATTTTAATATGTACTGTTATCTCATTTGTACAACTCATTCTTACTTGAATAAAATTTATGAAACAAAAAAAAAAAATTCCACTGCTCTGAAGATGTATAGATGTATAGATGTATAGTATAGTATAGTGATGCTACATCTAATGATAAATGTGAAGGTAATTAGGGAGTTAAGGTAATTAGTTGTGAAGGTGGTTAGGGAGTTACTGCGCTAACTCTTGGTAAAAGGGAGGAAAAGCTGCTATGTAAACAATGTGCCAAACACATGAAGGGTGGATGATAAATAATGTAGCACTAACAAGTGAACACATATATCAATATATAGGTGAATAGTGCAAAAATTAATTGTACAGAAATTACACAAATGGAAATGTGAAAAGTCCAATGAATGTGAAAGTCCTGAAAAGGGCCGTACGTGTCAACCACCAAATGATGGTGAATCAAAGATGGAATCAGCTGGCACTGTCTGGCATGAGACGCATCAAGGATGGTACATCTTCAACCAAAAAAGGAGGAAGTATATCTACTCTTACCGGAATCGGTGGACTCAAGTGTCAGCAACAATGAGTCATAAAGGCAAGGATGCCAAAATTGGCAGATCAACGGGATTCCAAGGGACCCAGGGCCTCAAAACACGACTCCAGGGGTGTTATGGACAACCTCCCAACCAAACCTCAGATGAAGGGAACACCAGGGCTGGACCTTAGGTGTGGAAAGACCAACTGGACCACAAATGAACTCTCATCCAGAAAGTTATGTAAAGAAAAAATGCTTCCATATGGTGTAGGTCAAAAAAATAGTTTTTTAATTTCGGCATACAATCAGAGGAATAAAACATTTGAACCATTATAGACATGGACCCAAAGACAGTAGTAGTATTAATAATTGTTGGGCTAGTTGGTAGGAAATTTTAGATCTAAAACACCCTCTAGACTATTGCTCAATAAATGTCTATAATTAATCGACTAATTATTTATAATGTTTTATAATAACTTTCTACACCCATTTCGTCACTTTTTCTATCAAACCGCATAAATACTATGTGGATTAAAGCATGGCATTGGGTTTTCCCAGGGAGTATGAGGTACACAACCCCACATATCTCTGACTGGTTTTAACTTTCACAATAGTTACTTTTATGGCTATGTTAATATGCATTTTGGCTTTAAGATTTCTAGGCTCAATTGTATCCCTCTATCTCATTGCCCAGATATTGTTCTGTTAACAAATATGGAACATCTTGATGGTAATGCATCTATGGTCTCAATGACCCAGACTCATTTTTAAAACGTTTTTTTATAACAATAGGATGTTACAACGTTTTTTATAACAATAAGATGTAAGTCCATTAATGCACTTTATGCAATTGGTTTTATACAAACCAAGGTTTCACTGACATTATCTATGTTTTTATATATATATATATATATATATACAGGTATATATATATATATATATATATATATATATATATATATATATATATGTTTTTTTTATATTTCTATATGTTTTCTATATGTGTTGTGACATTATGCGAGGTGAGATACACAATAATAGATACATTTCACCTCGCATTCGTTCCATTGTAAGGGACTGAACTGGAATCCGGCCCAGTTTTTCCAGCCTCTGGTGGCAGGCTGGGTTCCGGTCCGAATGTTCTGGTGCACGGGAGTCCACAGTCAGCTGGTCTTTAAATATCCAGGAAGAGCACAGCAGGTCGCTCTGGTTCTGAGACTCAGAAAGGAACATGAGTGAGAGGAGCTCTGGATGTTGGATTAAAAGGTTTGCTTTTCTGTATGTTTTTTGGGTGAAGGGGACCAGCCCCGCACTGTATAGAGAGGAGACTATTTGTTTAGTTAGGACAAAAGAGCAGTGGGCCAGTCTGTTGGCCCCATTTCTAACAGGAGAACCCCAAAAGTAGGGATGAGCTGAACATCCCCCGGTTCGGTTCTCACCAGAACCTGCGAACGGACCGAAAATTCGCACGAACCTTAGAACCCTATTGACGTCTATGGGAATCGAACGTTCAAAATCAAAAGTGCTAATTTTAAAGGCTAATTTGCATGGTATTGTCCTAAAAAGGGTTTGGGGACCCGGGTCCTGCCCCAGGGGACATGTATCAATGCAAAAAAAACTTTTAAAAACGTCCGTTTTTTCGGGAGCAATGATTTTAATGATGCTTAAAGTAAAAAAAAAAGTGAAATATTCCTTTAAATATCATACCTGGGGTGTGTCTATAGTATGCCTGTAAAGTGGAACGTGTTTCCTGTGTTTAGAACAGTCCCTGCACAAAATGTCATTTTTAAAGGAAAAAATCTCATTTAAAACTGCTGATGAAAATCAGTGAGACAAACGGCATGGGTACCCCCAAGTCCATTACCAGGCCCTTTGGGTCTTGTATGGATATTAAGGGGAACCCCGCATCCAAATTAAAATAAGGAAAGGTGTGGGGCCACCAGGCCCTATATACTCTTAACAGCAGCATACAGGCGGCGCAAACAAGACAGGGACTGTAGGTTTGTTGTTAAGTAGAATCTGTTTGTAATTTTGGGTACATTTTTAACGTGTTTAGCTCCAGCCAAAAAATCTTTTTTAAGCTTTTTGGAAAACATAGGGAAGGGTTATCACCCCTGTGACATTTGTTTTGCTGTCTGTCCTCTTCAGAAGATTTCACCTCACATTTTGTCCCAATGACAAATGTTTTTTGAAAATTTGGGGTTTTTTGTGGAACAAGGATTGGAAAGCATCAGTGGAAAGGAGAAATGTTTTTCCCATATTAACTCTTACAGGAGAGAATTTCCCTTCCTAGGGGTAGATTTTATCTCACTTCCTGTTGTCTCCTTCCGTTTGCAAGTAGGAGTCCTTTGTAAGTTAGATGTTTGAAAGTAGTCACCTGCCCTATATACTCAGCAGAAATTCGGGCCTTAGGTGTTGTTGTGGCAACAACACTGTAAGCCCTCACAGGGCCCTGCTGTGAAATATTAGATCAAGAATTGTAATTACATGCCCCTGTTGAACAGGGGCAGAAAAATTGGGCCTTTGGTGGTGGTGCTGGTGCCACAACACTGTAAGTCCTTACTCACTCTTGGTGGGTGCAGAAATGGGCCCTGCTGTGAAATATTAGATCAAGAATTGTAATTACATGCCCCTGTTGAACAAGGGCAGAAAAATTGGGTCTTTGGTGGTGGTGGTGGTGGTGGTGCTGGTGCCACAACACTGTAAGTCCTCATTCACTCTTGGTGGGTGCAGAAATGGGCCCTGCTGTGAAATATTAGATCAAGAATTGTAATTACATGCCCCTGTTGAACAAGGGCAGAAAAATTGGGCCTTTGGTGGTGGTGGTGGTGCTGGTGCCACAACACTGTAAGTCCTCACTCGCTCTTGGTGGGTGCAGAAATGGGCCCTGCTGTGAAATATTAGATCAAGAATTGTAATTACATGCCCCTGTTAAACAAGGGCAGAAAAATTGGGCCTTTGGTGGTGGTGGTGGTGCTGGTGCCACAACACTGTAAGTCCTCACTCGCTCTTGGTGGGTGCAGAAATGGGCCCTGCTGTGAAATATTAGATCAAGAATTGTAATTGCATGCCCCTTTTGAACAGGGGCAGAAAAATTGGGCCTTTGGTGGTGGTGGTGCTGGTGCCACAACACTGTAAGTCCTCACTCGCTCTTGGTGGGTGCAGAAATGGGCCCTGCTGTGAAATATTAGATCAAGAATTGTAATTACATGCCCCTGTTGAACAGGGGCTGAAAAATTAGGCCTTAGGCACTGGTGCTGGTGCCACAACACTGCAACCCCTTGCAGACACTCTAGTTGTAACGCAGGAACGAGCCCTGCTGCAAAGTATTGCATCAAAAATTGTAATTACATGCCCCTGTTAAACAAGGGCTGAAAAATTGGGCCTTAGGCACTGGTGCTGGTTCCACAACACTGCAACCCCTCACAGATACTCTAGTTGTAACGCAGAAATGAGCCCTGCTGCAAAGTATTGCATCAAAAATTGTAATTACATGCCTCTGTTAAACAGGGGCTGAAAAATTGGGCCTTAGGCACTGGTGGTGGTGCCCAGAACCAAAAATGTTCTTACAAGCTATCAGCGTGATCATTGAGGAGGAAGAGGATAATTACTCGGGGATAGTCACTCAGCATCAGCATAGGCAGTCTTTGAAGGGATCTGAGATTTCAAAAAAAATTATTCGGTTACATCAGCATCAGGTGATTGGTAGCTGGTGGTGATCCAAGACTGATTCATTTTTATGAAGGTCAGTCGATCGACGGAGTCGGTGGACAGACGCACCCTGTGATCGGTTACAAAGCCTCCAGCAGCACTGAATGTGCGTTTCGAACGCTGGATGCAGGACAGGCCACTAGCTCAATTGCATACTGTGCAAGCTCTGGCCAGTGATCCATCCTCAAGACCCAGTGACCCAGAGGATTTTCGGTGGGAAAGGTGTCCAAGTCAGATCTTGCCCCTAGGTATTCCTGCACCATGTAAAACAGATGCTGGCGATGGTTGCTGGAACCGATCATACCTTGGGGCTGCGGACCAAAAAATTGTCTGAACGCATCGGTCAGATGGCCACCTTCTCCACCGCTCCTTCTTTGACTGACCGAAGCCTCAGCAACACGTTGTCCAGAAACAGGAGTTTGTAACCTCCCAGTCTCTGGGAACGCGTTGCACAGACCTTTCTGCAAGGCCTCCCGAAGATGTTTCATCCTCTGCTCACTCTGCGATGGCAAGATAAGGTCCGCAACCTTACCCTTGTAACGTGGATCAAGGAGGGGTGCCAGCCAGTATTGGGCCTTCTCCTTGATATCACAAATACGAGGATCCTTACGCAGGCTTTGCAGGATCAGGGAGGCCATGCAGCGTAGGTTTGCTGAGGCATTCGGTCCGGAGTCCTCTGGGTCACTAAGGATGACATGGTCCGCAGCCACCTCCTCCCAGCCACGTACAAGTCCATGTGTTTCTTGGGACTGATCCCTTAAAGACTGCTGCTGATGCTGAGTGCCAGGCTCCACCTCCATACTGACACAATCTTCCTCCTCCTCCTCCTCCTTGTCCTCTTCCTGTGTGATCGGCGGGCACGCAGGAACACTGTCTGGATAAAGGGGGCCTTGAGAGTTAAGGAAGTCCTCCTCTTCCTGCCTCTGTTCTGCCTCAAGTGCCCTGTTCATTATTCCACGCAGCGTGTGCTCCAACAGGTGGACAAGGGGGACAGTGTCACTGATGCATGCACTGTCACTGCTCACCATCCTCGTGGCCTCCTCAAATGGTGACAGGACAGTGCATGCATCCCTGATCATGGCCCACTGGCGTGGGAAAAAAAAACAAGCTCCCCTGACCCTGTCCTGGTGCCATAGTCGCACAGGTACTCATTGATGGCCCTCTGCTGCATGTGCAGCCGCTGCAGCATGGCCAACATTGAGTTCCACCTGATGGGCATGTCACAGATTAGGCAGTTCTTGGGCAGGTTAAACTCTTTTTGGAGGTCCGCCAGTCGAGCACTGGCATTATATGACCGGCGGAAATGCACACAGACTTCCCTGGCCTGCCTCAGGACATCCTGTAAGCCCGGGTACCTGCCTAAGAACCGCTGCACCACCAAGTTAAGGACATGAGCCCAACAGGGCACATGGGTCATTTGTCCCTGTCGGAGGGCAGAGAGGAGGTTGGTGCCATTTTCGCAAACCACCATTCCTGCCTTAAGTTGGCGTGGCGTCAACCACCTCTGAACCTGCCCCTGCAAAGATGACAGAACCTCTGCCCCAGTGTGGCTCCTGTCCCCCAAGCACACCAGCTCAAGCACCGCATGGCATCTTTTGGCCTGCGTACTTGCGTAGCCCCTTGAACGGCTACGGAGCACCGCTGGTTCCGAGGACAAAGCACAGGAAGAGGCCATGGAGGAAGAAGAAGAGGAGGGGGTGGAGGAGAGAGGTGTGTCACAATCATTAGCATTTTGGAGGCATGGTGGCGGAACAACCTCCAACACTACTGCACCTTGTCCTGCATCCTTCCCAGCTGCCATCAGAGTCACCCAATGCGCCGTGAAACTTAGGTAACGTCCCTGT
Organism: Lithobates clamitans; assembly: GCA_037952925.1. Lineage (NCBI taxonomy): Eukaryota > Metazoa > Chordata > Amphibia > Anura > Ranidae > Lithobates > Lithobates clamitans. The sequence goes on from JBBGZY010000541.1 coordinate 583,835, forward strand.
CCATGCCTGCTGGACCATGAGTCAGCGGTAATATGTACATTACCACTGACCACCCTGTCCAGCGAGGCATGGACATTGCCTTCCACATGCCGGTAGAGAGCCGGAATCGCCTTCCATGAGAAAAAGTGGCGTTTGGGTACCTGCCACTGAGGAACGGCACATTCCACAAACTCACGGAAGGGGGCAGAGTCTACCAACTGAAAAGGCAGCAGTTGAAGTGCTGGCAATTTAGCCAAGCTAGCATTTAACCGCTGGGCATGTGGATGGCTGGGAGAAAACTTCTTTCGGCGGTGCAGCAGCTGGGGCAGGGAAATTTGCCTGGTACAATCTGATGTCGGTGTACCAAAAGCAGATTGCCCACAAGTACTTGGCTGTGACACACCTAATTCTACACCTTCATTCCTCTCAGTGCAGGTCTCAGAGAGTACTGAAGGTATAGTGGGGTTGGAGATCTCAGCTGATGAGGAGCAAGCAGAGGTCCTGTTTGTTCTTTGGTGTGGGTCTTTTAGATACGCTTGCCAATGAACTGCATGGCAGGTCAACATGTGTCTAGTCAAGCATGTGGTACCCAAGCGGGAGATGTTTTGGCCACGCGAGATACGCTTGAGACATATGTTGCAAATAGCAGCGGTGCGATCTGATGCACTCGTCTCAAAAAAGGCCCACACCAAAGAACTTTTTGAATAACGCACAGAGACTGCAGCGCCCTGCACATGCGGAGCTTTGGGGTGTGATGCAGTCAATGTGCTGCCCTTAGGCTGGCCCCTGGAGGGCATCCTGCCTCGTTGGTGATGTGTCGCCTCCTCCTCCTCCTCCTCCTCTCTCCTATCAGGCACCCACGTTGAGTCAGTGACCTCATCATCCCCTCCCTCCTCATCAGTGGAGCAAACCTGGCAGTATGCTGCAGCAGGGGGAGCATGACTGCCAGATTGCTGTCCTTCTTGGGCACCCCCTCTGTCCGTGCTCATGTTACTGCCTTCATCAAGCTCAGTATCATCATCAGAGCCTTCCAAACGCTGGGCATCCTCCTGGAGCATGTACCCAACACTGTGGTCAAACAGTTCGAGGGACTCCTCAGGATGACATGGTGGGGCTAGGGAAGGAGTCACTGATGACATTGAGCTGAGGGAAGAGGCCGCTGCTTTGCCAAACAAAGTACCCTGGGCATGGGTGAGAGAGGATGAGGAGGATGAGGACGGCTTGGTCATCCACTCGACCAAGTCTTCCACATGTTGAGGCTCAACACGGCCAGCTGCCGAAAAAAAGGCCAAGCGTGTCCCATGGCCACATGCTGATGAGGATGCACCATCTCCACGACCAGCACTAGACACAGAGCCTGCTTGCCCTCTCTTATTGGCTTGTGACTGTCTGCCTCTCCTTCTTGGCCTTCCAGACATACTAATGGCCTGTAGCTGCACTAAGCTGGGGATATATATATATATATATATATATATATATATATGTACTGATACTGCAGCTAGCAAAATCAACTGCCTGCCTGTAGTATGAGAACACCACCAACCTTATACAGGTAACTTTAGCTGAACTCTGTGAGCAGGATGCACCGCACTAACTTGTAGTTTTAGCTGAACACTGTGAGCAGGACGCACTGCACTAACTTGTAGCTTTAGATGAACACTGTGCAGAGGTCTCACTACACTAACTTGTAGGTTTAGCTGAACACTGTGAGGTGGACGCACCACACTAACTTGTAGTTTTAGCTGAACACTGTGAGCAGGATGCACCGCACTAACTTTTAGTTTTAGCTGAACACTGTGAGCAGGACGCACCGCACTAACTTGTAGTTTTAGCTGAACACTGTGAGCAGGACGCACCCCACTAACTTGTAGTTTTAGCTGAACACTGTGAGCAGGACGCACCGCACTAACTTGTAGTTTTAGCTGAACACTGTGAGCAGGACGCACTGCACTAACTTGTAGATTTAGATGAACACTGTGCAGAGGTCTCACTACACTAACTTCTAGTTTTAGCTAAACACTGTGAGCAGGATGCACCGCACTAACTTGTAGTTTTAGCTGAACACTGTGAGCAGGACGCACCGCACTAACTTGTAGTTTTAGCTGAACACTGTGAGCAGGACGCACAGCACTAACTTATAGTTTTAGCTGAACACTGTGAGCAGGACGCACCGCAATAACTTGTAGTTTTAGCTGAACACTGTGAGCAGGATGCACTGCACTAACTGTAAATAGTCTAGCTGCCTGACTGTGGTTCTAATAGGATCAATAGAACACCAGCAATTTTCTTTAGGTAGCTGTAAATACTGTAACAAGACAAGCCTGCCTGTCAGTAAGAAGATAACAGGAACGGATCTAGCTAAACTGAATACAGTGTATATATATATATATATATATATATATATATATATATATATGCAACACCTAGGATGCATATATATACACAATACACTGTAAGTGCAGCTAACTCACTGATTGTCCTGCCTAATCTAGCTAACTCAAATGAAATGACACTGTCTCTCTGTCTATCTATCTCTCTTTCAACGCCGGAACACACACTACACAGGGCCGCCGTGCAGGTGGCCTTATATAGTGTGGGGCGTGTTCTAAACCCCCTGAGCCATAATTGGCCAAAGCCACCCTGGCTTTGGCCAATTACAGCTCTCTCTACTGACGGCGCTGTGATTGGCCAAGCATGTGGGTCATAGTGCATGCTTGGCCAATCATCAGCCAGCAATGCACTGCGATGCCGCAGTGAATTATGGGCCGTGATGCGCCACACGAATTTGGCGCGAGCGGCCCATATCGTTCGCAATTCGGCGAACGGGCGAACAGATGATGTGCGAGTCGAACATGGGTTCGACTCGAACATGAAGCTCATCCCTACCCAAAAGGCCTATTTTGATCTAGAACCAGATAAAGCCCAGGACTATGAGACTTTAAAGACAGAGATACTCGCATGCTTGGGTGTCACCATGGCAGTCCGGGCCCAGTGCGTGCATCGGTGGTCCTACTCCAGCAACAAGCCACCCCGTTCACAAATGTTTGACCTGGTCCTCCTCACCAGGAAGTGGTTGCAGCCAGAGACCTTGACAAGCCCTCAAATCGTGGAGCGTGTGGTAATGGACCAGTACCTGCGTGCGCTCCCTGCTTCCCTGAGGAAATGGGTCGGACAGGGGGACCCCAAAACTGCGGCCCAACTGGTGGACCTAGTGGAGAGGTATGCCCTGTACACACGGCTGGACTTTCCAACGGAATATGTGCGATCGGAGCTTGTTGTTGGAAATTTCAACCATGTGTGGGCTCCATCTGACTTTTTCCATCGGAATTTCCGACACATAAAGTTTGAGAGCAGGCTATAAATTTTTCCAACAACAAAATCCGTTTGCGTAAATTCCGACCGTGTGTGGACAATTCTGACGCACAAAGTGCCACACATGCTCAGAATAGATTAAGAAATGAAAGCTATTGGCTACTGCCCCGTTTATAGTCCCGACGTACGTGTTTTACGCCACCGAGTTCAGAACGATCGGATTTTCCGTCAACTTTGTGCCACCGTGTGTATGCAAAACAAGTTTGAGCCAACATCCATCTGAAAAAATCCATGGATTTTGTTATCGGAATTCCAATCAATGTCCGATCGTGTGAACAGGGCAGTACAGTGCTACTGAGGACTTGGTGAACCCATCTACGCCCCACTCCGGTGTGTCTAGGGGTGCAAGATCTCCTAGCGGTTCTGGTAAGACTGTTCCGGGGTTCAAGAGCTTGGGTAAATTTGATAAGACTGTTGTTACAGATGATGAGACTATGGGTCCTAGACCTTGAGACTGGCCAAAGAAGCCAGGAAGGTCTCTGGGGCCTTTAAGAGGACTGGGGGTAGGCAACATACAGTGTTTTCATTGCCATGCATTAGGGCATATTGCTGCAAACTGTCCTATATATATGATGAACCTATGCAATGTGATCATGCTTTTATGAAAAGACGCATTTCTCTCTTTGTACAGGTCTCATGTACTGCATAATGTCAGAGTCGCATTGAAAAACAGATGTGTGTTATTTCAGTGGATGGAAAGCCACTCACAGCCTTGCTACACTCTGGTATTGTGGTGACCCTAGTCAGGAATGATTGTGTGAACCCCACAAAACTACACCTCAGTACTATTGGGGTAATTTGCATCCATGGGGAAACTCGGAACTACCAGACAGTGGTAGTTGAGGTTGATACCCCCTGGGGCAGTGTAACACATTCAGTGGGGGTGGTACCTTTACTGCTTCATGAAGCTTTAGTGGGGAGAGATTTTCCCCATTTTTGGAATTTATGGGAGAGCAAGGGGAGGCTGGTAGATAGAGCTCCCCCTGCTGGGGAAGCACAGGAACTCTCACCAGACCCCTTTTGCCAAAAGGAAGGGGATCCTGTTGATGGGATTGAGGAAGCCAGAGATCCTCTTCCTTTCCCTGTCATGGCTGGGGAGCCGGAGGACCTAGAAGCTAGCTCTCAGCCTGAGGGTAATGAACAGGAGATCCCCTCTGACCCTGACATTGAGAGTAGCCAAAATGTCGTACCCAACTTAGAGGTCAGGAGAGAGGATTTCTGTACCAAGCAACTGCGAGAGACCACCCTCATGAGATCCAGGGAAAATGTTAAGATGTTGGAGGGGAACTGGTGGATCCTGGTTGGGTGGTGTCTTTCCCCTACATGGCCGTTAAAAACAATTTATTGTATCGAGTGATAAAACATGGAGGGGATGAGGTAGAACAGCTACTGGTTCCCAAACCCTTCCGTAGGGTGGTGCTAGACTTGGCCCATGGTCATGTAATGGGGGGATATCTAGGTATCGAAAAAACCAGGGAGAGAATCGCTCAGAGGTTTTTCTGGCCCGGGTTACATGCAGATGTTAAGGATTACTGCGAATCGTGCCCCGAGTGCCAAATGTCGGCACCTTCGCCCCATTTTCGCAGCCCTCTTGTCCCTCTACCTATAATTGAGGTCCCCTTTGAGAGAATTGGCATGGACCTTGTGAGGCCGTTTGTGAAATCTGCCTGGGTTCACCAGCATATTCTGGTGATCCTAGACTATGCAACTCGCTATCCTGAGGCCATACCCTTGCGCAACACCTCCGCTAAGGCTATCGCCAAGGAATTGGTTCAGGTGTTTAGTCGATCCCAAAAGGGTTCTTAACCGATCAGGGCACCCCATTTATGTCTAGGGTTACCAAGGAACTGTGTAGACTATAAAAAATCTCCCATCTCTGTACCTCTGTCTACCACCCCCAAACAGATGGTCTGGTTGAAAGATTTAATAAAACTTTGAAAAGTATGCTGAAAAAAGGTGGTCAACAAAGATGGGAGAAACCAGAATTTTTTGCTACCGTATCTCATGTTTGCCATACGTGAGGTTCCGCAGGCATCAACAGGCTATTCCCCCTTTGAGCTTTTGTATGGTAGACATCCCAAGGGGCTGCTAGATGTCGCCAAAGAAACGTGGGAAGGTGAGGCCACCCCATATAGAATAGTAAATGGATAAGGAATACCGCGCTAGGACTTAGTAACTCTTATAGATCAGAAAGCTGCAACAATAAACCGTCTAATATCTAATGGTGATAATCAAGTAATAAAAATAAAAAGTTGCGCTAAATTGTTAAAACAGAAATTGGATACCATACGTGAACCTGGGATTATCCTAATACAAATAAATCTATACACATCACTCAATTGGTTTATAAATGGGTGGATCGCAAACAGTAGGGGCTACCAGTTGTTTAATAGGAGGAGCCCCCCTAAACACTACCTTAGGTTTATCCGGAAGTACCGAATTAAGCACATAATCATTCTTGATTATGTGGCAATGTTTGTATATAAGTTTGCGATCCACCCATTTTATAAATGAATGTTTTTTCAAAACTTAGATGGGTTTTATAAATGTAATAAGTGTGCAGTTTGTTCAATCAACGCTATTAAGACCAGAAAGACTGTACAATTTACTTCTAGGGGAACTAACCAGGTTTTCCCCATTAAATCCTTTATTACCTGTTCTACATCTTGTGTGGTCTATCTCCTGACCTGCCCATGTGGGCTCAACTATGTCGGTCGTACAGTACGTCCGCTGCAGGTCAGGTTGAATGAGCACATAGGAAATATTAGGAGAGGTTTCAAAGGTCATCCTCTTTCCAGACATTACCTGGAAGTCCACCAACAAAATCCGAATGGTACCTCTCTGATAGGGATTGATAAACTTCAACTTCCGTGGAGGGGGGGACCCAAAAGATGAGCTATCTCAAAGCTCGAAATTAGATGGATATATAAAATGAGCTGTCTCAAACCTTACGGTCTGAACACAGATATAGAAATAAATGCATTCATTGATAATTTTTAATGATATTTTATTACCATACCATTTTGAAAGGCCTGTTACGTTTTATTTACGTTAGGGCCATTTAAGAAGAATTGAGGTGACACATATGCTGGAGGATTTTATTCTGTAACACAACAACACAAAAAACGACTTTTTTGATAGGATGTTCCCTTTATGCCAATACCTCCCTTAGAGGATGTGTTGTTTTGGGGATCCGTTTTTGGTGTTGCACACTTCTAACAGGTTGTTTTTAATCAACATAATACATGATGCGATATATATGGATGTTTGTTCTAATGGGATCTCATGACGAGGCTTGGCCTTGGTTTGCGAGCCAGACGTTCCTTGAACTCCAATATGGCGCCTGACTGACACCCGAAATTCACATTGAGGTCTGGTTGAGTGCGTCCCAATGTGATTTCCGAACGAGGCTTGGCCCTAATCTGCGATCCAGGCGCTCCCCGAGACCCAATATGGCGCTTAACCGAGAATGAGGCTTGGTTGATATCCTAGCCACTACGATACCAGCCTGAAGTTGAGGCTTGGTTCACACTGAGAAACACCTGAGACCATCAGACACTGGAGACACTGGAGGATTGTGCGTCCATGCAGAGGCCTAATTCTGCCTGCTCGTTTGATCCTGCTCTTGAGGGGGTCTACCATCTTCGGTAAGAGTCATCACACACAGAGTTATACTGCACATTTGAGCTGTCTTCTGTTTCTTCTGACACTGAAGCACTGAGTCCACTATCAAGACCTTGGGATTTATTGTGGACTTTTTATATATATATATTCACTTTTTATATATATATTCACCTTTATTATTTATTTTATTTTTTAGTAGTCTCCTTTCAAATGAAGGAAGACACACTTCACCATTATCATTTATGGACATTTTAAATCATTCAACCATTTATTGATTTATTTGACTCTTTGTTTATATTTCACATATATTCAATTGAGTGATGTGTATAGATTTATTTGTATTAGGATAATCCCATGTTCACGTATGGTATCCAATTTCTGTTTTAACAATTTAGCGCAACTTTTTATTTTTATCACCCCATATAGAAGCATCATAGAGCATGTCTCCTTGATGCAGGATCGAATCGCAGCTGTCATGCCCCTGGTGCGAGAACATATGGAGCGAGCCCAGGAGGTCCAGAGGAGGGTCTACGACCGGGGTGCCAAGGTCCATACTTTCAGCCCCAGGGACAGAGTGTTAGTACTGGTTCCCATGGTGGAAAGTAAGTTCCTAGCCAAGTGGCAGGGTCCCTTTGAGGTTGTCGAAAGGGTGGGGGAGGTAAACTACAAAGTCTACCAGCCAGGAAAAAGGAAACCACACCAAATTTACCATGTTACATAGTTACATAGTAGGTGAGGTTGAAAAAAGACACAAGTCCATCAAGTCCAACCTATGTGTGTGATTATATGTCAGTATTACATTGTATATCCCTGTATGTTGTGGTCATTCAGGTGCTTATCTAATAGTTTCTTGAAACCATCGATGCCCCCCGCTGAGACCACAGCCTGTGGAAGGGAATTCCACATCCTTGCCGCTCTTACAGTAAAGAATCCTCTACGTAGTTTAAGGTTAAACCTCTTTTATTCTAATGTTAATGAGTGGCCACGAGTCTTGTTAAACTCTGTTCTGCGAAAAAGTTTTATTCCTATTGTGGGGTCACCAGTATGGTATTTGTATATTGAAATCATACCCCCTCTCAAGCGTCTCTTCTCCAGAGAGAATAAGTTCAGTGCTCACAACCTTTCCTCATAACTAATATCCTCCAGACCTTTTATTAGCTTTGTTGCCCTTCTTTGTACTCGCTCCAATTTCAGTACATCCTTCCTGAGGACTGGTGCCCAGAACTGGACAGTATACTCTAGGTGCGGCAAGACCAGAGTCTTGTAGAGTGGGAGGATTATCATTTTATCCCTGGAGTTGATCCCCTTTTTAATGCATGCCAATATTCTGTTTGCTTTGTTAGCAGCAGCTTGACATTGCATGCCATTGCTGAGCCTATCATCTACTAGGACCCCCAGGTCCTTTTCCATCCTAGATTCCCCCAGAGGTTCTCCCCCCAGTGTATAGATTGCATTCATATTTTTGCCACCCAAATGCATTATTTTACATTTTTCTACATTGATCCTCATTTGCCATGTAGTTGCCCACCCCATTAAGCAAGGTTTCCACATCCTGCGGAGAAGTTATTGCCCTTATTGTTTTTAAGAGATGTGAATCTCTTAAAGCCCTGGAAGGACAGAGAGACTTTACTGGCCATGTCCACGCCTCTAACAGACCGGGTACCAGTGACACCTGACGTCCCCATAACAGATACCATGTCCGTGGCACAACAAAGTGACGTTAGGGCGTTTGTGCATAAAAATAGAGACTTTTTCTCCCCCTTACCCGGACTGACCAACATGATCCAACATGACATGGTGACGGAACCAGGGGTTCGCATAAATGTTAAACTGTATAGAATCCCAGAGGCCAGACGAGAAGCAGTCATGAAGGAAATAAAAAGTATGTTAGAGTTGGACGTGATAGAAGAGTCCCACAGTGAGTGGTCGAGCCCCATAGTGCTGGTCCCAAAGCCTGATGGTACTATCAGGTTTTGTAATGACTTCAGGAAACTCAACAGTGTGTCCAAGTTCGATGCGTTCCCGATGCCCCGGGTCGACGAACTCGTGGACAGGTTAGGACAGGCTAGCTACATAACGACCCTAGACTTAACGAAAGGCTATTGGCAAATACTACGAACTGAATCGGCCAAGGAGAAAACTGCCTTTTCCCCTCCTGAGGGCTCATTTCAGTATAAGCTGATGCCTTTTGGTCTGCACGGAGCTCCTGCTTCATTCCAGCGAATGATGGACAAAGCCTTGAGACCACATCGCCCGTATGCGGCTGCATATTTGGATGATGTGGTCATCCACAGCCCAGATTGGGAATCGAACCTGCTCCGTGTACAAGCAGTGATAGATTCCCTTAGGAAAGCAGGTCTTACGGCTATCCCAAAAAAATGTGCCATAGGCCTAGAGGAGGCCAAATACCTTAGGTACATTATTGGCCAGGGAGTGGTCAAGCCAGAGACCAATAAGGTTGAGGCAATTCAAAATTGGCCCCAACTGATTAATAAAAAACAAGTGAGGGCCTTCCTGGACATTACGGGGTATTACAGACGGTTCATACCCCAATTTGCCACCATGGCCGCCCCTGTCACCGACCTGACGAAGGGTAGAGGTCGGTCATGGTCAAGTGGAATCCCAAAGCCGAGGAGGCATTTCAGAATTTAAAGCAGGCCCTTTGTGGGTTACCAGTACTAGTGGCCCCGGACTTCAGCAAGGAGTTTGTCGTACAGACGGACGCTTCTGAGGTGGGCCTAGGGGCTGTACTGTCACAGAACAGGGATGGTGAGGAGCACCCAGTTGTATACCTGAGCTGGAAGCTGAACAAGCACAAAAAGAACTATGCCATCGTAGAAAAGGAGTGTCTCGCCATTAAAATGGCCTTAGACTCCCTAAGGTATTACCTACTGGGGAGGTCATTTAAACTGGTCACCGACCATGCTCCCCTAAAGTGGATGTGTGACAACAGTGAGAAAAATGGCCGTGTGACAAGGTGGTTTCTGGCTTTACAGCCCTTTCGGTTTATGGTGGAACACAGGCCGGGGAAATTCCAAAATAACGCAGATGCCCTCTCTCGAGAGCACTGTATGGTTGGGTCAAGTGCTCAGCCGCAGGGGCTTGAGCAGAGGGGGAGGATATGTGATGGTATGCGAGGTGAGATACACGATAATAGGTACATTTCACCTCGCATTCGTTCCATTGTAAGGGACTGAACCGGAATCCAGCCCGGTTTTTCCAGCCTCTGGTGGCAGGCTGGGTTCCGGTCCGGATGATCTGGTCCACTGGAGTCCACAGTCAGCTGGTCTTTAAATATCCAGGAAGAGCACAGCAGGTCGCTCTGGTTTTGAGACTCAGAAAGGAACTTGAGTGAGAGGAGCTCTGGATGTTGGATTAAAAGTTTTGCTTTTCCGTATGTTTTTTGGGTGATGGGGACCAGCCCCGCACTGTATAGAGAGGAGACTATTTGTTTAGTTAGCGCCGGATGGCAAGGATTTAGGTTACTGTTTTTTTTTATTTTATTTTGCAAACCTCCTGCAAATAAACCTGGCATCCATCAGATTTTTAAGGAAATGCCCGTTTGCTGACTGTCATTCAGAAAAAGGTGATCCCCACGAGCTAATCCCCCCACGGTGTATATATATCTATATAATACGTGTATTGCAGCGCTAAATTCAATAACTAAAAAAAGTCCAAGGAAGGTCTGAAGAATGGCAGAAGTCCAATCACCAGATATAGTGCAGATGTGAAGGGGCACTCGACACCACGTGATAATGTAGTCTGCTTACCAGAAGGCTGTAAATAATAGGCATGTATAGATATTCCTCAGCAACATCCAGCAAATCCAGCTCTCTGGAACCCCTTGTCAACACAGACAGCAACTTCCGAATGGCTTCCTTCACAGATCAATATCTCCCAGTAATCACATCAGAAGTGGGACTTTTAAATATGCAGTCATCAAATACCCAGGAAGAGAAATAAGGGACCCATAGTGAAGTCCGTAATGGTAATAAAACAATTTATTGTAGTAACTTACAGTTTGAGTTCAAAATTGCATGCATCAAAAACGACCATCGGTTGCAGCATTCAGCGTGCTGGTGTCAACCTGCCTGACATGTTTCATGCCAACGGATGTCTTCAGAGGCGTGGCGTGTCTGGGGGGACTTCTGCTACGAGCCGTCTTATGCCTGTCCTTCCATTCTGATGGAGAGGGAGGGATATATATATATATATATATATATACATATACACAGTATCTCACAAAAGTGAGTACACCCCTCACATTTTTTGTAAATATTTTATTATGTCTTTTCAAGTGACAAAACTGAAGAAATTACACTTTGCTACAATGTAAAGTAAAGAGTGTACAGCTTGTATAACTGGAAATTTGCTGTCCCCTCAAAATAACTCAACACACAGCCATTAATGTCTAAACTGCTGGCAACAAAAGTGAACACACCCCTAAGTGAAAATGTCCAAATTGGGCCCAATTAGCCATTTTTCTTTTCCAGTGTCACGTGACTCGTTAGTGTTACAAGGTCTTAGGTGTTAATAGGGAGCAGGAGGGTTAAATTTGGTGTTATCTCTCTCATACCGGTCACTGGAAGTTCAACATGGCACCTCATGGCAAAGAACTCTCTGAGGATCTGAAAAAAAGAATAGTTGCTCTACATAAAGATGGCCTAGGCTATAAGAAGATTGCCAAGACCCTAAAACTGAGCTGCAGCATGATGGTCAAAACCATACAGCGGCTTAACAGAACAGGTTCCACTCAGAACAGGCCTCGCCATGGTCTACCAAAGAAGTTGAGGGCACGTGCTCAGCATCATGTCCTGAGGTTGTCTTTGGGAAATAGACTTATGAGTGCTGCCAGCATTGCTGCAGAGGTTGAAGGGGTAGGGGGTCAGCCTGTCAGTGCTCAGACGATATGCCGCACACTGCATCAAATTGGTCTGCATGGCTGTCCTCCCAGAAGGAAGCCTATTCTAAAGATGATGCACAAGAAAGCCCTCAAGCAGTTTGCTGAAGACAAGCAAACTAAGGACACAGATTACTGGAACCATGTCCTGTGGTCTGATGAGACCAAGATAAACTTATTTGGTTCAGATAGTGTCAAGCGTGTGTCGCGACAACAAGGTGAGGAGTACATAGACAAGTGTGTCTTGCCTACACTCAAGCATGGTGGTGGGAGTGTCATGGTCTGGGGTTGCATGAGTGCTGCTGGCACTGGGGAGCTAAAGTTCATTGAGGGAACCATGAATGCCAACATGAACTGTGACATACTGAAGCAGAGCATGACTGCCTCCCTGCAGAAACTGGGCCGCAAGGCAGTATTCTAACATGATAACAAACCCAAATACACCTCCAAGACAACTACTGCCTTGCTTAAGAAGCTGAGGATAAAGGTGATGGACTGGCCAAGCATGTCTCCAGAGGTAAACCCTATTGAGCATCTGTGGGGCATCCTCAAATGGAAGGTAGAGAAATGCACGGTCTCTAACATCCTCCAGCTCCGTGATGTCATCATGGAGGAGTGGAAGAGGACTCCAGTGGCAACCTGTGAAGCTTTGATGAACTCCATGCCTAAGAGGGTTAAGGCAGTGATGGAAAATAATGGTGACCACACAAAATATTGACACTTTGGGCCCTATTTGAATATTTTCACCTAAGGGTGTACTCACTTTTGTTGCCAACAGTTTAGACATTAATGGCTGTGTGTTGAGTTATTTTGAGGGGACAGCAAATTTACATTGATATACAACCTGTACACTCACTACTTTACATTGTAGCAAAGTATCATTTCTTCAGTGTTGTCAAATGAAAAGATATAATAAAATATTTATAAAAATGTGAGGGATGTACTCACTTTTGTGAAATACTGTATGTACCTATTTACACCTCTATGTTCATTCGTCTATATTTTAGCTATCAACCATAGTCCAATCCCCCTTTGTTTTCCTTTTGGAGTGGTGGTGGTAATTCTAGAGGCCTCACTCCTTGTGGGGATAGCAGCTCTGCAATTGAGATACCTTGTCCTTTGGTCCCTACCATTCTAGGGGAGAATGGTTATTTTTCCTGGTCAATGATAGGGTTTTGGGTATGTGTAAGCCTCTAGCGGCCTGTCAGGTTGTAAGCTTGCGCAATAAGCCGCCGTACCACTAGAGGAAGAGGGGCTTTGAGAGCCAGATAGCTCAAGTCACTGTGTACCCTGAGCTTTTGCGCCAGAAATTACGTCAATCAGAACTTCCCATGTGGCATAAGTGACATCTGCCGCAACCGGAAGTGACAGGTGGAACGCAAATCCACTCGCACTTCCTGGTTGAGGTATGGCGTGTGTGTCACGCGATCTGGATAGTGGTAGCATGAAGTCCTATGCCACACAGCACCTAGTGTGGGGTACAGATCCCGCCCTTCACTAACATTACAATTTTAAGTTTAATAATTAAACGATGGAGGCGCCCCATCTCTCCCTTTCATCTCTTAGTCTTTCCCCTCCACTCTTTCCTCCAAGACCTCCTCTACCCCATCCTTGCCCTACAAGTGAATCCACTAGCAGGAATGGTGTACAGCATGAGATAGAAAAATACAACATATAGAAAAGGGTAGGTGAATTTTACAGTGATTGATCAATGTTATGCTACAATGTGACATGAGGAGCATTAGACCTGGTCGCTACATGAGATGACGGTTTGGTGGATGCAGGAGATGCACCCAGTCGGTAGTGTAGGGATATAGCCTCCTTTTTATGGGATTAAAGATATGCCTAGATGGTTGATTGCATGATTTAGTATGTGGTATGTTTTAATGGACTGACATGGTAGGCGGCGCCCATCCGGATTGGTGTGGCAGGCTCCGGTGGGCATCCACCCAGACATGTGATTGTGTCCCTATATAGAGGGAATCTAGAGAAAGCCAGCCTGCTATCACTGTGGCTCTGATGAAGAGGGTACTCCCTCGTAACACGTAAGCCATTTGCAATGCCATCTGGTTCCTCCTAACATCTGGTCCAGGTTGCATGTGTCTAGAGGACACCGTTCCGAATTTTTTCAAGCTATGTTAAGCCTTTTTTTAAAACTTGTTTGTGAGTATGACTTTTGTTTTTACTATTTAAATAAATTTTATCTTTGGTAACGCACAAGGTTGGTGCGCCCTCCCTGTTTTTCTATATGTTTCAGCTCTAAGGATACCCATTGTTTTGTGGAGGGCAGCAAGACCTTTGTCATTCCACATTCTATCCGAAGGGTTGGCTAAGCTCCTGAGCGCAGGAGATTGTGTTGTGTTGGATGGGTAATTATACCATAGCCTGGGTGGGAACCGGATAAATATGAGCACTGAAATAAATTAAGCACTGAAAAATCTGAGTGTGACTGGACAGTGAAGAAGTAGTGGTAGACTCATAAGCTCATCTCTCTATTGAGCTGTTCTCTTCAACTATTAGCATGATCTTTGTTAGCTTACCCGCTCTGCAGCACAACTGATTGCTGCTCCCTCTCTCAGTCTTAGCTCTGCTTTACAGGGGATTGGAAGAGGATGATACTAAATCTGATTTAGGTACTTACACTAGTTTCTTTGAAAAATACACTTAACAATTTTTAATAAATATGTTATAAATGCATTATTTTTCCTACATAGGGTTCAGGTTTAATAAATTAATAAGCTTGATTCAAAACCTATTGCCATAAGTCACATAGCAATTATATGATGTGATCTCAGCGTCCCTCCTGCATAGTAAGTCCACAACAAATCCACCTATTTTTGGGTCCTAGTGGGTTATTCCTCAGAGATGGAACCCCATTTGTATCTTCATGTTAGATAATTATGCTGTTTAATCACAATACAGTCATAATTTATATAATACTGTTTTCTATAGTTTATAGCTTGGCAAGCTATACATTAATTGCTCCTGTAGAGCTCAGTAAAATCCCCCCCTTTAAAAAAGTTTTGATTGCAAGAGTTTTATAATACCTTGTGATTTGAAAATCTTTAATTGTTCTGGCAATTATTTATGTTGATTGAGGCTGCTAAGGTAATATATTCTACATAACTTGATGTTTTAATAATTCTGGTCAATATGTTTTAATACTAATATCTTGTATACTTTTGGTTCATGGTAAAAAAGGACTATTCCCATCCCTTGCCCTCCAAAAAAAGCAGGCGCATACTTCCTTTAATACTAGACTACTTCTATACTTTAATATATGTCTTCAGTTTGTATATTCTTGCACAAATTGTTTAGACAGGGTTTTAGCCTCATGTCAATAAGATATGGGCAGCATAAATGACCTTGACTTATCATTTGTCTGTATATATTGCACATGGCTACAGATCTGTCTGTGGAAGAAAAAAAGCCTTGAAGCAGCTCTTTAAAGTATTTTCATGTGTCACTGCAACTTTACCTCCTTACTCTTCAATTCCTCTCCAACATCTCCTTTTCAGGTTCATATTCTGTTTCCTGACTTATCATCCCCACCCTAACCTAAATAATATGATTCACAATAATTGGAAATTGTGTCTTTAGATGCTCTCTACTAACCCTTACTTCCCCCAACAAGATCATCATTGGTAATTTTCACCCAGCTTTAGTGCCTCCTTAATTTTAAACTTACCAACTGTAAGGAAGAGTATTTACCTAGACTATAAGGAAGAGTATTTGCATAGGCTGCGAAAGAGGATGATTTTTGAAGTACCTTGACTGAAAAGAAATCAGATTGTTGTTCATCACTATTACAATTTTGTATGGAAAGAAAATAATGGCTTAAACCATTATTTCTATGGTTTAAGCCCTCTTGATACCTTTTTTAACATTTTTCCTGAACTTCAATGTGTGATAAATGGCCAACAAAAGGAGATCCATAATCTGCAGAAACAACTACAGGACATACGCTCTCAAGGGCGCACTGCTGACTCACATGCTTGTATGCCATTACTTAAAATTGAAACACATAAATTCAACAGAGAGAACTGCTTATACAGAGGTTTTCTTAACCAAAGCTGTATATACTTTCAGATGCAACCTGCTGCATTTATTAGCAAGAGGAGGAAGCCCTAGTCTGGGACCTCCATTTATGTGGAGCAGGACAGTTCAATCCTGGATGATTTTGATCATTTTGTAAATACTATGAATCAAGTCTTTGATTATCCCAACCACTGTGCGACTACCAAAGCCAAAATGTTTTCCTTCCTGGCCCTTTTTGTTGTAAGGGGGGGCATCTGGGATTGGGTGAGGCTACTGGGTCTGGCCACCTTCTGGCTAAAACTTATCCCCACCTCCTGGCTGACACTTACCCCCGCCTCCTCCTGTCTGCCATATTCCAGAGCCTTGTCCTGGCTGAGGTCTTCCTGTGTATGAAAAAGGGACATAGTTTATGTTTTTGGTTCATCAATCACACACAATTTTCAGCTCATGAGTGTTGCAAATTGAATAATTGAATGTTAATAAATAGAAAAGACTATCATTCTGAGCCCAGCATTTTTCATTCTTGTCACAATCATTTTTGGCTCCTACTGTCTATTGATATGTAAAACACTTTTTGTTAAATCATTCATTTGTTATCAATAATAACATCTAGTTAACAACAATACTTTTCGGACAATAAATATGTTAAAAAATACTATACCTGGCTCCAGCTGGGCTCCTCCACTTCTTCCAGGATGGAAGGCCCAGGTTGGTCCTCGGAAGCCTCAGCTGGGGTTGAGGGAAGCAAAAGATTGCCACTCCAATCTCTCAAATCTGTAACAAGACACCCACCCTAATAGAACTCACAGGTGTTGGCTCTGCACAAGCGTGAGGAAAGAAAAAGATCCTGGATGGCTCACACCATAGAAGGCATCTTTATTGATATGAAGAAATGAAATCCAAATGCAGTCAACTCATGTACAGGGAGGAATAGGAAACATAGCCAACATGTTTCACGCCCCATCATGGCACTTATTCATGATTAAATGATTAAAGTTTGATCTTGGGTATATTTAGGGACTTCAGGTTTTGATAGCCAATCCAGAAATGGCTTCAAATAGAGACCTGCCCACATAATCAAACTCTAGAACGACACCCAAGAGATAGGAGACACCTGGGATGTGAAGTTGAATTTTAAATCAAAGATTGAAGACAAGATAATATGACAATATAATAATGCCTATGAAAGGTCCACCAAACTAGAAAAGTTTATTAAGTGAACCAATGCGCCTATATATATATATATATATATATATATATATATATATATATATATATATAAAATATATATATATGCACTAGACACATGATTATTCTCAATGTTCGCATTATTAACTTATCCCATTGTGTACATCCATAACCTTGGGATAAAGACCATGATAAATACTAAAACAATTTTAAACAATAACAACATACAAAGTAACAACATTAATTTTCAAATCATAAATGATAAATAATCTCAACGGAAAACTGTGTATAAATGATGATAAACAAAATTCGTAAAAATGTAAAACATGCTGAAACTATAGAAAATCGCAGAATAACATATACATGAAATTGATGTGGAAATACCAATAATCCTATTCCCAGCACTATCAATAATGTCTTGGTAACTGTATATATATATATGTATGTATGTATGTGTATATATATATATATATATATATATATATATATATATATACACAGCATCCTGAAATATATAACCCTAATTACATTTGAAAATTGTGTAGATAAAACCTTAATTTTCGTTAAAAATTATTATGTATAAATCATTATTCCCACATAAATCCATGCACTCAAGAAAAAAACGCAAGCCCCATTTGACGACATCTGGAATCCATTCAAATTGGATTCATAAACAAAAAATATATCTCAAATTTGCAACAAACGGCCAAGAAAAAAAGAGAAGAAAAAGACAGAAAATCGTCATCAGATGGGGAAGCATTTAAATGATGCATGGAAAAGGTGGGAAAATAAAGAGGGACCCTAAAGAAGTTACGTGAACATCTTTTTAATAGACTAGCTATATGTGCTAAATAACGTAAAATTCAGACGGTGGTCCAAAATTCATAGAGATCTATAAATATTACCTGGATGGCTATGCAAGGAACAGTAAACAAAGATCAATGATCTCGTTGTATTTATGATTGCTATGGGAAAGGTGGTCACTACTACTACTGATTTTTTCAGTTGAATTTCAAAGAACCCTAGAAAATCAACAGATATTGTGTGGGCAGGTGTGTAGGAGACATAGTCTCTCTATACTTGGTGCAATAACATGATTAAGATGATAATTTTGTTACAAAAGCGATAATTTAAACTTCCAGGCTCTAAGTAGATCACAAAGAGCAACGGATCACCAAAAATGTATTAAGTCGCAAAAAATTACTAAAAAATTATACAAATAAAATCACAGCGCACAAATCGCAAAAAAGTCGCAAAATCACAAAATATCGCAAAAAAAATTAAAAATTAAAAAAAAAAGAACCATCGAAAAAATCGAGGGTTGAGGGAAGGGTGGATGGAAGTGAAGAAAGTGATTCCCTGGCTTCATTCTGGTCTTTCAGAAACTGCATCCTGTTATAGTACCACAGACTGGGTAAATACACATCCTTTGCTGCTGCTCCTGATTTCATGGAAGTCTGGACCTTATTAAGCTCCTTACTTTACGTGCTTCTCAAGCTACCAATTTTCTTCTCCACAAACACGATGTCTACGTCGGGAACCTGCATCTTCACAAATTACAGCAGTTTCTCCAGTGATGCCTTCCTAGCTGGTTTATTGCGATATAAGGGGTTTTATTTATTTATTTTTTTATAATATCTTTTTTATTGAAGGTTTTTCAAGAAAATAATTCACAATATTATACCATGCAAGGTATTTTCAAAAATATTATCACAGTTCTGTGAGGTTACTAACATATCTCCATAAGCTTTTAAATTAAAACCACAGCTTATGTCTAAACAATCGTATATTGATTATAATCAAACAACCATATTGACAATCAATGTAATAATAAATTGGAGAATATTTATCTCAAATTATATATGAAAATAAAAAAAATAAAAAAGGATAACAGAAAAGAATACAATATTAATAAAGGAGGTAAGGACTCTGGCTCCCTGTTGCATATTAGCGAGAAAGAGCAAGGGGAAAGGAAGTACACATAAACTTTTTCTATGTAATTTTCCTGAAACTAATCCAAGGATCCCACTGTTTGTAAAAACGGTTTGTGTTTCCCTGTGTATTTGCCATAATCTGTTCATATTTGAAAGCCTCATCAATTTTCCTAATAACATCACTAATATTCGGTGAGCTGTTAGATTTCCATTTGCTAGTGATTGTCAATCTGGCTGCCATCACAATTTGTATCACTATTGGTCTGAGAGCAGGAGGGTATTGGTCTATGTGTATGCTTAAAATGGCTAATTCTGCTTCACCTTTCCTTATAAAGCCTGTAATATTTGATATTAATCTGAATATTGCTCTCCAGAAGCTCCACAAGTTGGGGCACTCCCATATCATGTGAAGAAGGGTACCTACTTTACTGCATCCTTGCCAGCATTCGTTGGAGAATTTTGCAGTTAGATAGGGGGTGTAGTACCATCTAAGTAGTAATTTTTGGGTTGTCTCCCAGTGTGCTGTAGATCTCGTGAAACAGTTGTTGGATTTAATAGCTTCTAGCCATTGTTTTTCTGAATAGGACATAGAGAGTTCTGACTCCCATTTTTGATGTGCTGGCAATTTAATGTATGATTCTTTTTGTTGTATTAAAGTATAGAATAAGGAAATTCCTTTTCTTGGGGTAGATTTGTCGTTCCAGTATGCCCATGCCTTATGTGGAATTCTAATAGGTTGCATCTGGTGAGATTTTAGGAATGTTGTGATTCTTATGTACATGTAGTAGTCAGATGTAGGAAGAGAATATTTTTGGGCTAGAGTGTTGAAGGGAATGATTTTTTCTCGGTCGTACATATCCGAGATTAGGGTTATTCCTTTATGTTCCCATTGTTTTGTATTTAGATCTTTAATATGTGTGCATAATGAATTAAGCGGGTGGGAATTTGTGTAAGGTCTGTATTGTGTCTTATTTCAGAACAGAATTTCTTCCATGTATTTAGTACTAATTGTATGGTAGGGTAATTAGATTTGAGGCAAGTGTTTGAGAAAGAGTATGCTAGCAATGTGGATCTCAGAGAATTTGGATTCGACCAGGCTTGTTCTATAGTGGTCCAATGTTTAGAGGGCTGTGTTTGAAACCAATATTTCGTTTGATCTAGTATGGTAGCAGCGAAGTAGTCTCTTAAAATTGGGAGTCCCATTCCACCTGCCTTTCTATGTCTCGAAAGAGAAGACCGCGAGCATCTCGGTTTTTTGTCTGCCCATACAAATTTATGTAGTTGCGATTGGGCTGTTGTAAAGAATTTTGCTGGTATAGAGATTGGAAGAGCTCTAAAATAATACAGTATTCTTGGTAGAATAAGCATTTTATATGCTGCCAGTCTTCCCATCCAAGACAAACAAAAGGACTTTAATCTATTTAGTTCTGGTTGGATGGAGGAAATGAATGGAGCCAGGTTCACTTTAAATAGGTTGCTGCTTGGTGTCGTCAGTTGGATCCCTAAGTATTGGATAGGTTTGTCTGCCCATGGATATGGAAAGCGTGATGATAGGGAATTACGTAGTTTCTCTTCTATGTTCATAGCAAGTAGGTTGGATTTGGAAGCGTTAACTTTGTAGTATGAAATTTGATTAAAGTGGTTTAAAATATCGTGTACTGTTTGTAAGGAGGTGTTGGGATTGGAAAGAGATAGAATCACATCATCCGTGAAAAGTGATATGGTGTGTGCCTCTTTGGAGATTTTGATACCTGAAATTTCTGGGTGTGATCTAATTTTTTCGGCTAGGGGTTCCATTAATAAAGCAAAAATGAGGGGGGATAGAGGGCAACCTTGTCTTGTCCCATTGGTAATATTAAAACTATCTGAGAACATTCCTTCTGTGTATACCATCGCAGAGGGGTTGGTATAAAGTGCTAGAATGGCTGAATTTATTTCCCCTGAGATGCCAAACTTGTCCAAAACAAGTCTCAGATATCCCCAGTGGATCCTATCAAAGGCCTTCTCTGCATCTAATGATAGAAGCAGAGAAGGCGTACCCGAGGATTCCGCTGCGTGAAGTAGGTAAATAATTCTGCGTGTTGCATCTGGTGCCTGACGGCCTGGGATAAACCCAACTTGATCATGTTTAACTAATGTGGGCAAGAATTGTGCCAGTCTGTTGGCTATGATCTTTGCGTAAATCTTCAGGTCTACATTTAGCAAGGATATAGGCCTGAAGTTTTGTGGGGTGTCAAGAGATTTCCCAGGTTTGGGTAAAGTCACAATTGTGGCGGTTAACATTTCTGGGGGGAATGAGGATGCAGAAATGGCTGATGCATATATATTTAATAAGTGTGGGCCTAGTATGGAGTGAAATGTCCGGTAATATTCTGCCGAAAAATCGTCTGGGCCTGGTGATTTGTTGTTAGGGAGGGATAGAATTGTTTTATTTAATTCGGACATAGAGATTGGTGCATTAATATATTGTAATTGGTCTAAATTCAATTTAGGCATTGATATAGAGTCCAAAAATTTCTGAATCATCTCGGGAGACGGTTGGTGGTTTGTAGTGTCGTCTTTCATCTTTTGTATAGATTGTTATAGTAATCTCTAAAAGCATTAGCAATATCTTTTGGATTGGATAGCCTAATGCCTGTGTTTGGGTGAAAGATAAATGGAATTTTTTGTTTGATCTTTTTTTCCTTTACTTGATTTGCTAGTAATTTACCTGCTTTATTTCCCTGACTGTAATAATGTGCTTTCCATTTTTGAACTATATGTTTGTGTTGGGAGATAAGTATTATTCTGGGATCATGTCTGAGTTGGTCTAATTGTGAGCTGGTTTTGGGATCTGGAGCCTTTTTGTTTACTGACTCTAGGTTTTTTATTTGAAGGAGTAGGTCATTCACTTTTTTGTTTCTTTGCTTTTTAGCTACACTGCTCATTTTCATGAGGATGCCTCTTATGTAGGCTTTATGACAATTCCAGACTGTAAAGGGATCTGGCACTGATCCGGTATTATTTTTGAAGAACTCGTGTAGTTCTTTATTAATTGTATGTTTGTGGTCTGGATGTGAAAAAAGAAAGGTATCGTTTTTCCATCTATTTGCTCTTGTCTCAGTGCGAGATCCCTCCACCATAATGGAAACCGGAGCATGGTCTGACCATGTAATATTGTGTACACTGGACATACTAATATTTTGTAACAGAAATTTATCCACCAAAAAGAAATCAATTCTTGAGTATGTGCGATGTACACTCGAGAAGTAGGAATAATCCCGTTCTGTCGAGTGTTGACATCTCCACACGTCATGTAGACTTTCTGAGGCCATGAAGCGCGAAAGGGTCACTCTTTCCCGACTTTTCGGGGTCTTGGGCGAGACATCTAGAGTTTTGTTTGGAATAGCATTGAAGTCTCCACAAATTATGGTGTACCCCTTTCGTACCTCACGTACCCGTTTCCAAATTCTGTTCAAAAAGGAAATTTGTTTCACATTAGGTAAGTAGACATTTACTATAGTGTATACTGTGTTGTTTACCTCACCAACCAGTATAATATATCTACCCATTACATCTACATCCTTGTAGATCTGACGAAAGGAAATAGTGTCTTTAATGAGGATTGCCACTCCTCTCTTCTTCTTTGGGGCATTGGAGCAGATGATAGTGGGAAAGTTCTGATGGGAGAATTTCGGAGGTTTGGATGCCGAGAAGTGGGTCTCTTGAAGACAAAGAATGTCACTCTGTAGGAGTCGGGCTTCTTTCCAAAGCATTGATCTTTTTTGAGGGCTGTTCAGTCCGCGAACGTTAAACGAGGAGATTTTAAATCCCATGATGTTAATCTTGAGGAGTGGGTTTAGGAAGGCTTTTTGGGTTGTTTGTTCTGTTGAAATGTATATTGCAGTAAGATTGCTTGTGCAAGAGTTCTTTTAATAGTGAGCCAGAGTCCAGATGATGTGAAGCTGTTAAAGTATTCTTTTAGAGATTAATACAGCAAAAATGAAAAATCTCCAATTAAAATTAAAAAGAAAGAAAAGTTATTAACAAAAAAAAACTGTAACGATTCAACTGAATCTGGTGGGATATTATCCCGTAACTTCTTAGGAGCGAAAAGAGAACTGAATAAGGTTCCACGGGTGCACCGGAGCACAACTTCGTAAATTGGTGGTTACGTGTATTTTTAGCCTCAGTCAGTTGCATCTTGTGGCCAGGCGGGAGAATGTGGACGTGGAGATGAGGCACTTGATGGTGGATCCTCCGCCTTGTCTAGAATGTCCCAGTCCTTCAGTAACCATATGCCATCTTCCACTGTCTGGATAGGGAACGTTTTCCCATCTTTTGTAATGAGCAGCTTTGCTGGATAGGCCCATCTATAGGCGATGTGGTGATTTCTCAACGGTTTGGTGATAGTGGCCAAATTCTTCCTTCTTTGCATTGTATATGCCGATAAATCAGTAAAGAAAGAAAGGCCTTGGATGCATGGTAGTGCATTGTCAGAATTTCTCATGCATTGAAGAAACTTCTCTTTAGTTTGATAGAAGTGAATCCTTGCTATTGTGTCTCTTGGTAGGTGATCAGGTAAATGCTTAGGTTTCGGCAGTCTATGAATCCTGTCTATAGATAGATCTGTCACTGTAGCGTCAGGAAGCATTTCTTGCAGGATATTCTGAAAGTAAGCGTTTAGGTCTGGTGGTTTTACCGTCTCAGGTATCCCCCTGATTTTGATATTATTTCTCCTTGAACGATCTTCGAGGTCGGCCATTTTGGACTTTAGTTGGTGTATTTCGTTGTCTTTTTCATTATGAGTGTCAATCACTTCATTTATAGCACCTGCAAATTCTCCCATTTTGTGTTCTATATGAGTAACCCTGTTGTTGACAGCTTTCATTTCTGTTTTAAAATGACTTGTAAGGGTTAATATGTCCGCATGGAGGGTGCTACGGAGGGACACTAACATGTCCTTTAAGGTTGTGTCAATGACCGGCTGGTTTTTGGTAGGAAATTCCAGGATGGAGTCCTGGAGCTCCCTGGTGTCATTAAGAGATGTGTCTGTTTCTTCTTCAGCCATGTTATTTCCCTGCAGGTGTTGTTGTTTTGCTTTGACTGGGCTGGACGAAGAGGAAGATGTCTGGGAGTTAGTGTATTTCCCCTTGTGTCCCTTGTGAGAATGGGGTATGGAGCGCTGTGAGTTGCTGTTGTTGTAGCTGGAGAGCCTGCCACGCTCTCCGCCGTTATGCTTACCGGCGCCATCTTGGGACTGTGTGCTGCGGGGAAGCGTGTAAAAGTCCGTCATTCTGCTGATTTTCCCGGTTTCTTTTCGTTTCCTGGACATGTTCCCAGGGTATGCCCGACCTGATAGAGGTGAAAATCGCCGCTTTTAGAGGCTCTGGAGTCGCTCTATGAGCTCCGGTGTGCCCGTGGATGATAGAGCTCTCTCACACTGCGGCCATTCACCTCGGCTGCTGGCCACGCCCCCGATATAAGGGGTTTTAACCTCCCACAAATTTCTCATATCCCTGTATCTGTCTATGAACTGGCCCATGAATTCAGGGTCTTTGAATTGTTTCATATTTGCTGCAAGACAAAACACAAGACAAAAACACTAATATCAGGCTAAACTCTCCTAATCTTATCCCAATATAGGCCTCAATCTTGAATCAGTATAGGCCACTGATGTCCCAAGTTAAAATGTTACCTTCGTTAGAACGTTCGGCGCTTCCAGTCCTCCTTCCTCTGCACACAGAACGTAGGTACGACACACGTGTGTTAGCTTTATTTACACTGCACATGCGTGAAACTCCACCCGCGTCGCCCACCCCTGATGTTCTTTCTAGAATACTCCCTGCCCCTTCTCTTTCATTGCAGTGGGAGAGGAACATGGCAGAGACACAGCAGGTGCCTAATAGCAGTAACGAGGTGGAAAGCCCGGAGCCAGAAACATCCCGATCCCAGGGAAAATTTAAGGCCTCAAATATGTCCTTTGGAGAGATGGTGGAGATGGGGGACATCTTGAAGAGAGCCGACTATGACGGGAAGTATGGACCCTACCTAAATCCAAATGTGAGAAAGGCCAAGATCATGTCTAAAGTAGTGAGAAGTCTGCACAGGAATTTTGGGGTACGACAATCCAAGGAGCAATTGAGGAAACGCTGGTCAGACCTGAAATTGAGGGAGCAGGATCAGTACAGAAGGATCAAGAAAGTGCTTCTGAAAAGTAAGTATTTGTCGTGTATCCCTATTATTATTATTATTATTATTATTATTATTATTATTATTATTACTTGCATGCTGCTCCATGTGCTTTTCTTTACTGTTGTACAGTTTTAAATGGCTACTTTCATGTTCGTGGGCACAGTAATCGGTCGCAGTAAACATTGTTCGTTTGCAAACTAAATACATAATAAATTACACAAAGCCATAGTATACCAGGAGCTAGACTCCTTAGTAGATATATCTGGTAGATTTGTATTCTTGCACTGTACACTGTATACGATTACCTTGATACTAGCTTTTGTATATGTGCCCCCTCCATTCTCCAGAGAGGTATTGCAATTGTTAATTTCCTATTTAGCTAACAAACCGGATATTCCGGTATTAATAATGGGTGACTTCAATTGTTACCTAGACCCTAAACTGGACAGGCATCCACCGGTACGGCCTCCGGGGGGTGGAAGGGGCACCGCTCTCAGTCGCTTACTTGCAGAAGTAGGATGGATAGATATATGGCGTAATCGTAACCCCGAATGCAAACAATTTTCCTGTTTTTCCAAGACGCACGGGTCACTGTCACGTATTGACTTATGTATAGGTACCCCAAATCTAGTAAGCAATATAACCAAAGTGGAATATTTTCCACGAGGAGTGTCAGACCACTCCCCACTATCTCTGTGGTTAACTACTAGACCCCCCAGCAACCTACCCAAAGCCCCGTGGAAGCTAAATGCCTTTTGGTTAAAGCTCTTTGTTTCGCAGGAGGGAATAGCAACGCAGATTGAGGGTTTCTTTAAAACACACAGATATTTACATGATGCTCACTTGAAATGGGAGACTTTTAAGGCACATCTGAGAGGGATTTTCATCCAGGAAATACAACAGGTTAAACACAACTCCTCGGTCCTGCTAGAACAAGCTGGGAACTTGGTAAAGCAACTAGAAATTGCCTATATAACTGATCCCACTGACCACACTAGGGAGGCATGGATGTCGGCCCAGGATTCCCTGGACCGGCTGAGATCCTCCACTGCAGAGCGTAAAAGGTTCTTCACGAAGCTAGCATTTTATGAGGAGGGGGAGAAGACGGGCCGCCTACTGGCAAAAATTGCACGATCACAACAGCAATCACCAGCCATTGGGGCCATTCGGGCTGCCAATGGGAAAGTAGTCAATTCCCCGGAACTTGTCATATCCGAGCTGGCATCCTTCTATGAAGACCTATATAGGCCGAGGGATGCTTACTCGGATGTAGAACTAGCAGAATATATGTCTACGATTGATCTGCCCTCGTTGACGGCAGCAGTACAGAAACAATTAGATGCCCCGATAACCTTGGAGGAGCTTCGGGTGGCGGCCTGCTCTTTTCCCACGTGTAAAGCACCGGGTGGGGATGGCCTCCCTATGGAGGTATTCACTCAGTATGGAGAACAGATACTCCCCGAGCTATTAAAAGTGATCAACGCTTGCCTGGACACAGGCAGACTTCCTGATTCTATGACAAGGGCAAATGTGATTTTACTTCTTAAACAGGGGAAGGATCCGGTTGACCCCGGCTCCTATAGACCTATTTCATTGCTCCAGAGTGATGTGAAGATCCTTGCAAAGGTCCTGGCGCTTCGGGTCAACGGGGTCATCTCCTCCATTATACACCAGGACCAGGCAGGCTTTATGCCCCAAAAGTCCACAGCCACTAATTTGAGAAGACTGTTCCTTAATATGCAAATGCAGGCAGACAATATGGGTCAGAGAGCGCTGCTATCCCTAGACGCCAACAAGGCTTTTGACAGCGTTAGCTGGACATATCTCTGGGCAGTATTAGACAAATTTGGGTTTGGGAAACGGTTCATAACATGGGTTAAGCTGCTGTATGCGTCCCCTCAGGCCAATATTCGAATGTCAGATAGAGTCTCGCATGCCTTTGCTCTGGGCAGGGGGACGAGGCAAGGATGTCCTCTGTCCCCACTGCTCTTTGCGATCGCGATAGAGCCCTTAGCAGCCCTTATAAGAGACAGCGACCGGATTCAAGGGTTCCGCTACGGGACACTGCATGAAAAGATAATGTTGTACGCAGACGACATGTTACTTTTTCTGGGAAACCCGAGCAATTCACTGTCAGAGGCCATGTCAATAATAAAACTGTTTGGTCACTACTCCGGGCTAACCATCAACTGGTCTAAGTCAGCCCTGATGATGCTGGATGGGGACCATGGGGTTGCACTTCCTGATCATTGCCCCATTCCTCTGGTCACTAGTTTCAAATATCTGGGCATACAAGTAGCGCCCAGGATTGGAGACTACTGCTCCATGAACATATACCCCCTGCTTTCACGCTTTCGTGATAAAATAAACACATGGAATAACTTAAAAATGTCCCTGGCAGGCAGAGCCAATTTAATTAAGATGATTCTTATGCCTCAATTATTATATTTCCTGCACAATACACCGGTGGTAATCCCCCTAAAAATCTTCAGAATAGTAAATACCCTTTTTCGTAAACTGCTATGGAACAATAAACATCCCAGAATTAGACTAGAACAGTTGCAGCAGTCTAAGGACAGCGGGGGGTTGGCGGTTCCCAACCCCTGGTTGTACTACATAGCGTCCCAGTTGCAGCAGTTGGTTGGCTCCATGGCTCCGGAGCCACAGGGCTCAGCAGCGCGGTTGATGCTGATTGCCTCTGGAGCAGAGGCTATCCCTGTGGGTCTTGAGGCCCAGCTATTTGCGAAATCCAACAAAAAGGCCCCAACCCTGTCGCTGGTACAGAAAATATGGAATAAAGCTAGACAAATCCAGGGGGTGCAGGGGTTCACGGATTTCAGTCCAATATGGGACAACCGTTCCTATAGTGAACTGGGAAAACTAAACCAAAAGTCTAGATGGTGCAAGTACGGGGTAAAACTACTCTCTCAAATATTCGGGAACGGTAAACTGCTCCCTTTCACAGAACTACAAGCCAATTCCAATTTACCGAATAATATGCTTTACCCATACCTTCAGCTGCGACACGCGGTGGCTGCGCAGGGGACTGCCGTTGAGTGGATATTGTCACCCACTCCGGTATTCCATGTGTTACAGTCTAGTAAGGAAACCAAAGGAATCATATCCCAATGCTACCAGATGTTGCTGGTAAGACACTTACGGGCTTACCCATGCAAGGCGGCTCCTGCCTGGGAGAGGGACCTTGGCCAAATCACAGATGAGCAGTGGGAGGAGGCTCTTCAAGCCATACCCAATTGCTCCCTTAATGTAGCACAAAAGGTCTCCCAATTGTTCATAGTGTTGAGAGTACATTACACCCCTAAGAAGTTACACAAGATGGGCAGGGCGACAAGCCCTCTATGCTCCCGCTGTCAGCAGCACGATGGAGACCTCATTCACCTACTATGGCGCTGCCCGAAGCTCCACCGCTACTGGAATGGGGTGCTAGATACGCTCAACGGAGTATTTCAGACAAAGGTTCCCACTGACCCTAAGTGTTGCTTGCTGGGAGTCCTGGAGGAGGAGATCCCGGAGGAGATGGATAGGGTCGCTTTCTCCAGGGCTCTATTTCAGGCCAGGAAGCTTATCCTAATGGGGTGGAAATCCACAATGCCACCCACCAGGGGCTCCTGGGTGGAACACATGGGACAGACCCTTATCAAGGAAAAGCTAATATACCAACACAGGGGATGCCCAAACAGGTTTGAACGTATTTGGTCAAAATGGCTAGACACACCGGGACTGAGTCCAAGAGAGTTGGTGATGTCTAGACTCCTGCAATCTCTTTAAACCAGACGATGGG
The DNA here is from genome assembly GCA_037952925.1 of Lithobates clamitans. Classification (NCBI taxonomy): domain Eukaryota; kingdom Metazoa; phylum Chordata; class Amphibia; order Anura; family Ranidae; genus Lithobates; species Lithobates clamitans. The sequence continues at coordinate 612,846 of JBBGZY010000541.1, forward strand.
GAGCAAAATGGAATGCATAGCATAAAATAACATGGGTGGTGATAGCCAAAACAGGGAAAGCTGTGTTATGGATGTTTGGAAATTTGCAACAGATTGACAAATCAGGTGGTATAATTACTGTATACATGACCGTGAACCTATTTGATATTACTGATGTAACTGTAAATGCAACATGAAGAGTGATTATTGCTGAACTATATGTGAAAGTTCAATAAAACCTTTTTTGATTTAAAAAAAAAAAAATACATAATAAATGTTTTTAGCAGATAATTTTACCCCACTTCCAAGCAATGTTTCATATTCCTATTTCTGGCCTCAAATATCTCTGTGTGCTAAGTATACCTTTTGTTTCATTCTCATAGGGGAGAAAAGACTCGAGAAATCTGAGAACACCAGAGACCCCCCACCTCCTAAAGAAGGGGAACAGAGGATACCACAATCTCAGGATGTAGAGGGAGGAGAGGTGGAAGAAGTGGTTGAAATTGTCACAACAGGCCAGTGTCTGACACCACAGATTCAGGGAATAGAGGTATGCCTGCATATTTATAATACATATTGTGTATTTTTTTTATTTTAGGTGATGTGCATGGTATGGAAGAACGTGCTCCTCATTTTACCAGTAAAAGTGCACAAAGACTAATCCAGGACATAATGTGGTGTAGTCGGGATTTAGACATCATAAAGCAAAAAACCAATGAGGTTGAACAAAAACTGAAGAACATGATTGATGTATTAGGGAGAATCTAAATAACAACAAAATGCCACCATTTTAGTTTTTTGGACCAATTTTGAAAAATTATTGTCACATTTTAAAAGCCAAATTTTGAAGATGCACACAGTGTGTCAACATGTGCTATTTGCCATCAGGGGATATCAATGTATGTGTTTTGTGGGTGCAACCCCTTCCTCGCAACTCAAGTAGGTGAAAGTAAGTGATTGCACCCCCAAAACACGTCCATTGATCCCCCCATGATGGGAGATAGCACATGTTGACATTAGGCATGGGATCAGGAGGGAAATCCCCAGTTTGACTCCCAATTTGTGTGCATCTTCAAAATTTGGTTTTCACAGGGGTGACATCACCCCATCTGATGAAGACAAGATCAACACATTTTTGACACTATAATGTCTGATACTGATTTCAGTTTTTTTCAGTGTTGAACTTTGTAAGTTCCTGAGTTGTGTATGTTATGTTTTGAAACATGCCTGTTTTATGTACTAAAAAAAATTTCAAGGTAAAACTTTATAAAACCAAGATGTTGTTTTTTTACCCAAAAATGTTTTATAACGCACATGTGCATGTGCACAGAGTAAAAGGTTTTACACTCAACAATGTGTGGCTTCTTCTTTCAATGCTCAGTACTAGTTTTTGTATTAAGTTGGTGTTTACAGTGACAATGGAGGTTATTTAATAATGGAAAAACCACTTGGCACTACAAGTGCACTAGGAGAACCTAGGAGACAGCTAAGAGAAACACAAGCAGTAAATCAAAATCAAGATTTTATCAGATAAAAGTTTGTTTTCAAATAGAAAATATTTACAAATTTGCTGGCATAGCAATGGCCCCCCTACCCGTAAAATAATCAACATATTTTTTCCGCACTTCATGGGTGCTTTGGGGGGCAAGCCAGGATGGGCAGCTTCCAGGGCCATCAGTGTAGTTTCAGGAAGTCCAGCCTCAGGCCCAACTGAGGCCACATAATTAGGAGCATTTCTCTTTAACCACTTCAGCCCCAGACCATTATGCTGCCTAAGGACCAGAGGACTTTTTCCAATTTGGCACTGCGTTACTTTAACTGCTAATTGCGCGGTCATGCAATGCTGTACCCAAACGAAATTTGCATCCTTTTCTTCCCACAAATAGAGCTTTCTTTTGATGGTATTTGATCACCTCTGCCGTTTTTATTTTTTGCGCTATACACGGAAAAAGACCGAAAATTTTGAAAAAAAAAATGATATTTTCTACTTTTTGTTCTAAAAAAATCCAATAAACTCAATTTTAGTCATATGTTTAGGCCAAAATGTATTCAGCCACATGTCTTTGGTAAAAAAAATGTCAATAAGTGTATATTTATTGGTTTGCGCAAAAGTTATAGCGTCTACAAACTAGGGTACATTTTCTGGAATTTACACAGTTTTTAGTTTATGACTGCCTATGTCATTTCTTGAGGTGCTAAATGGCAGGGCAGTACAAACCCCCCCAAATGACCCCATTTTGGAAAGTAGACACCCCAAGGAAATTGCTGAGAGGCATGTTGAACCCATTGAATACTTATTTTTTTTGTCCCAAGTGATTGAATAATGACAAAAATAAATAAATATTTACAAAAAGTTGTCACTAAATGATATATTGCTCACACATGCCATGGGCATATGTGGAATTGCACCCCAAAATACATTCAGCTGCTTCTCCTGAGTATGGAGATACCACATGTGTGGGACTTTTTGGGAGCCTAGCCGCGTACTGGGCCCAGAAAACCAATCACCGCCTTCAGGATTTCTAATGGCGTAAATTTTTGAGTTCACTCCTCACTACCTATCACAGTTTTGAAGGCCATAAAATGCCTAGATGGCACAAAACCCCCCAAATGACCCCATTTTGGAAAGTAGACACCCCAAGCTATTTGCTGAGAGGCATGTTGAGTCCATGGAATATTTTATATTTTGACACAAGTTGTGGGAAAGTGACAATTTTTTTTTTTTTTTGCACAAAGTTGTCACTAAATGATATATTGCTCACACAGGCCATGAGCATATGTGGAATTGCACCCCAAAATACATTTAGCTGCTTCTCCTGAGTATGGGGATACCACATGTGTGGGACTTTTTGGGATCCTAGCTGCGTACGGGGCCTGAAAACCAATCACCGCCTTCAGGATTTCTAAGGGTGTAAATTTTTGATTTCACTCTTTACTGCCTATCACAGTTTCAGAGGCCATGGAATGCCCAGGTGGCACAAAACCCCCCCAAATGACCCCATTTTGGAAAGTAGACACACCAAGCTATTTGCTGAGAGGCATGGTGAGTATTTTGCAGCTCTCATTTGCTTTTGAAAATGAAGAAAGTCAAGAAAAAACTTTTTTTTTCTTTTTTCAATTTTCAAAACCTTGTGACAAAAAGTGAGGTCTGCAAAATACTCACTATACCTCTCAGCAAATAGCTTGGGGTGTCTACTTTCCAAAATAGGGTCATTTGGGGGGGTTTTGTGCCACCTGGGCATTCCATGGCCTCCGAAACTGTGATAGGCAGTGAAGAGTGAAATCAAAAATTTACGCCCTTAGAAAGCCTGAAGGCGGTGCTTGGTTTTCGGTGTCCCGTACGCGGCTAGGCTCCCAAAAAGTCTCACACATGTTGTATTCCTGTACTCAGGAGAAGCAACAGAATGTATTTTGGGGTGTAATTTCACATATGCCCCTCCGCAGTTAGGAAAGTCTCACCACTGGGCAAACTGAGAGGCCACAGTCTGCCATTCCTGTGGCATTGACGGAAACTGTGGAGACAAAAAACAAAAAAATTAGTACTTTTGCACATAACATTGCAAGCAGACACAAAAATTCTTGGCCAACATCAGTATAACCTTTATTTTAAGGAGTATTTAAAGACAAAAATATAAGGTCCACTTATCAGATTCCTCACCCCCTCTGATGGCCCATTGGAAACATTTTAGGGGGGAGGGTTATAAATGAGTTTGGGACCCCCAAAAAAAGCCTCTGGCACTCTTCCTGAATTTAAGGACAACAATAACATTTGGACACATTTTAGGGGGTGTTTGGGGTAAAGCACTACAATGGAGCTGACAAAATACATTGTTAAGTGACTAGGCTAGGTGTATATGGGCCCAGGATAGCATGCTGGGGAGTAGGGATGGGCTATCCATTTGAGTCAAACATGAGGTCGACTTGAACATTGGCTGTTCATCCATTCGCCGAACAGCAAACAATTTGGAGAGTTTGCGGCAAATTCGAAAAGCCGCGGAACACCCTTTAAAAGTCTATGGGAGAAATCAAAAGTGCTAATTTTAAAGGTTAATATGCAAGTTATTGTCATAAAAAGTGTTTGGGGACCCGGGTCCTGCCCCAGGTGCCATGTATCAATGCAAAAAAGTTTTAAAAATGGCCGTTTTTTCAGGAGCAGTGATTTTAATAATGCTTAAAGTGAAACAATAAAAGTGAAATATTCCTTTAAATTTCATACCTGGGGGTGTCTATAGTATACCTATAAAGTAGCGCATGTTTCCCATCTTTATAACAGTCCGAGAGCAAAATGACATCTAAAGGAATAAAAAGTCATTTAAAAGTACTAGCACTAGTGCCAGCTATTAATGAATTGTCGGTCCTGACAATACACATAAAAGTCATTGAAGGTCATTGAAAGATAAAAAAAAAATTGCGTGGGGGTCCCCCAAAATTCCATTACCTTCAGGTCTGGTATGGATATTAAGGGGAACTCCGTGCCAAAATTAAAAAAAATGGCCTGGGGTTCCCCCCCAAAAATCCATACCAGACCTGAAGTCTAGTACGTATTTTAAGGGAAACTCTGCGCCAAACTTTTTAAAAAATGGCGTGGGGTTCCCCCAAAAATCCACACCAGACCCTTATCCTAGCATGCAACCTGGCAGGCCACAGGAAACGAGGGGGGGACAAGAGAGCGCCCCCCACTCCTGAACCATACCAGGCCACATGCCCTCAACATGGAGAGGATGTCCCCATGTTGATGGGGACAAGGGCCTCATCCCCACAACCCTTGCCCGGTGGTTGTGGGGGTGTGCGGGCAGGGGGCTTATCGGAATCTCGAAGCCCCCTTTAACAAAGGGGACACCCAGATTCCAGCCCCCCTATGTGAATTGGTAAGGGGTACAAATGTACCCCTACCTTTTCACAAAAATCAAGTGTCAGAATGCTAAAAAACCACAAGAGATGGCTTGGGACAAGTCCTTTATTAAAAATAAAAAAATTTAAAAATAAAAAAGAGATTCCAGCAATGTAATCCAATAAATCTATGCTCCTACTCCAGCAATGTAATCCAATTCTCGATCTCCAGCGATGGATGATCTCCAGCGAGGAACACGCACAGGATCCTGCCTCCACCGGAGGCACCCAGCCAATGACGCTGCACTAGCTTGACAGCTCTTATGTAGCTGAGGAAGGGGCCACCCGTCATGTGACCCCGTCCCCCTCTGACAAGGGAAACTGGGGTTTCCCTGTGACGTGTACAGGTGACCCCACCCCCTCTGATGCAATGCAGGATTCCCGTTGCATGTAGGCCAAAAAAGGAGCATTAAAAGCTTACAGCCTGCATGAGGATAAAGAGGACATTCACAGCATATTACAATCAGGGTGAATTAGGGAATGATGAAAGACATACAAAACATTAGCATACATTAAATACATAGATTCTGATGTTAAAGGAGAAAACTTACCCTAATATAGTCCTTCTGCAGGACCTGAATGATGGCAGAACAGGTCTCTGAAATAATATTCCCCAGAGCCTGGGGGGAGATGCCTGTAGAGAACTTGAGGTCCTTTAGACTTCTCCCTGTCACCAAGTACTGCAACGTGGTGACTAGCCTCTGCTCGGGAGTGATGGCTTGCCGCATGCAGGTGTCTTGTTTTGTAATATAAGGGGACAGCAAAAGCCAACAGACAGTGAAAAACGGGGTCACTCATCCAGAGAAAATACCTGAAATCATCAGGGTTATTCTCCTGGATCTCCTGCAGCAAAGGCATATGAGAGAATTGGTCATGCTGGAGTAACCAATTCTTCATCCATGAACTCCTCCCCGCCCTGTTCATGGACTGGGCTTGGATCAAAGCAAGAACCCCAACACCAAGCACCCGCATAGCACGAACTCTACGACGAGTACGTAACCGCAACATGGCTTCAAAACGGCCGGCTGGTCAGACCGAACTAACAGAATGCACTGAAGAAAAGAAAGGCCTGTGAAGAGCGAGCTGAAAATCAGAAACGAGCGGACAAGAACGCACTGAAAAACAGATATGAACTGACTACACACACTGAAAACCAGATACAAACCCACAAGCACAAACTGAAGAGTAGTAACGATCTGAAAAGCACGAGGCTGAAAAGCGCGAAATCGTCTCTCACCAAACTTCAACTAACACGAGATTAGCAGAAGGAGCCAAAAGGGTGATGCATTGGGTATTGAACTTCCCTTTTATAGTGCCATCGTACGTGTTGTACGTCACCGCGTTCTTGATGGTCGGAATTTGGTGTGACCATGTGTATGCAAGACAAGCTTGAGTGGAATTCCGTTGGAAAAACCATCCAACGAAAATTCTGATCGTGTTTATGCGGCATAAAGGACCGGAAGAATTTTCCCCTTAATGACAAGGCCATTTTTTGTGAAGCGGCACTGCGTTGATTTAACTGACAATTGCGCGGTCATGCGACAATGTATCTAAACAAAATTAACGTCCTTTTATTCCCACAAATAGAGCTTTCTTTTGCTGGTATTTGATCACCTCCTATGGTTTTTATTTTTTGCACTATAAACAAAAAAATATTGCCAATTTTGAAAAAAAAATTAAAAAATATTTTATATATTTATATTTTATAAAAAATGTAATTTCTTCATCAGTTTAGGCCGATATATATTCTTCTACATATTTTTGGTAAAAATCACAATTATGCCCCGTACACACGGTCGGACTTTGTTCGGACATTCCGACAACAAAATCCTAGGATTTTTTCCGACGGATGTTGGCTCAAACTTGTCTTGCATACACACGGTCACACAAAGTTGTCGTAAAATCTGATCGTTCTAAACGCGGTGACGTAAAACACATACGTCAGGACTATAAACGGGGCAGTGGCCAATAGCTTTCTTCTGTTTATTTATTCTGAGCATGCGTGGCACTTTGTCCGTCGGATTTGTGTACACACGATCGGAATTTCCGACAACGGATTTTGTTGTTGGAAAATTTTATATCCTGCTCTCAAACTTTGTGTGTCGGAAAATCCGATGGAAAATGTGTGATAGAGCCTACACACGGTTGGAATTTCCGATAACAAGGTCCTATCACACATTTTCCGTCGGAAAATCCGACCGTGTGTACGGGGCATAAGAGTATATTGATTGGTTTGCGCAAAAGTTATAGCATCTACAAAATAGGGAATAGATTTATGGCATTTTTATTATTTTTTACTAGTAATGGCAGCGATCTGTGATTTTTAGCAGGACTGTGACATTGCAGCGGATAGATCGGACACATTTGACACATTTTTGGGACCATTTATACAGCGATCAGTGCTATAAAAATGCACTGATTACAGTGTAAATGTCACTGGTAGAGAAAGGGGTTAACACTAGGGGTCTAACAAGGGGTTAAATGTGTTTCATCGTGTCCCCCGCCATGCAGCGGGTGCAAGCGCACCTGCTAGAGCTGTTTAAAAGGCCGACATACAGCTATAGCGATTCACGTGAACGTGCCAACCTGCTGCAGTATAATGATAGAGGCTGGTCGGCAAGTGGTTAAAATTGGTTTGGATGAGGACATTGCAGGATCCCTGGACAGGTAAGTGTCCTTATATTAAAAGTCAGCAGCTACAGTATTTGTAGAAGGGGGGGTGGGTGCAAAGTCTAATGCCCCGTACACACGGTCGGACTTTGTTCGGACATTCTGACAACAAAATCCTAGGATTTTTTCTGACGGATGTTGGCTCAAACTTGTCTTGCATACACACGATCCCACAAAGTTGTTGGAATATACGATCGTTCTGAACGTGGTGACGTAAAACACGTACGTCGGGACTATAAACGGGGCAGTGGCCAATAGCTTTCATTTCTTTATTTATTCTGAGCATGCGTGGCACTTTGTGCGTCGGATTTGTGTACACACGATCGGAATTTCCGACAACGGATTTTGTTGTCGGAAAATTTTATATCCTGCTCTCAAACTTTGTGTGTCGGAAAATCCGATGGAAAATGTGTGATGGAGCCTACACATGAGGTCCTATCACACATTTTCCGTCGGAAAATCCGACCGTGTGTACAGGGCATAACTCTCTATATGCAGCCAACAATAAAAAATAATGAAGTTAAAATAAATTCATATAAAATGTACAACAAGTCCGTCACTAGGGCAAACTGATCCAAGAGCTGCAGCGGGCTCTAAAGTGAATAGGAGATAAAACAAAAGAGGAGAAATGCCTCTAAGTGAAGTAAGAGGCCACTGATTTTTGTTTACACTGGTCAGCAGTAAGGATGGGCCGAACACCCCCCAGTTTAGTTCGCACCAGAACTTGCGAACAGGCAAAAAATTTGAAAAAAATGAAAAATCAAAAGTGCTAATTTTAAAGGCTTATATGCAAGTTTTTGTCATAAAAAGTGTTTGCGGACCCGGGTCCTGCCCCAGGGGACATGTATCAATGCAAAAAAGTTTTAAAAACTGCTTTTTTTTTGGAGCAGTGATTTTAATAATGCTTAAAGTGAAACAGTTAAAATGAAATATTCCTTTAAATATCATGCCCTGAGGGGTCTCTATAGTATGCCTGTAAAGTGGCACAGTTTTCCAGTGTTTAGAACAGTACCACAGCAAAATGACATTAAAAAAGTCATTTGAAACTGATCATGGCTGTAATGAATTGTCAGGTCTCGGCAATATAGATAAAACTCATTGAAAAATATGGCATGGGTTCCCCCCCCAGTCCATTACGAGGCCCTTTAGTCTAGTATGAATATTAACCACTTCAATACAGGGCATTTATACACCCTTCCTGCGCAGACCAATTTTTAGCTTTCAGCGCTCTCACACTTTGAATGCCAATTACTCAGGCATGATCTGTACCCAAAAAAAATTGATCATTTTTTTCATACAAATAAAGCTTTTTTTGGTGGTATTTAATCACCACTGGGTTTTTTTGCGACATAAGTGAAAAAAAAGAAAACATTTTGAAAATAAACACTTTTTTTAGTTTCTATGATAAAATTTTCCAAATAAGTAATGTGTTCATAAATTTGGGCCAAAATGTATACTGCTACATCTCTTTGGTAAAAATAACCCAAATTAGTGGATATTATTTAGTCTCTGTGAAAGTTATAGAGTCTACAAGCTATGGTGCAAATCATTGAAAATTGATCACACCTGATCACACCTGATGCACTGGCGGCCAATCTCATTTCTTGAGGCTCTGAAATGTCAGGAAAGTACAAATAACCCCCAAATGACCCCTTTTTGAAAAGTAGACAGTCAAAGGTATTCAGTAAGAGGCATGGTGAGTTTTTTAAAGTTGTAATTTTTTCCCACAATTCTTGGGAAAATGAAGAATTTTTTTTCCCACAAAATTGTCATAATAACAAGTAATTTCTCACACACAGCATATGCATACTTCCAATTACACCCATAAAAAAAATTCTGCTACTCCTCCGGAGTATGGCGATACCATGACCGTGACTTTTACACAGCCTTGCCACACAGAGAGGTCCAACATGCAGGGAGCACCATCAGGGGTTCTAGGAGCATTAATTACAACTCTAATTTCCTAACAACCTATTACATTTTTGAAGGGCCTGGAGCACCAGGACAGTGGAATTACCCACAAAATTACCCAATTTTGGAAAGAAAACACCCCAACGTCTATTCTATGAGGCATAATGAGTCTTTTGAACGGTTCTTTTTTTTCCACAAGTCTTCGGAAAACGTAGAAAGTAAATTAAAACAAATTTTTTTGTCAAAACGCTTTTGGATGTTTTGGACATGCTCTTTAATGAAAATTCTTAGCAGCCTTTTGGTGCGGCCAATATATTGGAGGCCGCAGCTGTACTTCAATACATAAACTGCTCCCTCAGTGTTACACCCAATGAACTCGTTGACATCATATTTGGTACCGTTACTGTTTGATTGAAAAGAGAACACTTTTTGATTCGGACGTTTAGTGCGGGTGCAGGCATAACATCGTTTATAAGGGTAAAATCCCTTACCGGTAAAGAAAGAAAATTGTTTTTTGGAGGATCTATCACAATTTTAACTAACCAATCTCAGAGGGTAGGTGCCCTTTTATAGATGAATTTAGGTTTTTCTGGTAGTATTTCTCTGAGGCCTCTATCGGATTTCAAAATATGCCAGTGGCGAGATATGATACTTTCAATCTTTCTGTATTGGGAATTATACTCGAGGACCAGGGGCACCTGATCCTGCTGGCATATAGGTTTTTTATCTTCAAGCAAGACTTGTCTTTGCATCTGTCTAACTTCTTCTATTTTTTCTCTTATGAAGTCTTGATTGTAGCCTTTATGTATGAATCTTTTCTCAATCAAACTGGCCTGCATGCAGAAATCTTCTTCATGGGTGCAGTTACGTCTTAGTTGCATGATCTGGCCTTCAGGGATGTTAAATAGCCAGTATGATGGCATCGTCTCATGGGTAGGCAACTATTACGGTTGACGTTTTTAAAGAAGGTCTTGGTGGTGAATTGATTGTTAGTACGTGAAATTACTAGCTCGAGGAACAGAATAGAATTTTCCTCTATCTGCCAGGATAATACAATGTTTTTGGCATTGTTATTTAATTTCACAAAAAAAGAGGTTAAAAGTTCCCGATCACCTTCCCAAATAATAAAAATCATTGATATACCTTTTAAACAAACGTAATTCTTTGGGTGGATCCAAAAAAATCACTTCCTATTCCCATTGGGACATGAAAAGTCCTGCAACACTGGGGGCAAATTTAGCCCCCATAGCTACTCCTGTCTTCTGTTGGTAAAATTGTTTGCAGTACCAGAAATGGCTATGTTTGAAGCAGAAGTCAAGGCATTTGACAAGAAATTTCCTCTGTATGCAGGGGAGTTTGGTATATTTCCTAATCCCCATTTCATAGCCTCACATGCTGCAAAATGGGGTATGATCGTATAGAGTGATGACACGTCTGCTGTTGCCATCAGTACATTACCGGTGTCTACTCTATTTTCAAGTATTTGAAGCATTTGTTTCATGTCTCTCAGATAGGCCTTAGTGCTTTGTACAGCGGGTTGAAGATATTTGTCGATATACTCGCCCATTCTTGCTGTAATTGATTCTATACCATTAACAATCGGTCTTAAAGGGGGGTCGGTTTTATCCGTATGGATTTTAGGTAATGCGTAGATATTCGGAGTTCTACAGGCTTCTGGAACCAGATATTTAGCTTCTTTTTTATTAAGTATACCTTTTATGAGGCCCAATTGGACCACTTGTTCCAGCTCTTTTTTCCATTTAAATATAGGATTGCTAGATAGTGTACAGTATGTGTTATGATCCTCCAACAATTTCATCATGCCTTTATGATATTGTTCGGTGGTTTGAATCACAATTCCCCCTCCTTTATCTGAAGGCCTAATGACAAGATTCTTTCTTTTAATAAGTTTCTGAATGCCAGTCCTAATAATCCTTGGTTCTTCTCTTTTCTTTACGGTTACATTCTTGATTTCCTCCGTCACCAAGTTCTTGAAAACTTTGATATCATATCATATTGATCATATTGATTTATCATATCATAAAGGCATGATGAAATTATTGGAGAATCATAACACATACTGTACACTATCTAGCAATCCTATATTTAAATGGAAAAAAGAGCTGGAACAAGTGGTCCAACTGGGCCTCAAAAAAGGTATACTAAAAAAAAAAGAAGCTAAATATCTGGTTCCAGAAGCCTGTAGAACTCCGATTATCTACGCATTACCTTAAATCCATAAGGGTAAAACCGACCCCCCCTTTAAGACCGATTGTTAATGGTATAGAATCAATTACAGCAAGAATGGGCGAGTATATCGACAAATATCTTCAACCCGCTGTACAAAGCACTAAGGCTTATCTGAGAGACACGAAACAAATGCTTCAAATACTTGAAAATAGAGTAGACACTAGGGATGTGCTTCGAGTTCGAGTCAAACTTATATTCGCAGCTATTAATGAATTGCCGGTCCGACAATACACTTAAAAGTTCATTGATAAAAATGGCATGGGAATTCCCCACAGGGAAACCCCGAACCAAAAAAAAAAAAATGACGTGGGGGTCCCCCTAAATTCCATACCAGGCCCTTCAGGTCTGGGATGGATATTAAGGGGAACCATGGCCAAAATTTAAAAAAATAGCGTAGGGTCCCCCTCAAAATCTATACCAGGCCCTTCAGGTTTGGTATGGATTTTAAGGGGAACCCCGTGCCAAAATTAAAAAAAAAAAAAAGCCGTGGGGTCCCATCAAAAATCCATACCAGACCCTTATCCGAGCACGCAACCTGGCAGGCCGCAGGAAAAGGAGGGGGGGATGAGAGAGTGCCCCCCCTCTTGAACCGTACCAGGCCACATGCCCTCAACATTGGGAGGGTGCTTTGGGGTAACCCTCAAAAAAACACCTTGTCCCATGTTAATGAGGACAAGGGCCTCAGCCCCACAACCCTAGGCCGGTGGTTGTGGGGGTCTGCGGGCGGGGGGCTTATCGGAATCTGGAAGCCCCCTTTAACAAGGGGACCCCCAGATCCCAGCCCTCCCCCCGTGTAAAATGGTAAGGGGGTACCCCTACCATTTCACTAAAAAACTGTCAAAAATGTTAAAAATGACAAGAGAGAGTTTTTGACAATTCCTTTATTTAAATGCTTCTTCTTTCTTCTATCTTCTATCATCCTTCGGTTTCTTCCTCCATCTTCTTCTTCTTCTGGTTCTTCTGGTTCTTCCTCCGGTGTTCTCGTCCAGCACCTTCCTCCAAGGCGTTGGCGTCTTCTTCCCTTCTTCTCCTCGGGCCGCTCCGCATCCATGATGGCATGGAGGGAGGCTCCCGCTGTGTGACGCTTCTCCTCTTCTGACGGTTCTTAAATAACGGGGGGGCGGGGTCACCGGGTGGGCACGGGGACATAACGGGACTTCCCTGTGGCATTCTCCGTGGCTTGTCATTTTTAACATTTTTGACAGTTTTTTAGTGAAATGTTAGGGGTACTTTTGTACCCCCTTACCATTTTACACAGGGTGGAGGGCTGGGATCTGGGGGTCCCCTTGTTAAAGGGGGCTTCCAGATTCCGATAAGCCCCCCACCCGCAGACCCCCACAACCACCGGCCAGGGTTGTGGGGATGAGGCCCTTGTCCTCATCAACATGGAGACAAGGTGTTTTGGGGGCTACCTCAAAGCACCCTCCCAATGTTGAGGGCATGTGGCCTGGTACGGTTCAGGAGGGGGTGCGCTCTCTCGTCCCCCCCTCTTTTTCTGCGGCCTGCCAGGTTGCGTGCTCAGATAAGGGTCTGGAATGGATTTTTAGAGGGACCCCACGCCGTTTTTTTTTTAAATTTTGGTGCAGGGTTCCCCTTAGTATCCATACCAGACCTGAAGGGCTTGGTATGGAATTTAGGGGGACCCTCCACGTCATTTTTTTTTTTTTAATTTTGGTTCGGGGTTCCGCTGTGGGGAAATTCCCATGCCGTTTTTATCAATGAACTTCTATGTGTTTTGTCGGACCGGCAACTCATTAATAGCCGCGAGTAGTTTTAAATGAATTTTTTTCCTTTGAAATGTCATTTTGCTGTCAGACTGTTCTAAACACGGGAAACATGCGCCCCTTTACAGGCATACTATAGACACCCCCCAGGTACAAAATTTAAAGAGATATTACACTTTTATTGTTTCATTTTAAGCATTATTAAAATCACTGCTCCCAAAAAAACGTCAGTTTTTAAAACTTTTTTTGCATTAATCCATGTCCCCTGGGGCAGGACCCAGGTCCCCAAACACTTTTTATGACAATAACTTGCATATAAGCCTTTAAAATTAGCACTTTTGATTATTCATGTTCGTGTCCCATAGACTTTAACGGTGTTCGCGTGTTCGAACAAATTTTTTGCCTGTTCGCATGTTCTGGTGCAAACCGAACAGGGGGGTGTTCGGCTCATCCGTAGTAGACACCGGTACTGTACTGCTGGCAATAGCAGACGTGTCATCACTCTATACGATCATACCCCATTTTGCAGCATGTGAGGCTATGAAATGGGGTCTTAGAAAATACACCAAACTCCCCTGCATACAGAGGAAATTTCTTGTCAAATGCCTTCACTTCTGCCTCAAACATAGCCATTTCTGGTACTGCAAACAATTTTACCAACAGAAGACAGGAGTAGCTATGGGGGCTAAATTTGCCCCCAGTGTTGCAAAACTTTTGATGTCCCAATGGGAAGAGGAAGTGATTTTTTTGGATCCACCCAAAGAATTACGTTTGTTTAAAAGGTATATCAATGATATTTTTACCATTTGGGAAGGTGATCGGGATCTGTTAACCTCTTTTTTTGTGAAATTAAATAATAATGCCAAAACATTGTATTATTCTGGCAGATAGAGGAACATTCTATTCTGTTCCTCAATCTAGTAATTTCACGTACTAACAATCAATTCACCACCAAGACCTTCTTTAAAAACGTCAACCGTAATAGTTACCTACCCATGAGAAGTTGCCATCATAGAAACTGTACAAGGAAAAGAGAGTGGGACATAGGGGACAGTGGCTGATGTTGGCCCCATAATGTTCGCACCCTAAAATGGCTGGACTATACCGGTACAGATAAACAGTGATAGACAATATGTATAGAAGGAATTTATTGCAAAAAGGAAATACAAGGTATACTTATTAAAATGCAAAAACAGAAATTCAGGGTTCACCAAAAAATATCTGTAAATTACAAAGTATTGACTGGTCTGGTTCTCGACTAGTTTCGCGATATTATCGCTTCCTCAGGAGGACCAATCTATAAGACAAATAATATAATGCAATACAAGCAAAAAAAATATACAATACACTACAAGTAGTGATCATAAAAACAGCATGTAGAAAGGGAAAAAAATAAAACATAATTACTAGTTCGGCTTACCCTATAATTGGGTGATCGTGTGCGGCACCGGGCCGCCTAAAAAACTCTCCCCCGCGGCGGACAAGGGGGATAATGTAGAGGCCTCTAAATGAAAAGCATAGCATGAGTAGGGGGCCACAAAGATAGCTGATGAAAGGATACGATGGATTTAGCCATACACATATTTAAGGGGCGGAAGGGGGGAGGGAAAAAGAGGGCTAGAGGGAACGGGGAAAGGGAACTGGGGGAAGGGAAAAGGGGAGGGGGGGAAAGGAAAGAGGGGAAAAAGGGAGAAAGGGGCGGGGAGGGGAGAGGGGAAAAGAGGGTATGGGTAGTGGAACATGGAGGAGGGAAAGGGAAGGGGGGGAGGGGGAAGGGAGGGGGGACGGGAAATGGGAGGGAACATCGGGGAGGGGGTGGTGGAGGGAAGGGAGAGAAGGGGGTAGGGGACAGGGTGAAGAGGAATAAACAATACACAGGGAAGGGGAGGATAGGGGAAGGGGGGGAAAAGAGCAAACAAAAGGGATTGCACTAGGCTAGTGAACAATTGGAGCGTATAATATAGCTCACCATAATGGTTGACCAGAGGGTAACAAAGATTCTAGCCATGAGGAGACTTGCAGTGGCGCGGGGGTCGGGTGGTCCGTAATGAGCAGGAGAGACAAACATTTCCAAACACTGGGGCATCATGGAGGGTACAATGTGTGGAAGCCCACCACTAAGGGTAGATAACCACAGGGTTGCATGGGAGTCTGTCAATAAAACAGTATCAAATGTAACATGAGATACAGGATAAAATCCATATGAAGGTATCAGTAATAGATAGCGTCGGGTAAAGGATAGTATCCAAGGTAAGAGGGCATACAATGTACCTATAGATGTACACCAGTGAGGTGTTGAAGGCCTCCCTTCCATCCCAGCCCCACGTCAGCAGTCTATCACAGAGAGAGCTCAGATGCTCACTCACAGGCCCGAGGGCCCATTAAGTGAGCTCCCCAACCCGGAGACGCCCACGACGCCGCCGGCCGGCATGCGTCTGACGTCACCGGGTCAGTTTCTCCGCACTGCGCAGGTGCGCGACCCGCGCTACTGCGCAAGCGCGTTCGAGGCGAGCCAGTGGGTAGGAAACCCTGGGCTCGGCAAGGACAAGCAGGAGACGAACACCAAGGCGTCATCTCCTGCCAGGAGAAACACATGTCCGCCGCTTGGAAAGGCACAGGCAGCCACGGACCGCACAGGGCACCCAGGGACAGCCAAACAAAATAAACAGAACATTAAACATCATAACAAAATTGGTAATAAATAAATAACAGTATGTGTAGAAAAAATATGAGTGGCAGTAATTGCCACCCAATCCATTAAGGTGTTGGTAAACACAAACGGGACTTGGTCCCCATAGATGGCTCTAAAAGACCGGTTAATTTCCGGCCCACTGTGATTATTGTGTTATCCACACCTCTAATCCGTAGCTGACCTTCACCCACTTTGGCCCTTTGTAACCCATCTTTATCATTGTTACATCATCGCTTTTCTGCGATTACCCTTTTTTAGCCTAGAATATAACATTATGTAGCTTGACACTCTATGGAGTTCCCTGCCTTCATGTCACTTGACCCCTAATTTAATTAATTGAGGATATACTCCATTCTTCCCATTTAACTGTTATGGTTTCCCTGCTGTTGGTTGTCACCATTACCTTCAGGTTTTTATCCTCACTACGGTGCATCTAGTTCCACTGTTTCACAACTCTCACTTTTTTCATTTCATAATCCGATACTAATCAACTATGTATTATTTTTTCATCCATCCCCTTATCACTCTTCACTGCATCACCTTTATTATTTCACAAACACACTCATTACCTTCGCAATGGCACATCCCAATGACCTCCCCCCCAAACCCCTCCCCCCTCCTTGTTCCCTGTCCCAATTTTCACTCCTATCACTCACCAACAGGAAGCCCCATCTCATTAATGTTCCTATCCCTCAACAAGGTCTCTTAGTAGCTAATGCTGCCCCCTTTGTTTTTAGAGCCACTTTTAGAGACCAAGTCCCATTTGTGTTTACCAACACCTTAATGGATTGGGTGGCAATTACTGCCACTCAAATTTTTTCTACACATACTTTTATTTATTTATTACCAATTTTGTTATGATGTTTAATGTTCTGTTTATTTTGTTTGGCTGTCCCTGGGTGCCCTGTGCGGTCCGTGGCTGCCTGTGCCTTTCCAAGGGGCGGACATGTGTTTCTCCTGGCAGGAGATGACGCCTTGGTGTTCGTCTCCTGCTTGTCCTTGCCGAGCCCAGGGTTTCCTACCCATGGGCTCGCCTCGATCACGCTTGCGCAGTAGCGCGGGTCGCGCGGGTCGCGCACCTGCACAGTGTGGAGAAACTGACCCGGTGACGTCAGACGCTTGCCGGCCGGCGTCGTCGTCGTGGGCGTCTCCGGGTTGGGGAGCTCACTTAATGGGCCCTCGGGCCTGTGAGTGAGCATCTGAGCTCTCTCTGTGATAGACTGCTGGCGTGGGGCTGGGATGGAAGGGAGGCCTTCAACACCTCACTGGTGTACATCTAATGCCGCGTACACACGGTCGGACTTTCTAGAAAGCTAGGTCCGACGTACTTGCCGCCAGACTTCCGGCGGACTACCGCCGGACTTTCTGAACGGCCGGACTTGCCTACACACGGCCGGACTTTCCGGAATCTGGTCTTCCCGACGGACTTCCGCCGGACTTTCAGAACGAACGGACTTTCCCACACACGGACAAGTCCGTTCATTTTGAACGTGACTTTGGTACGACGGGACTAGAAAAGGAATTCAATCTCGCCGCTTTTTTTGGCGAGATTGAAACCTTGCGAGTCCCGTCGCAGGCCCTTAGGTCTGGTATGGATTATAAAGGGGAACCCCTACGCCGAAAAAACGGCGTGGGGTCCCCCTAAAATCCATACCAGACCCCGATCCGAGCACGCAGCCTGGCCGGTCAGGAAAGGGGGTGGGGACGAGCGAGCGCCCCCCCCCCCTCCTGAACCGTACCAGGCCGCATGCCCTCAACATGGGGGGTGGGTGCTTTGGGGGAGGGGGGCGCCCTGCGCCCCCCCCCCAAACCACCTTGTCCCCATGTTGATGAGGACAAGGGCCTCTTCCCGACAACCCTGGCCGTTGGTTGTCGGGGTCTGCGGGCGGGGGCTTATCGGAATCTGGGAGCCCCCTTTAATAAGGGGGCCCCCAGATCCCGGCCCCCCACCCTATGTAAATGAGTATGGGGTACATGGTACCCCTACCCATTTACCTAGGTAAAAAGTGTCAGTAATAAAACACAACACAGGTTTTTAAAATAATTTATTAAACAGCTCCGGGGGGGGTCTTCTTCCGTCTTCAGGGGTCCCTCCGGTTCATCTTCTCCCGGCGTCCGGTTGGTTCTTCTCCGCTCTCCGGCCTCTTCTCCCGGTGTCCCAGGTCTTCGGCCGGCCCCTCCGCTATCTTCAGGTAGCTCTATTGCCAGCGGAGGTCCGGACTTCTGGGCTTCTTGGCTTCTTGTGTTCTCTTCTCTTCTCTTCCCCCAGATGTTGACACGACGCTCTCTCCGGCTGGACTGGTCTCTGAGGGCTGCGTTGTGACTTATATAGGCGGAGACCCCGCCCCCATATGATGTCACAGTCCCTGGGCATGCTGGGACTGTGACGTTTTAGGGGGCGTGGTCGACCACGCCCCCTAAAACGTCACAGTCCCAGCATGCCCAGGGACTGTGACATCATATGGGGGCGGGGTCTCCGCCTATATAAGTCACAACGCAGCCCTCAGAGACCAGTCCAGCCGGAGAGAGCGTCGTGTCAACATCTGGGGGAAGAGAAGAGAAGAGAACACAAGAAGCCAAGAAGCCCAGAAGTCCGGACCTCCGCTGGCAATAGAGCTACCTGAAGATAGCGGAGGGGCCGGCCGAAGACCTGGGACACCGGGAGAAGAGGCCGGAGAGCGGAGAAGAACCAACCGGACGCCGGGAGAAGATGAACCGGAGGGACCCCCGAAGACGGATGAAGACCCCCCCCGGAGCTGTTTAATAAATTATTTTAAAAACCTGTGTTGTGTTTTATTACTGACACTTTTTACCTAGGTAAATGGGTAGGGGTACCATGTACCCCATACTCATTTACATAGGGTGGGAGGCCGGGATCTGGGGGCCCCCTTATTAAAGGGGGCTCCCAGATTCCGATAAGCCCCCGCCCGCAGACCCCGACAACCAACGGCCAGGGTTGTCGGGAAGAGGCCCTTGTCCTCATCAACATGGGGACAAGGTGGTTTGGGGGGGGGGCGCAGGGCGCCCCCCTCCCCCAAAGCACCCACCCCCCATGTTGAGGGCATGCGGCCTGGTACGGTTCAGGAGGGGGGGGGGGCGCTCGCTCGTCCCCACCCCCTTTCCTGACCGGCCAGGCTGCGTGCTCGGATCGGGGTCTGGTATGGATTTTAGGGGGACCCCACGCCATTTTTTCGGCGTAGGGGTTACCCTTTATAATCCATACCAGACCTAAGGGCCTGGTATGCCCCGCGCTCGCCGCAATAGGAAGATTTGTTTTTCCTATTGCAGCGAGCGCGAGATGCAGTAACCTGCTCCTCCGTCGTATCTGGTCCTTCGGACTAGCATACAGACAAAAGGGCTTTCCGTCAGGAACTGAGTCCGGCGGAGGTACGACGTAAAGATTTGAAGCAGGCTTCAAATCTAAAGTACGTCGGATTTCCGCAAAAATCCGACCAAAACGGTCCGTCGGAAGTCCGATGGAGACCACACACGGTCGGACTTTCCGCCGGACTTTGTCCGGCGGCGTCCGTCGGACTTTTGCAGGTGAAAAGTCCGACCGTGTGTACGCGGCATTAAGGTACGTTGTATGCCCTCTTACCTTGGATACTATCCTTTACCTGACGCTATCTATTACTGATACCTTCATATGGATTTTATCCTGTATCTCATGTTACATTTGATACTGTTTTATTGACAGACTCCCATGCAACCCTGTGGTTATCTACCCTTAGTGGTGGGCTTCCACACATTGTACCCTCCATGATGCCCCAGTGTTTGGAAATGTTTGTCTCTTCTGCTCATTACGGGCCACCCGACCCCCGTGCCACTGCAAGTCTCCTCGTGGCTAGCATCTTTACCCTCTGGTCAACCATTATGGTGAGCTATATTATACGCTCCAATTGTTCACTAGCCTAGTGCAATCCCTTTTGTTTGCTCTTTTCCCCCCTTCCCCTATCCTCCCCTTCCCTGTGTATGGTTTGTTCCTCTTCACCCTGTCCCCTATCCCCTTCTCTCCCTTCCCTCCACCACCCCCTCCCCGATGTTCCCTCCCGTTTCCTGTCCCCCCTCCCTTCCCCCTCCCCCCTTCCCTTTCCCTCCTCCATGTTCCACTACCCTTACCCTGTTTTCCCCTCTCCCCTCCCCGCCCCTTTCTCCCTCCCCCCCCCCTTTCCTCCCCCCCCTCCCCTTTTCCCTTCCCCCAGTTCCCTTTCCCCGTTCCCTCTAGCCCTCTTTTTCCCTCCCCCCTTCCGCCCCTTCAATATGTGTATGGCTAAATCCATCGTATCCTTTCATCAGCTATCTTTGTGGCCCCCTACTCATGCTATGCTTTTCATTTAGAGGGCTCTACATTATCCCCCTTGTCCGCCGCGGGGGAGAGTTTTTTAGGTGGCCCGGTGCCGCACACGATCACCCAATTATAGGGTAAGCCGAACTAGTAATTATGTTTTATTTTTTTCCCTTTCTACATGCTGTTTTTATGATCACTACTTGTAGTGTATTGTATATTTTTTTGCTTGTATTGCATTATATTATTTGTCTTATAGATTGGTCCTCCTGAGGAAGCGATAATATCGCGAAACTAGTCGAGAACCAGACCAGTCAATACTTTGTAATTTACAGATATTCTTTGGTGAACCCTGAATTTCTGTTTTTGCATTTTAATAAGTATACCTTGTATTTCCTTTTTGCAATAAATTCCTTTTATACATATTGTCTATCACTGTTTATCTGTACCGGTATAGTCCAGCCATTTTAGGGTGCGAACATTATGGGACCAACATCAGCCACTGTCCCCTATGTCCCACTCTCTTTTCCTTGTACATATTAATTTGGATGATGGTACGGTTTAAATTCTACTACCCTTGACTACATGAGGCTATACTCACAATTTGTGCATCATAGAAACTGGCCATTTAACATCCCTAAAGGCCAGATCATGCGACTAAGACGTAACTGTACCCATGAAGAAGATTACTACATGCAGGCTAGTTTGATTGGGAAAAGATTCATACATAAAGGCTACAATCAAGACTTCATAAGAGAAAAAATAGAAGAAGTTAGACAGATGCAAAGACAAGTCTTGCTTGAAGATAAAAAACCTATATGCCAGCAGGATCAGGTGCCCCTGGTCCTCGAGTATAATTCCAAATACAGAAAGATTGAAAGTATCATATCTCGCCACTGGCATATTTTGAAATCCAATAGAGGCCTCAGAGAAATACTACCAGAAAAACCTAAATTCATCTATAAAAGGGCACCTACCCTCCGAGATCGGTTAGTTAAAAGTGTGATAGATCCTCCAAAAAAAAATTTTATTTCTTTACCGGTAAGGGATTTTACCCTTGTAAACGATGCCTGCACCCGCACTAAACGTCCGAACTAAAAAGTATTCTCTTTTCAATCAAACAGTAACGGTACCAAATATGATGTCAACGAGTTCATTGGGTGTAACACTGAGGGAGCAGTTTATGTATTGGAGTGCAGCTGCGGCCTCCAATATATTGACTGCACCAAAAGGCTGCTAAGAATTCGCATTAAAGAGCATGTCCAAAACATGCAAAAGGGTTTTGACAAACACAATGTCTCTAGGCATTTTGCAAAATACCATAACAAAAACCCCAGCCACCTGAAGTTTTGGGGTATTGTACGCTATACCAGACCATGGTGTGGGGGACATAAAGTGAGGATTCAACTTGAGTCTAAATGAATATTCTCTAAGGACACTCTTGCGCCTAAAGGGCTTAATTTTCGAGTTTGACTTAAACTGCTTTCTCAGCGATTTCTAGTTTATTATCCCTACTTACATTCTTCCTGCAATTTCCCATACCTATTCCCATTTCTCCCTCTTTTCAGTCTATTTAGCTATAGGTATGTTTACATTTGGGTTATCTACATTATTTTTATATTCTTGCTTTGTTACATTGATACTTATTGTCATATTTATACATTTATCCTATGTATTCCCTTCCAGTGAGTTTGTGATACCCCTCGAACTCCCTTTTTCCCGTTTTTCTTTTTTCCCCCATTTTTGTGTCTTCCCCTCTTTTTATTTTCCTGGACTTTGTCTGGTCCATTTGTTATTCCCATCCCATATATATATATATATATATATATATATATATATATACACATTTTTATATTTTTTTTAATATCTATACTCGTTTTTATGTTTTTTCTCATGCATTTCCAGCTTTTTTATTTATATCCATGGCAGTGTCACTTATACTTACTAGTGGGCTACTGCTTTCTAGTGATTGCGTTTTTCTGCGCACTTTAGCTGGCCTCACACTGATTATGCTTATGGCTATCAGCTTTCCTTCCATTGCCTGCCTATGTGTGAGACCTCAGCAAAATGGCCGACGGCTCTGTCTAATATTGAGGCTATTCATTACAACGACGGGCTTCGGGAAAATGGCCGCCAGGCGCCCATCATTTAAAGGCATTTACCTTTACCCTGTGTTATCCTCTGATGAAGTCACGTGACGTGATGATACGCGTCAGGATTGGAGCACAGGATACTGTCACAAACTGATGGCAGGAGACAAGCTTGGCGCTTGTGGATGCTATGTACCACAGTTTACTTTTAAATGTGAGTTTTACCATACTGTTTTAAATAAATTTGTTTTATATGGGATTATGCTATGTGCGCTTTCTCCCTATACCCCACATACATTCACCCTATTTGATGAGCATTGAGGAGCGGGGACTGACTGAAGATACTCACTGAGGCATACTAACTCGCCGTTTGTGGATGCCCACACTCATTTACAAAAAGTGAGTGCACCCCCTTTCTGTGTTCCGCTCCCCTCTCACCTTGGCCGTCACAGAGTTACACTATATTTTTGTTCATGTTATTTCTTTCATATACCGCCCTGCATATCCACCATTGGAATCGCCTCAAAAACTGGATGCAATATCCATGCTTGCCCGTGGTCTGCAACTAAGCTGTATACCTTACAGCAGTAAGGTGAGCTGCTTGCAGACATGGAGGTGTGTCACTGAAGATTTCTCCCTTCTCTTGGAATTTTTTATTACTTGGTGGTGGGACTGTCATATGCTTACCCATTTGGATTTATCACATTCAGCTTTTTGATTTGTCACTATGTGCTAGTTTCGATACTAGCCCTTATCCACCTGGACTGTTTTGAGTGTTTTATCACTGTTATTTACATTTATTGTGTCACTTTTTTTAGTCATTCAACTCATGTTAATACCTTTGTTATTTCATTGTATGTTTGTTTAGTGCACCTGTGGCCGCATTTACTTCGGCCGCATTTCACCTCTTCACCTATCTTTCTTAGCCCCTTCCACCTTCAACCTCCCCTTTCCTTTTATCACAGCGCAACTACCACTTTATTTTTATTTATACATTTTTGTCTGTTTGGATCAGTCACACAGGTGTTGCAGCAGTGTTCCTTAGTATAGGCCTTTCTGACAGCGCGGGAGTTTTCCAATTTTACATTTTTTTTTACTCAAAGTGGTCAGTTTATAAGAAATTTCTAACACATAGCATGTATATAGAAAAAATTGCACCCCAAAACATATTCTGCTACTCTTCCTGAGTATGGCGATACCACATGTGTGAGACTTTTACACAGCCTGGCCACATACAGAGGCCCAACATTGAAGTAGTTCCTTTCCGGCGTTAGTTACACATCTCATTTCATTCCAACCTATCACACTTTTTGAAGGTCCTTGAGCACCAGGACAGTGGAATTACCCACAAAATGACCCCATTTTGGAAAGCAAACACCCCAACATCTATTCTTTTTTTTTTTTTAATGCTATATTTTATTTTTTCAATAGTTTATATACATACAAACAAACACATTTTAATTGCATGCGTATCATAAAGTATATCTTAATGCAAATTGATTTTATTTTCATCGAATATATATAAGGTTACTATATGAACATTGATTAAACAACGGGGGGAGGGAGGGAAAAAAAAAAAAAAAGGAAGCTACAGAAATAAAAATTTGGTTATATTCTCTCCTTCTTTTCCCCCTTAAGGTCCCGCCTGCTCCCCTTCCACTAGCACACAGCCATATTCCCTGGTACATGCAAAGAGGGACCATTGTTTCCATTATTTGTTGAATTTTTCCTCTTTATTGCATAATTGCAATACCTTTTTCCATAGCATATATATCCACTATTTTTTTAAGCCACAGTGAGATCGAGGGGGGTTGTTCCTGCTTCCATAAGGCTGGGATACAGGCCTTTGCCGCATCCAAAAGATAAACAATCAACGAGTTTCTATATTTACGTTTTGAGAGATCTGAAAGATGAAGAAGGGATCTAGCTGGGTCAGATCCCAGATCATAATCCATTAACTGTCCTATAGTATCTCGCACTTTGGACCAAGTCAAGTATCTTCTGACATGACCAGAAGATGTGAAGCATATTACCCTCTGATTCTCCACAGCGCCAGCAAATATTTGTCTTTTCTGAGTATATTTTCGTTAGTAATGATGGAACTTTATACCACCTTGTAAAGATTTTATAGCATAGCTCTTGGTAATTACTAGCTGTTGAGAAATAGTGGGCAAAATATAGAATGTTAAAAAATAGTAAATGTGCCCGCGCTAGTATAGTGTCACATATAAAATATATAATATATAAGAAATATTTTCACATATAAAACACATGTAATGTGATAAATAAAACCATACAGGTAAAATATAATGCAAATAACTATAAATGATAAACCACCAAGTGCATATAAAGGTGCAATCGTGGTAGTAACTAATAGAAGTGCAACGTGCTAAAATATAAATATCAAAACACTTTCCAGTGACAAATGAGTGTATATCCCAATTAATAAATACAAATCACAAAAAAACGTGAATAAATAGTGTCCATAAAATGAATAAACATCATGCTTCTTCTGATGGGTGTATAAATCACAACACGTGAAAACTGTGCTCTCCCGTGATACCCCACATGTGCTTGCGCTCACCTTCAGTCCTGTGACACAGTAATTAAACGGTGTCAAAATAAGCATTGGGGCCACTCCTAGGCTCACTCAGGATACAATGATGCAAAGACACTCCTCCCAGGTGAAACTGCTAGGCTCACTCAGGTTACAATGGTGCAAAAACACTCCTCTCAGGTAAAACCAAGATCCAAAATCATAGAAAAAACAAACAGAGGGACTCCATAGTGCAATATAGCCAGGACATTTATTAAAGAATAAGCCCTCCAAGAGGGTACTCACATTGGATGGGTGCTATAGTGCACCAGACTGTACAGGTAAAATAATAAGCAGCTGATCGTATGGTGTGCGGTATGGCATGTGCAATCCTCCTCCTCTGCTGACAGCTCCGTCCTACCCCTCCCCGACGCGTATTCGGCACAGGGGTTTCGTGCCTTCCTCTGGGGCATCCCCCAGAGGAAGGCACGAAACCCCTGTGCCGAATACGCTTTTTTAGTCCACAGCCCCAAGGTATGATCGGTTCCAGCAACCATTGCCAGCGTTTGTTTTACATGGTGCAGGAATACCTATGAGCAAGATCTGACTTGGACACCTTTCCCACCGAAAATCCTCTGGGTTACTGGGTCTTGAGGATGGATCGCTGGCCAGAGCTTGCACAGTATGCAATTGAGCTACTAGCCTGTCCTGCATCCAGCGTTCTTTCGGAACGCACATTCATTGCTGCTGGAGGCTTTGTAACCGATCACAGATTGGGTCTGTCCACCGTCTCGGTCGATCGACTGACCTTCATAAAAATTAATCTTGGATCACCACCAGCTACCAAGCACCTGATGCTGATGTAAACCGAATATTTTTTTTTTGAAATGTCAGATCCCTTCAAAGACTGCCTATGCTGATGCTGAGTGACTATCCTGTTATGCTGAGTAATTATCCTCTTCCTCCTCAGTGATCATGCTGGTAGCTTGTAAGAACATTTTTGGTTCTGGGCACCTCCACCAGTGCCTAAGGCCCAATTTTTCAGCCCCTGTTTAACAGAGGCATGTAATTACAATTTTTGATGCAATTCTTTGCAGCAGGGATCATTCCTGCACTCCAACTAGAGTATCTGTGAGGGGTTGCAGTGTTGTGGCACCAGCACCAGTACCTAAGGCCCAATTTTTCAGCCCCTGTTTAACAAGGGCGTGTAATTACAATTTTTGATGCAATTCTTTGCAGCAGGGCTAGTTCCTGCACTCCAACTAGAGTATCTGTGAGGGGTTGCAGTGTTGTGGCACCAGCACCAGTGCCTAAGGCCCAATTTTTCAGCCCCTGTTCAACAGGGACATGTAATTAGAATTCTTGATCTAATATTTCACAGCAGGGCCCATTACTCCACCAAGAGAAACTGTGAGGACTTACAGTTTTGTGACACTAGAACCACCACCACCACCAAAGGCCCAATTTTTCTGCCCCTGTTCAACAGGGGCATGTAATTACAATTCTTGATCTAATATTTCACAGCAGGGCCCTGTGAGGGCTTACAGTGTTGTGGCCACAACAGCACCTAAGGCCCAAATTTCTGCTGAGTATATAGGGCAGGCCCCTACTTTCAAACATCCAACTTACAAATGACTCCTACTTGCAAACGAAAGAAGACAACATGAAGTGAGATGAAATCGACCCCTAGGAAGGGAAATTCTCTCCTGTAAGAGTTAATATGGGAAAAACTTTTCTTCTTTACATTGATGATTTATCACCAATCCTTGTTTCACTAAAAACCCCAAATTTTCAAAAAACCTTGTCATTGGGATGAAAAGTGAGGTGAAATCTTCTGAAGAGGAGCACAGACAGCAAAACAAATGTCACAAGGGTGATAACCCTTCCATATGTTTTCCAAAAAGCTTAAAATAGATTTTTTGGCTGGAGCTAAAGACGTTAAAAATTTACCAGTTCAAAATTACAAACAGATTCTACTTAACAACAAACCTACAGTCCCTGTCTTGTTTGCACCGGCTGTATACTGCTGTTCAGAGTATATAGGGCCTGGGGGCCCCACACCTTTCCTTTTTTAATTTGGGTGCGGGGTTACCCTTAATATCCATATAAGACCCAAAGGGCCTGGTAATGGACTGGGGGGTACCCATGCCATTTGTCTCACTGATTTTCATCCATATTGCCAGGGCCCGACATTACATTAAAGCCGCAAGCAGTTTTAAATGACTTTTATTCCAATAAAAATGTCATTTTGTGCAGGGACTGTTCTAAGCACGGGAAACACGCGCCACTTTACAGGTACAATATTTAACCACTTCCCGCCTGGCCTATAGCGGATTGACGTCCGGGAAGTGGTTCCGTTATCCTGACTGGGCGTCATATGACGTCCAGCAGGATAACATGCCGCCGCACGCCCGCGGGGGGCGCACATCGATCTACACCGATCTTGGTAAAGAGCCTCAGGCAGAGGCTCTTTACCACGTGATCAGCCGTGTCCAATCACGGGTGATCACGATGTCAGTAGGAAGAGCCGTTGATCTGCTTTTCCTCACTCGCGTCTGACAGACGCGAGTAGAGGAAAGCCGATCGGCAGCTCTCCTGACAGGGGGGGTCTGCGCTGATTGTTTATCAGCACAGCCCCCCTCAGATCACCACACTGGACCACCAGGGATCGCCACTAGGACCACCAGGGAAGGGGCAACATGTGGATGGCCAGGTATGTACCCCATGGCCATCCACATGTGCCCAATGTGCCCAATCTGTGCCAATCAGTACCCACAAATGGGCACTGATTGGCACCATTATGTTTCAGTTATGCCCAGCAATGCCACCAATGCATTTTATCAGTGCCACAATCAGTGTCATCAGTGCCACCTGTCATTGCCCATCGGTGCCACCTGTCAGTGCCCATCTGTGCTCATCAGTGCCCACCTATCAGTGCCCATCAGTGCCACCCATAAGTACCCATCAGTGCCACCCATATGTACCAATCAATGCCACCTACGAGTGCCCATCAGTGCCGCCTATGAGTGCCCATCGGTGCCACCTATGAGTGCCCATCAGTGCTGCATACCAGTGCCACCTATGAGTGCCCATCAGTGCCACCTATCAGTGCCCATCAGTGACGCCTATCAGTGCCCATCATCATTGCCCATCAGTGCCACCTCATCAGTGCCACTTCATTGGTGCCACCTCATCGGTGCCCATCAGTGCCGCCGTATCAGTGCCCGTCAGTGCAGCCATATCAGTGCCCGTCATTGAAGAAGAAAATGTACTTATTTACAAAAAAATTTAACAGAAACAAAAAAACTTTTTTTTTTCAAAATTCTCAGGTCCTTTTTTTGTTGCGCAAAAAATAAAAACCGCAGAGGTGATCAAATACCACCAAAAGAAAGCTCTATTTGTGGGAACAAAATGATAAAAAATTTGTTTGGGTACAGTGTAGCATGACCGCGCAATTGTCATTCAAATTGCAACAGCGCTGAAAGCTGAAAATTTGCCTGGGCGGGAAGGTGTCTAAGTGCCTGGTATTGAAGTAGTTAAAGGAAGGAATATTTCACTTTTTTTTACTTTAAGCATTCTTAAAATCACTGCTCCCGAAAAAACGGCAGTTTTTAAAACTTTTTTTGCATTGATACATGTCCCCTGGGGCAAGACCTGGGCCCCAAACCCTTTTTAGGACAATACCATGCAAATTAGCCTTTAAAATGAGCACTTTTGATTTTGAACGTTTGAGTCCCATAGACGTCAATGGGGTTCTAACGTTCGTGCAAATTTTCGGTCCGTTCGCAGGTTCTGGTGCGAACTGAACCAGGGGGTGTTCGGCTCATCGCTCCCGCTGAGTAACTGTGTGTAACTGAGTACTGCTGAGTACTGTGAGCAACAGGTGAAGTGCTGTGAGTTACAGAGTACTGTGAGTAACGGTGTACTAATAAATTAGAGTCAGGAAGCAGCTTTAACAATTAATGAGGCAGAGTAAAATTCCAAATCCTCCAGGAGTATCCCTATTAAAGCAGAGGGTGTGGTGTCCAATGGGTATGGAAATGCGACTCTTGCAAATCTTGTGACATGTATGCGTTCTTTGAGCATCCAATCAAGGGAGAATACTACTGCACAAAATGTGAGCATGTTGCTTCCTTGGAAGCCCAGGTCCTGAATCTAGGGAAGCAGCTGACAACATAACTAAGCCTCCCCAACCTAAAAGCGAATTTGACAGGTGCTGGCAGGGGCCAGCACAGAGATACAGGGGTGCAGGCACCAGAGCAGAGTGGTTGGGTGAAAGGCGGGTAGAGGGGAAAGCATCAAGTAGGCCAGGCCTGAGCTGAAACATCCCAATAAGTATGCCCTGTTGTGTAATGTTGGGGAAACCAGTCAAGGAGCGGCATTGCTGGAACAGGGCAATGCCCCTAGCTGCCAGGGGAAAAACTCCTCCAGTGAGGATGGGGTAAGGCTAGGGGTAAGGAAAGACAGATCCTCTTAGTAGCAGAGTAGAAGGACAGAGAGGCCGTAAGCACCAAACTGTATGTTGTTTACTGGGCGCTTAGGTTTGGCACATTGCGGATCGGGTAGACAGATTATTGGGTGTGGCTGGGGAGGACCCAGCTGTCATGGTACATGTGGGTACCAAAGACAAAGTTAGAGGAAGATGGAGATTCCTAAAAAACTATTTCAGGGACTTAAGAGATAAAGTGAAGAGTAGGACCTCCGAGGTAATATTCTCAGAAATACCACCGGTACCTCAAGCCACACCAGAGAGGCAGCGGCAAATTTGGAGAAATTAACAAGTGGCTGAGGAGCTGGTGTAGAAAGGAGGGGTTCGAGTTCCTGGAGAACTGGGCAGACTTTTCAGTTTTGTTACTGACTCTTTAGCAGGGATGGACTGCACCTAAATGGGGAGGGTGCAGCACTGCTGGGAGAAAAGATGGCCCAAAAGTTAGAGGGGCTTTTAAACTAGGTGTCAGGGGGGAGGGTCCAGATGTAGAGCTAGCCAGCATGGAGCAAGGTTTAGCGGATAATATTGGGGGGCATTAGCAGTAGGGTGACTAGAATACCAAAATCCAAGGTAAGTAAGTTGGCAAATCCAAATTGCAGCCTCATAACAACTAAGAAGGAAATAGCATGTGATAGGACAAAATTAAGAGGCTTGTATACCAATGCTAGAAGTCTAGCTATTAAAATGGGAGAACTGGAGCTGGGGGGATTTTGATTTTGTAGGGATTTCAGAAACTTGGTTGAACAGCTTACATGATTGGCTGGTAACTATATCCCCTATATTGCAGAGATAGGGAGGGCAGGAAAGGAGGAGGGGTATGCCTGTACATCAAGAATGTTGTGCAAGTGAACATGAGGGATGACATCACTAATGGAGCTAGGGAGGAGGTGGAATCCTTGTGAGTGGAGCTCCAAAGGGAGGAAAATAATTGGAAAGTAATAGTGGGCATACGCTACAGTCCCCCTAACCTGAGGCAGAAGGGGGAGGCGGACATCCTATCATAGCTTGGAATGGGGCAAGGCTGGGAAATGTTATTATTATAACAGGGGATTTTAATTATCCGGCTATAGACTGGGCAGAGGGAACGGTGCATTCGTCTAAGGCTCACCATTTCCTAAACGTCTTGCAGGATCACTTCATGGGTCAGTTGGTGAACGCACGAAGAAGAGATAACGCATTACTAGACCTACTGATTACAAACAATACAGACCTGATTGCAGATGTAGAAATATGGGGTAACTTAGGAAACAGCGACCACAGGTCAATTAGATTCAGTAGATGATATTAAATGGGATAACATCCTGGGAACTAAGAACACGGAGGAAAAATGGGAGTGCCTTAACCACTTCAATACAGGGCACTTAAACACCTTCCTGCCCAGACCATTTTTCAGCTTTCAGCGCTGTCGCAGTTTGAATGACAATTGCACGGTCATGCTACACTGTGCCCAAACTAAATTTTTATCATTTTGTTCCCACAAATAGACCTTTCTTTTGGTGGTATTTGATCACCTCTGCGGTTTTTATTTTTTGTTAAACAAATAAAAAAAGACTGAAAATTTTGAAAAAAATAAAAGTTTTGCTTTTGTTTCTGTTAAAAAAAATTGTAAATAAGTAAGTTTTCTCTTTCACTGATGGGCACTGATAAGGCGGCACTGACAGGCACTGATATGGCGGCACCGATGAGGTGGCACCAATGAGCGGGCACTGACGATGGGCACTGATATGCGGCACTGATGGGCACTGGTAGGCGGCACTCATATGCAGCACTGATGGGCATTGATAGGCGGCACTGATGGGCACTGATGGGTGACACTGGGTGGCACTGGTTGGCACTGATGGGCACTGATAGGCGACACTGATGGGCAATGAAAGGCAGCACTGCTGGGCACTGCTGGGCACTGATAGGCGGCACTGATAGACGGCACTGCTGGGCACTGATGGGCACTGATAGGCGGCACTGCTGGGCACTGATGGGCACTGATACGTGGAACTGATGGGCACTGATACGCGGCACTGATATGAGGCACTGATGGGCATCCCTGGTGGCACTGGCAGTGGTAGGCATAGAAGTGGGCACTGGCAGCTGCCTGGGCACAGATTGGCAGGTGCCTGGGCACACAGTGGCATTTCCCTGGTGGTCTAGGGGCATACCTGCTGGTCCAGTGTGGATCGCTTCCCTGGTGGTCCTGGGCGGCGTCCCTGGTGGTCCTGGGTAGGATTCGAGGGGGGGCTGTGCTGATAAACAATCAGCACAGACCCCCCTGTCAGGAGAGCAGCCGATCGGCTCTCCCCTACTCGCGTCTGTCAGACGCGAGTGAGGAAAAGCGGATCACCGGCTCTTCCTAGTTACATCGTGATCAGCCATGATTGGACACGGCTGATCACATGGTAAAGAGTCTCCGACGGAGACTCTTTACCTAGATCGGTGTTGCAGGGAGTCAGATGACCCCCGCAACAACGATCGCCGCGATGCCTGCCCCCGGGGGCGCGCAGCGGCTCGATATTCCTGATCACATCATATGACGTCCGATCAGGAATATCAAACCACTTTGCCGCCGTCATTCTGTAATAGGGCGGGCGGCAAGTGGTTAAGAGAATACTAAATAAATATATTGGCAGGGTGCACTCCAATGGGAAATAAGTTTAAAATAGCTAAAAATTAATCCTGAGTGGCTAAACTCTAATGTAATAATGCACATAAAAGCAAAACAAAAGGACTTTAAAAAATACAAGGCTGAGGGGTCATTGTCAGCATTCCAACAATACATAGAATGCAATAAGAAATGTAAGAGAGCAATCTAAAACAGACCACGAAAAGCACATAGCGGAGGAGAGCAAAAAACAAAACAAGAAATTCTTTAAATATATAAACTGTAAGAAAGGGAGGCCAGAACATACTGGCCCCATAAAGGATGATGAAGGGAATTTGGTTACAAAAGACAAAGAGAAGGCAAAGGTTTAAAATGCACTCTTCTTTTCACAAAAGAAACTGGGGGATATAGTAAGTAACCCAGACTGTAATGTTAATAACACTTCACAGAATGTACCCTCATGACTAACAGTAGTCAGTATCAGAAATAGACTTGAAAAACTTAACATAAATAAGTCAGCAGGACCAGATGGCTTACACCTGAGGGTCCTTAAGGAACTCAGCTAGGTGATAGCTAAACCATTGTTCTTAATTTTTATGGACAGTTTACTGACTGACTGGAATGGTACCAGCTGATTGGAGAAAAGCCACCGTGGTACCAATATTTAAAAAAGGGCCAAGATATAGCCCTGGAAACTACAGACCAGTCAGCCTAACACTTATAGTATGTAAGCTAATGGAAGGGATGCTAGGGGGCTATATCCAAGATTTTAGTAATAAAAAGGGTATCAATAGTGGTAATCAGCACTGATTCGTGAAGAATCGTTCTTGCCAGACCAATCAATTAACATTCTATGATGAAGTGAGCTGCCACCTAGATAATGTGGATGTGGTGTATCTGGATTTTGCAAAGGCATTTGATACAGTTCCCCACAAACATTTACTTTACAAACTGAGGCCAGTCGGCATGGACCATAGGGTGAGTACCTGAATTGAAAACTGGCTACAGGGGCGGGTCCAAAGGGTGGTGATAAATAGCCAATACTCAGAATGTCTGGTGTGGTAAGTGGGGTGCCCCAAGGATCTGTCCTGGGACTGATTCTGTTGATTCATAAACGATATAGTGGATGGGATAAAAAGCTCTATCTCAATATTTGCGGTTGATACAAAGTTAAGCAGGGCAATAATGACTGTGTGGAATGTGGAAATTTTACAAGAAGATCTAAATAAAATAATGGGGTAGGCAACTACATGGCAAATGAGGTTTAACCACTTGCTTACTGGACACTTAAACCCCTTTCCTGCACAGGCCAATTTTCAGCTTTCTGCGCTGTTGCAATTTGAATGACAATTGCACGGTCATGCTACACTGTACCCGTATGACATTTGTATCATTGTTTTCACACAAATAGAGCTTACTTTTGGTGGTATTTAATCACTACTGGGGTTTTTATTTTTTGCTAAACAAACAAAAAAAGACTGAACATTTGAAAAAAAAAACAGTTTTCAACGTTTGTTATGACATTTTGAAAACAGGAGCATTTCCTTCATTGATGTGCGCTGATGAGGCTGCACTGATGAGCACTGATAGGCACTGATGCGGTGGCACTGGTGGGCACTTTTGAGGCTGCACTGATGAGGCTGCACTGATAGGTGGCACTGATGATATTGCACTGATTGGCAGCACTGATGGGCACCGATAGGTGGCACTGGTGGACATTGATAGGTGGAACTGGTGGACACTGTTAGGTGGCACTGTTGGCACTGCTTCACAGTGCTGATAAGCACTGGTAGGTGGCACTGGTGGGCACTGCTTAGCAGCAGTGGGTCTGGAGTGTGCAGGACTGATGTCCCATTTACTCCAAATGATAATCGGCTTTTCTTTTTCTCTTCACGCTGTCAGCGTGAGAAAAAAAGAGCCGGTTACCAGCTCTGTTTACATCACACGATTAGCTGCCATTGGCTGACAGTTAATCACATGGTAAGGGGACGGGATCACCCCCTTACTCCGATCTGTGATCAGTCAAGTCTCATTGACTCACTGATCACAGAGTTAGGCGCGTGTGCCCCTCAGGGGGCACGCAGGCAGCTCATGAACAGGAGGACATACATGGATGCCCTTCCGGCAATTTAGGCCCGCGTTGTAGCCCTCTTTAGGCATTAGCGCAGGAGGAAAGAAGTTAAAGTTGAAAAATGTATAGTAATGCATTTGGGTGCTAAAAATACTAAAGCAAGTTACTCGCTAGGGGGAGAACCTCTGGGGGAATCTAGGATGGAAAAGGACCTGGTGTCTTAGTAGATGACAGGCTCAGCAATGGCATGAAACAGAATATTGGCATGCATTAAAAAGGGAATTTACTCCAGAGACAAAATGACAATTCTCCCACTATACAAGACTCTAGTCTGGCCGCATCTTGAGTATGCCATCTAGTTCTGAGCACCAGTCCTCAGGATTGATGTGCTGGAACTGGAGAGAGTCCAGAGAAGGGCAACAAAGCTAATAAAGGGACTAGAGGATCTCAGCTATCAGGAAAGACTACAAGCGTTGAACTTTTTCTCTCTGGAGAGGAGACGCTAGAGAGGGGATATGATAGCGATGTACAAATACCATTCTGGTGACCCTAGCATAGGGAAAAAACTTTTTAGTGAAAGGGAATTTAAAAAGACACATGGCCATTCACTGAAATTGGAAGAGAAGCGGTTTAACCTTAAACTGCTTAGAGGGTTCTTTACTGTCAGAGCGGTAAGGATGTGGAATTCTCTTCCACAAGCAGTGGTATCAGCAGGGAGCATCAATAGTTTAAAAAAACTATTAGATGGTCACCTTAACAATCACAACATATAGGGTAATACAATGTACTATTGACATAAACAGAAGTGCAATCACACACCACAGGTTGAACTGGATGGACTGGTGTCTTTTTTCAACCTTACCAACTATGTAACTATGAGGAATGTTGGGAGCCTGATCCCCAACCAGGCTACCAAAAGGAAATGAGGGCATTTGGACTATTGTGGTACAGTAAAAGGTGTTACAATATAAATAATATATCAATGAAAAATAAAAATTAAACAATTGATTTATTGATGCAGAAAACAAATCATCAGTTACACGGTAAAACATGGTAACAACAGTAAAGTCATTAACCCCAAAAGGGGAAAAAATTGAACAGTAGAAAAATTCATCTCAGATATCATGTTCCTCATGGTGCGCGCGCAAATGAATCCTGCGCACGCATGCGCACAGCCGCCAAGGCCAGGGGAAGGTCCCCGCCAGGATTAGTGCAAGAGAAGGAGCCGGCCCTGTATCTGAGACTGACTCCTCCACCAGGGATCCCACCAGGCCGCCGCGGAAGAACACAGGTGGAAAGCCCCGCGCTGGTGTCCGCCAACAGGACAAAACAATTCAGGGAAGCAGGAGGCTCCAGTATCAAAGTAAAAATTAAAGCAAATAATTGAACAAATATATACATAAAAATATTTGATAATAGAAAGAAAAAATAAACATGTCATACAGAGCATTATAATTGGTAAGTAGGGACTAAATAAGTACCCTACAAGGCCGATGCGGTCACATACATGACATAGGCCCATTGAAAACCTTAGATACATATAGTAATGCATGTAAGTGAAAAGTGGCCGAGGACAGTAGACACATAATTGAGTACAACATGTGAAGAATTGGGCGGGTAGCCCATATAATGGTAGAAAATATTAATACTGTCTGGCCAAACCAATGGGCATCTGTGATGAATGGGTGCATCGGGGCTAGACAATTACGAAATAATATGCTAAGGGTAATATTATGTACTATCAGAGGCCCCCCCACGCAAGGACATGTATGTCAGTGGGGGTTAATTAAAAACTGGGGGTGGGGTGATTGGAGGCGACAAGGTGGAAGGCTCAGAAAAGGGCCATGTCCACTCAAATTGTCTACCAATAAGTCCCACTCGACAACGTGCCAGGTGTGTTATCCACCTAATGAATATGAACAAAGCGAGTGGCCTCTGTGGTGTATTTACTAAGATAAGCAAAATTAGAGACTTGTACCATCATCCAGGAATCTAAATTGAGGAATGTTGGGAGCCTGATCCCCAACTAGGCTACCAAAAGGAAATGAGGGAATTTGGACTATTGCGGTACATGTTGGGAGCCTGATCCCCAACTAGGCTACCAAAAGAAAATGAGGGAATTTGGACTATTGCGGTACAGTAAAAGGTGTTATAATATACCGTATATACTCGAGTATAAATCGAGTTTTTCAGCACATTTTTTTGTGCTGAAAGTGTCCCCCTCGACTTATACTCGAGTCAAGCACTTTTCTGCAGCAAAAAAAATCATTTTCCGAACCAACTTTGGGGCCCCATATCTCAGGGCCACTTTGTGCTAGGAACCCCAAATTTGGTGTGCAAACCCAGTGGAACTGGTACCATAACATATCCTACGACCAAGTGGTCCCGAGATACGGGGCCCCAAATCTGGTTCAGAAAATGTCATTCTCTGCTGCAGAAAAGTGCTTGACATTTTCTGAACTGATTTTTGGGGCCCTGTATCTCGGGGACACTTGGTGCTAGAAACCCCAGCTTTGGATATTTTATGGTGCTAGTTCCACTGAGTTTGCACATCAAATTTGGGGTTCCTAGCACTAAGTGGCCCCAAGATACGGGGCCCCAAATTCGGTCAACTGTGTCCATCTGCAGCAATGTTATTTCGGGACCATTTGGGTTCAGAGACCCCAAATTTTGGCCGCAGCTAGGGGGCATCTAGGAATCCTTAACTACCGAGTTTGAAGCTCAGGGGACCTATGACTGCAAATGGGCACAGTGAGGCATGCAAATGGGCATAGTGAGGCTGCAAATGGGCATTGTTGACCCTCTTTTCCACTAATAGGGCGTACACACGGTCGGACTTTGTTCGGACATTCCGACAACAAAATCCTAGGATTTTTTCAGACGGATGTTGGCTCAAACTTGTTTTGCCTACACACAGTCGCACAAAGTTGTCGGAATTTCCGATCGCCAACCACGCGGTCACGTACACCACGTACGACGAGACTAGAAAAGGCCGGTTCAGAACCAAGCGCGGCACCCTTTGGGCTCCTTTTGCTAATCTCGTGTTAGTAAAAGTTTGGTGAGAGACGATTCGCTCTTTCAGACTCGTGGCTTTCAGATCGTTTTCTGCCATTCAGTTTGTGCTTGTGGGTTTGTATCTGCTCTTCAGTGCGTGCAGTCAGTTCGTATCGGAGTTTCCTGTGTGATCTTGCCTGCTCGTTGCTGTTTTTCAGGTCGCTCTTCACAGGCCTTGCTGTTCTTCAGTGCGTTCTGTTACTTCGTTCTGAGCAGCCGACCATTTTCTAGCCATATTTCGTATGCGTACTCCTCGTAGAGTTCGTGCTGTGCGGGGGCTTGGTGTTGGGGTCCTGACCTTGACACAAGTCCAGTCCATGAACAGGGTGGGTGTCAGAGAAGAGCCTGTCAACATCGGAAGGTTCCTGTGCGTTTGCGCGGCGGAGCCGCGCTTCGGCGCATGCGCGTTAGCAAAGTAGCGGCACACACGGGTTCACTACACGGCGTAATGGCGTAATGGCGTACAAACGTTCGCTCGTCAGCGTTACGCCCCCTTTCTGGCCTATATAAGGACTGACTTGTGCCCTGTTTAATTGCTGGTTTGTCTTTCAGCTTCCAGTGTTCCGTTCCTGATTCCTGCTTCTTGTGTTTACCTGTTTGACCCGGATTTGCCTGACCTACCTTGTCTCTCTCCAGCGTTTTGACCTCGGCTTGTTTAAAGGACTTCCCCACCATCTGCTTCCAGTGTTTGACCCTCTGCCTGTCTCCGGATTCTCCTGCCTTCTCGTGTATGACGCCGGCTTGTTTAAACGGACTTCTCTGCTGACATCTCCAATCCTCTACCTCTGGCTTGCCTTCAGGATTCCTCTTCTTACCATCTGCTGTGTTTGACCCTCGGCCTGTTTCAAGGACTTCCTCATCTATCAGTCTCCAGTATTTGTTATCGGTCTGCACCATAGACTCTCCACTACTGGGTTCTCTGTGCCTGATCTCCTGCACTTCTCCCAGCTCCCGTTGTGTTTGCGGGTTAGAGCCCCAGCCGGGTCTTCTTCTCCAGTTCCGGGTCAGAGCCACCATTGCTCTCATCTCTACGTGACTGAAGTCCTCCTCTCAAGAGCTTCCTGCCTGCAGGCGACCCGTGCCTCTCTGTGCCCTACACCCTCTGTACCACTACCAGGGGTGTAGTGCGCTTAGCCGCAAGGGAAGCCACTCCCAGCATCTCGGCCTCGGTGAGTACCCGTGATAGTACAAACCAGCCAGATGTCTGAGGCCGACAGAGTGGGTTCCCCTCTCGAAGCTCTATGCCAGCAGGTAACGACCCTTACGCAAGCAGTCCAGAGGCTACAAGATGGCTATTTCCAACTAGAAGGTCGTCTCCAGCACCTAATCTTATCTCCCGGGGATGCAACTTCCACATCCCCCAGTGGGGCCAGCTCTTCACAAAATCACTCCAGCGCAGCTCCTGCAGTTGTTATGACTCTCCCAGAACCTAGGGTGCCCACACCCAAACGATTTTCCGGGAATCGGAAGAGGTTTAGAGCATTTAAAAACGCCTGCTTGTTATACCTGGCTCTCCAACCTAAGACTTTCAGCTCTGAGACAGTAAAAGTAGGGTTCATTATTTCCTTGTTGTCCGAAGAACCCCAAGCTTGGGCTCACAACCTCCTGGAGCAGAAAAGTCCTTTACTAAACTCAGTGAAAACCTTCTTTGAATCCATGGGAAGATTATATGATGATCCCCAACGCACAGCCACGGCCAAGTCCATCTTGCATACCTTAGTCCAGGGAAAGAGACCGGTGGAGGACTATACGGTCGAATTTCGAAAATGGTCAGGGGACACTGGATGGAATGAGGCGGCCCTCAAATACCAGTACCGCCAGGGACTCTCAGAGACTCTCAAAGATGAATTAGCACGTGTTGATTCTCCTTCCACCCTGGAGGAGTTGATCCAGCTAGCCATAAAACTAGACCGACGTCTACGGGAACGACGTTCTGAACGTTTTCAATCTCCCCGGCCTACATGGATGCTACCCAGGGTCCCCACAGGTCATCCTCTTCCTGCAGTCCCTTCCTCCTCTACCTTGGAAAGTGAGCCAATGCAACTGGGACTGATCCGGGCTCCACTTACACCTGATGAGAAACAACGCCGGCGGGAGGCCAATACTGTGGAGGGTCAGGCCACTTTTTGCGCAACTGTCCTATAAGACCCAGTAAGTCCCAATTACAAACAGCTATGAACTTTCAAGTCAATGGTTCAAGTTCAACTCATCTTGTCCTTCCTGTCTCCCTACAGGTGGCAGGCGAGGAGATCCGGCTACCAGCCATTATTGATTCTGGCGCCTGCAGCTGCTTCCTGGATACATCCCTAGCTCGAAGCTTACGCATTCCTCTGCAAAATAAAAGACAAAGGCTCCAAATCCACCTGGCCGATGGATCATCCCCCTGTTCCGGGCCTGTTACCCAAGAAACTAAACCCATTCTCACCATCACAGATTCAGGACATCAAGAATTTCTGTGCTTTGACATCATCTGCTCCCCCATGTTCCCTATCATCCTGGGACTTCCATGGCTGCAAGCTCACGACCCCCATATCAAGTGGAGTGAGAAGAGGATCTCCTTCTCTTCGGCTTACTGCTCCCAGCACTGCTTCACCTCTGGTCCCGTCTACACAGCTTCCTGTCTAACTGTCCAGCCAGTTCCTGATCACCTTCAGCACGTCCCTGCAGCCTACCGTGAATTCATGGACATTTTTGACAAAAGGAGAGCTGACAGTTTGCCTCCTCACCGACCATACGACTGTCCCATTGATCTCTTACCTGGCTCCGAGATCCCTTTTGATCGTATATTCCCTCTATCAGAAAAGGAGTTGGAAGCTCTTCGGTCCTACATCAACGAAAACCTTGAAAAGGGATTCATTCGTCCTTCCTCTTCTCCGGCTGGAGCAGGGATTTTCTTCGTTGAAAAAAAAGATGGTACTTTAAGGCCTTGTGTGGACTACAGGGAAATCAACAAGATCACCATCAAGAACCGTTATCCGCTTCCCCTCATCCCAGAACTGTTCCAACGGTTTCGAACCGCACGAGTTTTCTCTAAACTTGACCTAAGGGGCGCCTACAACTTGGTGCGGATACGCCCAGGGGATGAGTGGAAAACGGCTTTTAAGTCTAGGTTCGGACATTTTGAATATCTAGTGATGCCATTTGGTCTGTGCAATGCCCCAGCTACATTCCAACACCTAGTAAATGATATTTTTCGTGAATACTTAGATGACTTTGTGATTGTTTACCTTGACGATATTCTGATTTTCTCTACAACCATTGAGCAGCATCAAGTCCATGTGAAGAAGGTACTCACGATCCTCAGGAAGCACGGACTTTACCTAAAGGGAGAGAAATGCGAATTTGAAAAGACAGTAGTCCAATTCCTAGGGTTCATTATCTCCACTCAAGGGGTCTCAATAGATCCTCAGAAAGTGAAGTCTATCCAAGAATGGCCAGCCCCTACAGATAAAAAGGGGGTCCAACGATTTGTGGGCTTTGCCAACTTTTATCGCAGGTTCATAAAAGGATTTTCATCGATCATTTCTCCCATAACCCAATTGACTCGCCAGCAAAGCCGATTCCAGTGGTCCTCAGAAACTCAGGAAGAATTTGATAAACTGAAAGATCTATTTATTTCTGCCCCGGTACTACTGCATCCAGACCCCGCTTTTCCTTATGTGTTGGAAGTAGACGCCTCAGAGTCCGCTTTAGGAGCAATTCTATCCCAAAGACGAGGCCAGAAGGCCCTTCTTCATCCTGTGGCATTTGCCTCCCGGAAACTGTCCCTGCCAGAAAGGAACTATGACGTGGGGGAGCGTGAACTACTGGCCATCAAATTTGCTCTTGAGGAGTGGAGATATCTTTTGGAGGGTGCTTCTCACCCCATTATGATCTTCACAGATCACAAGAACCTGGAGTACCTTAGAACAGCAAAACGCCTCAGACCCCGGCAAGCCCGCTGGGCTTTGTTCTTCTCCAGGTTCAACTTTCACATTTCCTATCGGCCTGGTTCCAAGAATGGGAAAGCGGACGCCCTATCTCGGATGTTCCCAGAAACCTCTCAAACAGCAGAACCTGGTACTATTCTATCCTCACAGAATTTTCTTTGTTCAATCCAGCCAGATCTAAGAACTGCCATTGAACAGGCCTCCAGCCAATGCTTAAACCCTGAAGTACCCACACTGAGGAAACAGGATAGTTTACTATGGGCCCAAAACAAAATATTTGTTCCAGCGCAAGTAAGACCCTTGGTACTAAAGACATTTCATGATAACAAATTTGCAGGACATTTCGGGGGTACAAAAGACCTCGGAACTAATACATCGTTCCTTCTGGTGGCCAGGGTGGAGTCAGGACTGTAAGAACTACATAAACTCTTGTATTATTTGCCAACGCAGCAAGGGATCCAATGCAAAAGCCTGGGGTCTATTAAGACCATTACCCATTCCAGAGCAACCCTGGAAGGAAGTGGCTATGGACTTTATCGTTGACCTACCACCTGCTGAGGGATTCTCCACCATTCTGGTAGTAGTCGACAGCCTTTCAAAAATGGCCCACTTCTTACCCATGAAGGGCATACCCTCTGCCTCAGATATCGCGGATATATTCATCAAGGAAGTGGTTAGGCTACATGGAGTACCCGTTAGCATTGTGTCTGACAGAGGAGTCCAGTTCACCTCAAAATTTTTGAGAGACCTTTGTAAATCCCTGGAAATCAAGGTATGCCTATCCTCAGCATATCATCCTCAAAGTAATGGCCAAACAGAGAGGACGAACCAAACGCTGGAACAATATCTGCGCTGTTTCTGCTCATGCTCTCAAGACAACTGGGTTTCACTCCTCCCCTGTGCAGAATTTGCCTACAATAATTCCATACATGCAGCAACCAATCAAACTCCTTTCTGGGCTAATTATGGATTTCACCCCTCTTTTTTGCCTAACTCTTTTTCAGAAGTATCAGTTCCTGCAAGACCGAATAAATTCCATTCAAGCCAATTTTCAAATAATTCAGGAAACTATGAAGAAGGCTCAGGACAGCTACAAGAAATACTATGACAGGGGGAGGAGGAGCAACCCAATTTTTAAGATTGGGGATGAAGTCTGGCTATCTGCAACAAACCTCAAACTTTCTTGTCCCTCACGCAAATTAGGTCCAAAATTTATTGGTCCCTTCAAGATAAAGAGAGTAGTGAACCCCGTGGCCTTTGAACTCTCTTTACCCAGCTCTTACAGAATTCATCCTGTCTTTCATACTTCCCTTTTGAAACCAGTAACTCCCAGTTCTTTCCCAGGAAGGGAGGAGTTGCCACCTCCTCCAATTAATATTGAAGGCGAAGATGAATTTGAGGTTGAGGCTATAATGGACTGTAGAAGGAGGGGGGGTCATATCCAGTATCTGGTCAAGTGGAAGGGGTACCCCCCAGAAGATAATTCTTGGGAACCCTCCTCCAATATACACGCCCCACGGTTAATACAAACATTCCACAAGAAATATCTGGGAGTACTGGCCAGATTGGGCACCCGGAGGTTGCCCTTTGGGGGGGGGCACTGTCAGAGAAGAGCCTGTCAACATCGGAAGGTTCCTGTGCGTTTGCGCGGCGGAGCCGCGCTTCGGCGCATGCGCGTTAGCAAAGTAGCGGCACACACGGGTTCA
The DNA here is from genome assembly GCA_037952925.1 of Lithobates clamitans. Taxonomy (NCBI): domain Eukaryota; kingdom Metazoa; phylum Chordata; class Amphibia; order Anura; family Ranidae; genus Lithobates; species Lithobates clamitans. The sequence goes on from JBBGZY010000541.1 coordinate 655,715, forward strand.
CTACAAGGCGTAACGGCGTAATGGCGTACGAACGTTCGCTCGTTAGTGTTACGCCCCCTTTCTGGCCTATATAAGGACTGACTTGTGCCCTGTTTAATTGCTGGTTTGTCTTTCAGCTTCCAGTGTTCCGTTCCTGATTCCTGCTTCTTGTGTTTACCTGTTTGACCCGGATTTGCCTGACCTACCTTGTCTCTCTCCAGCGTTTTGACCTCGGCTTGTTTAAAGGACTTCCCCACCATCTGCTTCCAGTGTTTGACCCTCTGCCTGTCTCCGGATTCTCCTGCCTTCTCGTGTATGACCCCGGCTTGTTTAAACGGACTTCTCTGCTGACATCTCCAATCCTCTACCTCTGGCTTGCCTTCAGGATTCCTCTACTTACCATCTGCTGTGTTTGACCCTCGGCCTGTTTCAAGGACTTCCTCATCTATCAGTCTCCAGTATTTGTTATCGGTCTGCACCATAGACTCTCCACTACTGGGTTCTCTGTGCCTGATCTCCTGCACTTCTCCCAGCTCCCGTTGTGTTTGCGGGTTAGAGCCCCAGCCGGGTCTTCTTCTCCAGTTCCGGGTCAGAGCCACCATTGCTCTTATCTCTACGTGACTGAAGTCCTCCTCTCAAGAGCTTCCTGCCTGCAGGCGACCCGTGCCTCTCTGTGCCCTACACCCTCTGTACCATTACCAGGGGTGTAGTGCGCTTAGCCGCAAGGGAAGCCACTCCCAGCATCTCGGCCTCGGTGAGTACCCGTGATAGTGGGGAGGAGTTCATGGACCAAGAATTGGTTGCTTCAGCGTGACCAGTTCTCTCATATGCCTTTGCTCCGTGAGATCCGTGAGAATAATCCTGATGATTTCAGGAACTTTCTCAGGATGACGGACCCCGTGTTTCACCGTTTGTTTGTTTTGCTGACCCCCTATATCAGCAGGCAGAATACCTGCATGAGGCAAGCCATCACTCCGGAGCAGAGGCTGGTCGCTACCTTGCGGTATTTGGCCACAGGGAGAAGCCTGCAGGACCTCAAGTTCTCGACAGGCATCTCCCCCAGGCTCTGGGGATCATTATCCCAGAGACCTGTTCTGCCATCATCCAGGTCCTGCAGAAGGAGTATATGAAGGTAAGATTTTTATCCTTTAATATCACATTTTATTGTCTTTAATGTTTGATAATATATTGTATTTCTTTCCTCATTCCCTAATTACCATGATTGTACTATGCTGTAAATGTCCCCTTTGTTCTCATGCATGCTGGATTTTTATGTAATTATTATTTTAGGTCCTTCATACATATTTGCCCTTCACTAACCTCCCCAGCATGGTGTCTCCTGCCCTATATTCACCTCATGTAGTCACTTAACAATGTATTTTATGAGCTCTATAGTAGTGCTTTACCCCAAACACCCCCTAAAATGTTTGGAAATGTAATTTTTGATCTAAATTCAGGCAGAGTGCCAGAGGCTTTTTTTTGTGGTGTCCCCAAATAATTTTTAGTAACCCTCCCAACCCCCAACTGCTAAGTCAGCTGATCCCAATTCTTTATCTATCCTCAATCATCTATCTGCTGACTTTGCCAAACCCATACACACTATACCCATCTCTTTACTGGTCAGATTTATGGATGAATTCCCCAAAGCATGTAGTGCAAGGGCCTGCCTGTATACTTTCCAATGGTACTGTTTAAAGTTTTTTTATCCTATTATTATCTTGATAGGTAATAGCAGAATGTCCAAATGTCCTCAAATGTGTACAATGTGTATTTATATCTTTGTATTATGACACTTCTTACCTGTCCATTGGGCTGCCAATAGTGTAACTAAGGAGGGGCTGTTCCAAGTAATACCCATTATTTAGGCATTCATCTCTCAATGAAGTGAAGAGGGTTACCTGTCCAAGATTTACACACACCCCCTATAATGTTAGAAATGGCCCATGAGAGGGGGGAGGGGGAAAATGATAGGTGTACCTTATACTTTGGCCTTGTTAAATTCCCCTTACTAAATGCTATCTGGAGGTTGCCCCATAATGTTTGTGTCTAATCTGCTTGCCATGTTTCTGAGTAAAAATAGTAATGTTTATTGTTTTTTCCTCAGCAGTTTCCTTCCACGCCACAGGAATGGCCGGATGTCCGATGGTGGAGTCATCACCCAGACGGAGTTCTACAGGCGTCTCCAGAATGGCAGCTTGGACTTGCCAGCTCCAGAGGACAATGTGGAAGGACTCCCATTTGTGTTCGTTGCTGATGAAGCATTTGCGCTGGGGGACCACCTGATGCGGCCATTCCTGATGAGGACCCTCACCCCGGAACAGAGGGTTTTTAATTACCGGCTGGCCAGAGCCCAAAGAGTGGTGGAGAACACATTTGGAATCCTGGCCAGCCGGTTCCGCCTATTTCTGACACCTATCCATATGGCTGAGTATAAACTGAACCATATAATACTTGCGTGCTGTGTTCTCCATAACTTTTTATGGAAACATTCGGCCAACAATGCTGGGTCAGTTGGGCCTGAGGCCGGAATCCTACATCAAACCACACTGATGGCGCTTGAAAGTGGCCGTCCTGGCTTGCCCTCCCTGAGTGCCCGTGATGTCCGGTTACGCTACCTGGAGTTCTTTGTGGGTAGGGGGGCTATCAATATGCCAGACAATATGTGAAGCCTTTTTCAAATAAAAAAAAAAAAATCTTTCTGGACATTTACTGCTTGTGTTTGTTTGAGCTGACCCTGACAGAAATGTGTTCAGTGCAGAAAATGGCGTGATTGTGTAACCTTATACAAAGCACTGTTGGCTGTTATTTACTAAATGCAAAAACACATTTCACTACAAGTGCACTTGCAACTGCACTGAAACTGCACTTGTAGTGCAAAGTGGATTTGCCCTTAGGAAATAACACCCATTTTCTCATAAAACAACAATTACATCACCCCAAAAGTGTTGTAGCGTTGAGACAATAATCCACACATTCTTGATTAACAATATTTTTAATACATACACAATCACATGTGCATTTACCAAAGGTTTTGCTGACAAACCAACATGTTTGTTGTATACCAATTTTGGTGGTGGCATTATCCAAAATTAAAATGTCCATTTTATAGAAAACAGGCCTGTGTAAAACCAACAAGATAGACACAAATCTTGATCTTACAAAGTTCACATTTGGTAGAACTTGAAGGCAATATCAGACATGAGTATTTAGGAACTGGGTTTGATATAGCGTTCACATGGGGGGAAATCACCCCTGGAAAAGCCAAATTTGGAAGATGCACACAAATTTCCCAATGTCAACATGTGCTAGCTGCCATCACGGGGGATCAAGGGATGTGTTTTGGGGGAGCAAGCCCTTCCTCTCAGCTACTTTATTATTAAGGAAGGGGTTGCACCCCCAAAGCACGTCCATTGATCTCCCGTGACGGCAGATAGCACATGTTGACACACTGTGTGCATCCTCCAAATTTGGCTTTGGGAAAAATCACAAAAACATTTAGCACATTGTAGCACACAAAAGAAGAAAGTGATTTTGAGGGGTTTTAAACTCGCCCCAAAACATCAATGATGTTTTTATATTTTGGAATAACATCATTGATGTTTTGCTTGATGTTTTCCAATTGTAAATTACACCCCATGATCTCCCCGATCAGGATCTGGGCACTTTCGGATGTGAAAGGATCTTCATCCACAACCTCACGATCACCTAAAAAGAGAGGAACCCCAAAATAAATTTGGTTTAAAAAAAATGCCGCCATCCATCTCTTATCTGAGCCTGTGGTTGCAGACACTCACCTGTTGTGGTGACTAGTTCCACCACGTCTTCATCCTCCTGCTCAGCTTGTGTTGGGGGGATTTCACCTTCTTCCAGAGGGGGGGGGGCTCTGGTCTCCTCAGATGAGGGGTGTCCTCCGAGTCTTTTCTCCTCTATGTCAAACAAAATGGTATAATTAGCACACAGATATTTAATGTCAGAACTATAAAGATGAAACATTGCTTGGAAGTGGGGTACAATTATCTATTTTAGCAGAGTTCCAACATGTAGCTTTTTTAATGCCCTTTGTCAACCTGCAATACTTTACCTGTTTGGTACAAGCTTCACAGATGGAGACCCCCCTATAGTATACACTGGAGCACCTGTGTGGCCCCCCTAATAAAAATGGTGTTCTTTTGTCCCACACTAGTGCTCCAGTGTCCAGATGTGAAAACAGCTGCTGAGTGTCCTCTCCTTACACAGAATCTAGTTTGCATTTCATTCTAGTAACAAAGCCATCTACACAACCCAATTCTTTTAAGACAAGTATAGGGCGTCAAAATGGTGGCCAAATGCATATGGGCTAAACAATGTTATTTTATATTTGGAACGAAAAATGTTTGATCCGAACGAATAATGTGCCCATGAACATGAAAGTTGCCATTTTAAACTGTACAACAGTTCCTAAAAGCACATGGAGCAGCACGAACGTAATAAACACAAAAACAATAGGAACACAGCACAACTGCTTACTTTTTTGCAGCACTCTCCGGATCTTTCTGTACTGCTCATGTTCTCGTAATTTCAGGTCCGACCACCACTTCCTGAGCTGATCTTTTGATCGTTGTACCCCGAATTTCCGGTGCAGACTCCTGACCACTTTCGCCATGATCTTGGCCTTTCTGAGATTGTGGTTGGGGTAAGGCCCATACTTTCCATCATAGTCGGCCTTCTTCAGGATGTCCACCATCTCCAACATCTCCCCAAAGGACATATTTGAGTCCTTAAATCTCCTTCTGGATCGGGACGTTTCAGGCTCCGGCCTTTCCTCCCCCTCCTCCTCCTCGTTGCTACAATTAGCACGCACCTGCTATCTATCCACCATGTGCTCTTCCCCCACTGCGCCGAACGAAAAGGGGCGGGGAATAGACTAGAAAGAACGTCAGGGGCGGGCGGAGTTATACGCATGCGCAGTGTGTATAAAGCGTAACACACGTGCGTCTTACGTACAATCTGTGAGCGGAGGAAGGAGCATCGGAGACGCCGATCATGATAATGAAGGTAAGATCTAAACTTGCGCCTATACTGCTTCGAAATGGAAGCCTATATTGTAACAAGATTAGGAGAGTTTGGCCTGACATTAGGGTTTGTCTTGTGTTGTGTCTTGCAGAGAAAATGGATGGGTTCAATGACCACAATTTCCTGCCCCTGTTCATAGACAAGTACAGGGAGCTGACCTGTCTGTGGCAAGTGAGACACCCTCATTATAATCATAAATAAAAGAGGCAGGCAGCGCTGGAGAAACTGCTGGAGTTGGTGACGCCGGTGGTCCCCACAGCAACCATCCCCTATTTAAAAGCTAAAATTGGTGGCCTGAGGAGCATGTATCTTAGGGAGCGCAAGAATGTCACGGATTCCCAGAGATCCGGAGCTGCAGCAGATGACGTTTATGTCCCCAGGCTGTGGTACTACGAGAGACTGCGATTTCTGTCAGACCACACTGAAGTCAGGGAATCCCTCTCTAATCTTCCTTCCACGCTTCCTTCCACCCCAGCTGAGGCTTCTGATGTCCAACCTGGGCCTTCCAGCCAGGAAGAAGTGGAGGAGCCCAGCTGGAGTCAGGTATAGCATTCTTCTACAGATTTCTAGTCAATAAAGAAATGATGTTTACTAGATGCTATTATTGATCACTAATTGCTGATTGAAAAAAGTGTTTTACATATCAATAGACAATAGAGGGCACCCAAAATTGGGACAAGAATGAAAAATGCTGGGCTCAGAAGGATAGTGTCACGTACCTGGTGATGGAGCCTGATATGCAGAGGACGGCCTCTCTTACAACTCTGACTTGGTATTTCTTGATTTGACTATTAGTGTTACACATGATCACTTTACGATGACCAATTATTTCAAGTCCACTGACCGCAACTCATACATCCCCCTGGGGAGTTGTCATCATCAATCTTGGTTGTGTAACATCCCCAGGGGGCAGTATATTAGGTTGCGCAGGAACTGTACCCGTGACGATGATTTTATCTCACAGTCACATATTCTGACTTCAAGGTTTGAACAGAAAGGGTATGACCGCTCATTGTTAGAGAAGGAGGTTATGAGAGTGAAAACCATGGATAGGGATATTTTGGTTTCTAACACCATAAGGGATGCTGGGGAAAAAAACCTTAATTTTAAGATGGTGCTTGATTACAATGTGCAATAATGCACCTTTGAAAAAGTAGTTTTAAAAAACTGGCCCATCTTAAAACAGGATAAAATCTTAGGTCCTGTCCTACCGGACCGCCCCCAATTTATTTACAAGAAAGCTCCATCATTGAGGGACCGTTTGGCCCCCAGTGTACTCAACCCTCCTGTTCCTCGTTCTGACAGGCTTTTTTCTTTCCTGGGAGGTTTCTATGCGTGTGGCAAATGCGTCCCTTGCAAACATGCTAAGGGAAACATAAAGAAAAGAAAGAAGTTTTTGGCATCTGCTACAAATAAGGAATATGAGATAAAACAGTTAATAACCTGCGATACGGTAGGGGTCGCGTATATGCTGGAGTGCGGGCGCGGACTCCAGTATATCGGTAGAACATCGAGAACCCTACACGTGAGGCTGGCTGAGCATATTAATAATATTAAAAAAGGCCTCAAAACCCACAATGTATCTCGACATTTCAAACTACATCACCATCAGAACCCAAAAAGTCTAAAATTTTGGGGCATAGAAAGGGTTACTAGGCATTGGAGGGGTGGCAATTTCATAAGACAATTGAGTAAAAGAGAATCATACTGGATTTTTGAAACCAGGGTTCTTTGCCCTGAAGGGTTAAACGTGGATTTCGACACAAACTGCTTTATATCGGATCGTTAATTGTTTTTACATCAGAATGTTTTAGATTGATCATTGTTTACATTTGATTGTATTTATTATTTGAAGGCATATTGTATTAGTGTGGATTAGTGTGGATGATGGTGGCCGCGGATGACCGTCATATATTTTATTATGTGTTCGAAAATGACTATTAGCATTTCGAATTTACAGATGTTTTATATCCAGTTTTGTGCACTTCTCCATTTAGGATTGATGTATATTTCATTTAGTTTTATTTACCCCTCTTTTAGCAGTTACCAGTGTGGGATTATCTAATTCCGTTCTCTGCAATCACTAAGAGGGGTCACGTCCGGATTGACTTCCGGGTTTAACGATAGGTTGTTTTCACCATGTCCTTCCGTTGTCATGGTTACTTACCTTGTATATAGCGCGGGTGCCCACGACGTGTCCTCATCTGCTGATGAAGTCCCCGCCCACTGGGACGCAACGCGTCCAGAACGAGGATACGCCGTGACGTCACCCGCGGCCGCCGCTCGTCCACACAGCTACACGGAGGATCTCCTCTTTCTGACTGCTGACATGCACACATTGAGTGCTTCTTATGTGAGTGTAAAATGTTAGCTTTTTACCAATAAATAGTTTGCAAACAGAGAGCACTATTTCTTTGCCATTCTGTTTCATGTTCCGGCCTTATTGGAGTGCTTGGTTCCGGAGCCCTATGGTCCCATTGGAGTGTTTGTTACCTGTACCCTGACGGATGCTGCACCTTGTGTGATCACAATTCTAAGGCGATTTCTGACTCTCTGTAATTTAAAGGGTCCATTCCCCCCGGTGAGGGGCCATCTTATCCTATGGTGGAGGGCTGCTTGAACCACTTCTCTTCCAACGGGTGTCCGCTCACACTTGAAGACATTAATCTCCTTTATGGACTGAGTTTATGTTTTATTTGGATTTTAGCGCTGCACTATCTGATATTTTATTGTTTTTAGGGATTTGTTTTTTGACCCTAGTGTTCAGCAGCTCAAGCACGTATTCTGTACCAATTCGCGCTGATTTATTTTTATTTTCGGGGATTAGTGGCAGCAAGGAGGAGGCGGGGCTAAGTGTCAGCCAAGAGAAGCCTGGGACCAGTCGCAGCCTGACAGAGTCTCAGGTCCCTCCCCTCCACCTGCCACATAAACGAGCCAGGAAGGCGACTCCGAGTCTCATGCAGGATTCAGCGTGCAGGCTGATCCAGGAGGCTTCTGCGTCCCTCCGAGCCTTACCCACTCCTGAAGAGGCCTTTGCCTGCATGACTGCCACCAAATTGCAGGGCATGCAGGAGGGTCAACGCAAGCTCTCTGAGGACCTGATTTATAAAGTCCTACGTAAGGGGTTGAGTCAGGAACTAACACCCAAGATAGATGTCATTGAGATCGACGATCCTCCTCCTCTTCCTGCTGCCACAACTCCACCACCACAGCCACCGCGTGGAAGGAGGCGTGGAAAGAAGACCAAAGAGTGATGGCCCTGGGTTCAGTCTGGTCTGACAGAAGATGCAGTCTCTCGTATGACCACAGCCTGGGGACACAGATGTCATCTGCTGCTTTCCGTATCTCTGGGACTTCTGGACCAGACTGCCCTCCCTTAGATAAGGACTCCTCAGGCCACCAATTTTGCTTTTAAATAATTGATGTCTGCCCCGGGGGTCCAAGGCTTCACCCACTTCTGCAGTTTCTCCAGCGTTGCTTCCCTCTTTGTTTAGTTGTGAGCCCTTAATAAATTTTTTGGGTAAATTCTACTCTCCTGTGTGTGTTTTCATCCAAAAAGGACAGTTTGTTGGTGAGGATTCAGGTACATTTCTAACATAAAATGTGAAATTAACAAGGGACAACAACACCAAACAATTTCCTACAGATTAAATAGAGCAACATATCAATGGTGTTGTGGGAACTTGTCACAAAAAACACACACAAACATTTTCTGGAGTACAAATCAAAATTGCAAAAAAAAAAAAAAATAGAAACACAAAAAAAGATTCTACATTAAAGCCAAAAAATAAATAAAAAATATACAAAAATATGTTGTCAGATGTGAGAAATCAAAATATATTGAGGGAATCCCGATAAATAGTAACGAAATAAGTTTGTGAGAAGTGTGTGTGAATATGAGCAGCAAAACTACTTAATTCTTGTCACATTATAAAGAAGAAGAGAGTGTGCTGTATTAAACCATTTTTAACATTGCAGCGTGACGAAAGTGCTGTATCCATTGCGAACGCTAAGTTTACCAGAACGAGCTGTCCCGTCTCGGAATTTCTTCTGAGCATGCGTGGCACTTTGTGCGTCGGAACAGGCCACACATGGTCGGAATTGACGCGATCAGATTTTGTTGTCGGAAAATTTTATCTCCTGCTCTCCAACTTTGTGTGTCGGAAAATCCGATGGAAAATGTCCGATGGAGCCCACACACGGTCGGAATTTCTGACAACACGCTCCGATCGGACATTTTCCATCGGAAAATCCGACCGTGTACGGGGCATTACAGTAGCTGTGCATTTCTCACCCTCGTCTTATACTCAGGTCACTAAGTTTTTCCCATTTTTTTGTGGTAAATTAGGGCCTCGACTTATACTCGGAACGACTTATACTCAAGTATATACGATAAATAATATATCAATGAAAAATAAAAATTAAACAATTGATTATTGATCATTAATACCTTGTCTACTCATGACGCTGTATTATAAAGTCTTTTAGCAACCTCATTATATATATATTTTTGTTAATTGTTAGGTTTTGACTGTTTAGTCAGAAATACAATCTACAGATTCTCTTCCTCCTGATGAAGCAGCCAGTATCAGCGAAACTAGTCGAGGAACGTGATATCTGAGATGAATTTTTCTACTGTTCAATTTTTTCCCCTTTTAGAGTTAATGACTGTACTGTTGTTACCATGTTTTACCGTGTAACTGATGATTTGTTTTCTGCATCAATAAATCAATTGTTTAATTTTTATTTTTCATTGATATATTATTTATATTGTAACACCTTTTACTGTACCGCAAAAGTCCAAATGCCCTCATTTCCTTTTGGTAGCCTGGTTGGGGATCAGGCTCCCAACATTCCTCAAACTTTAGATTCCTGGATGATGGTACAAGTCTCTAATTTAGCTTACCTTAGTAAATACACCACAGAGGCCACTCGCTTTGTTCATATTCATTAGGTGGATAACACACCTGGCATGCTGTCGAGTGGGACTTATTGGTAGACGGTTTGAATGGACATGGCCCTTTTTTTGAGCCTTCCATCTTGTCGCCTCCAATCACCCCACCCCCCAGTTTTTAATTAACTCCCACTGACATACATGTCCTTGCGTGGGGGGGCCTCTGATAGTACATAACATTACCCTTAGCATATAATTTCATAATTATCTAGCCCCGATGTACTCATTCATTACAGATGCCCATTGGTTTGGCCAGACAGTATTAATATTTTCTACCATTTTATGGGCTACCCGCCCAATTCTTCACATGTTGTACCCAATTATGTGTTTACTGTCCTCGGCCATTTTTCACTTACATGCATTACTATATGTATCTAAGGTTTTCAATGGGCCTATGTCATGTATCGGCCTTGTAGGGTACTTATTTAGTCCCTACTTACCAATTACAATGCTCTGTATGACATCTTCATTTTTTTTCTTTCTATTATCGAATATTTTTATGAATATATTTGTTCGATTATTTGCTTTAATTTTTACTTTGATACTGGAGCTTCCTGCTTCCCCGAATTGTTTTGTCCTGTTGGCGGACACCAGTGCGGGGCTTTCCACCTGTGCTCTTCTGCAGCGGCTCGGTGGGATCCCTGGCGGAGGAGTCGGTCTCGGATACGGGGCCGCCTCCTTCTCTTGCACTAATCCTGGTGGGGACCTTCCCCTGGCCTTGGGGGCAGTGTGCATGTGTGCACGCGATTCATTCGCGCACGCACCATGTGGCATCTCTGACCCTGTGCTGTCATGTGCCGGCGTGTGGATCAGTGTCGCAGGGTTGGGAGCTACAAATAACAGGCCCCCGCCTGTTTATTAATGATTTGGATGTTTGGTCCCCGGGATTGCGAGCCCTAGCGAGCTCATTGTAAGTCTATCAGCTTTACTACCACTATTTTGCAGTCCCTTTATTCAAGGCACTGGCATTATTGTTTTTTCTTTTTACACCTGATACCGCTTCTTTCCCCATAGGTGCTCCAGGCATGGGTGGAATTGCCTTATCACGTCTCCACCCTTTGCCCATAGTCCCTTATGCTATTGACGCTACCTACATCTAGGCACCGGCTCCTCGAGTGGTGCCTCCCCCTGGGAACATTTATAACCCCTTTATTAGCACCAGGTATTACTGTGCCTCCTACTCACTTTATACTTCACACTTCTTTTTATCATCTTTATTCCTCTCTCCTTCCCCCCCTCCCCTCCCTTTTGTCTTTCCCTACCTGTGTTGCTTCTCCCAACTCTCCCCCTTTCCTCTTCCCCCCCGCTTCCCATTTACCCATTGACATGTCCATCCCCCCTCTTTCTCCCCCCCCATCCTTTCCCACACTTCTACTTGTTATCCACTTTTTCTTTCACATTTTTTATTTTTTTATCACTTTCACTCCTTCTTTACATTTTTTTGCACCATTCATTTCTTCACCATTTCCACCAATTTTCCTTTCCCCTATTTGTGCATACATTTCTATCACCACCTCACGCTTGTCACAGTTTATTCTTAGTATTTCTTTTACTATCTGACACCCCACTGGTCCACTTGTCTTTAGTGTGGCTACCCCAGTATACCTAACCTGGTTATTTGATTTATCCTGATCATTTTTCATAATTTTTGCAGCTCCCAGGGTCGCCGCAGGGGGATCTTTTGTGGTGGTAGAGCCCTGCGGTTGGGGTCTGCTGGGACATGGATAAGCAGCTTCGCTCCTTCCCCCTTTTAGCTTCATTAATACCTTGTCTACTCATGATGCTGTATTATAAAGTCTTTTAGCAACCTCATATATATATTTTTTTGTTAATTGTTTGTATTTCTGACTAAACAGTCAAAAACTACAGATTCCCTCCTGATGAAGCGGCCAGTATCCGTGAAATTAGTCGAGGAACATGATATCTGAGATGAATTTTTCTACTGTTCAATTTTTTCCCCTTTTGGGGTTAATGACTTAACTGGTGTTACCATGTTTTACCGTGTAACTGATGATTTGTTTTCTGCATCAATAAATCAATTGTTTCATTTTTATTTTTCATTGATATATTATTTATATTGTAACACCTTTTACTGTACCACAATAGTCCAAATGCCCTCATTTCCTTTTGGTAGCCTGGTTGGAGATCAGGCTCCCAACATTCCTCATAGTTACATAGTTGGTAGGGTTGAAAAAAGACACCAGTCCATCCAGTTCAACCTGTGGTGTGTGACTGTACTTGTGTTTATGTCAATACTACATTGTATTACCCTATATGTTGTGATTGTTAAGGTGCCCATCTAATAGTTTTTTTAAACTATCGATGCTCCCTGCTGATACCACTGCTTGTGGAAGAGATTTCCACATCCTTACCTCTCTGACAGTAAAGAACCCTCTAAGCAGTTTAAAGTTAAACCGCTTCTCTTCCAATTTCAGTGAATGGCCATGTGTCTTTTTAAATTCCCTTTCACTGAAAAGATTTTTCCCTATGCTAGGGTCACCAGAACGGTATTTGTACATAGCTATCATATCCCCTCTCTAGCGTCTCCTCTCCAGAGAGAAAAAGTTCAACGCTTGTAGTCTTTCCCCATAGCTGAGATCCTCTAGTCCCTTTATTAGCTTTGTTGCCCTTCTGTGGACTCTCTCCAGTTCCAGCACATCAATCCTGAGGACTGGTGCTCAGAACTAGATGGCATACTCAAGATGCGGCCAGACTAGAGTCTTGTATAGTGGGAGAATTGTCGTTTTGTCTCTGGAGTGAATTTCCTTTTTATTGCATGCCAATATTCTGTTGCATGCCATTGCTGAGCCTGTCATCTACAAAGACACCAGGTCCTTTTCCATCCTAGATTCCCCCAGAGGTTCTCCCCCTAGCGAGTAATTTGCTTTAGTATTTTTAGCACCCAAATGCATTACTATACATTTTTCAACTTTAACTTCTTTCCATCTGCGCTATAGCCTAAAGACGGCTACAGTGTGGGCCTAAATTGCCGGGAGGGCATCCATGTACGTCCTCCTTTTCATGAGCTGCCTGCATGCCCCCTGAGGGGCACACGCACCTAACTCTATGATCAGTGAGTCAATGAGACTTGACTGATCACAGATCGGAGTAAGGGGGCGATCCCGTCCCCTTACCATGTGATCAACTGTCAGCCAATGACAGCTGATCATGTGATGTAAACAGAGCTGGTAACCGGAAAAGCCGATTACCATTTGGAGTAAATGGGACATCAGTCCCGCACACTCCAGACCCACTGCTGCTAAGCAGTGCCCACCAGTGCCACCTACCAGTGCTTATCAGCATTGTGAAGCAGTGCCAACAGTGCCACCTAACAGTGCCCAGCAGTGCCACCTATCAGTGCCCATCAGTGCTGCCAATCAGTGCAATATCATCAGTGCCACCTATCAGTGCGGCCTATCAGTGCCCATCAGTGCCACCTATCAGTGCAGCCTCAAAAATGCCCATCAGTGCCACCGCATCAGTGCCTATCAGTGCCCATCAGTGTGGCCTTATCAGTGCCTATCAGTGTTGCCTATCAGTGCCCATAATTGCAGCCTATCAGTGCCCATAAGTGCAGCCAATCAGTGCCCATCAGTGCAGCCTATCAGTGCTCATCAGTGCAGCCTCATCAGCGCACATCAATGAAGGAAATGTACCTGTTTTCAAAATGTCATAACAAACGTTGAAAACTGTTTTTTTTTTCAAATGTTCAGTCTTTTTTTGTTTGTGTAGCAAAAAATAAAAACCCCAGTAGTGATTAAATACCACCAAAAGTAAGCTCTATTTGTGTGAAAACAATGATACAAATGTCATACGGGTACAGTGTAGCATGACCGTGCAATTGTCATTCAAATTGCAACAGCGCAGAAAGCTGAAAATTGGCCTGTGCAGGAAAGGGGTTTAAGTGTCCAGTAAGCAAGTGGTTAAACCTCATTTGCCATGTAGTTGCCTTCCCCATTATTTTATTTAGGTATTCTTGCAAAATTTCCACATTCCACACAGTCGTTATTGCCCTGCTTAACTTTGTATCATCTGCACATATTGAGATTGAGCTTTTTATCCCATCCACTATATCGTTTATGAATCAACAGAATCAGTCCCAGGACAGATCCTTGGGGCACCCCACTTACAACACCAGACATTCTGAGTATTGGCTATTTATCACCCCCCTTTGGACCCACCCCTGTAGCCAGTTTTCAGGTACTCACCCTATGGTCCATGCCGACAGGCCTCAGTTTGTAAAGTAAATGTTTGTGGGGAACTGTATCAAATGCCTTTGCAAAATCCAGATACACCACATCCACATTATCTAGGTGGCAGCTCACTTCATCATAGAACGTTAATTGATTGGTCTGGCAAGAACGATTCTTCACGAATCAGTGCTGATTACCACTAATGATACCCTTTTTATTACTAAAATCTTGGATATAGCCCTCTAGCGTCCCTTCCATTAGCTTACATACTATAGGTGTTAGGTTAACTGGTCTGTAGTTTCCAGGGATATATGGTTTAGCTATCACCTAGCTGAGTTCCTTAAGGACCCTCAGGTGTAAGCCATGTGGTCCTTGTGACTTATTTATGTTAAGTTTTTCAAGTCTATTTCTGATACTGACTACTGTTATAGGGCGTACACACGGTCGGACTTTGTTCGGACATTCCGACAACAAAATCCTAGGATTTTTTCCGATGGATGTTGGCTCAAACTTTTTTTGTCTACACACAGTCGCACAAAGTTGTCGGAATTTCCAATCGCCAACCACGCGGTCACGTACACCACGTACAACGAGACTAGAAAAGGCCGGTTCAGAACCAAGCGTGGCACCCTTTGGGCTCCTTTTGCTAATCTTGTGTTAGTAAAAGTTTGGTGAGAAACGATTCGCGCTTTTTCAGACTCGTGGCTTTCAGACCGTTTTCTGCCGTTCAGTTTGTGCTTGTGGGTTTGTATCTGCTTTTCAGTGCGTGCAAGCAAGTTCTGCGTGACTTTAAGTAGTCATTGTATTCTTGTTCATTTGTTACTGGTTTTCAGGTCGCTCTTCACAGGCCTTGCTGTTCTTCAGTGCATTCTGTTACTTCGTTCTGAGCAGCCGACCATTTTCTAGCCATGTTTCGTATGCGTACTCCTCGTAGAGTTCGTGCTGTACGGGCTTGGTGTTGGGGTCCTGACCTTGACACAAGTCCAGTCCATGAACAGGGTGGGGAGGAGTTCATGGACCAAGAATTGGTTGCTTCAGCGTGACCAGTTCTCTCATATGCCTTTGCTCCGTGAGATCCGTGAGAATAATCCTGATGATTTCAGGAACTTTCTCCGGATGAGGGACCCCGTGTTTCACCGTTTGTTGGCTTCGCTGACCCCCTATATCAGCAGGCAGGATACCTGCATGAGGCAAGCCATCACTCCAGAGCAGAGGTTGGTCGCTACCCTGCGGTATTTGGCCACAGGGAGGAGCCCGCAGGACTTGAAGTTCTCGACAGGCATCTCCCCCCAGGCTCTGGGTATCATCATCCCAGAGACCTGTTCTGCCATCATACAGGTCTTGCAGAAGGAGTATATGAAGGTAAGATTTTTATCCTTTTATATCACATTTTATTGTATTTAATGTTTGCTAATATATTGTATTTCTTTCCTCATTTCCTAATTACCCCGATTGTAATATGCTGTGAATGTCCCCTTTGTTCTCATGCATGCTGGATTTTTATGTAATTATTATTTTAGGTCCTTCATACATATTTGCCCTTCACTAACCTCCCCAGCATGGTGTCTCCTGGCCTTTATTCACCTCATGTAGTCACTTAACAATGTATTTTATCAGCTCTATAGTAGTGCTTTACCCCAAACACCCCCTAAAATGTTTGGAAATGTTATTTTTGATTTAAATTCTGGCAGAGTGCCAGAGGCTTTTTTTTGTTGGTGTCCCCAAATAATTTTTTGTAACCCTCCCTCCCCCAACTGCTAAGTCAGCTGATCCCAATTCTCTATGTATCCTCAATCATCTATCTGCTGACTTTGCCAAACCCATACACACTATACCCACCTCTTTACTGGTCAGATTTATGGATGAATTGCCCAAAGCATGTAGTGCAAGGGCCTGCCTGTATACTTTTCAATGGTACTGTTTCAAGTTTTTGTATTCTATTATTATCTTGATAGGTAATAGCAGAATGTCCAAAAGTCCTCAAATGTGTACAATGTGTATTTATATCTTTGTAATATGACACTTCTTACCTGTCCAGTGGTCTGCCAATAGCGTAACTAAGGAGGGGCTGTTCCAAGTAATACCCATTATTTAGGCATTCAGCTCTCAATGAAGTGAAGAGGGTTACCTGTCCAAGATTCCCCCCCCCTATAATGTTAGAAATGGCCCATGAGAGGGGGAGGGGGAATATGATAGGTGTACCTTATACTTTGGCCTTGTTAAATTCCCCTTACTAAATGCTATCTGGAGGTTGCCACATAATGTTTGTGCCTAATCTGCTTGCCATGTTTCTGTGAAAAAATAGTAATGTTTATTGTTTTTTCCTCAACAGTTTCCTTCCACGCCACAGGAATGGCAGACTGTGGCCTCCCACTTTGCCCAGCGGTGGGACTTTCCTAACTGCGGAGGGGCAATTGATGGGAAACACGTCCACATCGTCCCACCACCCAACTCGGGGTCGTACTATTATAATTACAAGGGGTTCAATAGTATAGTGATGTTGGCCGTGGTGTCGGCTAATTACGACTTCCTGTATGTGGACGTGGGGAAGAATGGCCGGATGTCCGATGGTGGAGTCATCACCCAGACGGAGTTTTACAGGCATCTCCAGAATGGCAGCTTGGACTTGCCAGCTCCAGAGGACAATGTTGAAGGACTCCCATTTGTGTTCGTTGCTGATGAAGCGTTTGTGCTGGGGGACCACCTGATGCGGCCATTCCCAATGAGGACCCTCACCCCGGAACAGATGTTTTTTCATTACCGGCTGGCCAGAACCCGAAGAGTGGTGGAGAACACATTTGGAATCCTGGCCAGCCGGTTCCGACTATTTCTGACACCCATACATATGGCGGAGTATAAACTGAACCATATTATACTGGCGTGCTGTGTTCTCCATAACTTTTTAAGGAAACATTCGGCCAACTATGCTGGCTCAGTTGGGCCTGAGGCCGGAATCCTACTTCAAACCACACTGACGGCGCTTGAAAGTGGCCGTCCTGGCTTGCCCTCCCTGAGTGCCCGTGATGTCCGGTTACGCTACCTGGAGTTCTTTGCGGGTAGGGGGGCTATCAATATGCCAGACAATCTGTGAAGCCTTTTTATAATAAAAAAAAAAAAATTCTTGGTGGACATTTACTGCTTGTGTTTGTTTTAGCTGACCCTGACAGAAATGTGTTGAGTCCAGAAAATGTCATGATTGTGTAACCTTATACAAAGCACTGTTGGCTGTTATTTCCTAAATGCAAAAACACATTTCACTACAAGTGCACTTGCAAATGCACTGAAACTGCACTTGTAGTGCAAAGAGGATTTGCCCTTAGGAAATAACACCCATTTTTGCAGAAAACCGCAATTACATCACCCCAAAAGTGTTGTATTGTAGTGTTGAGACAATAATCCACACATTCTTGAGTAAGCAACTTTTTTATACCTGCACAATCACATGTGCATTTACCAAAGGTTTTTAAAACAAACCAACATGTTTGTTGTATAACAATTTTTGCAGTAGCATTATCAAAAATCGAAATGTCCATTTCAGATAAAACAGGCCTGTGTAAAACCAACAAGAAAGCCAAAAAACTTGAACATACAAAGTTCACATTAGGTAAAACCTGAAGGCTATATCAGACATCAGTATTTAGGAACTGGGTTTGATATAGCGTTCAGATGGGGGGAAATCACACCTGGAAAAGCAAAATTTGGAAGATGCACACCAATTTACGAATGTCAACATGTGCTATCTGCCATCAGGGGGGATCAAGGGACATGTTTTGGGGGAGCAAGCCCTTCCTCCTTGCTACTTTATAATTGAGGAAGGGGTTGCACCCCCAAAACGCGTCCATTGATCTCCCGTGATGGCAGATAGCACATGTTGGCACATGTGTGCATCCTCCAAATTTGGCTTTTCAAAACATTGCAAAAATATTTAAAAGATTGGACCACAATCCAAAAAGTGATTTTGTGGGGTTTTAAATTCGCCCCAAAACATCAATGATGTTATTATTTTTTTTTTCCTTGTCAAAAGAAGTTTATTGAGTATACAATATTATAAAGATACATATAGTAAGTTTACAAGGATCTATAAAGTAAGCTCATTGTTTTACAGTAGGGTTTATATAGGTAAATATCATGAAATTTCAAATATTAAACATTGGGTTCACGTAAACCTAAATTAAAGATATATATCATTTCCTTAG
This sequence comes from Lithobates clamitans, assembly GCA_037952925.1. Lineage (NCBI taxonomy): Eukaryota > Metazoa > Chordata > Amphibia > Anura > Ranidae > Lithobates > Lithobates clamitans. Next base: position 674,089 of record JBBGZY010000541.1, read on the forward strand.
TTACTTTTGTAGGTATTTAAATGATTTATACCTACTATACATATTTACAAGTAGAGTGTATATAGGTCAAATAAATTCTGATAATGAGCTTTAATCGTAAGGTGGAGAAAAGGAAAGAGAAAGAAGAAAAAGGGTTGAAAGGTAGAGGTATGGTCCACAAGGTTGTCCCGCTCGTCAGATTATTATTCTTTTTAGTTCTCTTTGAAGCCTTAGAATGGGTGTCTCTGTAAGTCATTTAATCTGTTACCATGGCAACAGGACAGAGTCATTGAAGTTTGACAGGAACTGTTGTTTTATCCAAGGATGCCAAAGTTTTTCAAATTTTGGAATTTGATTTTGATCGATGGCTACCATCTTAGCATGGGACATTGTATTATTCATTCTGTGAATTGTTTCTGCTAGTACCAATGTAGGAGATTTCCATGCCTTGGCCACTGTTTGTTTTGCAGCCGTTATTAGTTGGATCATAAGTTTGAATTGAGAGAGTGTTAACCATTCCGGTTTTAGATTAAGTAAAGTTAAATATGGATCTGGTTGTATTATTTTTTTAAATATTTTAGATGCAATCACGAAGACTTCCTTCCAGAAGGTTTGGTTTACTGGGCACGTCCACCATATGTGTAAATATGTGCCTATTTCTGGGCATCCTCGAAGACAAAGAGCTGAGGTATTAGGTGAATATTTTGCCACTCTAGCGGGTACAAGGTACCAGCGAGTTAGGACTTTATAATTTGTCTCCAGTGCTAAGATGTTGGGTGAAGATGACTTAGATGTGAGCCATATGTTAGACCAGTCCGTGTCTTCTAAAGTTCATCCCAGGTCCTCCTCCCACCTCTGAACGTAAGAGGGTCTATTAAGATTTGCTACTCCATATAATTGATTATAAAGTGATGAAATTGTACCTTTAGCAAATGGATCTTTTGTACAGATTGATTCAAAAATGGATAATTGGGATAATGGTGTATCCCCCTTTAGGAATGGTGTATAGAAATTTTTGATTTGGAGATATCTAAATATCTCAGAGCTTGGTAGATCATATTTTTCTCTAAGCGATGGGAATGAAAGGAATGATTTAGATGCTATGAAGTCATTTAGTGTTTGAATGCCTGATGTTGTCCAAGCTTTAAAAGAATTTGGGTAGATCCATGCCGGATAAAAGGCCGGATTTCTGATAAAAGAAAGGAGAGGATTGTGTGGAGATTGTAACTGATATTTGGTTTTTAGTTTATCCCAGAGAGATAAGAAGTGTTTAGTTATGGGATTATGAATTTTAAAGCGGTCTTTAGGATCAAGCCATAATAAATTTGATATTAATAGAGGGTCATTTTCTGAAGCCTCTATAAATACCCATAATGGGATTTCCTGTTTTGCATGGTATTTGGACAGACTGGCCAAATGTGCTGCTCTGTAGTAGTTAGTAAAATTAGGGTATCCCAGGCCTCCTTTATTTTTGGGAAGATGTAGTGTGTGTATAGGTATACGTGGTTTAGAAGAGCCCCATATAAACAAAGTTGCTCTTTTTTGTACTATTCTCAAAAAATAGGAAGGAATTGGAATAGGGAGGACTCTGAATAGATAAAGCAATTTGGGTAGAATAGTCATTTTGATTGCATTATTCTTCCCTATCCAGGATAAAGGAAGTTGCGACCATTGTTTTATTAGATTTGTGATCTGTCTTAATACAGGAGGATAATTGGTTGAGAATAAGTCAGAATGAGATGCTGTTAAATGAATTCCAAGATATGGGATTGATTTTTCTGCCCATGTGAATGGGAGTGCAGCCCTAGCCGGGATCAATTCCATGTTTGTGAGTGAAATATTAAGCACTAGGCATTTCTTAGGATTAATCATAAGGCCGGATAGGGCTGCAAATCCATCAAGAGCTGGTATTAAGTTAGGACCAGAGACCTGTGGTGATGATAGAAAAAGTAATATATTGTCTGCAAATATACATAATTTGTGTGTAATACCTCCTACTTCAATGCCAGTTATAGTTTGGTTTGTTCTGATGTATTGGGCCATGGGTTCGAGTATAAGGGTAAATAATAAGGGAGATAATGGGCAACCCTGTCGGGTACCTCTTTCGATATTAAAGGCATCAGATTTGTATCCAGCATATTTTATATAGGCTTTGGGTTTATTATATAATGCTTTGATCCATGTTAAAAAGTGGGGCCCAAAACCCCATTTTTGTAATGAATATTGCATATATTGCCAGGATACTGTGTCAAATGCCCTCTTAATATCGAGAGATAGAAAACATAAAGGGATTTTCCATTTTTTAGCAATATGTGCCAATAACACTGCCCTGCGTATATTATCGCCTGCCTGTCTATTTGGCATGAAGCCTACTTGATCTCTATGTATTAATTTTCCTATAATGCTATTGAGGCGTTTTGCTATTATTTTTGCTAATAATTTAATATCGAGGTTTAACAGAGAGATAGGCCGATAATTCACACAGGAAGTATCATCAGAAAGGGGTTTTGGGATCATACAAACAATTGCCATTAGTGTTTCTTGCTGAAAAGAATGTCCATCTAGAAGTTTGTTAAAAGTTTCAGTGAGAATGGGAGAGAGTATTTCTGAGAATGTTTTATAGTATAAAGCCGAGTAGCCATCTGGGCCTGGTCTTTTGTTAAGTTTAAGGTCTTTTATGACGTTAGCAACTTCATCTATAGTTATAGGCTCATCCAAACTGCTTTTTTGATTCTGAGATAACTCAGGTAAGTTTATTTTTGAGAAGAAGGATTCAGCTTTTGTAGGATTAAATCCATTGTTTGTCTTGTATAAAGTTGCGAGATGTGAGTGAAATTTATGGACTATTTTAACTGGATTACAAGTGTAAACATTTTTTGATAATTTCAAACGTATTGGTTTGAAAGATTTGTTAGTTGAATTTAATGCCCGAGCCAAATATGTACCTGCTTTGTTTGTATTCATGTAGAAATTGTGTTTGGAGCGTTTGAGGGATTTATCAACTGACTCAGTGAGAAATAGATCGTATTCCAATCTAGATTTTTCCAGATGAGATTTTGTACTCTGAGATGGATTATCTTGGAATGATATGTAGGCTGCATTAAAATTGAGTTCTAGTTTTTTTGCTAGATTTTTGCGTTCCCGTTTAAATAGTGCCATTTGTCTTTGTATTGTACCACGCAAGACAGGCTTATGAGCTTCCCACAGTGTTATTGGGGAGATGTCTGTTTTATTATTAATTGATATGTATTCCTTTAAAGCTTGTTCAATGGCCATCTGATGTAGTGGGTGTTTGAGCATTATGTCCGGTAAGTACCACGTTGGGTCATGCGCTTTTGGTATGGCTGAGGCTATAGTAGTGTATACTGCATTATGGTCAGACCACGGAATCGGAATTATATCTGATGCAATAATTTCTGGTATCATTCCTATTGTTAGAAAAATATGATCTATTCTGGTGAAGGTTTAATGAGGGTGCGAGAAATAAGTGAATTTCTTTTTCATTGGGTTACTTTCTCTCCACGAATCTACCAGATTGTATTTGGAAAGAAGTTGAGAAAAAGGTAATCTAGAGGTTATTTTGGATGGTGTAAAAGGTGATTTATCTAGAAATGGGAGGAGGACCTGGTTCGAATCCCCACACATTATCACTGTTCCTATTTTGTGTGTATTAATCACTTCTGATATATGTGAGAGGAATGGTGTAGGTTGTTTGTTAGGAGCGTAGTAGGAAATCACCGTGATTGCTGTATCCATTATATAACCCATGAGTATCAGGTATCTACCTTCTGGGTCTTTAATTTCTGATGATAAGGTGAATGGTGTGGATCGGTGAAATGCAATTAGAGTTCCCCTTTGCTTGGTACAGGCAGAAGCCGTGTAAATTTGTTGATAAAAAGGAGAAATATATTTTGGAGTAGAATCTTTGGTGAAGTGTGTTTATTGGAGGCATACTATGTGAGCCTTCTTGTTATGAAAAGTACGGAAGGCTTTGGTCCTTTTTTGAGGGACATTCAGGGAAAGTATATTCAGTGGTGCCATGGCAACAGATCAAATAGTTTTGACTTACTTTTTGTTATGCAGAGCTGACTGCGCAGATCAACCTGTGTGGACTAAAGAGATGAATAGATAGATTCTGGCGTAAAGAGTAAACAAAAAACATATGAGATTAGATGATACATTGTATAAATTATTTTTTGCAAGTAATCACAATTTACCCGTGAAAGAGAGTAAATATCTCTCTCAAGGGAATAAGTGCCTTCGTCACACTCCCACATAATATGGTTGGGAGAATGAGGAGGGCTAATGGGGGTACACGGATCTTCCGCTTACAGGAGAGAAGTGCTATGTCAAAAGACATCAAAATGATGTTTCATTAATTGGAGTGCAGAATATAGTTTTTGTTGAAATTATTTATTCCAGGGTGGTTGTATATGGTTAGTCTTGCCCTAGGCTAAATAATTCAGTTAGAAAGGTACTGTTAATACCTTTGGTATTGATGAAGTTAGTTTGAATTATTTTGGGATTTTATCCCTTTTAGAGTAAACAATTACATATTTTATTCATATGTAACTGTTTAGATATGTTAACTCATAAAATTGAGGTTGTATTGCTTCAGATTAGAATAAACAAAAACATAATTCTAGGAACTAGTTAGGTAATAATATATTTGTTTTAAGAAAAGAAAGAAAAAGCTTCCATTACTTCTGGATTATTGAATATATTGGTCCTAAAAAGTAATAAATCTATTGTTATTACCTGATAATATATAACTGAACAAGAATTTCCTTATTTCACTTATATATTCTAAGGCTATATGAATCAGAAGTAATAAGAAATATAACTGGAATGTAACATGATCCCACACAGTGTGTGACTATCAGAATGCAGTTACATTCAGTTATAAATACAGGTTTTTTATAGAGAACCATCTCTTAGTATAATAAATGAAGAGATATCAGGAATTAGGATGTCAGTCCATTGAATCTTCTTGGTCCATGGATATTGTGGCATAACGGCCTCTTTTGTGAGACTACTGATTCCCATTTTGTTCTGAAATTTTCTGAGAGCTGCCTGAAGGTGAAGATGATGTCATTCTTCTGCGTGTGGGAGAGTTGCTGCTTGTGGGTTCTGTCAGATTTAATTTTAAAAGGGTTTGTTGTAGTTCATCTGCTGATCTGCTTCTGTAAATTGTACCTTGGTGGTTAAATCTGACTGAAAAGGGGAAGCCCCATTGATACATAATGTTGTGGCGTTGCAGTTCCATTAGTTGGGGTTTCATGGATCATCTTTTAGTAATAGTAAGTTGGGATAGGTCAGCAAAAATTTGATAATTGTGTCCTTGAAAATTAACTTCCTTTTTTCTCTTGCAGCAATTAGTATTTGTTCTTTCGTTCTGTAATAATGAAATTTTGTGATTATATCACGTGGGGGTCCATCTTTCTTTTTGGCTGTGAGGGCTCTGTGTACTCTGTCCAGTTCTAAACGTTCAATAGGGATATCTGGCTTTAGTTCTTGTAATAGAGCAGTAATAGTAGATTGCAGGTCTGTCACAGTTTCAGGTATTCCCCTTATGCGCAAGTTTGAACGTCTGGCTCTGTTTTCGTAATCTTCGAGCTTAGTTTGAAGTATTAAATTCTCTTCTTTTAATTGTTCCAATTCTGTTATATTTACTTGGGTTGTAATTTCAATTTCATCCATTTTTATTTCTAAGGCTGCGGTGCGGTTTCCCAGCTCTCTTATTTCTTTGGTTAGGCTTTTTGTTATTTGGTCTGAGGTTTGTTTTAAAGCCTTATGAAGCATCTTTTCAAATTGTAATAATATTACTGGGGATGATGAGGAGGCTTGTGGAGAAGTTTGTGAGAGGATTTGTTCTGTATCTGACTCAAATGGAGAGTCTTGCTGTGACATTTTCTGTCTGTGAGAGCGCCCTGATGCTGTATCTTGTGAGGTGACTGGAGCTGCTTTAGTTGCAGTGAGTGCCTGTGAGCTCTTTGTGAGGTGATTTTTATTTCTGCCACGGTTTCCTCCCAGTACCATATTTCCTGCCCAAACTTTCACAGTTTGTTCCCTGGGGCAAAAAGGTTCAAATGGATACCTTTTGAGCCTGCAGGCTCCGCTTTGTCCTTCTCTTGTCTCCTCAGCGGTGCAGAGCTCTAACAATGCATGTCTGCTCCGCTAGGCTCTGCCCATCTCCTCCGTTATTATTTTTTTTTAATAACATCACTGATTTTTTGCTGTATGTTTTGCAGTTCGACATTACACCCCATGATCTCCCCGATCAGGATCTGGGCACTTTCTGATGTGAAACGTTCTGGATCTCTCACATCACGATCACCTAAAAAGAGAGAAAGAAAACAAAAACAGGTCTCAAAAATCTGCCACCATCCATCTCTTTTACCTGAGCCTGTGGTCGCAGACACTCACCTGTTGTGGTGCCAATATCCACCATATCTTCTTCTTCCTCCTGCTCTTCTTGGGTTGGTGTTAGTTCCCCTTCTTCCAGACGTGGAGGGCCTGTGGTCCTTCGGATGAGGGGTGTCCACCGAGTCTTTTCTCCCCTATGTAAAACAAAAATGGTATAATTAGCACACAGATATTTGATGGCAGAACTAGAAATAGGAAACATTGCCTGGAAGTGGGGTACAATTGTCTATTTTAGCCGAGTTCAAAGATGTATTTTTTTTTATTGGCCTTTGTCAAGCTGCAATACTTTACCTGTTTAGTACAAGCTTCACAGATGGAGACCCCCCTATAGTATACACTGGAGCACCTGTGTGGCCCCCTAATAAAAATGGTGTTCTTGTGTCCCACACTAGTGCTCCAGTGTCCAGATGTGAAAACAGCTGCTCAGTGTCCTCTCCTTACACACAATCTAGTTGGCATTTCATTCTAGTAACAAACCCATCTACACAAACAACTATTTGGCATCCAAGTAGGCCCAAAAAAATGTGGGAAAATGCATATGGCCTAAACAATGGTGTTTTAGAGGCCGAAAGAAAAATGTTTGATACGAATGAATAATGGGCTCATGAACATTAAAGTTGCCCTTTTAAACTGTACAATTAAGAAAAGCATATGGAGCAGCACGAACGCAATAAAGACAGAAAGAATAGGAACACAGCACAACTACTTACTTTTTTGCAGCACTCTCCGGATCTTTCGGTACTGCTCTGGCTCTCTCAATTTCAGGTCCGACCACCGCTTCCTGAGCTGATCTTTCGATCGTCGTACCCCGAAATTCTTCTGCAGACTTTTGATCACTTTCGCCATAATGATCTTGGCCTTTCTGATATTGGGGTTGGGGTAAGGCCCATACTTTCCGTCATAGTCGGACTTCTTCATGATGTCGACCATCTCCAACATCTCCCCAAAGGACATATTTGTGGCCTTAAAACATTTCCTTCTGGATCGGGACGTGTCTGGATCCGGGCTTTCCTCCTCCTCCTCGTTCCTGCAATTAGCACGCACCTGCTGTGACTCCGCCATGTGCTCTTCCCCCACTGCGCCGAACAAAAAGGGGCGGGGAATAGAATAGAAAGAACGTCAGGGGCGGACGGAGTTACACGCATGCGCAGTGTGTATAAAGCGTAACACGTGTGCGTATTACGTACGATCTGTGAGCAGAGGAAGGAGCATTGGATGCGCCGATCGTAAGAACGAAGGTAAGAGACAAACTTGTGCCTATACTGCTTCTACATTGAAGCCTATATTGTAACAAGATTAGGAGAGTTTTGTCTGACATTAGGCTTTGTCTTGTGTTGTGTCTTGCAGTGAACATGGATATCTTAGTGAAAGACAATGACTTCATGTCAGTATTCATAGATATCTTAAGGGAGCTGCCCTGTCTGTGGGAGATTAAACACCCCCATTACAAGAACCAAGCAAAGAGGAAGGCAGCACTGGTGCAATTGTGTGAAATTGTGAAGCAGGTGATCCCCATGGCAGACATCACCTATTTAAAGATCTTCATTGGTGGCCTGAGGAGCACATATCTAAGGGAGCGCAAGAAAGTCCTGGATTCACAGAGATCCGGAGCAGCAGATGACATCTATGTCCCCAGGATGTTGTACTACGACAGGCTGCATTTTCTGGCAGGCCAGACTGAACCCAGGCCATCTTTCTCCAGTCTTCCTTCCACGCTTCCTTCCCCCCCGGCTGAGGCTTCTGACGCCCAACCTGGGCCTTCCAGGCCACACGTGGAGGAGCACAGATTGAGCCAGGTATAGCATTCCTCTAAATATTTCTGCTTGTCCAATCAATGATGTTAACTAGATGTTAGTTTGGAGTACTAATTTAGGATTGTGATTGATGAAGCAAAACATTACAACCATGTCCCTTTTTCATACACAGGGAAGTCTCAGCCAGGAGGTGGCTGGGCCGAGCTGGCTGGCTGATCTGCAGGTCCCTCCACCCACCCTGAAAAGGGAAAGTGGCAGTAGGAGGAGTGCCCTAGAGGAGGCTACCGGAGGACTCTTTTGGAGGGCTACAGAGGTCCTGGGAGCACGACAGACCATGGAGGAGGACATTGCTGCCGTCATTGCATATAAAATGCAGAGGATGGAGGAGGGCCAACAAGTCTTGTGTGAGGCGCTCATATTGGAGGCTCTTAACAAAGGTATGAGGGGCCAAATGATAGCTCAGACACACCTTTGCGATGGTCCTCCTCCTGCAGGTCCTCCTCCTCGTCCTCCCTCTCCTCCAGGTCCTGCCAGTCCTCCTCCAGGTCCTACTCCTCCTCCTGCCACATCTCCAACTGCACAGCCACAGCACGGAAGGAAGCGTGAAAGGAAGACCAGAAAGTGAGGACCCTGGATCGAGTCTGGTCAGCCAAAAAATGCAGCCTCTTGTGGTACCACAGCCTGGGGACACACATGTCATCTGCTGCTTTCCGGATCTCTGCCAATTCTGGACCAGACTGCCCTCCCTTACATATGGACTCCTCAGGCCACCAATTTTGATGTTCAAGAATTGATGTCTGCCGTGGGGGTCCCAGCCTTTCACTAATTTCTCCTGTTGATCCAGTGTTGCCTTCCTCTTTGTTTGGTTCTGAGCCCTTAATTAAGGATTTTTGTTTTGAATTATACTCTCCTATGTGTTTTACTTCAAAAAGGACAGTTGGTTTGTGGGGATTCAGGTACATTTCAAATATACAATGTGAAATGAACAAGGGACACCAACACCAAACAATCTCCTTGAGATTAAATAATAGAGGATATCAATGGTGTTGGGGTAACTTGACACACAAAACACACACAAAAATATTCTGGAGTAAAAATAAAAATAACATTGAACAAAGATCAGGCTTTGAAAAAATTCAAACATTAAAAAAAAAGGCTTAAAATCCCCCAAAAAATTAAAGAAAAAAAAATTCTGTCAGATGTGACAACTAATAACAATATATTCAGGGAATCCCAATAAAAAAACCAAAATAAAACTTTGTGAGAAGTGTGTGTGAATATAAGCAGCAAAACTACTTAATTCTTGTCACATTATAAAGAAGAAGAGAGTGCGCTGTATTAAACCTTTTTTAACATTGCAGCGTGACGAAAGTGCTGTATCCATTGCGAACGCTAAGTTTACCAGAACGAGCTGTTCCGTCTTGGAATTTCTTCTGAGCATGCGTGGCACTTTGTGCGTCGGAACAGGCCACACACGCTCGGAATTGACGCGATCGGATTTTGTTGTCGGAAAATTTTATCTCCTGCTCTCCAACTTTGTGTGTCGGAAAATCCGATGGAAAATGTCCGATGGAGCCCACACACGGTCGGAATTTCCGACAACACGCTCCGATCGGACATTTTCCATCGGAAAATCCGACCGTGTGTACGGGGCATTAGTCATGAGGGTACATTCTGTGAAGTGTTATTAACATCACAGTCTTGGTTACTTACTATATCCCCCAGTTTCTTTTGTGAAAAGAAGAGTGCATTTAAAACCTTTGCCTTCTCTTTGTCTTTTGTAACCAAATTCCCTTCATCATCCTTTATGGGGCCAGTATGTTCTGGCCTCCCTTTCTTACAGTTTATATATTTAAAGAATTTCTTGTTTTGTTTTTTGCTCTCCTCCGCTATGTGCTTTTTGTGGTCTGTTTAAGATTGCTCTCTTACATTTCTTATTGCATTCTTTGTATTGTTGGAATGCTGACAATGACCCCTCAGCCTTTGTACTTTTTGTTTTGCTTTTATGTGCATTATTGCATTAGAGTTTAGCCACTCAGGATTCATTTTTAGCTATTTTAAACTTATTTCCCATTGGAGTGCACCCTGCCAATATATTTATTTAGTATGCTCTTAAAGCACTCCCATTTTTCCTCCGTGTTCTTAGTTCCCAGGATGTTACCCCATTTAATATCATCTACTGAATCTAATTGACCTGTGGTCGCTGTTTCCTAAGTTACCCCATATTTCTACATCTGCAATCAGGTCTGTATTGTTTGTAATCAGTAGGTCTAGTAATGCGTAATCTCTTTTTCGTGCGTTCACCAACTGACCCATGAAATTATCCTGCAAGACGTTTAGGAAATGGTGAGCCTTGGACGAATGCACCGTTCCCTCTGCCCAGTCTATAGCTGGATAATTAAAATCTTCTGTTATAATAACATTTCCCAGCCTTGCCCCATTCCAAGCTATGATAGGATGTCCGCCTCCACCTTCTGCTTAAGGTTAGGGGGACTGTAGCGTACGCCCACTATTACTTTCCAATTATTTTCCTCCCTTTGGAGCTCTACTCACAAGGATTCCACCTCCTCCCTAGCTCCATTAGTGATGTCATCCCTCATGTTCACTTGCACAACATTCTTGATGTACAGGCATACCCCTCCTCCTTTCCTGCCCTCCCTATCTCTGCAATATAGGGGATATGGTTACCAGCCAATCATGTAAGCTGTCCAACCAAGTTTCTGAAATCCCTACAAAATCAAAATCCCCCCAGCTCCAGTTCTCCCATTGTAATAGCTAGACTTCTAGCATTGGTATACAAGCCTCCTAATTTTGTCCTATCACATGCTATTTCCTTCTTAGTTGTTATGAGGCTGCAATTTGGATTTACCAACTTACTTACTTTGGATTTTGGTATTTTAGTCACCCTACTGCTAATGCCCCCCAATATTATCCGCTAAACCTTGCTCCATGCTGGCTAGCTCTACATCTGGACCCTCCCCCTGACACCTAGTTTAAAAGCCCCTCTAACTTTTGGGCCATCTTCTCTCCCAGCAGTGCTGCACTCTCCCCATTTAGGTGCAGTCCATCCCTGCTAAAGAGTCAGTAACTAACTGAAAAGTCTGCCCAGTTTTCCAGGAACTCGAACCCCTCCTTTCTACACCAGCTCCTCAGCCACTTGTTAATTTCTCCAAATCTGCCGCTGCCTCTCTGGTGTGGCTTGAGGTACCGGTGGTATTTCTGAGAATATTACCTCGGAGGTCCTACTGTTCACTTTATCTCTTAAGTCCCCGAAATAGTTTTCTAGGACTCTCCATCTTCCTCTAACTTTGTCTTTGGTACCCACATGTACCATGACAGCTGGGTCCTTCCCAGCCACACACAATAATCTGTCTGCCCGATTCGCAATGTGCCAAACCTAAGTGCCCGGTAAACAACATACAGTTTGGCGCTTACGGCCTTTGTGACAGATTGCCCTCTCTGTCCTTCTACTTCGCTACTAAGAGGATCCGTCTTTCCTTACCCCTAGTCTTACCCCCATCCTCACTGGAGGAGTTTTTCCCCTGGCAGCTAGGGGCGTTTCCCTGTTCCAGCAATGCCGCTCCTTGACTGGTTTCCCCAACATTACACAACAGGGCATATTTATTGGGATGTTTCAGCTCAGGCCTGGCCTACTTGATGCTTTCCCCTCTACCCGCCTTTCACCCAACCACTCTGCTCTGGTGCCTGCACCCCTGTATCTCCACTCACCTCTGTGCTGGCCTGTCAAATTTGCTTTCAGGTTGGGGGGCTTCGCTATGTTGTCAGCTGCTTCCCTAGATTCAGGACCTGGGCTTTCAAGGAAGCAACATGCTCACATTTTGTGCAGTAGTATTCTCCCTTGATTGGATGCTCAAACAACGCATACATGTCACAAGATTTGCAAGAGTCGCATTTCCATACCAATTGGACACCGCACCCTTTGATTTATTAGGGATACTCCTAGAGGATTTGGAATTTTACTCTGCCTCATTAATTGTTAAACCTGCTTCCTGACTCTAATTTATTAGTACACCATTACTCACAGTACTCTGTAACTCACAGCACTCTGTAACTCACAGAACTCTGTAACTCACAGCACTTCACCCATTGCTCACAGTACTCAGCAGTACTCAGTTACACACAGTTACTCAGCGGTAGGGATGAGCCGAACACCCCCCCATTCGGTTCGCACCAGAACCTGTGAACGGACCGAAAATTTACGTCTATGAGACTCGACCGTTCAAAATCAAAAGTGCTCATTTTAAAGGCTAATTTGCATGGTATTATCCTAAAAAGGGTTTGGGGCCCAGGTCCTGCCCCAGGGGACATGTATCAATGCAAAAAAAAGTTTTAAAAACAGCCGTTTTTATGGGAGCAGTGATTTTAATGATGCTTAACCACTTAAGGACTGCCTCACGCCGATATACGTCGGCAAGGCGGCACGGGCAGGCAAAATCACGTTAATGTACGTGATCTGCCTCCCGCTGGTGGGGGGTCCGATCGTACCCCCCCGGTACCTGAGGCGGTCCTCTTTTGTCCCCCGGCGATCGGAGGTGAGGGGGAAGCCATCCGTTCGTGGCCCCCCTCGCGATCGCCACCGGCCAATCAGAACATTCCTTTGCTGCTGTATGCTAAACAGCAGCAAAGGAAATGATGTCATCTCTCCTCGGCTCGGTATTTTCCATTCCGGCGCGAAGGAGAGAAGACATCCGAGTGAGTGAAAACACACACACTCAGTAGAACATGCCAGGTACACAAAACACCCCCGATCCCCCCCAATCGCCCCCCGATCACCCCCCAATCACGCCTCCCCCCTCCCTGTCACACTGACACCAAGCTTTTTTTTTTTCTGATTACTGCATGGTGTCAGTTTGTGACAGTTACTGTGGTAGGGCAGTTAGGGTTAGACCCCTTTAGGTCTAGGGTACCCCCTAACCCCCCCTAATAAAGTTTTAACCCCTTGATCACCCCCCCCGTCACCAGTGTCGCTAAGCGATCATTTTTCTGATCGCTGTATTAGTGTCGCTGGCGACGCTTGTTAGGGACGTAAATATTTAGGTTCGTCGTCAGCGTTTTATAGCGACAGGGACCCCCATATACTATCTAATAAATGTTTTAACTCCTTGATTGCCCCCTAGTTAACCCGTTCACCACTGATCACCGTATAAGTGTTACGGGTGACGCTGGTTAGTTCGTTTATTTTTTATAGTGTCAGGGCACCCGCCGTTTATTACCGAATAAAGGTTTAGCCCCCTGATCGCCCGGCAGTGATATGCGTCGCCCCAGGCAGCGTCAGATTAGCACCAGTAGCGCTAACATCCACGCACGCAGCATACGCCTCCCTTAGTGGTATAGTATCTGAATGCATCAATATCTGATCCGATCAGATCTATACTAGCGTCCCCAGCAGTTTAGGGTTCCCAAAAACGCAGTGTTAGCGGGATCAGACCAGATACCTGCTAGCACCTGCGTTTTGCCCCTCCGCCCGGCCCAGCCCACCCAAGTGCAGTATCGATCGATCACTGTCACTTACAAAACACTAAACACATAACTGCAGCGTTCGCAGAGTCAGGCCTGATCCCTGCGATCGCTAACAGTTTTTTGGTAGCGTTTTGGTGAACTGGCAAGCACCAGCCCCAGGCAGCGTCAGATTAGTGCCAGTACCGCTAACACCCACGCACGCACAATACACCTTTCTTAGTAGTATAGTATCTGATCGGATCAATATCTGATCCGATCAGATCTATACTAGCTTCCCCAGCAGTTTAGCATACCTCCCAACCGTCCCGGATTGCCCGGGAAAGTCCCGCTGTGGGAGGTCTGTCCCGCGTCCCGGGCACCTTCATTCCGGGACAATACATTGTCCCGGAATCGCCCCATTGGGATCTGATGCCCCCTAAAAATTGCCGCTGCATTGCCGCTGTCCCTCACTGCCCGGCGCTGTACTGGTTCTGGCCAAGACCGCTTCATTTCACCCCCAGATGCTGCCTGGCTAACTGCCAAAACAACTGGTTGCTAGGCATGGCCCGCCTGGCGTCTAACAACCAGTGACGTCACAACGAGGAGGAGAGTGGAGCCCCAGCATTCAGTGCGAGCTGGAGGAGGATTCCTCCTTGCGCCTAAGCTCCGCCCCCGGCTCCACCCCCCAACTCCGGGTCTCCCCTGAAGGCTGTTCCTGCTCTGGAAGAAAGGTAGGAGAATGTTCCCTGCATTGTCCTGTGCACACAGAATGAATCCCGCACGGCACAGCCTGAGGCTGGTTTTCTCACTGTGTGGAAATTTTCTTTGATTGGAACTCGTGGCTGCTTGTCCTCATGGTGATTGGCTGCAGCACATGGCAATCATCCTCCTGTATTTGCCAACAGAACACTCCCCGTGGGGGCGGGGTCAGTTGCCTGTCTGTGCTGAAGACGAGGAGGAGGGCTTTCTGCAGGTCTGTGTATGTGTGATAGGAAAGTTGCTGCAGTTAACTTAAGCTGTTGCAGTGTCCTGGCAGATGACAGATAGATTTCTGGTGAAGCCTGTGCCCAGAATCTTAGCTCAGGTTGCAGACACAGAGCATCACTCGTTCTGTCTGTTTAATCTGTACAGGACTCTGCAGCAGGAGATAAGGAGAGTGTGTGCTGAGAACGGGGAAGTGTTCTGTGTGTGTCTCAATCTGAATTGCCCTGTTTATGTTTCCTCTCCTGAGCTCTCTGTCCACCCCCGTCCAATCCTGCGATCTCCCTGTCCACCCCCCCCCCCCCCCGTCCAATCCTGCGATCTCCCTGTCCACCCTCCCCGTCCAATCCTGCGATCTCCCTGTCCACCCTCCCCGTCCAATCCTGCGATCTCCCTGTCCACCCCCCCGTCCAATCCTGCGATCTCCCTGTCCACCCCCCCCGTCCAATCCTGCGATCTCCCTGTCCACCCCCCCCGTCCAATCCTGCGATCTCCCTGTCCACCCTCCCCGTCCAATCCTGCGATCTCCCTGTCCACCCCCCTGTACAATCCTGCGATCTCCCCGTCCCACCCTGCGACCTCCCCGTCCAATCCTGCGATCTCCCCGTCCAATCCTGCGATCTCCCCGTCCACCCCCCCCGTCCACCCCCCCTGTCCAATCCTGCGATCTCCCCGTCCACCACCCTTCCCATCCTGCGATCTCCCCGTCCCATCCTGCGATCTCCCCGTCCCATCCTGCGATCTCCCCGTCCCATCCTGCGATCTCCCCATCCCATCCTGCGATCTCCCCGTCCCACCCTGCGATCTCCCCGTCCCACCCTGCGATCTCCCCGTCCCATCCTGCGATCTCCCCGTCCAATCCTGCGATCTCTCCGTCCAATCCTGCGATCTCTCCGTCCAATCCTGCGATCTCCCCGTCCCATCCTGCGATCTCCCCGTCCCATCCTGCGATCTCCCCGTCCCATCCTGCGATCTCCCTGTCCCACCCTGCGATCTCCCCGTCCCATCCTGCGATCTCCCCGTCCCACCCTGCGATCTCCCCGTCCCATCCTGCGACCTCCCTGTCCAATCCTGCGATCTCCCCGTCCCACCCTGCGATCTCCCCGTCCCGTCCTGCGATCTCCCCGTCCCGTCCTGCGATCTCCCCGTCCCGTCCTGCGATCTCCCCGTCCCATCCTGCGATCTCCCTGTCCCACCCTGCGATCTCCCCGTCCCATCCTGCGACCTCCCTGTCCCACCCTGCGATCTCCCCGTCCCATCCTGCGATCTCCCCGTCCACCCCCCCTGTCCAATCCTGCGATCTCCCCATCCACCACCCTTCCCATCCTGCGATCTCCCCGTCCCATCCTGCGATCTCCCCGTCCCATCCTGCGATCTCCCCGTCCCACCCTGCGATCTCCCCGTCCCACCCTGCGATCTCCCCGTCCCATCCTGCGATCTCCCCGTCCAATCCTGCGATCTCTCCGTCCCATCCTGCGATCTCCCCGTCCCATCCTGCGATCTCCCCGTCCCATCCTGCGATCTCCCCGTCCCACCCTGCGATCTCCCCGTCCCACCCTGCGATCTCCCCGTCCCACCCTGCGATCTCCCCGTCCCATCCTGCGACCTCCCTGTCCAATCCTGCGACCTCCCTGTCCAATCCTGCGATCTCCCCGTCCCACCCTGCGATCTCCCCGTCCCACCCTGCGATCTCCCCGTCCCATCCTGCGATCTCCCCGTCCCACCCTGCGATCACCCCGTCCCATCCTGCGACCTCCCTGTCCAATCCTGCGATCTCCCCGTCCCACCCTGCGATCTCCCCGTCCCATCCTGCGATCTCCCCGTCCCACCCTGCGATCTCCCCGTCCCATCCTGTGATCTCCCCGTCCAATCCTGTGATCTCCCCGTCCAATCCTGCGATCTCTCCGTCCAATCCTGCGATCTCCCCGTCCAATCCTGCGATCTCCCCGTCCCACCCTGCGATCTCCCCGTCCCATCCTGCGATCTCCCCGTCCCACCCTGCGATCTCCCCGTCCCATCCTGTGATCTCCCCGTCCAATCCTGTGATCTCCCCGTCCAATCCTGCGATCTCTCCGTCCAATCCTGCGATCTCCCCGTCCAATCCTGCGATCTCCCCGTCCAATCCTGCGATCTCCCCGTCCCATCCTGCAATCTCCCTGTCCACCCCCCCATCCCATCCTGGGGTCTCTCTGGACATGTGGCCCCATCCAGTGCGCTGCGTGTCTTCAGAGGTCAGGATGTATGCAGAAACATAAGAGAGTTTCTCAGTCCAACTGTATTCAACTACATTACATTCTTCTAATAAACTTTAAGCAAAATACTCTAAAAATAGTGTAAAAATAGACAGACTTTTGTTAAATTGAGATATATTATAGTGATGTAAACATGTCTCCAATATGATTGACCACACCTCTTAAACCACAACCAAATGGCCACGCCCTTTTTGCTGGCCACGCCCACTTCTCGGCATGGTGCGCTGTGCTCTCCACACATCGGATCTTCTAAGTGTCCCTCATTGTCAAGTTCAAAAGTTGGGAGGTATGAGTTTAGGGTTCCCAAAAGCGTAGTTTTAGCGGAATCAGCCCAGATACCTGCTAGCACCTGCGTTTTGCCCCTCCGCCCGGCCCAGCCCACCCAAGTGCAGTATCGATCAATCACTGTCACTTACAAAACACTAAACATATAACTGCAGCGTTCGCAGAGTCAGGCCTGATCCCTGCTATCGCTAACAGTTTTTTGGTAGGGTTTTGGTGAACTGGCAAGCACCAGCCCCAGGCAGCGTCAGGTTAGCGCCAGTACTGCTAACATCCACGCACGCACCGTACACCTCCCTTAGTGGTATAGTATCTGATCGGATCAATATCTGATCCGATCAGATCTACAGTATACTAGTGTCCCCAGCAGTTTAGGGTTCCCAAAAACGCAGTGTTAGCGGGATCAGCCCAGATACCTGCTAGCACCTGCGTTTTGCCCCTCCGCCCGGCCCAGCCCAGCCCACCTAAGTGCAGTATCGATCGATCACTGTCACTTACAAAACACTAAACGCATAACTGCAGCGTTCGCAGAGTCAGGCCTGATCCCTGCGATCGCTAACAGTTTTTTTGGTAGCGTTTAGGTGAACTGGCAAGCACCAGCGGCCTAGTACACCCCGGTCATAGTCAAACCAGCACTGCAGTAACACTTGGTGACGTGGCCAGTCCCATAAGTGCAGTTCAAGCTGGTGAGGTGGCAAGCACAAGTAGTGTCCTGCTGCCACCAAGAAGAAGACAAACACAGGCCCATCGTGCCCATAGTGCCCTTCCTGCTGCATTCGCCAATCCTAATTGGGAACCCACCACTTCTGCAGCGCCCGTACTTCCCCCATTCACATCCCCAACCAAATGCAGTCGGCTGCATGAGAGGCATTTTTTTTATGTCCTCCCGAGTACCCCTACCCAAAAAAGATGTTGTGTCTGCAGCAAGCGTGGATATAGGCATGACACCCGCTATTATTGTCCCTCCTGTCCTGGCAATCCTGGTCTTTGCATTGGTGAATGTTTTGAACGCTACCATTCACTAGTTGAGTATTAGCGTAGGGCACAGCATTGCACAGACTAGGCACACTTTCACAGGGTCTCCCAAGATGCCATCGCATTTTGAGAGACCTGAACCTGGAACCGGTTACAGTTATAAAAGCTAGTTACAAAAAAAGTGTAAAAAAAAAAAAAAAAAAAAATATATATATATATATATATATATATATATATATATATATATATATATATATATATATATATATAAAATAAAAAAAATAGTTGTCGTTTTATTGTTCTCTCTCTCTCTCTATTCTCTCTCTATTGTTCTGCTCTTTTTTACTGTATTCTATTCTGCAATGTTTTATTGTTATTATGTTTTATCACGTTTGCTTTTCAGGTATGCAATTTTTTATACTTTACCGTTTACTGTGCTTTATTGTTAACCATTTTTTTGTCTTCAGGTACGCCATTCACAACTTTGAGTGGTTATACCAGAATGATGCCTGTAGGGTTAGGTATCATCTTGGTATCATTCTTTTCAGCCAGCGGTCGGCTTTCATGTAAAAGAAATCCTAGCAGCCAATTAGCCTCTAGACTGCTTTTACAAGCCGTGGGAGGGAATGACCCCCCCCCCCCACCATCTTCTGTGTTTTTCTCTGGCTCTCCTGTCTCAACAGGGAACCTGAGAATGCAGCCGGTGATTCAGCCAGCTGACCATAGAGCTGATCAGGGACCAGAGTGGCTCCAAACATCTCTATGGCCTAAGAAACCAGAAGCTACGAGCATTTCATGACTTAGATTTCGCCGGATGTAAACAGCGCCATTGGGAAATTGGGAAAGCATTTTATCACACCGATCTTGGTGTGGTCAGATGCTTTGAGGGCAGAGGAGAGATCTAGGTTTTAATAGACCCCAATTTTTTCAAAAAAGTGTACCTGTCACTAGCTATTGCTATCATAGGGGATATTTACATTCCCTGAGATAACAATAAAAATGATAAAAAAAAAATGAAAGGAACAGTATAAAAATAAGATAAAAAAACAAAAAAATAATAAAGAAAAAAAAAAACAAAACACCCCTGTCACCCCCTGCTCTCGCGCAAAGGTGAACGCAAGCGGCGGTCTGTCGTCAAACGTAAACAGCAATTGCACCATGCATGTGAGGTATCACCGCGAAGGTCAGATCGAGGGCAGTAATTTCAGCAGTAGACCTCCTCTGTAAATCTAAAGGCTTTTAAAGGCTTTTAAAAATGTATTTAATTTGTTGCCACTGCACGTTTGTGCGCAATTGTAAAGCATGTCATGTTTGGTATCCATGTACTCGGCCTAAGATCATCTTTTTTATTTCATCAAACATTTGGGCAATATAGTGTGTTTTAGTGCATTAAAATTTAAAAAAGTGTGTTTTTTCCCAAAAAAATGTGTTTGAAAAATCGCTGCGCAAATACTGTGTGAAAAAAAAATGAAACACCCACCATTTTAATCTGTAGGGCATTTGCTTTAAAAAAATATATAATGTTTGGGGGTTCAAAGTAATTTTCTTGAAAAAAAAAATTTTTTCATGTAAACAAAAAGTGTCAGAAAGGGCTTTGTCTTCAAGTGGTTAGAAGAGTGGGTGATTTGTGACATAAGCTTCTAAATGTTGTGCATAAAATGCCAGGACAGTTCAAAACCCCCCCAAATGACCCCATTTTGGAAAGTAGACACCCCAAGCTATTTGCTGAGAGTCATGTCGAGTCCATGGAATATTTTATATTGTGAGACAAGTTGCGGGAATGAGACAATTTTTTTTTGTTTTTGCACAAAGTTGTCACTAAATGATATATTGCTCAAACATGCCATGGGAATATGTGAAATTACACCCCAAAATACATTCTGCTGCTTCTCCTGAGTATGGGGATACCACATGTGTGAGACTTTTTGGAAGCCTAGCCTCGTACGGGACCCCGAAAACCAAGCACCACCTTCAGGCTTTCTAAGGGCGTAAATTTTTGATTTCACTCTTCACTGCCTATCACAATTTTGGAGGCCATGGAATGCCCAGGTGGCACAACCCCCCTCCCCCCCAAATGACCCCATTTTGGAATATAGACACCCCAAGCTATTTGCTGAGAGGTATAGTGAGTATTTTGCAGACCTCACTTTTTGTCACAAAGTTTTGAAAATTGAAAATAGAAAAAAAAAAAGTTTTTTCTTGTCTTTCTTCATTTTCAAAAACAAACAAGAGCAGCAAAATACTGAACATGCCTCTCAGCAAATAGCTTGGGGTGTCTACTTTCCAAAATGGGGTCATTTGGGGGGGTTTTATGCCACCTGGGCATTCCATGGCCTCCGAAACTGTGATAGGCAGTAAAGAGTGAAATCAAAAATTTACACCCTTAGAAATCCTGAAGGCGGTGATTGGTTTTTGGGCCCTGTACGCGGCTAGGCTCCCAAAAAGTCCCACACATGTGGTATCCCCATACTCAGGAGAAGCAGCTAAATGTATTTTGGGGTGCAATTCCACATATGCCCATGGCCTGTGTGAGAAATACATCATTTAGTGACAACTTTGTGCAAAAAAAAACAAAAAAAGTGTCACTTTCCCGCAACTTGTGTCAAAATATAAAAAATATTCCATGGACTCAACATGCCTCTCAACAAATAGCTTGGGGTGTTTACTTTCCAAAATGGGGTCATTTGGGGGGGGGGGGTTGTGCCATCTGGGCATTTTATGGCCTTCAAAACTGTGATAGGTAGTGAGGAGTGAAATCAAAAATTTACGCCCTTAGAAATCCTGAAGGTGGTGATTGGTTTTCGGGGCCCCGTACGCGGCTAGGCTCCCAAAAAGTCACACACATGTGGTATCCCCGTACTCAGGAGAAGCAGCTGAATGTATTTTGGGGTGCAATTCCACATAGGCCCATGGCCTCTGTGAGCAATATATCATTTAGTGACAACTTTTTGTAAATATTTTTTTTTTTGTCATTATTCAATCACTTGGGACAAAAAAAAAATATTCAATGGGTTCAACATGCCTCTCAGCAATTTCCTTGGGGTGTCTACTTTCCAAAATGGGGTCATTTGGGGGGGGGTTGTACTGACCTGCCATTTTAGCACCTCAAGAAATGACATAGGCAGTCAAACTGAAAGCTGTGTAAATTCCAGAAAATGTACTCTAGTTTGTAGACGCTATAACTTTTGCGCAAACCAATAAATATACGCTTATTGACATTTTTTTACCAAAGACATGTGGCCGAATACATTTTGGCCTAAATGTATGACTAAAATTGAGTTTATTGGATTTTTTTTATAACAAAAAGTAGAAAATATCATTTTTTTTCAAAATTTTCGTTTTTTTTCCGTTTATAGCGCAAAAAAAAAAAAACCGCAGGAGGTGATCAAATACCATCAAAAGAAAGCTCTAATTGTGGGAAGAAAAGGACGCAAATTTCGTTTGGGTACAGCATTGCATGACCGCGCAATTAGCAGTTAAAGCGACGCAGTGCCAAATTGGAAAAAGACCTCTGGTCCTTAGGCAGCATAATGGTCCGGGGCTGAAGTGGTTAAAGTAAAAAACAAATAGTGAAATATTCCTTTAAATATCGTACCTGGGGAGTGTCTATAGTATGCCTGTAAAGTGGCATGTGTTTAGAACAGTTCCTGCACAAAATGACATTTTTAAAGGAATAAAAGTCATTTAAAACTGCTTGCGGCTTTAATGTAATGTCGGGCCCTATCAATATGGATGAAAATCCGTGAGACAAACGGCATGAATACCCCCCAGTCCATTACCAGGCCCTTTGGGTCTTGTATGGCTATTAAGGGGAAAAGACCCAAATTAAAAAAGGAAAGGTGTGGGGCCCCCAGGCCCTATATACTCTGAACAGCGGTATACAGGTGGTGCAAACAAGACAGGGACTGTAGGTTTGTTGTTATGTAGAATCTGTTTGTAATTTTGAACTGGTTAATTTTTAACGTGTTTAGCTCCAGCCAAAAAATCTATTTTAAGCTTTTTGGAAAACATAGGGAAGGGTTATCACCCCTGTGACATTTGTTTTGCTGTCTGTGCTCCTCTTCAGGAATTTCACCTCACTTTCTGTCCCAATGACAAATGTTTTTTTGAAAATGTGGGGTTTTTAGTGAAACAAAGATTGGTGATAAAGCATCAGTCGAAAGGAGAAATGTTTTTCCCATATTAACTCTTACAGGAGAGAATTTCCCTTCCTAGGGGTAGATTTCATCTGACTTCATGTTGTCTTCTTCCGTTTGCAAGTCACTTGTAAGTTGGATGTTTGAAAATAGGGGCCTTGTAGAAAGTGAGGCCTTAGGTGTTGGTGTTGCCATAACACTGTAAGCCCTCACAGGGCCCTGCTGTGAAATATTAGATCAAGAATTGTAATTTGCATGCCCCTGTTGAACAGGGGCAGAAAAATTGGGCCTTTGGTGATGGTGGTGGTGCTGGTGCCACAACACTCTAAGTCCTCACAGTTACTCTTGGTGGGCGCTGCAACAGGCCCTGCTGTGAAATATTAGATCAAGAATTGTAATTCCATGCACCTGTTGAACAGGGGCAGAAAAATTGGGCCTTTGGTGGTGGTGGTGCTGGTGCCACAACACTGAGTCCTCACAGTTACTCTTGGTTTGCGCTGGAATGGGCCCTGCTGTGAAATATTAGATCAAAAATTGTAATTACATGCCCCTGTTAAATTGGGCCTTAGGCACTGGTGCTGGTGCCCCGACACTGCAACCCCTCACAGAAACTCTAGTTGGAACGCAGGAACAAGCCCTGCTGCAAAGTATTGCATCAAAAATTGTAATTACACGCCCCTGTTAAACAGGGGCAGAAAAATTGGGCCTTAGGCACTGGTGCTGGTGCCACAACACTGAACCCCTCACAGATACTCTAGTTGGAGTGCAGGAACGAGCCCTGCTGCAAAGTATTGCATCAAAAATTGTAATTATATGCCCCTGTTAAACAGGGGCAGAAAAACTGGGCCTTAGGCACTGGTGCTGGTGCCACAACACTGCAACCCCTCACAGATACTCTAGTTGAGCGCAGCAATGAACCCTCCTGCAAAATATTGCATCAAAAATTGTAATTACACACCCCTGTTAAACGGGGCTGAAAAATTGGGCCTTAGCCACTGGTGGCGGTGCCCAGAACCAAAAATGTTCTTACAAGCTATCAGCATGATCATTGAGGAGGAAGAGGATAATCACTCAGCATAACTGGATAGTCAATCAGCATAGGCAGTCTTGAAGGGATCTGACATTTAAAAAAAAAATATTCGGTTACATCAGCATCAGGTGCTTGGTATCTGGTGGTGATCCAAGACTGATTCATTTTTATGAAGGTCAGTCGATCAACTGAGTCGGTGGACAGACGCACCCTGTGATCGGTTACAAAGCCTCCAGCAGGACTAAATGTGCGTTCCAAAAGAACGCTGGATGCAGGACAGGCCAGTAGCTCAATTGCATACTGTGCAAGCTCTGGCCAGTGATCTGTCCTCAAGACCCAGTAACCCAGAGGATTTTCGGTGGGAAAGGTGCCCAAGTCAGATCTTGCCCCTAGGTATTCCTGTACCCTGTAAAACAGACGCTGGCGATGGTTGCTGGAACCGATCATTTCTTGGGGCTGTGGACTAAAAAATTATCTGAATGCATCGGTCAGACGGCCACCTTCTCCACCGCTCCTTCTTTGACTGACCGATGCCTCAAGAACACGTTGTCCAGGAACAGGAGTTTGTAACCTCCCAGTCTCTGGAAACGCGTTGCACAGACCTTTCTGCAAGGCCTCCCAAAGATGTTTCATCCTCTGCTCCCTCTGTGATGGCAAGATAAGGTCCGCAACCTTACCCTTGTAACGTGGATCAAGGAGGGTTGCCAGCCAGTATTGATCCCACTCCTTGATACCACGAATATGAGGATCCTTCCACAGGCTTTGCAGGATCAGGGAGGCCATGCAGTGTAGGTTTGCTGAGGCATTCGGTCCGGAGTCCTCTGGGTCACTAAGAACGACATGATCAGCAGCCACCTTCTCCCAGCCACGTACAAGTCCATGGGTTTCTTGGGACTGTAAATGATCCCTTAAAGACTGCTGCTGATGCTGAGTGCCAGGCTCCACCTCCATGCTGACACAATCCTCCTCCTCTTCCTCATTCTCTTCCTGTGTGATTGGCGGGCACGCAGGAACACTGTCTGGATAAAAGGGGCCTTGAGAGCTAAGGAAGTCCTCCTCTTTCTGCCTCTGTTCTGCCTCAAGTGCCCTGTCCATTATTCCACGCAGCGTATGCTCCAACAGGTGGACAAGGGGGACAGTGTCAGTCACTGATGCATGCACTGTCACTGCTCACCATCCTCGTGGCCTCCTCAAATGGTGACAGGACAGTGCATGCATCCCTGATCATGGCCCACTGGCATGGGGAAAAAAAACAAGGTACCTGTCCTGGTGCCATAGTCGCACAGGTACTCATTGATGGCCCTCTGCATGGCCAACGTTGAGTTCCACCTGGTGGGCATGTCACAGATTAGACGGTTCTTGGGCTGGTTAAATTCCTTTTGGAGATCTGCCAGCCGAGCACTGGCATTATATGACCGGCGGAAATGCACACTGACTTTCCTGGCCTGCCTCATGACATCCTGTAAGCCCGGGTACGTGCCCAAGAACCGCTGCACCACCAAGTTAAGGACGTGAGCCAGACAGAGCACATGGGTCAGTTGTCCCTGTTGGAGGGCTGAGAGGAGGTTGGTGCCATTGTCGCAAACCACCATTCCTGCCTTAAGTTTGCATGGCGTCAACCACCTCTGAACCTGCCCCTGCAGAGCTGACAGAATCTCTGCCCCGGTGTGGCTCTTATCCCCCAAGCACACCAGTTCAAGCACAGCATGGCATCTTGCGTAGCCCCTTGAATGCCTACAGAGCACCGCTGGTTCCGAGGACAAAGCACAGGAAGAGATCATGGAGGAAGAAGAAGAGGAGTAGGTAGAGGAGAGAGGTGTGTCAGAATCACCAGTAGTGGCATTTTGGAGGCGTGGTGGCGGAACAACCTCCAACACTACTGCACCTTGTCCTGCATCCTTCCCAGCTGCCAGCAGAGTCACCCAATGCACCGTGAAACTTAGGTAACATCCCTGTCCATGCCTGCTGGACCATGAGTCAGCGGTAATATGCACCTTATCGCTGACTGCCCTGTCCAGTGAGGCCAAGACATTGCCTTCCACATGCCAGTAGAGAGCCGGAATCGCCTTCCGTGAGAAAAAGTGGCGTTTGGGAACCTGCCACTGAGGAACCGCACATTCCACAAACTCACGGAAGGGGGCAGAGTCTACCAACTGAAAAGGTAGCAGTTGAAGTGCTAGCAATTTTGCCAAGCTAGCATTCAACCGCTGGGCATGTGTATGGATGGGAGCGAACTTCCTTCTGCGGTGCAGCAGCTGGGGCAGTGAAATTTGCCTGGTACAATCTGACATTAGTGTACCGATAGCAGATTGCCCACAAGTACTTGGCTGTGACACACCTAATTCTACACCTTCATTTCTCTCAGTGCAGGTCTCAGAGAGGACTGAAGGTATAGTGGGGTTGGAGATCCCAGCTGATGAGGAGCAACGAGAGGTCCTCTTTGTTCTTTGGTGTGGGTCTTTTAGGTACACTTGCCAATGAACTGCATGGCAGGTCAACATATGTCTGGTCAAGCATGTGGTGCCCAAGTGGGAGATGTTTTGGCCACGCGAGATACGCTTCAGACATATGTTGCAAATAGCAGCGGTGCGATCTGATGCACTCGTCTAAAAAAAGGCCCACACAAAAGAACTTTTGGAATAACACACAGAGACAGCAGCGCCCTGCACATGCGGAACTCTGCGGTGTGATGCAGTCAGTGTGCTGC
Source organism: Lithobates clamitans (assembly GCA_037952925.1). Taxonomy (NCBI): domain Eukaryota; kingdom Metazoa; phylum Chordata; class Amphibia; order Anura; family Ranidae; genus Lithobates; species Lithobates clamitans. The sequence goes on from JBBGZY010000541.1 coordinate 700,071, forward strand.
CCTTAGGCTGGCCCCTGATGGGCATCCTGCCTCGTCGGTGATGTGCCTCCTCCTTCTCTCTTCTATCAGGCACCCATGTGGAGTCAGTGACCTTATCATCCCTCCCTCCTCATCACTGGAGCAAACCTGGCAGTATGCTGCAGCAGGGGGAACATGACTGCCAGATTGCTGTCCTTCTTGGGCCCACCCTCTGTCCGGGCTCACGTTACTGCCTTCATCTAGCTGAGTACCATCATCAGAGCCTTCAAAACGCTTGGCATCTTCCTGGAGCATGTACCCAACACTGTGGTCAAACAGTTTGAGGGACTCCTCAGGAGTAGGGATGAGCCAAACACCCCCCGGTTCGGTTCGCACCAGAACCTGCGAACGGACCGAACATTCGCACGAACGTTAGAACCCCATTCATGTCTATGGGACTCGAACGTTTGAAATCAAAAGTGCTAATTTTAAAGGCTAATTTGAACGGTATTGTCCTAAAAAGGGTTTGGGGACCCGGGTCCTGTTCCAGGGGACATGTATCAATGCAAAGAAAACTTTTAAAAACTGCCTTTTTTCGGGAGCAGTGATTTTAATGATGCTTAAAGTAAAAAAAAAGTGAAATATTCCTTTAAATATCGTACCTGGGGGTATCTATAGTATACCTGTAAAGTGGCGTGTGTTTACCATGCTTAGAACAGTCCCTGCACATAATGTCATTTTTAAAGGAATAAAAGTCATTTAAAACTGCTTGCGGCTTTAATGTAATGTCAGGTCCTGGCAATATGGATGAAAATCATTGAGACAAATGGCATGGGTACCCCCCAGTCCATTACCAGGCTCTTTGGGTCTTGTATGGATATTAAGGGGAACCCCGCACCCAAATTAAAAAAGGAAACAGCAGTATACAGGCTCTGTACTCTGAACAGCAGTATACAGGCGGTGCAAACAAGACAGGGACTGTAGGTTTGTTGTTAAGTAGAATCTGTTTGTAATTTTGAATGGGTATATTTTTAACGTGTTTAGCTCCAGCCAAAAAAATCTTTTTTAAGCTTTTTGTAAAACATAGGGAAGGGTTATCACCCCTGTGACATTTGTTGTCTGTCCTCCTCTTCAGAAGATTTCACCTCACTTTTTGTCCCAATGACAAATGTTTTTTGAAAATTTGCGTTTTTTTGTGGAACAAGGATTGGAAAGCATCAGTGGAAAGGAGAAATGTTTTTGCCATATTAACTCTTACAGGAGAGAATTTCCCTTCCTAGGGGTAGATTTCATCTCACTTCCTGTTGTCTCCTTCTGTTTGCAAGTAGGAGTCGTTTGTAAGTTAGATGTTTGAAAGTAGGGGCCTGCCCTATATACTCAGCAGAAATTTGGGCCTAAGGTGTTGTTGTGGCCACAACACTGTTAGCCCTCACAGGGCCCTGCTGTGAAATATTAGATCAAGAATTGTAATTGCATGCCCCTGTTGAATAGGGGCAGAAAAATTGGGCCTTTGGCGGTGGTGGTGGTGCTGGTGCCACAACACTGTAAGTCCTCACTCGCTCTTGGTGGGTGCAGAAACAGGCCCTGCTGTGAAATATTAGATCAAGAATTGTAATTACATGCCCCTGTTGAACAAGGGCAGAAAAATTGGGCTTTTGGTGGTGGTGGTGGTGCTGGTGCCACAACACTGTAAGTCCTCACTCGCTCTTGGTGGGCACAGAAACGGGCCCTGCTGTGAAATATTAGATCAAGAATTGTAATTACATGCTCCTGTTGAACAAGGGCAGAAAAATTGGGCCTTTGGTGGTGGTGCTGGTGCCACAACACTGTAAGTCCTCACTCGCTCTTGGTGGGCGCAGAAATGGGCCCTGCTGTAAAATATTAGATCAAGAATTGTAATTACATGAACCTGTTAAACAGGGGCTGAAAAATGAGGCCTTAGGCACTGGTGCTGGTGCCACAACACTGCAACCCCTCACAGACACTCTAGTTGGAACGCAGGAACGAGCCCTGCTGCAAAGTATTGCATCAAAAATTGTAATTACATGCCCCTGTTAAACAGGGGCTGAAAAATTAGGCCTTAGGCACTGGTGGTGGCGCCCAGAACCAAAAATGTTCTTACAAGCTATCAGCGTGATGATTGAGGAGGAAGAGGATAATTACTCAGGGATAGTCACTCAGCATCAGCATAGGCAGTCTTTGAAGGGATCTGAGATTTCAAAAATTTATTCGGTTACATCTACATCATGTGCTTGGTAGCTGGTGGTGATCCAAGACTGATTCATTTTTATGAAGGTCAGTCGATCGACCGAGTCGGTGGACAGACGCACCCTGTGATCGGTTACAAAGCCTCCAGCAGCACTGAATGTGCGTTCCGAAAGAACGCTGGATGCAGGACAGGTCAGTAGCTCAATTGCATACTGTGCAAGCTCTGGCCAGTGATCCATCCTCAAGACCCAGTAACCCAGAGGATTTTAGGTGGGAAAGGTGTCCAAGTCAGATCTTGCCCCAAGGTATTCCGGCACCATGTAAAACAGACGCTGGTGATGGTTGCTGGAACCGATCATACCTTGGGGCTGCGGACCAAAAAATTGTCTGAACGCATCGGTCAGACGGCCACCTTCTCCACCTCTCCTTCTTTGACTGACCGAAGCCTCAGCAACACGTCCAGAAACAGGAGTTTGTAACCTCCCAGTCTCTGGGAACACGTTGCACAAACCTTTCTGCAAGGCCTCCCGAAGATGTTTCATCCTCTGCTCCCTCTGCAACAGCAAAATAAGGTCCACAACCTTACCCTTGTAACGTGGATCAAGGAGGGTTGCCAGCCAGTATTGGTCCTTCTCCTTGATACCACGAATACAAGGATCCTTACGCAGGCTTTGCAGGATCAGGGAGGCCATGCAGCGTAGGTTTGCTGAGGCATTCGGTTCGGAGTCCTCTGGGTCACTAAGGACGACATGGTCCGCAGCTACCTCCTCCCAGCCACGTACAAGTCCATGTGTTTCTTGGGACTGATCCCTTAAAGAGTGCTACTGATGCTGAGTGCCAGGCTCCACCTCTATACTAACATAATCTTCCTCCTCCTCCTCCTCCTCCTCCTCCTCCTCCTCTTCCTGTGTGATCGGCAGGCACGCAGGAACACTGTTTGGATAAAGGGGGCCTTGAGAGCTAAGGAAGTCCTCCTCTTCCTGCCTTTGTTCTGCCACAAGTGCCCTGTCCATTATTCCACGCAGCGTGTGCTCCAACAGGTGGACAAGGGGGACAGTGTCAGTCACTGATGCATGCACTGTCACTGCTCACCATCCTCGTGGCCTCCTCAAATGGTGACAGGACAGTGCATGCATCCCTGATCATGGCCCACTGGCGTGGGGAAAAAAAAACAAGCTCCCCTGACCCTGTCCTGGTGCCATAGTTGCACAGGTACTCATTGATGGCCCTCTGCTGCGTGTGCAGCCACTGCAGCATGGCCAACGTTGAGTTCCACCTGGTGGGCATATCATGGATTGGGCAGTTCTTGGGCAGGTTAAACTCCTTTTGGAGGTCCGCCAGCTGAGCACTGGCATTATATGACCGGCGGAAATGCACACAGACTTTCCTGGCCTGCCTCAGGACATCCTGTAAGCCCGGGTACCTGCCCAAGAACTGCTGCACCACAAAGTTAAGGACATGAGCCAAACAGGGCACATGGGTCATTTGTCCCTGTCGGAGGGCAGAGAGGAGGTTGGTGCCATTGTCGCAAACCACCATTCCTGCCTTAAGTTGGTGTGATGTCAACCACCACTGAACCTGCCCCTGCAGAGCTGACAGAACCTCTGCCCCAGTGTGGCTCCTGTCCCCCAAGCACACCAGCTCAAGCACCGCATGGCATCTTTTGGCCTGCGTACTTGCGTAGCCCCTTGAACGCCTACGGAGCCCTGCTGGTTCCGAGGACAAAGCACAGGACGAGGCCATGGAGGAAGAAGAAGAGGAGGGGGTGGAGGAGAGAGGTGTGTCACAATCATTAGTAGTGGCATTTTGGAGGCGTGGTGGTGGAACAACCTTCAACACTACTGCACCTTGTCCTGCATCCTTCCCAGCTGCCAGCAGAGTCACCCAATGCGCCGTGAAACTTAGGTAACATCCCTGTCCATGCCTGCTGGACCATGAGTCAGCAGTAATATGCACCTTACCGTTGACCGCCCTGTCCAGCGAGGCATGGACATTGCCTTCCACATGCCGGTAGAAAGCCGGAATCGCCTTCCGTGAGAAAAAGTAGCGTTTGGGTACCTGCCACTGAGGAACCGCACATTCCACAAACTCACGGAAGGGGGCAGAGTCTACCAACTGAAAAGGCAGCAGTTGAAGTGCTAGCAATTTTGCCAAGCTAGCATTCAACCGCTGGGCATGTGGATGGCTGGGAGCAAACTTCTTTCGGCGGTGCAGCAGCTAGGGCAGGGAAATTTGCCTGGTACAATCTGACGTCGGTGTACCGAAAGCAGATTGCCCACAAGTACTTGGCTTGACCTAATTCTACACCTTCATTCCTCTCAGTGCAGGTCTCAGAGAGGACTGAAGGTATAGTGGGGTTGGAGATTTCAGCTGATGAGGAGCAAGGAGAGGTCCTCTTTGTTCTTTGGTGTAGGTCTTTTAGATACGCTTGCCAACGAACTGCATGGCAGGTCAACATTTGTCTGGTCAAGCATGTGGTACCCAAGCGGGAGATGTTTTGGCCACGCGAGATACGCTTGAGACATATGTTGCAAATAGCAGCGGTGCGATCTGATGCACTCGTCTCAAAAAAGGCCCACACCAAAGAACTTTTGAATAACGCGCAGAGACTGCAGTGCCCTGCACATGTGAGAATTTGGGGTGTAATGCAGTCAGTGTGCTGCCCTTAGGTTGGCCCCTGGAAGGCATCCTGCCTCGTTGGTGATGTGCCGCCTCATCCTCCTCTTCTCTCCTATCAGGCACCCACGTTGAGTCAGTGACCTCATCATCCCCTCCCTTCTCATCACTGGAGCAAACCTGGCAGTATGCTGCAGCAGGGGGAGCATGACTGCCAGATTGCTGTCCTTCTTAGGGCACCCCCTCTAGCCATGCTCACTTTACTGCCTTCATCGAGCTCAGTTTAATCATCAGAGCCTTCCAAACGCTGGGCATCCTCCTGTAGCATGTACCCAACACTGTGGTCAAACAGTTTGAGGGACTCCTCAGGAGGACATGGTGGGGCTAGGGAGGGAGTCACTGATGACATTGAGTGGAGGGAAGAGGCCGCTGCTTTGCCAGACAAAGTACCCTGAGCATGGGTGAGAGAGGATGAGGAGGATGAGGACGGCTTGGTCATGCACTCAACCAAGTCTTCCGCATGTTGCGGCTCAACACGGCCAGCTGCCGAAAAAAAAAGGCCAAGCGTGTCCCACGGCCACATGCTGATGAGGATGCACCGTCTAAACGATCAGCACTAGACACAGAGCCTGCTTGCCCTCTTTTATTGGCTTGTGACTGTCTGCCTCTTCTTCCTGGCCTTCCAGACATACTAATGGCCTGTAGCTGCTCTAAGCTGGAATATATATATATATATATATATATATATATATATATATATATATATATGTACTGATACTGCAGCTAGCAAAATCAACTGCCTGCCTGTAGTATGAGAACACCACCAACATTCTACAGGTAGCTTTAGCTGAACACTGTGCAGAGCTCACAAAAAAATAACTTGTAGGTTTAGCTGAACACTGTGAGGAGGACGCACCACACTAACTTGTAGTTTTAGCTGAACACTGTGAGCAGGAAGCACTACACTAACTTATAGCTTTAGATGAACACTGTGTAGAGGTCTCACTACACTAACTTGTAGTTTTAGCTGAACACTGTGAGCAGGACGCACTACACTAACTTGTAATTTTAGATGAATACTGTGCAGAGGTCTCACTACACTAACTTGTAGTTTTAGGTGAACACTGTGAGCAGGAAGCACTACACTAACTTGTAGCTTTAGATGAACACTGTGTAGAGGTCTCACTACACTAACTTGTAGTTTTAGCTGAACACTGTGGGCAGGACGCACTACACTAACTTGTAGCTTTAGATGAACACTGTGCAGAGGTCTCACTACACTAACTTGTAGTTTTAGCTGAACACTGTGAGCAGGACGCACTACACTAACTTGTAGTTTTAGATGAAAACTGTGCAGAGGTCTCACTACACTAACTTTTAGTTTTAGCTGAACACTGTGAGCAGGACGCACTACAGTAACTTGTAGCTTTAGATGAACACTGTGCAGAGCTCACAAAAAAATTACTTGTAGGTTTAGCTGAACACTGTGAGCAGGACGCACTACACTAACTTGTAGTTTTAGATGAACACTGTGCAGAGGTCTCAATACACTAACTTGTAGTTTTAGCTGAACACTGTGAGCAGGACGCACTACACTAGCTTGTAGTTTTAGCTGAACACTGTGAGCAGGACGCACTACACTAACTTGTAGTTTTAGATGAACACTGTGCAGAGGTCTCACTACACTAACTTGTAGTTTTAGCTGAACACTGTAAGCAGGACGCACTACACTAAGTTGTAGCTTTCGATGAACACTGTGCAGAGCTCGCAAAAAATAACTTGTAGGTTTAGCTGAACACTGTGAGGAGGACGCACCACACTAACTTGTAGTTTTAGCTTTACACTGTGAGCAGGACACACTACACTAACTTGTAGCTTTAGATGAGCACTGTGCAGAGGTCTCACTACACTAACTTGTAGTTTTAGCTGAACACTGTGAGCAGGACGCACTACACTAACTTGTAGCTTTAGATGAACACTGTGCAGAGGTCTCACTACACTAACTTGTAGTTTTAGCTGAACACTGTGAGCAGGACGCACTACACTAACTTGTTTTAGATGAACAGTGTGCAGAGGTCTCACTTCACTAACTTGTAGTTTTAGCTGAACACTGTGAGCAGGACGCACTACACTAACTTGTAGCTTTAGATGAACACTGTGCATAGGTCTCACTACACTAACTTATAGTTTTAGCTGAACACTGTGAGCAGGACGCACTACACTAACTTGTAGCTTTAGATGAACACTGTGCAGAGGTCTCCCTACACTAACTTGTAGTTTTAGCTGAACACTGTGAGCAGGATGCACTACACCAACTTGTAGTTTTAGATGAACACTGTGCAGAGGTCTTACTACACTAGTAGTTTTAGCTGAACACTGTGAGCAGGACACACTACAATAACTTGTAGCTTTAGATGAACACTGTGCAGAGGTCTCACTACAGTAACTTGTAGTTTTAGCTGAACACTGTGAGCAGGATGCACTACAGTAACTTGTAGTTTTAGCTGAACACTGTGAGCAGGACGCACTACAATAACTTGTAGCTTTAGATGAACACTGTGCAGAGGTCTCACTACAGTAACTTGTAGTTTTAGCTGAACACTGTGAGCAGGATGCACTACACTAACTTGTAGCTTTAGATGATCACTGTGCAGAGCTCGCATAAAAATAACTTGTAGGTTTAGCTGAACACTGTGAGGAGGACGCACCACACTAACTTGTAGTTTTAGCTGAACACTGTGAGCAGGATGCACTACACTAACTTGTAGCTTTAGATAAACACTGTGCATAGGTCTCACTACACTAACTTATAGTTTTAGCTGAACACTGTGAGCAGGACGCACTACACTAACTTGTAGCTTTAGATGAACACTGTGCAGAGGTCTCCCTACACTAACTTGTAGTTTTAGCTGAATACTGTGAGCAGGACGCACTACACCAACTTGTAGTTTTAGATGAACACTGTGCAGAGGTCTTACTACACTAGTAGTTTTAGCTGAACACTGTGAGCAGGACACACTACACTAACTTGTAGCTTTAGATGAACACTGTGCAGAGCTCGCAAAAAATAATTTGTAGGTTTAGCTGAACACTGTGAGGAGGACGCACCACACTAACTTGTAGTTTTAGTTGAACACGTGAGCAGGACGAACTACAATAACTTGTAGCTTTAGATGAACACTGTGCAGAGGTCTCACTACACTAACTTGTAGTTTTAGCTGAACACTGTGAGCAGGACGCACTACACTAACTTGTAGCTTTAGATGAACACTGTGCAGAGGTCTCACTACACTAACTTGTAGTTTTAGCTGAACACTGTGAGCAGGATGCACTACACCAACTTATAGTTTTAGATGAACACTGTGCAGAGCTCGCAAAAAATAATTTGTAGGTTTAGCTGAACACTGTGAGGAGGACGCACCACACTAACTTGTAGTTTTAGCTGAACACTGTGAGCAGGACGCACTACAATAACTTGTAGCTTTAGATGAGCACTGTGCAGAGGTCTCCCTACACTAACTTGTAGTTTTAGCTGAACACTGTGAGCAGGACGCACTACACTAACTTGTAGCTTTAGATGAACACTGTGCAGAGGTCTCACTACACTAACTTGTAGTTTAAGCTGAACACTGTGAGCAGGACGCACTACACTAACTTGTAGCTTTAGATAAACACTGTGCAGAGGTCTCACTACACTAACTTGTAGTTTTAGCTGAACACTGTGAGCAGGACGCACCACACTAACTTGTTTTAGATGAACAGTGTGCAGGGGTCTCACTTCACTAACTTGTAGTTTTAGCTGAACACTGTGAGCAGGACGCACTACACTAACCTGTAGCTTTAGATGAACACTGTGCAGAGCTCGCAAATAAATAACTTCTAGGTTTAGCTGTACACTATGAGGAGGACGCACCACATTAACTTGTAGTTTTAGCTAAACACTGTGAGCAGGACGCACTACACTAACTTGTAGCTTTAGATGAACACTGTGCATAGGTCTCACTACACTAACTTGTAGTTTTAGCTGAACACTGAGCAGTACGCACTACACTAACTTGTAGCTTTAGCTGAACACTGTGCAGAGGTCTCACTACACTAACTTGTAGTTTTAGCTGAACACTGTGAGCAGGACGCTCTACACTAACTGTAAATAGTCTAGCTGCCTGACTGTGGTACTAATAGGATCAAAAGAACACCAGCAATTTGGCCAATTACAGCTCTCTCTACCGACGACGCTGTGATTGGCCAAACATGCGGGTCATAGTGCATACTTGGCCAATCATCAGCCAGCAATGCACTGCAATGCCGCAGTGAATTATGGGCCATGACGCGCCACACGAATTTGGCGCAAACGGCCCATAACATTCGGAATTCGGCAAACGACCGAACAGCCGATGTTCGAGTCGAACATGGTTTGACTCGAACACGAAGCTGATCCCTACTCAGGAGGACATGGTGGGGCTAGGGAAGGAGTCACTGATGCCATTGAGCCGAGGGAAGAGGCTGCATTGGCAGCTGCTTTGCCAGACAAAGTACCCTGAGCCTGGGTGAGTGTTGGATAAAGGGGGGTAATTGGCCATTCCATCAGTGAGAGAGGATGAGGAGGAGGAGGACGGCTTGGTCATCCACTCGACCAAGTCTTCCGCATGTTGCGGCTCAACATTGCCAGCTGCCGAAAAAAAGGCCAAGCGTGTTACACGGCCACGTGCTGATGAGGATGCACCGTGTCCACGACCAGCACTGTTGCCTCTAGACACAGAGCCTACTTGCCCTCTTTTATTGGCTTGTGACTGTATGCCTCTCCTTGTTGGCCTTCCAAACATACTATTGGCCTGCAGTAAGCTGCACAAAACTGGGATATATATTATATATATATATATATATATATATATCTATATATATATATATAGATATATATACACCGATTATACTGCAGCTAGCAGAATCAACTGCCTGCCTGTAGTATTATTAGTATGATAACACCTGCACTTGTCTTCAGGTAGCTATACTGTATGTGAGACTGTGCAGGGTACACAGTACAGTAACTGGAAATACTTCAAAGAGCCTACACAAGCACCTGGCTGCAGGTAGCTATACTGTAGGTGAGACTGTGCAGGGTACACAGTACAGTAACTGGAAATACTTCAAGAGCCTACACAAGCACCTGGCTGCAGGTAGCTATACTGTAGGTGCAACTGTGCGGGGTACACAGTACAGTAACTGGAAATACTTCAAAGAGCCTACACAAGCACCTGGCTGCAGGTAGCTATACTGTAGGTGAGACTGTGTAGGGTACACAGTACAGTAACTGGAAATACTTCAAGGGCCTACACAAGCACCTGGCTGCAGGTAGCTATACTGTAGGTGCAGCTGTGCGGGGTACACAGTACAGTAACTGGAAATACTTTAAAGAGCCTACACAAGCACATGGCTGCAGGTAGCTATACTGTAGGTGAGACTCTGCAGGGTACACAGTACAGTAACTGGAAATACTTCAAAGAGCCTACACAAGCACCTGGCTGCAGGTAGCTATACTGTAGGTGAGCCTGCGCAGGGTACACAGTACAGTAACTGGAAATACTTCAAGGGCCTACACAAGCACCTGGCTGCAGGTAGCTATACTGTAGGTGCAGCTGTGCGGGGTACACAGTACAGTAACTGGAAATACTTCAAAGAGCCTACACAAGCACATGGCTGCAGGTAGCTATACTGTAGGTGAGACTGTGCAGGGTACACAGTACAGTAACTGGAAATACTTCAAAGAGCCTACACAAGCACCTGGCTGCAGGTAGCTATACTGTAGGTGAGCCTGCACAGGGTACTGTCAGGAAATGTTCCATCCGCTGGTAATATCTGTTATTTGGCATGCAGTACTGAGGTCCACCAGCAGGTGTCTCCTGGAAGTTTGGAACTGTCAGGAGAGCTTTTTCCTGTTAATGTTATGTCATCTTTGGGCCGCAGTACTGGCGTCCACCAGCGGATGGATCCTGGCAGTATGGAGCAGGTATTCCCCTCTGCAGACAGGTGTCACCTGACTTTCATTAGCAGAGCTGCAGTATAAATACCCGGCAATCGCAGACTTATGTTGCCCTGGTATTGTCCTTGAGCCCTGATCTGCATCCTGTTACCCTGATCCTGTACCTGAAACCTGATTCCTGGAACCTGGAACCTGTTGATCCTGTTTCCTGTCCGTTACCTGAACCCTGAACCCTGGACTCTGGACTCTGAGCCTTGTACCTGACCCGTCCCTCCTGTCATCCATCCATCCTCTCTTGTCCTGTTTATCTCCCTTCCCAGCTACTGATTCCGTGTTTATGACCCCGGCCTGGCCTGACTACGATTCTGGTACTCCCTCTTGCTACATATGCTGGTTGGTTTTATATCACTGATTGTTTGGTTGTTCACTTGTGTTTATGTTGTGTTCACATATGCACTTTCCTTAAATAAACTTACTTTCACTTATTTATGTCTGGTTCACTCCGTCGCAGTCACACAGTTCTGGTCACATCTGGTTTATGACAGAATACCAGGGCCATCCCTGACCAGAAGTGGCTGCACAGGGGAACCATTTTGATTCGGTTGGTTGCAACCATGAATGCCGATGAGGTTATTTATTTTTCTCTGCTGGCATCTGAAAGTGGTGATTATTGCCGCCAGGCTTTGAAAGAATGGTCTAGTGACCAGTTGTTTGCCACTATACGTTTGGCTCACTCCCTGGTCGATCAGGGTTATATATTGTTTGGGGAGGTGCAGCCTTTGATCAACCTATGTACTGAACTGGCCCTGCCCTGTATTCCAGAGGGCCGTGATGATTTCACTCCTCCTTTCGATATGAATCAGGTTGTATCCCTAGTTTGGCTTTTTGAAGATGATCCAGATGATTTTTGTGAGCACTACTCAGCCTGTTCCCCACAGGTGATTGCTGAGTGCATTGTGTCTGCTCAGTCTTTTGTTAGACAGGGAGGTTTAAAAGCACAGTTTGTACAACCTATACTTTCAGCATGGTCTGACATGATGCAAGCAGCTCCAGCCAAACAAACCACCTCTGCCACCAAACACCAACCTACCCAAATGTATGTTTCCCCATCACCCATGTCAACCGCAGTTGCAGCTCAGTATACGCTGCTGCCAACCAAATACTCATACCCAGTCTCTGCTCCCTGTACCTATCCTGCATTCAACCCACCTGTCTCTTCCCTGCTGCCTGCAAACCCACACGAACTTCCTCCAGCTACTGTTACCTCTTCTCTACCATATCCCAATCCTCCTCTCCAGTCTGCTGCACCCCTCACCTACCGATCTTCAGTGGCTGAGCCAAAGAAAAAACGGAAGTTTTTTCCAACCAAAACGATCCTGCCAGTAACCCAACCTGCCTCCGCACTAGCTAATCCAACCCATACCACCATGCCAGTGTCCAGTCTTGCCTCCCCGCCAGCTGATCTGTTCCAGCCTGATGTCCGGGAGTCTGCCCTCCAGCCTGATGTCCGGGAGTCTACCCTCCAGCCTGATGTCCGGGAGTCTGCCCTCCAGCCTGATGTCCGGGAGTCTGCCCTCCAGCCTGATGTCCGGGAGTCTGCCCTCCAGCCTGATGTCCGGGTGTCTGCCCTCCAGCCTGATGTCCGGGTGTCTGCCCTCCAGCCTGATGTCCGGGAGTCTGCCCTCCAGCCTGATGTCCGGGAGTCTGCCCTCCAGCCTGATGTCCGGGAGTCTGCCCTCCAGCCTGATATCCGGGTGTCTGCCCTCCAGCCTGATGTCCGGGAGTCTGCCCTCCAGCCTGATATCCGGGTGTCTGCCCTCCAGCCTGATGTCCGGGTGTCTGCCCTCCAGCCTGATGTCCGGGTGTCTGCCCTCCAGCCTGATGTCCGGGTGTCTGCCCTCCAGCCTGATGTCCGGGTGTCTGCCCTCCAGCCTGATGTCTGGGAGTCTGCCCTCCAGCCTGGTGTCCGGGTGTCTGCCCTCCAGCCTGGTGTCCGGGTGTCTGCCCTCCAGCCTGGTGTCCGGGTGTCTGCCCTCCAGCCTGGTGTCCGGGTGTCTGCCCTCCAGCCTGATGTCCGGGTGTCTGCCCTCCAGCCTGATGTCCGGGTGTCTGCCCTCCAGCCTGATGTCCGGGTGTCTGCCCTCCAGCCTGATGTCCGGGTGTCTGCCCTCCAGCCTGATGTCCGGGTGTCTGCCCTCCAGCCTGATGTCCGGGTGTCTGCCCTCCAGCCTGATGTCCGGGTGTCTGCCCTCCAGCCTGATGTCCGGGTGTCTGCCCTCCAGCCTGATGTCTGGGTGTCTGCCCTCCAGCTTGAAGTGCCCATGCCAGCTGCCCAGCTTGAAGTGCCCATGCCAGCTGCCCAGCTTGAAGTGCCCATGCCAGCTGCCCAGCTTGAAGTGCCCATGCCAGCTGCCCAGCTTGAAGTGCCCATGCCAGCTGCCCAGCTTGAAGTGCCCATGCCAGCTGCCCAGCTTGAAGTGCCCATGCCAGCTGCCCAGCTTGAAGTGCCCATGCCAGCTGCCCAGCTCAAGTTGTTCCTGTCTGCTGCCCAGCTCAAGTTGTTCCTGTCTGCTGCCCAGCTCAAGTTGTTCCTGTCTGCTGCCCAGCTCAAGTTGTTCCTGTCTGCTGCCCAGCTCAAGTTGTTCCTGTCTGCTGCCCAGCTCAAGTTGTTCCTGTCTGCTGCCCAGCTCAAGTTGTTCCTGTCTGCTGCCCAGCTCAAGTTGTTCCTGTCTGCTGCCCAGCTCAAGTTGTTCCTGTCCGCTGCCCAGCCTGATGTGCCCACTGCCCAGCTGGACACCATGGACTTTCCTCAGCAACGGCTAGTTGGAGCGTCCGGAGGTCGCTCCTTTGAGGGGGGGTACTGTCAGGAAATGTTCCATCCGCTGGTAATATCTGTTATTTGGCATGCAGTACTGAGGTCCACCAGCAGGTGTCTCCTGGCAGTTTGGAACTGTCAGGAGAGCTTTTTCCTGTTAATGTTATGTCATCTTTGGGCCGCAGTACTGGCGTCCACCAGCGGATGGATCCTGGCAGTATGGAGCAGGTATTCCCCTCTGCAGACAGGTGTCACCTGACTTTCATTAGCAGAGCTGCAGTATAAATACCCGGCAATCGCAGACTTATGTTGCCCTGGTATTGTCCTTGAGCCCTGATCTGCATCCTGTTACCCTGATCCTGTACCTGAAACCTGATTCCTGGAACCTGAAACCTGTTGATCCTTTTTCCTGTCCGTTACCTGAACCCTGAACCCTGGACTCTGGACTCTGAGCCTTGTACCTGACCCGTCCCTCCTGTCATCCATCCATCCTCTCTTGTCCTGTTTATCTCCCTTCCCAGCTACTGATTCCGTGTTTATGACCCCGGCCTGGCCTGACTACGATTCTGGTACTCCCTCTTGCTACATATGCTGGTTGGTTTTATATCACTGATTGTTTGGTTGTTCACTTGTATTTATGGTGTGTTCACATATGCACTTTCCTTAAATAAACTTACTTTCACTTATTTATGTCTGGTTCACTCCGTCGCAGTCACACAGTTCTGGTCACATCTGGTTTATGACAGGTACACAGTACAGTAACTGGAAATACTCCAAGAGCCTACACAAGCCCCTGGCTGCAGGTAGCTATACTGTAGGTGAGACTGTGCAGGGTACACAGTAGACATGTGAATTTGTTTTCGTCCGAATGCATTTTCGTCCGAATTTCAGGTATTTTCGTTATCATTTAACAAACGATAACGAAAGTGCAGAGTCCGAAAAACAAAAGATCCGACATAAACAAATGCTTTATTTTCTTTTTCGTTGCAACAACAGTTCTATATAGATAGGAGATTCGACATGATGCTGACAATAACAATCTGTGTCCATCAAACCTGTGGTCGAATGTGCCTAACCTTAGCTCTATTAGTCCAAGATTATTCTACGTAGAGAGAAAAGATTTGACATAGAGAGAAAAGATCGCTGCTGGAATTGGGTGGGGGAAGTAAAATAAAAATAATGATAATGATGAATGTTATTGGCTGATTGTAACCAAAGAGGAGGGGCAGTAAAATAGCTAGAACTAAGTACACACGTACAGGCAACTTACATTCACTTACGATTGCTAGCAGAGAGAGACATACACACTGAATCATTTCAGAGGACAGTCAATTTTAGCTGGTCCGTTTGTCAGAGAACCTGAATTATTTAGCAATTAAGCATAAGCACAGCAGCAGAACAATAGTGAAGCAAGCTACAGATCAACTTAACTTTTTCATAATAATCTGCTGCTATTGTGCTAGTGTTGTGAACTTGATAGTGATACTAGTGTTGCTAGTGTTGTGATAACCTCAGAGGCTGCCCGTGTTGTGGGGGGGATTTACTATTATAAATTCTATATTATAGATTGAGATTCTATATAGATTCTATATACCCTATCTTGTTACCTGTCTGATCAGTGATCAATATCACCAGTCCATTTTCTGTTTGAACTATATACATTCAACATGAACGACGAAGATTCGACAAAGCAGCGAAAAACATACAAACGTTGAATCTTTGGCTTATGGTGTCTGTCAGTGGCGGCTGGTGAAGTTTTAGGATGGGGGGGCGCCAGACCCCGCCCTTCCTTTTTGACCCCTCCCACTTGATGGAAATGGGCGTGGTTTCAGCAAAATAGTGGGCGTGGCTCTAAGGTGGTGTGGTTAGCGTCTGAGATGAACGAGGGATGGAGGGAGAGGGCGAGGGAGAGAGGGACAGCAGGCCTAGATCCTACACAACAAAAGAAATGTGTATTCTACAAAGTTTAACAATCATCAGATAAAGATACTCCAAACACCTGGTGTTAGCGCTTCAATCATCCCGGCACCATGGTTGTTATGGTGTCAGGATGATTGAAGCTCATTATTACTATTATTACATTGTAATATAAAATGAAATCATTCAACTCACCATAATGCAGAATCAGTGGGAGCCCCGAGTGTGTCACTTGCCACGTCGCCTGCCACCAGATGCCATCAGGTGTCCCCAGCAGTCCCTTCTTACATGCAGCCTGTGCCACATCAAATGCAGCCTTTGTCCCCCCCCCCCAAATGCAGCCTCTGTCCCCCCCCCCAAATGCAGCCTCTGCCCCCCCCCCAAATGCAGCCTCTGTCCCCTTACATCAGAGTTGCCATCAGTGTCCCCCCACAGCATGTGTCCCCATCAGTGTCCCCCCACAGCATGTGTCCCCATCAGTGTCCCCCCACAGCATGTGTCCCCATCAGAGCCCCCCACAGCAGGTGTCCCCCACAGCAGGGTGTCTCCATCAGAATCCCCCCACAGCAGGTGTCCCCATCAGAGTCCCCTCACAGCAGGTGTCCCCATCAGAGTCCCCCCACAGCAGGTGTCCCCCATCAAAGCCCCCCACAGCAGGTGTCCCCATCAGAGTCCCCCAACAGCAGGTGTCCCCATCAGAGTCCCCCCACAGCAGGTGTCCCCATCAGAGTCCCCCCACAGCAGGTGTCCCCATCAGAGTCCCCCCACAGCAGGTGTCCCCATCAGAGTCCCCCCACAGCAGGTGTCCCCATCAGAGCCCCCCCACAGCAGGTGTCTCCACCAGAGCCCCCCACAGCAGGTGTCCCCTATCAAAGCCCCCCACAGCAGGTGTCCCCTATCAAAGCCCCCCACAGCAGGTGTCCCCCATCAGAGTCCCCCCCACAGCAGGTGTCCCCCATCAGAGTCCCCCCCACAGCAGGTGTCCCCCATCAGAGTCCCCCCCACAGCAGGTGTCCCCCATCAGAGTCCCCCCCACAGCAGGTGTCCCCAATCAGAGCCCCCCACAGCAGGTGTCCCCCATCAGAGTCCCCCCCCCACAGCAGGTGTCCCCCCACAGCAGGTGTCCCCCATCAGAGTCCCCCCCACAGCAGGTGTCCCCCATCAGAGTCCCCCTCACAGCAGGTGTCCCCCATCAGATTCCCCCCCACAGCAGGTGTCCCCCATCAGAGTCCCCCCCACAGCAGGTGTCCCCCATCAGAGTCCCCCCCACAGCAGGTGTCCCCCATCAGAGTCCCCCCCACAGCAGGTGTCCCCCATCAGAGTCCCCCACAGCAGGTGTCCCCCATCAGAGCCCCCGACAGCAGGTGTCCCCCATCAGAGTCCCTCCACAGCAGGTGTCCCCCATCAGAGCCCCCCCACAGAAGGTGTCCCCATCAGAGTCCCCCACAGCAGGTGTCCCCATCAGAGTCCCCCAACAGCAGGTGTCCCCCATCAGAGTCCCCCCACAGCAGGGTGTCCCCATCAGAGTCCCCCCACAGCAGGGTGTCCCCATCAGAGCCCCCCACAGCAGTTGTCCCCATCAGAACCCCCCACAGCAGTTGTCCCCATCAGAACCCCCCACAGCAGTTGTCCCCATCAGAGCCCCCCACAGCAGTTGTCCCCATCAGAGCCCCCCACAGCAGTTGTCCCCATCAGAGCCCCCCACCAGAGCCCCCCTCAGCAGGTGTCCCCCCGATTCTCCACACAGCGGTACTTACCTTCAGTCTCCTGCGGTGTCCTCCTCCTCACACTGGCACCAGCATTCTTCCTGCTTCCTCTCTCGGGCGCAATGAGAGAGAGAACCAGGAAGTGACATCTGCCTCAGGGCAGATGTCAATCAAATCTGCAGTGCCAAGTAGCTTCCGCCCGGTGCCTGTAGTATGTATTGCTATGGCCGAGCGGAAGCTACTCGGGCGCTTCAGAAAACGCCCCAAGGCGGGCTAAACGCCCGCAAATGCAGCGCCACGTCTGCAATCTCGTGATTGCATAGACGTGGCGCTTCCTATAAGTGCACTGTGTCCGGCGTCGCACTGTATCCGGCGTCCGAACACAGTGCACTTAAGGACCTTTTTTTTCCTTTTTTTTTTGTTTTTAAAGGACCAGTATTAAAATTTTTTTTTTTTTTTTGACTTTTTTTTTTTTGCTGCCTGGAGGGGGGGGGGGGGGCGGCGCCCAGGCGCCCCCTATGGACGGGCCGCCACTGGTGTCTGTCCAAAGTTCTAAGAAGATTTAACGGAGCAGCTAAACTATATGGCGTTGTACAGTTTAGCTGCTCCGTTGAACCTTCTTTGAACATTCGACAGACACCATAAGCCTTTAATGACAGATCCGACCTTAACCACTTGCCGACCGCCTAACGCTGATATACGTCAGCAGAATGGCACGGGCAGGGGAAATCACGTACCTGGTATGTGATTGCCTTCCCGTGGGTGGGGGGTCCGATCGGACCCCCCCCGGTGCCAGCGGCGGTCGGCTTTGGTCTGGGAGCGTTCAGCGATGAGGGGGAGGCCATCCGATCGTGGCCCCCCTCGCGATCGCTCCCAGCCAATGAGAATCATCCCCTGCCTCTGTTATAAACAGAGGCAGAGGATGTGATGTCATCTCTCCTCGGCTCGGCAGTTTCCGTTCTGGCGCCGAGGAGAGAAGACATGTGAGTGAGTGCACAACACTACACATCACAGTAGAACATGCCAGGCACATTTTACACCACCGACCCCCCCGATCGCCCCCCGATCACCCCTCCCCCCTGTCACACTGACACCAAGCAGTTTTTCTTTCTGATTACTGCATGGTGTCAGTTTGTGACAGTTAGAAATGGTAAGGCAGTTAGTGTTAGCCCCATGTAGGTTTAGGGTACCCCCTAATAAAGTTTTAACCCCTTGATCACCCCCCGTCGCCAGTGTCTCTAAGCGATCATTTTTCTGATCGCTGTATTAGTGTCGCTGGTGACGCTAGTTAGGGACGTAAATATTTAGGTTCGCTGTCAGCGTTTTATAGCGACAGGGACCCCCATATACTACCTAAATGTTTTAACCCCTTGATTGCCCCCTAGTTAACCCTTTCACCACTGATCACCATATAACCGTTACGGTTGACGCTGGTTAGTTCGTTTATTTTTTATAGTGTCAGGGCACCCGCCGTTTATTACCGAATAAAGGTTTAGCCCCCTGATCGACCGGCGGTGATATGCGTCGCCCCAGGCAGCGTCAGATTAGCGCCAGTACCGCTAACACCCACGCACGCAGCATACGCCTCTCTTAGTGGTATAGTATCTGAACAGATCAATATCTGATCCGATCAGATCTATACTAGTGTCCCCAGCAGTTTAGGGTTCCCAAAAATGCAGTGTTAGCAGGATCAGCCCAGATACCTGCTAGCACCTGTGTTTTGCCCCTCCGCCCAGCCCAGCCCATCCCACCCAAGTGCAGTATTGATTGATCGCTGTCACTTAGAAAACACTAAACACATAACTGCAGCGTTCGCAGAGTCAGGCCTGATCCCTGCGATCGCTAACAGTTTTTTTGGTAGCGTTTTGGTGAACTGGCAAGCACCAACCCAGGCAGCATCAGGTTAGTGCCAGTAGCGCTAACACCCACGCACGCACTGTACACCTCCCTTAGTGGTATAGTATCTGAACAGATCAATATCTGATCCGGTCAATATCTGATCCGATCAGATCTATACTGGCGTCCCCAGCAGTTTAGGGTTCCCAAAAACGCAGTGTTATCAGGATCAGCCCAGATACCTGCTAGCACCTGCATTTTGCCCCTCCGCCCGGCCCAGCCCAGGCCACCCAAGTGCAGTATCGATTGATCACTGACACTTACAAAACACTAAACGCATAACTGCAGCGTTCGCAGAGTCAGGCCTGATCCCTGCGATCGCTAACAGTTATTTTGGTAGCGTTTTGGTGAACTGGCAAGCATCAGTGGCCTAGTACACCCCGGTCATAGTCAAACCAGCACTGCAGTAATACTTGGTGGCGTGGCGAGTCCCATAAGTGCAGTTCAAGCTGGTGAGGTGGCAAGCACAAGTAGTGTCCCGCTGCCACCAAAAAGACAAACACAGGCCCGTCGTGCCCATAATGCCCTTCCCGCTGCATTCGCCAATCCTAATTGGGAACCCACCGCTTCTGCAGCACCCGTACTTCCCCCATTCACATCCCCAACCAAATGCAGTCGGCTGCATGAGAGGCATTTTCTTTATGTCCTCCCGAGTACCCCTACCCAGTGAACCCCCCCCAAAAAAGATGTCGTGTCTGCAGCAAGCGCGGATATAGGCGTGACACCCGCTATTATTGTCCCTCCTGTCCTGACAATCCTGGTCTTTGCATTGAGGAATGTTTTGAACGATACCATTCACTAGTTGAGTATTAGCGTAGGGTAAAGCATTCCACAGACTAGGCGCACTTTCACAGGGTCTCCCAAGATGCCATCGCATTTTGAGAGACCCGAACCTGGAACCAGTTACAGTTATAAAAGTTACAGTTACAAAAAAAAGTGTAAAAAAAAAAAAAAAAACACAAACAAAAATATAAAAAAAAAAAATAGTTGTCGTTTTATTGTTCTCTCTCTCTCAATTCTCTATCTTTCAGGTATGCAATTTTTTATACTTTACCGTTTACTGTGCTTTATTGTTAACCATTTTTTTGTCTTCAGGTACGCCATTCACGACTTTGAGTAGTTATACCAGAATGATGCCTGCAGGTTTAGGTATCATCTTGGTATCAATCTTTTCAGCCAGCGGTCGGCTTTCATGAAAAAGCAATCCTAGCGGCTAATTAGCCTCTAGACTGCTTTTACAAGCAGTGGGAGGGAATGCCCCCCCCACCGTCTTCCGTGTTTTTCTCTGGCTCTCCTGTCTCAACAGGGAACCTGAGAATGCAGCCGGTGATTCAGCCAGCTGACCATAGAGCTGATCAGAGACCAGAGTGGCTCCGAACATCTCTATGGCCTAAGAAACCGGAAGCTACGAGCATTTTATGACTTAGATTTCGCCGGATGTAAACAGCGCCATTGGGAAATTGGGGAAGCATTTTATCACAACGATCTTGGTGTGGTCAGATGCTTTGAGGGCAGAGGAGAAATCCAGGGTCTAATAGACTCCAATTTTTTCAAAAAAGAGTACCTGTCACTACCTATTGCTATCATAGGGGATATTTATATTCCCTGAGATAACAATAAAAATGATTTAAAAAAAAATGAAAGGAACAGTTTAAAAATAAGATAAAAAAGCAAAAAAATAATAAAAATAATAATAAAGAAAAAAAAAAAAAAAGCACCCCTGTCCCCCCTGCTCTCACGCTAAGGCGAACGCAAGCGTCGGTCTGGCGTCAAATGTAAACAGCAATTGCACCATGCATGTGAGGTATCACCGCGAAGGTCAGATCGAGGGCAGTAATTTTAGCAGTAGACCTTCTCTGTAAATTTAAAGTGGTAACTTGTAAAGGCTTTTAAAGGCTTTTAAAAATGTAATAATTTTGTTGCCACTGCACGTTTGTGCGCAATTGTAAAGCATGTCATGTTTGGTATCCATGTACTCGGCCTAAGATCATCTTTTTTATTTCATCAAACATTTGGGCAATATAGTGTGTTTTAGTGCATTAAAATTTAAAAAAGTGTGTTTTTTTCCACAAAAAATGCGTTTGAAAAATCGCTGCGCAAATACTGTGTGAAACAAAAATGAAACGCCCACCATTTTAATCTGTAGGGCATTTGCTTTAAAAAAATATATAATGTTTGGGGGTTCAAAGTAATTTTCTTGCAAAAAAAAATAATTTTTTCATGTAATCAAAAAGTGTCAGAAAGGGCTTTGTCTTCAAGTGGTTAGAAGAGTGGGTGATGTGTGACATAAGCTTCTAAATGTTGTGCATAAAATGCCAGGACAGTTCAAACCCCCCCCCAAAATTACCCCATTTTATAAAGTAGACACCCCAAGCTATTTGCTGAGAGGCATGTCGAGTCCATGGAATATTTTATGTTGTGACACAAGTTGCGGGAAAGAGACAATTTTTTTTTTTTTGCACAAAGTTGTCACTAAATGATATATTGCTCAAACATGCCATGGGAATATGTGAAATCACACCCCAAAATACATTCTGTTGCTTCTCCTGAGTATGGGGATACCACATGTGTGGGACTTTTTGGGAGCCTAGCCGCACACGGGACCCCGAAAACCAAGCACCGCCTTCAGGCTTTCTAAGGGCGTAAATTTTTGATTTCACTCTTCACTGCCTATCACAGTTTCAGAGGCCATGGAATGCCCAGGTGACAAAAAAAAAACCCAAATGACTCCATTTTGGAAAGTAGACACCCCAAGCTATTTGCTGAGCGGTATAGTGAGTATTTTGCAGACCTCACTTTTTGTCACAAAGTTTTGAAATTTGAAAAAGGAAAAAAAAAAAAAAAATTCTTGTCTTTCTTCATTTTCAAAAACAAATGAGAGCTGCAAAATACTCACCATGCCTCTCAGCAAATAGCTTGGGGTGTCTACTTTCCAAAATGGGGTCATTTGGGGGGTTGTGCCACCTGGGCATTCCATGGCCTCTGAAACTGTGATAGGCAGTGAAGAGTGAAATCAAAAATTTACACCCTTAGAAATCCTGAAGGTGGTGATTGGTTTTCAGGGCCCCGTACGCGGCTAGGCTCCTAAAAAGTCCCACACATGTGGTATCCCCATACTCAGGAGAAGCAGCTAAATGTATTTTGGGGTGCAATTCCACATATGCCCATGGCCTGTGGGAGAAATATATCATTTAGTGACAACTTTGTGCAAAAAAAAAAAAATTGTCACTTTCCCGCAACTTGTGTCAAAATATAAAATATTCCATGGACTCAACATGCCTCAAAGCAAATAGCTTGGGGTGTCTACTTTCCAAAATGGGGTCATTTGGGGGGGGGTTATGCCATCTGGGCATTTTATGGCCTTCAAAACTGTGATAGGTAGTGAGGAGTAAAATCAAAAATTTACGCCCTTAGAAATCCTGAAGGCAGTGATTGGTTTTCGGGGCCCTGTATGTGGCTAGGCTCCCAAAAAGTCCCACACATGTGGTATCCCCATACTCAGAAGAAGCAGCTAATTGCATTTTGGGGTGCAATTCCACATATGCCCATGGCCTGTGTGAGCAATATATCATTTAGTGACAATATTTTGTAATTTTTTTTTTTGTCATTATTCAATCACTTGAACAAAAAAAAAATGAATATTTAATGGGCTCAACATGCCTCTCAGCAATTTCCTTGGGGTGTCTACTTTCCAAAATGGGGTCATTTGTGGGGGTTTTGTACTGCCCTGCCATTTTAGCATCTCAAGAAACGACATAGGCAGTCATAAATTAAAGGCTGTGTAAATTCCAGAAATTGTACCCTAGGTTGTAGGCGCTATAACTTTTGCGCAAACCAATAAATATACACTTATTGACTTTTTTTACCAAAGACATGTGGCCGAATACATTTTGGCCTAAATGTATGGCTAAAATTGAGTTTATTGGATTTTTTTTAGAACGAAAAGTAGAAAATATCATTTTTTTTCAAAATTTTCAGTCTTTTTCTGTGTATAGCGCAAAAAATAAAAATGGCAGAAGTGATCAAATACCATCAAAAGAAAGCTCTATTTGTGGGAAGAAAAGGACGCAAATTTTGTTTGCGTACAGCATTGCATGACCGCGCAATTAGCAGTTAAAGTGACGCAGTGCCAAATTGTAAAAAGTACTCTGGTCAGAAAGGGGGTAAATCCTTCCGGGGCTGAAGTGGTTAATTAACCACTAGACCACTGGGCACTTAAACCCCCTTAATAACCAGACCAATTTTCAGCTTTCGGTGCTCCTACATTTTGAATGACAATTGCTCAGTCATGCAACACTGTACCTATATGAAATTTTTTGTCCTTTTTTTTTCACACAAATAGAACTTTCTTTTGGTGGTATTTAATCACTGCTGGGTTCTTTATTTTTTGCACTATAAAAGAAAAAAAGACAGAAAAATCTGTAAAAAAAATGCATTTTTTTTCGTTTCTGTTAAAAAATTTAGCAAATTAGTAATTTTTCTTCATATATTTTGGCCAAAATTTATACCGCTACATATCTTTGGTAAAATAACCCAAATCAGTGTATATTATTTGGTCTTTGTGAAAGTTATAGAGTCCAAAAGCTATGGTGCCAATATCTGAAAATTGATCACACCTGAAGTACTGACAGCCTATCTAATTTCTTGAGACCCTAACATGCCAGAAAAGTACAAATACCCCCCAAATGACCCCTTTTTGGAAATAAGACAATCCAAGGTATTTAGAAAGATGCACGATGAGTTTTTTGAAGTTGTCATTTTTTCCCACAATTCTTTGCAAAATCAAGATTTTTTTTTTTTTTTTTCCACAAAATTGTCATATTAGCAGGTTATTTCTCACACACAGCATATGCATACCACAAATTACACCCCAAAACACATTCTGCTATTATTCCCAAGTACGGCGATACCACATGTGTGAGACTTTTACACAGCGTGGCCACATACAGAGGCCCAACATGCACGGAGCACCTTCAGGCGTTCTGGAGTGCCCAGGCCAATTCTGACATTTCTCTCCTACATGTAAAAATCATCATTTATTTGCTAGAAAATTACATAGAACCCCAAAACATTATATATGTTTTCTTAGCAAAGACCCTAGAGAATACAATGGCAGTCGTTGCAACTTTTTATCTCACACGGTATTTGCGCAGCAAACAAAAAACAGTAAAGTTAGCCCAATGTTTTTGCATAATGTGAAAGATGAAGTTATGCCGAGTAATTGGATACCTAACATGGCACCCTTCAAAATTGCACACGCTCGTGGAATGGTGCCAAACTTGGAAATCCCCATAGGCAATGCTTTAAAAATTTTTACTGGTTACATGTTTAAGTTACAGAGGAGGTCTAGGGCCAAAATTATTTCTCTTGCTCTACCGATCACAGCGATACCTTACATGTGTGATTTGAACACATTTTCATATGTGGGCGGGACTTACGTATGCATTCGCTTCTGCATACGAGCACACGGGGACACGGGGAAAAAACATTTTTTTTTTTTAATTGTTCATTTTACTTTATTTATTTTAGTCTGATGCTTTTGTCCAAAAAATAGATTTTTTGATCATTTTTATTCCTATTACATGAATGAATGAATGAATGAATGAATGAATGAATGAATGATTTATAAAGCGCTACAAATGCGAACTGAATCGCCTCAAGGCGCTGGATGCATTCTCTGATGTCAGCTTCTCAGAAAAGGAAGGTCTTTAGTTTTTTTCTGAAGGCCTGGTGGTTTTCTTCCATGCGGATGTTGGTAGGAAGAGCGTTCCATAGTCGAGGTCCTTGGACTGCGAATCTTCGTTCTCCCTTTGCTTTGTAGCGGTATTTGGGAATGGTAAGGAGGTTTTGGTTAGCTGATCGAAGACTGCGATTTGGTGTATAGTGTTTTATTTTCTCGCGGAGATATGGTGGGGCGTTTCCTTGTACGCATTTGTGGGTGAGGCAGAGGGTCTTGAATGTGATCCGTTTCTTCACGGTTAGCCAGTGTAGGCTCTTTAGGGAGGGGGAGATGGATTCCCAGGGTTTTTTTCCTGTTAACAGTCTTGCCGCCGTGTTTTGGATGAGTTGTAAGCGCGCAAGCTGATATTGGGGTAGTCCTACGTAGAGCGAATTTGCGTAGTCGAGTCGGGAATTGATGATTGTTCCCACAACTGCCGCTTTGTCCTCTTCTGGGATGAAGGGGATGAGTCTACGTAGTTGGCGGAGGAGATGGTGGGATCCGCTCACCACTGATCCTATTTGTGCATCCATTGTCATTCCTGAGTCAAAAATGACTCCGAGACTCTTAGCTTCGGTGCTTGGGGAGATGGTCTGTCCAAGGATGGTGGGAGGTGTCCATGTAGTCTTTATTTTGGAATTTTTGTTAGCTTGTAGGAGAAGAAGTTCTGTTTTTGATCCGTTGAGTTTGAGGGAGCTAGTGGTCATCCAGTCGTCTATTAAGGAGAGGCATTTCTGTAATTGCTGATGAAGGTCTTTTTGTCCGTTGATACGAAGGTAGAGTTGGGTGTCGTCAGCGTATGAATGGAAACAAAGATCAGTTTTCCTGATGATATTGAGAAGTGGGCGGATGTATATGTTGAATAGTACTGGTGACAAGGGTGATCCTTGAGGGACTCCGCAGGAGACTGCCCGGGTTTCCGAGGTGAATGTACCTAGTTTCACTGTCTGGGAGCGATTCTCTAGGAAGGATGTAAACCATTTTAGAGCAGAACCTGTTGCTCCTGCTACTTCAGCGAGGAATGTAAACATCCTTGTAATAGGAATATGGCATGACAGGTCCTCTTTACAGTGAGATATGGGGTCAATAAGACCCCACATCTCACCTCTAGGCTGGGAAGCCTGAAATAAAAAAAACCAAAAAAACAATCCTGGCTTTGATCGTAGCGGTGAGTCGGTAGAAGCACCTGAGGGCAGTGGGAGGGGGGGACGTCCCCTCTTGCCTCCTGTAAGAATGATCAAGCAGTGGAACAGCTGGTATGATCATTCTTATGGTGTAGGGAATCGCCCGCTGAAAAAGCTGATATCTGAAAGATGCCTGTAGCTGCAGGCATCATTCAGATATCCTCGCACAAAGCCAAGGACGTCGTATGACAGCCGGCAGGCGGGAAGTGGTTAAATCACTTTTTTTTTTTAACACAAAGTTGTCCAGTTATACAATATTTCTAACACATAGCATGTACATACCAAAAATTACAAACCAAAATAGATTCTCCTACTCCTCCTGAGTACGGCGATACCACGTGTGTGAGACTTCCACAGCCTGGCCACATACAGAGGCCGAGTATAGTCGAGTATGGCTGAGCATGGCAGAGTATGGCTGAGCATGGCTGGGTATGGCTGGGTATGGCAAAGTATGGCTGGGTATCACTGAGTATTGCAGAGTATGGCTGGGTATTGCAGAGTATGGCTGGGTATGGCAGAGTATGGCTGGGTATTGCAGAGTATGGCTGGGTATTGCAGAGTATGGCTGGGTATGGCAGAGTATGGCAGAGTATGGCTGGGTATTGCAGAGTATGGCAGGGTATGGCAGATTATTGCGGGGTATTGCAGGGTATTGCGGGGTATTGCGGAGTATTGCAGGGTATTGCAGAGTATTGCAGGGTATTGCGGAGTATTGCAGGGTATTGCAGGGCATTGCAGAGTATTGCAGGGCATTGCAGGGTATTGCAGGGCATTGTTGGGTATTACAGGGCATTGCAGCATATTGCAGGGTATTGCGGGGTATTGCAGAGTATTGCAGAGTATTGTGGGGTATTACGGGGTATTGCAGAGTATTGCAGGGCATTGCAGAGTATTGCGGGGTATTGCAGGGTATTGCAGAGTATTGCAGGGTATTTCAGAGTATTGCAGGGTATTGCAGGGTATTGAAGAGTATTGTGGGGTATTGCAGAGTATTGCAGGGTATTGCAGGGCATTGCAGAGTATTGCAGGGCATTGCAGAGTATTGCGGGGTATTGCAGAGTTTTGCAGAGTAGTGCAGGGTATTTCTGAGCATGGAGGGATGGCTGAGCATGGATGGATGGATGGCTGGATGTGACTGCACATGTCACAGAGCAGCGCTGTGGGTACTACACATCCAGCCCACAGCGCTGCTGCCATCCAATCCCTCCCCATCTGTACCGATTGGTATACAGAGGGGAGAGAGGAACCAGCGTCATGACATGATGCCGGTTTGTTTACATGTGATCGCTCCATCATTTGACGAGGCGATCACATGGTAAACGGGCGCGATCAGTTTACCGTGATCCGTGAGGATCCAGAGGACCTGGCGGTCATGGATGTTCCCGTGTGCATGCCCCGGGGGGCGCGTGGGAGCGGTTTTCCGGGATCACTTCATAGTAGGTGCTCCCAGAGTTATCCAACCACCCTGCAGCCGTCATTTGGCTATGGGCCAGTTGGTAACTGGTCAATTTGGATTTTCGGACGAATGCACTTTTTAACGAAAAATGAAATAAATAAAAACAAATTTCGGGAGTAATTAAATAAATTTATTTTTCGGACGAAAACAAAATTCTGAAATGAAATATTTCAGTGTGCACATGTCTAGTACACAGTACAGTAACTGGAAATACTTCAAAGAGCCTACACAAGCACCTGGCTGCAGGTAGCTATACTGTAGGTGAGACTGTGCAGGGTACACAGTACAGTAACTGGAAATACTTCAAAGAGCCTACACAAGCACCTGGCTGCAGGTAGCTATACTGTAGGTGAGACTGTGCAGGGTACACAGCACAGTAACTGGAAATACTTCAAAGAGCCTACACAAGCACCTGGCTGCAGGTAACTATACTGTAGGTGAGACTGTGCAGGGTACACAGTACAGTAACTGGAAATACTGTAAAAACACCTGCCTGCCTGTCAGTATATTAGGAAGAGAAGTACAGGATCTAGCTAAACTGAATACAGTATATATATATATATATATATATATATATATATATATATATATATATACATATACAAACACACACACACAACACCTGGGATGCATATATATACACAATACACTGTAACTGCAGCTAACTGACTCGACCTGCCTACTCTATCTAACTTAAATCAAATGAAAGTCTCTCTCTCTCTCTCTCTATCTCCGCCTCAACGCCGGAACACAGTACACAGGGCCGACATGCAGGCGGCCTTATATAGTGTGGGGCGTGTACTAAACCCCCTGAGCCATAATTGGCCAAAGGCTTCTTGGCTTTGGCCAATTACGGCTCTCTGTACACACAGCGCTGTGATTGGCCAAGCATGCGGGTCATAGTGCATGCTTGGCCAATCATCAGCCAGCAATGCACTGCGATGCCGCAGTGAATTATGGGCCGTGATGCGCCACTCGAATTTGGCACGAACGGCCCATATCGTTCGTGATTCGGCGAATGACCGAACACACGATGTTCGATTCGAACATGGGTTTGACTCGAACACGAAGATCATCCCTAATAGCAACTATGTAGTGCAAAGGCCTACCTGATTTCATACTATATGATTGAACTGTTTAGGTATGTACTATTATATAGTTTTGGTAAAATATTGTACAAAAATTGTTTAGTCAGTGCATGGTAAGCCTAAAGTTGCATGTTCCACTACCAAGTAGATCTAAATGTTTTTGGAACCTTTTTATTTTAGCTATAATCAATCTAGTCTAGCAAGTTTTGCTTAAATATTTGTAAACTATCCACCTACTTTCCACCTACGCTTAGTGTCAAACAGTCAAACACAGCGACTGCAGCAATCCAATATTGGAATACGCAAAACAAACTAGTAACAAAAAATGGATGTGCTGTCTCTTTAAGTGTAATAATGTGTATAATAATCGATCATGCACTATACAAAAAACAATAAATACAATAAAAACCCCATGTGTTCTCGGAAAAAAACAAATCAATCCTTATTAGATACACATCAATCAGTAATAGGAAAATTCATATACATAAATTCATCATTTAAACAAAATGTATGAATTCATGAACTCATATTGAGTGTAATCAGTAAATGCATATAATACACTATATAAGCGAATACAGTCCTCTCACTTTGTAGAGACTTATGCTGCATACACACAAGCATTCTTTTCTTCCTTATAATGCTAGAAGAATGAAGTTGTTTTGCTGCTCATATTCACAGAGTTCTCACAAACTTATTTCTTCATTATTTTCTCCTCATCTCATGAATAATATTCTATTTTTTAAAAGCCCGATCTCCATAATAATGTTTGCAATTATTTTTTATACTCATCTTTTATAATTTTTTATTTCATCAAGATTTATTTTATGATTACTTAAAAATTATTTTCAAGTGATCTCCATATAATTAGTTTTTTTTGTGTGTCAAGTTACCACAATAACATTATTATCTTGTATTTTTTATTAACCTCAAAGAGGATGGTGTGCCTTGTTAATTTGACATTGTCTTTTTGAAATGTACCTGCCTACTCTCAAACAAACTGTCCTTTTTGAAGAAAAACACATAGGAAAGTATTTATTGAAAATAAAATATTCATTTATTCTGGGTAACATAATAAAGAGGAAGTCAACGCTGGATACATTTTTGGAATTTGTGAAGCCTTTTGGCCCCCAGGGCACACATCAAGTCTATGGAAAAGAAAATTGGAAGCTTGAGGAGTCCATATAATAGGGAGCACAGTCTGGTCCAGGAATCCCAGAGATCAGGACCAGCAGCAGATGACATATTTGTCCCCAGGCTGTGGTACTACACCAGCCTGCGTCTTCTGTCAGACCAGACTGAACTCAGGCCATTACTTTCTTGTCTTCCCTGCAAATTTCCCTCCACGCTTCCCTGTAGCCTTCCCTGCAGCCTTCCCTGCAGCCTTCCTTGGAGGCTGTGGCTCTGGTGGTGGACTTGTGGCAGGAGGCGGAGGATAGGCTTGCTCATATATTTAGGAGATCCCTGAAAACTTTCCTCTTCAAAGAAGCCTATCCTGCCTCCATCTAAAACCTGCACTATTTTCTCCACTAGCTCAACCCCCACAACTATTACCCTTTTGTATAACTTGACCCTCCCTCCTAGATTATAAGCTCTAATGAGCAGGGCTCTCTGATTCCCCCTGCATCAAATTGTATTGTAATTGTACTGTCTGCCCTGTATAATAATAATATAATATATAAATCCTGTATAATAATAATAATAATAAAATATGTTGCTGTTCTCAGTCAGCTGGCCCCTCAACCCCTTCTGAAGGGCATCAAAAAAATTCTCTCACAGAGGAGGCGTTGGCCTTTCTCCAATTCCAGCAACCTGGTGGCTAGATAGCAGCCATAGGCCTCTTCAGCATTGGGGGGGGGCTCCTGAGGAAATCACTGGCTTCTCTAATGAGGCCCAGTGCTGCCTCCTCTGTCATTGTCCCCTTCCTGGGCTTTTTGGTGGTAAGACATGTGGATGTGAGCGCTATGTTCAATATGGTCAGACAGCAGTAGTGAGTCTACTTGTGAACAGTTTAAAAGTAAATGGGGCGATTGGGTGCTGTATAACTATTATCATAAAATAACAATCTGGAATGGTAAAATTATATGGTAATCAAAACATCAGCAACTGTAAGCTGTTACAGTCCAATAAGAAACTGAGTTACAGTCCAATAAAAGCAGTTGTAGAAGGCAGCCCTGTTGGTAAAGAAGAAGCAATCCTCTGGAAACTGTAGAAGAAGAACAACAATGGCGCCACTCTAAGTGCAGTATTAAAACGGATTTTAATAAATCTTAAAAACAGGTACTCACAAAAGTACATGTATTCAGGCATGTAAGTACTGGACAGGAAATGCCAGGTGTCCCAGGGGTATGATCCGGTCACGTCCTCAGATGTCGTTCCGCTTGGAGACAGGCTGCGCTGCTGTGTGGGCGGCAGATCCGGCTGCTGGAACGCACTGTGTGTGATGTGATGATCTGGGGGAACGAAGGCACTTCCGGGTCTAGGCAGGGGTGACGAATAGGCGACGCGTTTGCGGAGCTGCGCTCCTTCCTCAGGCCTAACGTGACCTGTGATTGGTCAAACATGTTATAGTCTAAGATGGGCTGGGATTGGGGGAGAGATCTGTCAATCACTATGAGGCATAGACTGTGTACTGGACGCTGTGTGCTAGTGTGTCAGCGTCTACAGCTGTGTCGAATCTTTGTACAAGACAGCGACATGTACTTGTGAATAAAAGAGGGAAGATAATGTTACTTTTGAGATCATGTTATCTATGAGAAAGCAACGGGGAGAAAAAAGAGGGTTTTATTAAAACACATAGAAAAAAGAAAAAGGAAGAGGGGCATGTATAGGTAAAATGAATGTGTAGCTGGAACTACTGCTATTGGATGAACTCCCTATAATGACAATGTGGTAAAATGAGGGATATGCATACCAAGTGAGATGGGGAATGGGGAGATGAAAGAACTCAATGGGCTATGGTAAACAAGGAAACTTATTAGAACTAAAGTGACAATGATAATAAGAAAAATTGTGTTATTACAGGATGATTATAGTAGTAGAATGATGGTGATAAACTAATAATTAAATAATAAAAAAATATATTATAAAAAAATTAAAAAATATATTAAAAAAATATATAAAAAATATATATATATATGTATGATTCTTGAAAAAAATCTGAAAATGAAATGATATTTATAATATTGGGGTGATGTTGATGTTCTTGCAGAACTGCTAAATTGTAAAAAGGGGTTGGAGTATGCTTTGATAGAAGACCGCACTGGTAAGTTTTTTTGTTGTAAAAAGAAGGGGGGAAGAGTATGTCCTAGTTGGATTTGGAAGTTGAACATGATATGTTGGCGGCCAATAGTACATCAAATGGAAAATGCTGGGGGGTAGGGGGGGGGGGAACGAGGGGGGGGAAGAGGGGGGGGGGAAGGTAAAGGAGAGGAGAGCAGATGTAATGATATTACTGGGGTTCCTGCTTCAAAATACAAATTAGGTTAAATGGCAAACTGGAATGTTGGGAGTTAGAGCATCCTGGTGGGACTTGGAGGACTAGGAGAGCGGTCAGATGAGGCTGCTCGTCTCTATTTCCTCGTTGAGTCCTCCAGGAGTCAAAGTATCCAAAGTATATATCCAGTAAGTTTCCCTCTGGCAGAGACGTTTAAAACGCTCTGCCAGTGGGAACGTACTGGGAACTGACTCGATGATCCAAACCTTGAGACCAGATGAAGAATGATTGTGTTTGCGTAGGAAATGGAGGGGAACACTGTGATGGTCATCTCCTGCCTCTACTAGGCGGCGATGCTCACCAAACCTCTTTCTCAAAGTGCGTATAGTGCGGCCTACGTAGTGTAACCCACATGGACATGTCAAGCAATAGATGACGAACTCTGTGGAACAGTTATAAAAGTTACTGATCTGATAAGTCTGGCCCTTGATGGTGAATTCTTTCTGGCCATGATGGACATGACTGCATGTGAGGCATAGTTTTTTACGGCATTGGTACATCCCAATGAGGGGAACAAGACAGAAAGATGTTTTCTTGAGATTTTGTTGACTTTTAAATTTGCTGGGTGCTACCAGATTTTTGACGTTTCTGCTCTTCCGGTAAGTGAACTTGGGTTTGGAAGTGATAGTGGATTTTAAATGTGGGTCCTGTAGAAGGATCGACCAATGTTTGGTGAGTATGCGTTCCATGGCTTTGTGTTTGGAGTGAAATTGAGTTACAAATCTAACCGGCTGTGATGTGGATTGAATGGTTTCACTGGTGGATATGGGGGGTTCTGACAGATAGAAATCAAAGGCTTCGTTTATGAGTTTTGGTGGAAAAGCCTTATCTGAGAACTTTTGTTTTAAGTGGGACCCTTCTGTGATGTAATCGGATTGTCTGGTACAGTTTCTGCGTAACCTGCAGAACTGGCTCTTGGGAATATTAGCAATCCATCTTGGATGGTGGCAACTCTGATGGTGCAAAAAGGAGTTGCCTGCTGTCGGCTTGTTATAATTTTTGGCCAATATTTTACCTTTATCATGAAAAAGTAGGAGATCTAAGAATGCGAGTTGGGACTGATCATGTTCGGAGGTGAAGGTGAGGCCATGCTCATTGTTATTACAGTGTTTAATGAAATCAGAGAAGAGGGACTCCGGGCCATCCCAAATGATGATGATATCATCTATATACCTCCCATAGAACACTATATGGGAGGTAAAGGGGTTGTTGAGCCAGATGTAATTGGCCTCCCAGTAGCCCATAGTTAGATTTGCGTAGCTGGGTGCGAAATTCGCACCCATGGCTGTGCCCTTTGTTTGAAGGAAAAAATCGCCATCGAACTCAAAATAGTTATGGGTCAGGCAGAATTCTGTGGCCTCTAGGATGAACTCTGCCTGACCGGGATTCAGCATGGGATCGGCAGAAAGAAAGCTGGCGATAGCTCTGAGACCTATGTGATGTGGAATTGAAGTATAGAGAGAACTAACATCTAGGGAAGCCCACAAATATGTGGATTCCCAAGTGTAGTGTTCTAGCTGTTGCATGAGGTGGAATCCGTCTCGGATGTAAGAAGGAAGACTGATTGAAAGTGGTTGTAGGAACTGATCTATATATTGGGAAATGGAACTGGTAATGCTGTCCATGGCCGCAACTATGGGTCGACCTGGTGGATTTTGGATACTTTTGTGTATTTTCGGAATGTAATAGAAATACGGGGTGGAAAAGAATGGCCGATTGAAGAAGGCATACTCATGTTTTGAGATGATGTTGTTATTTTTAGCTCTATCTGTGAGCGTTTTGACTTCTATAACGTAGCTAGACAAAGGGTCGCAGCGCAATTTCCGGTATGTACTGTTGTCTGACAGAAGACGGCGGGCTTCAGCTAGGTAGTCACTGCGATCTTGGACCACAATGCCCCCGCCTTTGTCCGCCGTCTTGATGACTATGTTGTGATTGTCAGTGAGATTTTTGAGGGATAGTTTTTCTTGGGTAGTGAGATTGGAGTGATATGGATGGCTGTCGTGTGTCAATTGGCAAAGTTTTTTGATGTCAGAGAACACCACTTGATAGAAGGTTTGCAAATAGGGTCCCTTTGAGTGTGTGGGATTGAACACGGATTTGGGCCTAAAAGTACTATACTGTATGGGGGGAGAGGTAGAGGGATGCTGAGTAAGAAGAAGTAAATCTACATCCTCATCATCACTCTCCATGTTGTATAATTCCTTTAGGATACTCAATTCAGGTAGATCACTGTTGTCTGAAGAAACATTGGGTTCAACCAAATTGGGAGGTATGTGACTATCAGTAACTGGAGATGTTTTCATGCTGTAGTGGCGTTTGAGAGTGAGGTTACGGATAAACATATGAAGGTCTTTAAATAACTGAAATGAGTTGGGTAGTGAGGTGGGGGCAAAATTGAGACCCCGTTGTAGAATTGAGACCTCAGCTGAGGACAGGTGATGGGAAGATAGATTATATATTTTTATGGTTTGAGGGATTTGGCCCTGTGATTTATGTCGTTGTTTTCCCCCTCGTTTGCCTCTTCTTCTAATTTTCTTTTCCCTGTGTGTGGGCGGCTGGGTAACGAGGGGGGAATTGCTAAAAAATCCTGTGTAATAGGCGAAGAGCAGTTGGATGGGACTGATGAGGTAGATACTGAAGAATCTGTATGGGGAAGGGGACTGTGTGTCTGTGTGTTGGCCTTCTAAAGACCAGCGCCAGGGACAGGGGTACGGCTAGTGGATTTAGCCAAAACAGAGGTTGACATTGAACCAGATATGGAATTGGGTTTTGAAGAATCCATAGTGTGGTTCTGGGATAAAGGAAAATTGCTTGAGTTGATGTTGTTATCTCTTGTAGGCCCACTGGGAGTAATTTTCTCATTGGTGTGGGTAAGATTGCCGGAGGGATGAGGATGGTGATTGTTGGAGTGGGTATTTTTATTTGAATTTTGATTTGTGTTTAAGCGGGGTCTGGTTCTCTTATTAGGTATGCGTTGAGGTTTGGGAGTGAGTGGGTGTGACATGTTTCTGGAGTGGAAGTTTGTGGAATGCATAGACTGAAGCAAGGGTTTAGGCCTTGACAGTGGCCATGGTCTTTCACCTGGGGATTCCACTATGCATTCCATAAGGGGTATGAGGTGGGTAGGGGGGTGGGTTGAATGATTTGTATTTGGAGCGCGGTGGCTCCTCTTCCAATTGAAGACCCTCCCTAGGTTGAAATCATCTAGGTCTCTCCTCATTTTTCCCAATTTGGTCTGAATCAAGGAGTCTTCGTCTTTTTTGCTGTGGTGTTTGAGGGTATTAAGCCAAGAATGGGGTAAACTGGCTGTGGTGGTATTCAAAAGGGAAATGTGAGTCTTAATTTGTTCAACCAGATCCTGATATTTGATCTGTCTCTGTTGGATTATGATCGGCAACCATTTTTGTGTACAAAACTCTGAGATCTGTGACCACTCACTGGTCAATTCAGATGTCAGAAAAGAGCAGGTTTTTAATATTCTCAACCCACGAGGGGAGATGGAGTGGGAAATATATTGCTCTAGAAAGAACTTATCCCACCATTGATGGTTGGCCGCTATTATGAGATGTTCTAATTTTCTGAAATATGTGCAGCAAGTTTTGTGGATGTGTTTTGGAACGGAGAAATGTGGTATGAAAAAATTATTTGGAAATAAGCCATATAATTGGTCAAGAATATCGTATTTGGCTTTTTCCAATTGTTGTAACCACTCCATGTTTGGAGTGGTGTGGTGAGAGAGCGTGTGAGTGGATAGTAAAAAATGAAAAATAAATGTTTATCCTGGCGGTAAGCAAAAAAAAGGGGGGGTAGTGTTATACACACACAATTTTTTCACATAAATATTTCTAGGGGAAGAGTAATTGTAGATAGGAGAATAAATGAGATGGAAT
This sequence comes from Lithobates clamitans, assembly GCA_037952925.1. Lineage (NCBI taxonomy): Eukaryota > Metazoa > Chordata > Amphibia > Anura > Ranidae > Lithobates > Lithobates clamitans. Next base: position 735,997 of record JBBGZY010000541.1, read on the forward strand.
AAAATAGGGAAACGGGATTGTTGATACACAATTATCTACCTATATACATGCCCACAAAGGACGTAAAAAACCAACAGATACAATGACACAAGTGTTAGGACTAAATACAAAATCTCAATATAAAATTCGATCAAAAATATGCCATGATGGACGACAAGATAAAACATATATGTAATATAACTTTTCAAAACGGTAATTGTGAGACAGGGGAGGGGGGGGGGAGGGTTGTTTTTGGGAAAAGTTTTTTTGGGGAAAGTAAACTTAAACTGGATAGTATTAAATTAAATTGGAGGGAGTACTAGACTGGTGACCAAGAATAGAATAAGCAGCACAACATTTGACTTCAAAAAACAATATAAAACATGTGGATGTGAGCGCTATGTTCAATATGGTCAGATAGCAGTAATGAGTCTACTTGTGAACAGTTTAAAAGTAAATGGGGCGATTGGGTGCTGTATAACTATTATCATAATAGTTATAACTCCCAACATTCCAGTTTGTCATTTAACCTAATTTGTATTTTGAAGCAGGAACCCCAGTAATATCATTACATCTGCTCTCCTCTCCTTTACCTTCCCCCCCCCCCCTCTTCCCCCCCCTCGTCCCCCCCCCCTTTCCCCCCCCCTACCCCCCAGCATTTTCCATTTGATGTACTATTGGCCGCCAACATATCATGTTCAACTTCCAAATCCAACTAGGACATACTCTTCCCCCCTTCTTTTTACAACAAAAAAACTTACCAGTGCGGTCTTCTATCAAAGCATACCCCAACCCCTTTTTACAATTTAGCAGTTCTGCAAGAACATCAACATCACCCCAATATTATAAATATCAATTCATTTTCAGATTTTTTTCAAGAATCATACATATATATATATATATTTTATATATTTTTTTAATATATTTTTTAATTTTTTTATAATATATTTTTTTATTATTTAATTATTAGTTTATCACCATCATTCTACTACTATAATCATCCTGTAATAACACAATTTTTCTTATTATCATTGTCACTTTAGTTCTAATAAGTTTCCTTGTTTACCATAGCCCATTGAGTTCTTTCATCTCCCCATTCCCCATCTCACTGGGTATGCATATCCCTCATTTTACCACATTGTCATTATAGGGAGTTCATCCAATAGCAGTAGTTCCAGCTACACATTCGTTTTACCTATACATGCCCCTCTTCCTTTTTCCTTTTTCTATGTGTTTTAATAAAACCCTCTTTTTTCTCCCCGTTGCTTTCTCATAGATAACATGATCTCAAAAGTAACATTATCTTCCCTCTTTTATTCACAAGTACATGCCGCTGTCTTGTACAAAGATTCGACACAGCTGTAGATGCTGACACACTAGCACACAGCGTCCAGTACACAGTCTATGCCTCATAGTGATTGACAGATCTCTCCCCCAATCCCAGCCCATCTTAGACTATAACATGTTTGACCAATCACAGGTCATGTTAGGCCTGAGGAAGGAGCGCAGCTCCGCAAACGCGTCGCCTATTCGTCACCCCTGCCTAGACCCGGAAGTGCCTTCGTTCCCCCAGATCATCACATCACACACAGTGCGTTCCAGCAGCCGGATCTGCCGTCCACACAGCAGGGCAGCCTGTCTCCAAGCGGAACGACATCTGAGGACGTGACCGGATCATACCCCTGGGACACCTGGCATTTCCTGTCCAGTACTTACATGCCTGAATACATGTACTTTTGTGAGTACCTGTTTTTAAGATTTATTAAAATCCGTTTTAATACTGCACTTAGAGTGGCGCCATTGTTGTTCTTCTTCTACAGTTTCCAGAGGATTGCTTCTTCTTTACCAACAGGGCTGCCTTCTACAACTGCTTTTATTGGACTGTAACTCAGTTTCTTATTGGACTGTAACAGCTTACAGTTGCTGATGTTTTGATTACCATATAATTTTACCATTCCAGATTGTTATTTTATGATAATAGTTATACAGCACCCAATCGCCCCATTTACTTTTAAACTGTTCACAAGTAGACTCACTACTGCTGTCTGACCATATTGAACATAGCGCTCACATCCACATGTTTTATATTGTTTTTTGAAGCCAAATGTTGTGCTGCTTATTCTATTCTTGGTCACCAGTCTAGTACTCCCTCCAATTTAATTTAATACTATCCAGTTTAAGTTTACTTTCCCCAAAAAAACTTTTCCCAAAAACAACCCTCCCCCCCACCTCCCCCCCCCCTCCCCTGTCTCACAATTACCGTTTTGAAAAGTTATATTACATATATGTTTTATCTTGTCGTCCATCATGGCATATTTTTGATCGAATTTTATATTGAGATTTTGTATTTAGTCCTAACACTTGTGTCATTGTATCTGTTGGTTTTTTACGTCCTTTGTGGGCATGTATATAGGTAGATAATTGTGTATCAACAATCCCGTTTCCCTATTTTATTCCATCTCATTTATTCTCCTATCTACAATTACTCTTCCCCTAGAAATATTTATGTGAAAAAATTGTGTGTGTATAACACTACCCCCCCTTTTTTTTGCTTACCGCCAGGATAAACATTTATTTTTCATTTTTTACTATCCACTCACACGCTCTCTCACCACACCACTCCAAACATGGAGTGGTTACAACAATTGGAAAAAGCCAAATACGATATTCTTGACCAATTATATGGCTTATTTCCAAATAATTTTTTCATACCACATTTCTCCGTTCCAAAACACATCCACAAAACTTGCTGCACATATTTCAGAAAATTAGAACATCTCATAATAGCGGCCAACCATCAATGGTGGGATAAGTTCTTTCTAGAGCAATATATTTCCCACTCCATCTCCCCTCGTGGGTTGAGAATATTAAAAACCTGCTCTTTTCTGACATCTGAATTGACCAGTGAGTGGTCACAGATCTCAGAGTTTTGTACACAAAAATGGATGCCGATCATAATCCAACAGAGACAGATCAAATATCAGGATCTGGTTGAACAAATTAAGACTCACATTTCCCTTTTGAATACCACCACAGCCAGTTTACCCCATTCTTGGCTTAATACCCTCAAACACCACAGCAAAAAAGACGAAGACTCCTTGATTCAGACCAAATTGGGAAAAATGAGGAGAGACCTAGATGATTTCAACCTAGGGAGGGTCTTCAATTGGAAGAGGAGCCACCGCGCTCCAAATACAAATCATTCAACCCACCCCCCTACCCACCTCATACCCCTTATGGAATGCATAGTGGAACCCCCAGGCGAAAGACCATGGCCACTGTCAAGGCCTAAACCCTTGCTTCAGTCTATGCATTCCACAAACTTCCACTCCAGAAACATGTCACACCCACTCACTCCCAAACCTCAACGCATACCTAATAAGAGAACCAGACCCCGCTTAAACACAAATCAAAATTCAAATAAAAATACCCACTCCAACAATCACCATCCTCATCCCTCCGGCAATCTTACCCACACCAATGAGAAAATTACTCCCAGTGGGCCTACAAGAGACAACAACATCAACTCAAGCAATTTTCCTTTATCCCAGAACCACACTATGGATTCTTCAAAACCCAATTCCATATCTGGTTCAATGTCAACCCCTGTTTTGGCTAAATCCACTAGCCGTACCCCTGTCCCTGGCGCTGGTCTTCAGAAGGCCAACACACAGACACACAGTCCCCTTCCCCATACAGATTCTTCAGTATCTACCTCATCAGTCCCATCCAACTGCTCTTCGCCTATTACACAGGATTTTTTAGCAATTCCCCCCTCGTTACCCAGCCGCCCACACACAGGGAAAAGAAAATTAGAAGAAGAAGCAAACGAGGGGGAAAACAACGACATAAATCACAGGGCCAAATCCCTCAAACCATAAAAATATATAATCTATCTTCCCATCACCTGTCCTCAGCTGAGGTCTCAATTCTACAACGGGGTCTCAATTTTGCCCCCACCTCACTACCCAACTCATTTCAGTTATTTAAAGACCTTCATATGTTTATCCGTAACCTCACTCTCAAATGCCACTACAGCATGAAAACATCTCCAGTTACTGATAGTCACATACCTCCCAATTTGGTTGAACCCAATGTTTCTTCAGACAACAGTGATCTACCTGAATTGAGTATCCTAAAGGAATTATACAACATGGAGAGTGATGATGAGGATGTAGATTTACTTCTTCTTACTCAGCATCCCTCTACCTCTCCCCCCATACAGTATAGTACTTTTAGGCCCAAATCCGTGTTCAATCCCACACACTCAAAGGGACCCTATTTGCAAACCTTCTATCAAGTGGTGTTCTCTGACATCAAAAAACTTTGCCAATTGACACACGACAGCCATCCATATCACTCCAATCTCACTACCCAAGAAAAACTATCCCTCAAAAATCTCACTGACAATCACAACATAGTCATCAAGACGGCGGACAAAGGCGGGGGCATTGTGGTCCAAGATCGCAGTGACTACCTAGCTGAAGCCCGCCGTCTTCTGTCAGACGACAGTACATACCGGAAATTGCGCTGCGACCCTTTGTCTAGCTACGTTATAGAAGTCAAAACGCTCACAGATAGAGCTAAAAATAACAACATCATCTCAAAACATGAGTATGCCTTCTTCAATCGGCCTTTCTTTTCCACCCCGTATTTCTATCACATTCCGAAAATACACAAAAGTATCCAAAATCCACCAGGTCGACCCATAGTTGCGGCCATGGACAGCATTACCAGTTCCATTTCCCAATATATAGATCAGTTCCTACAACCACTTTCAATCAGTCTTCCTTCTTACATCCGAGACGGATTCCACCTCATGCAACAGCTAGAACACTACACTTGGGAATCCACATATTTGTGGGCTTCCCTAGATGTTAGTTCTCTCTATACTTCAATTCCACATCACATAGGTCTCAGAGCTATCGCCAGCTTTCTTTCTGCCGATCCCATGCTGAATCCCGGTCAGGCAGAGTTCATCCTAGAGGCCACAGAATTCTGCCTGACCCATAACTATTTTGAGTTCGATGGCGATTTTTTCCTTCAAACAAAGGGCACAGCCATGGGTGCGAATTTCGCACCCAGCTACGCGAATCTAACTATGGGCTACTGGGAGGCCAATTACATCTGGCTCAACAACCCCTTTACCTCCCATATAGTGTTCTATGGGAGGTATATAGATGATATCATCATCATTTGGGATGGCCCGGAGTCCCTCTTTTCTGATTTCATTAAACACTGTAATAACAATGAGCATGGCCTCACCTTCACCTCCGAACATGATCAGTCTCAACTCGCATTCTTAGATCTCCTACTTTTTCATGATAAAGGTAAAATATTGGCCAAAAATTATAACAAGCCGACAGCAGGCAACTCCTTTTTGCACCATCAGAGTTGCCACCATCCAAGATGGATTGCTAATATTCCCAAGAGCCAGTTCTGCAGGTTACGCAGAAACTGTACCAGACAATCCGATTACATCACGGAAGGGTCCCACTTAAAACAAAAGTTCTCAGATAAGGCTTTTCCACCAAAACGATAAACGAAGCCTTTGATTTCTATCTGTCAGAACCCCCCATATCCACCAGTGAAACCATTCAATCCACATCACAGCCGGTTAGATTTGTAACTCAATTTCACTCCAAACACAAAGCCATGGAATGCATACTCACCAAACATTGGTCGATCCTTCTACAGGACCCACATTTAAAATCCACTATCACTTCCAAACCCAAGTTCACTTACCGGAAGAGCAGAAACATCAAAAATCTGGTAGCACCCAGCAAATTTAAAAGTCAACAAAATCTCAAGAAAACATCTTTCTGTCTTGTTCCCCTCATTGGGATGTACCAATGCCGTAAAAAAATATGCCTCACATGCAGTCATGTCCATCATGGCCAGAAAGAATTCACCATCAAGGGCCAGACTTATCAGATCAGTAACTTTTATACCTGTTCCACAGAATTCGTCATCTATTGCTTGACATGTCCATGTGGGTTACACTACGTAGGCCGCACTATACGCACTTTGAGAAAGAGGTTTGGTGAGCATCGCCGCCTAGTAGAGGCAGGAGATGACCATCACAGTGTTCCCCTCCATTTCCTACGCAAACACAATCATTCTTCATCTGGTCTCAAGGTTTGGATCATCGAGTCAGTTCCCAGTACGTTCCCACTGGCAGAGCGTTTTAAACGTCTCTGCCAGAGGGAAACTTACTGGATATATACTTTGGATACTTTGACTCCTGGAGGACTCAACGAGGAAATAGAGACCAGCAGCCTCATCTGACCGCTCTCCTAGTCCTCCAAGTCCCACCAGGATGCTCTAACTCCCAACATTCCAGTTTGTCATTTAACCTAATTTGTATTTTGAAGCAGGAACCCCAGTAATATCATTACATCTGCTCTCCTCTCCTTTACCTTCCCCCCCCCACCTCTTCCCCCCCCTCGTTCCCCCCCCCCTTTTCCCCCCCCCCTACCCCCCAGCATTTTCCATTTGATGTACTATTGGCCGCCAACATATCATGTTCAACTTCCAAATCCAACTAGGACATACTCTTCCCCCCTTCTTTTTACAACAAAAAAACTTACCAGTGCGGTCTTCTATCAAAGCATACCCCAACCCCTTTTTACAATTTAGCAGTTCTGCAAGAACATCAACATCACCCCAATATTATAAATATCAATTCATTTTCAGATTTTTTTCAAGAATCATACATATATATATATTTTTTATATATTTTTTTAATATATTTTTTAATTTTTTTATAATATATTTTTTTATTATTTAATTATTAGTTTATCACCATCATTCTACTACTATAATCATCCTGTAATAACACAATTTTTCTTATTATCATTGTCACTTTAGTTCTAATAAGTTTCCTTGTTTACCATAGCCCATTGAGTTCTTTCATCTCCCCATTCCCCATCTCACTGGGTATGCATATCCCTCATTTTACCACATTGTCATTATAGGGAGTTCATCCAATAGCAGTAGTTCCAGCTACACATTCATTTTACCTATACATGCCCCTCTTCCTTTTTCCTTTTTCTATGTGTTTTAATAAAACCCTCTTTTTTCTCCCCCTTGCTTTCTCATAGATAACATGATCTCAAAAGTAACATTATCTTCCCTCTTTTATTCACAAGTACATGCCGCTGTCTTGTACAAAGATTCGACACAGCTGTAGACGCTGACACACTAGCACACAGCGTCAAGTACACAGTCTATGCCTCATAGTGATTGACAGATCTCTCCCCCAATCCCAGCCCATCTTAGACTATAACATGTTTGACCAATCACAGGTCACGTTAGGCCTGAGGAAGGAGCGCAGCTCCGCAAACGCGTCGCCTATTCGTCACCCCTGCCTAGACCCGGAAGTGCCTTCGTTCCCCCAGATCATCACATCACACACAGTGCGTTCCAGCAGCCGGATCTGCCGCCCACACAGCAGCGCAGCCTGTCTCCAAGCGGAACGACATCTGAGGACGTGACCGGATCATACCCCTGGGACACCTGGCATTTCCTGTCCAGTACTTACATGCCTGAATACATGTACTTTTGTGAGTACCTGTTTTTAAGATTTATTAAAATCCGTTTTAATACTGCACTTAGAGTGGCGCCATTGTTGTTCTTCTTCTACTTTTTGGTGGTAAGGCAGAGGGGAGGCACCTGGGAATGAGTGAGGCTCCTACTGGGCCCAGCCACCTCCTGGCTGCCACTGGGCATGGCCTCCTCCTGGCTGACACTTTCCAGACCCTCCTCCTGGATGAGCTCATCCTGTGTATAAAAAAGGGACATAGTTGTAGTTTTTGCTTCAACAATCACACACAATTTTCAGCTCATGACTTGCAAATTGAATGTTAATAAATAGAAAAGACTATCATTCTGACCCCAGCATTTTTCAAGCTGGTTACCAACATTTATGGCTACTACTGTCTAGTGATATGTATACATAATTTTTTTGTATAAAATCATTGATTTGTAAGCAATTCTAACATCTAGTTGACATCATTAATATTAGGACAATAAATATGTCTAAAAAAGCATATACCTGACACCAGCAGGGCGCATCCACTTCTTCCAGAATGGAAGGCCCAGGTTGTTCCTCATCAGCCTCTGCTGGGGTTGAGGGAACGGTGGAGGGAAGGCTGCAGGGAAGAGTCGAAAGAGATTCCCTGGCTTCAGTCTGGTCGTCCAGAAACCACAGTTTGTTGAAGTACCACAGCCTGGGGACAAACATTCTCTGTTGATGCTCCTGATCGGAGTGATTTCTGGATCTTATTATGCTCCTTCTTATACATGTTCCTCAAGATCCCAATTTTATTTTCCAAAACCATCATGTTTGTATTGGGGACCCGAGTCTTCACAAGTTCCAGAAGTTTCTCCAGCGATGACCTCCTAGCTTGTTTATTATAATATAAGCTGTGTTTTACCTCCAACAAATTCCTCATCTCCCTGTATCTGTCTATGAAACTGGCCATAAATTCTGGGTCCTTAAAGTGATTCATCTTTGCTGTAAGACAATACACAAAACAAAAACACTAATGTCAGCCTAAACTCTCATTATCATATCCCAATATAGGCCTCAATCTTGAAGCAGTATAGGCCACTGCGGTGGGCCAAGTTCAAATTTTACCTTTGTTTAGGACGCTCGCCACTTCCGTTTGTGCTTCCTCCACACACAGATCGGACGTACGACAAATGCGTGTTAGCTTGATATAGACTGTGCATGCGTGAAACTCGGCCCACGTCTCCCGCCCCTGGCGTTCTTTTTCGAAGATTCCCGTCTATTTCGTCGCAGTGGGAGAGGAACATGGCAGAGACACACCAGGTGACTATTAATACTAGTAACGAGGAGGAAAGCCCAGAGGCCGAAATGTCCCGATCTAGGAGTTGGTTTAAGGCCTCCAATATGTCCTTTGAGGAGATGGTGGAGATGGTCCACATATTGAGGAGAGCCGACTATGATGCTAAGAATGGGCTGTACCCAAACCCCAATCTGCGTAAGGCCAAAATCATGACGAAAGTGGTGAAGAGTCTGCGTCACAAATTTGGCATACGATGATCAAAGGAGCAATTAAGACAATGCTGGCCAGACCTAAAATTAAGGGAGCCGGATCACTACAGAAGTGTTTAAAAAAAAGTAAGTACTTGTCGTGTGTTCCTATTATGATTATTAACTTGCATGCTTCTCCTTGTGCTTTTCTTTACTGTTGTACAGTTTTAAATGGCTACTTTCACGTTCGTGGGCACAGTAATCGTTCATAGGAAACATTGTTCGTTTACAAATAAACTCAATGTTTTTAGCTGATACAGGGTTAACTACATATTGGTAATGCTAATTTGTCTTAAAAGAAGTTTAGGACATTGTTGTCTAGATGTCTAGAATGAATTGCAAACTTGATTCAGTGGAATGTAAGGAGAGGACACTCAGCAGCTGTTTACACATCTGGACTCAGGAGCACTAGTGTGGGACACCAGAGCACATTTTTAGGGTGAATCACACAGGTACTCCAGTGGAAACTTGGGGTGTCTCCATCTGTGAAACTTCTCCAAAAAAAGTAAGTATTCCAGCTTGGTTAAAAGGGAATTATTCATGTCTTCAACTTGGAACTCTGCCTAAACAGACAATTGTACACTACTTCCAAGCAATGTTTCATATTCCTATTTCTGGACTCAAATATCTGTGTGCTAAGTATACCTTTTTTGTTTCATTCTCATAGGGGAGAAAAGACTCGGAGGACACCACTCAGAGGACACCAGGGACCCCTCACATCACCGAGAATGGGAAATCAGCCCAAGCCCCCCCCCGAGGATCTGGAGGAAGGAGAGGTGGAGGAAGTGGGCGAGATGGTCACCCAAACAGGTGAGTGTCTGACACCCCAGCTTCAGGTAATCTATGTATGCCTGTATATTTCTAATACATGTTTTTTAACCAATTTTTAGGTGATGTGCTGGTTGTGGAACAGGAAGCTGAACCTTTCACTGACAGCGCCCAAAGGCTCATCCATGACATCGTGATGTGGAATGGGGAAATTAAAATTATTCGAAATAAACTGAATGTTATAGAACAACAAATGAAGAACATGATAGATGTGTTGGGGAGAATATAAATTTATTGCAAATCACATCCATTTTCCCATTTGTTGGACTCAAATAGTTTTTTTTACATTTTAAAAGCCAAATTTTGAAGATGCACACGGCGTATCAAGATTTGCCTTCTGTCATCAGGGGATCTCAATGTATGCGTTTTCTGGGTGCAACCCCTTCCTCGTAACTCTAGTAGGTGAGAGGAAGGGGTTGCACCCCAAAAACATGTCCATTGATCCCCCATGATGGGAGATAACACATGTTGACATTACCCATTTGGACTCCCAATTTGTGTGCCAAAAAATTTTGGCTTTTACAGGGGTGACATCACCCCATCTGATGAAGGCAATATCAAGACATTTTTGACACTATAATGTCTGATATTGCCTTCAGTTTTTATACGTTGAACTTTGTTAGTTCCAGAGTTGTGTATGTTATGTTTTAAAACATGCCTGTTTGTAAAAAAAAAAAAGAGAAAAAATAACAAATATTTTTCTAAAAAATTTTCTAAACGCACATGTAAATGTGCACAGAGTAAAAATTTTGAGCAACAACAATGTGTGGCTTCTTCTTTCAATGCTCAATACCAGTGTTGTAAGCAATTTTGTGTTTACAGTGACAATGGGGCTTATTTACTAAAGGAAAAGTCACTTGGCACTATGAGTGCACTAGGAGAACCTAGGAGACAGCCAAAAAGAAAAGCAAGCAATAAAGAAATTTCAAGATTTTATCTGATCATTTTTTTATTAATAAAAATTAGACATTGTCTGGCATTGCGATGGCCCCCCTACCCGTAAAATAATTAACATATTTCTCCCTAACTTCATGGGCGCTTTGGGGGGCCAAGCCAGTACGGCCAGTATCCAGGCCCATCAGGGAATTCTCTGTAATAAGTCCAGCCTCAGGCCCAACTGAGGCTATATAATTCTGTGAATTTTTTCTTAAATAATTGTGCATTATGCAGTAGCATAGTATGATATGGTTGATTTTGTAGTCTGCCATATGGATTGCTGTCAGAAACAGGCGGAACGGGCTGGCCATTATCCCGAAGGTATTCACAACGACTCTTCTCGCTCTGGCCAGCTGGATAGTTAAAAACCCTCCTGCCTGGGGTGAGGGTCCTTTGCGGGAATGGCCTCATCAGGTGCTCACCCAGACCGAAGGCTTCATCTGCAATAAAGACAAAGGGGAGTCCTTCCACTTTATCCGCATCAGGTGGAAATGCCAGGCCACCAGTCTGGAGACGCTGGTAATACTCCTTCTGGGTGAAGACTCCTCCATCTGACATCTGGCCATTCTTCCCCACGTCCACATAGAGGAACTCATAGTGTGCCGACACCACCGCCATTAACACTACACTATTAAACCCCTTATAGTTATAATAGTAAGACCCCGAATGGGATGGTGGCACAATGTGGACATACTTCCCATCTATAGCCCCTCCACAGTTGGGAAAGTCCCAACGGTCAGCAAAATGGGAGGCCACAGTCTGCCATTCCTGTGGAGTTGAAGGAAACTGTGGAGTCAAACAGGAAAAAAAAAATATAAGTACTTTTGCACACAACATTGCAAGCAGATTACACAAAAAACATTCTTGCACAACATCAGTATAACATTTATTTTAAGGAGTATTTAAAGGCAAAAATATAAGGCCCACTTACCAGATTCCTCACCCCCTCTGATGGCCCATTGATAAAATTGTATGGGGGGGGTTTGAGGTGACTTTGGGAGCCAAAAATAAAAGCCTCCAGCACTCTGCGTGAATTTAAGGACCCACATAACATTTGGACACATTTTAGGGGGTGGGGGAGGGTTATAAATTAATTTAAAGACACACATAACATTTGGACACATTTTAGGGGGTGTTTCGGGGGAAAGCAGTACAAGTGAGCTAACAATATACCTTGTTAAGGGACTAGGCTATAGGTGTATATGGGCCCATGATAGCATGCTGGGAAGGTTAGTGAAAGCAAATATGCATGTAGGCCAAAAAAGGAGCATTAAAAGCTTCCAGCATGCATGAGGATAAAGGAGACATTCACAGCATATTCCAATCATGGTAATTAGGGAATGATGAAATACATACAATACATTAGCAAACATTAAATACATAGAATGTGATGTTAAAGGAGAAACATTACCTTAATATAGTCCTTCTGCAGGACCTGAATGATGGCAGAACAGGTCTCTGGAATAATGATCCCCAGAGCCTGGGGGGGAGATGCCTGTAGAGAACTTGAGGTCCTGCAGGCTTCTCTCATTCACCAAGTACCACAAGGTGGCGACTAGCCTCTGCTCCAGAGTGATGGCTTGCCTCATGCAGGTATCCTGCCTGCTGATATAAGGGGTCAGCAAAGCCAACAGATGGTGAAAAACGGGGTCCGTCATCCTGAGATAATTCCTGAAATCATCATGATTATTCTCCTGGATCTCACAAAGCAAAGGCATGTGCGAGAATTGGTCACGCTAGAGTAACCAATTCTTGGTCCATGAACTCATCCTCACCCTGTTCATGGACTGGGCTTGTGTCAAAGTATGAACCCCAACACCAAGCCTCCACTCAGCACGAACTCTACGATGAGTATGTACCCGCACCATGGTTTCAAAATGGTCGGCTGGTCAGAACGAACTTAACAGAACGCACTGAAGAACAGCAAGGCCTGTGAAGAGCGAGCTGAAAATCAGCAACGAGCGGACCAGAACGCACTGAAAAACAGATACGAACTGACTACATGCACTGAAGAACAGATACAAACCCACAAGTACAAACTGAACAGCAGTAAAACGATCTGAAAAAGCTGGAGTCTGAAAAGCGCGAATCGTCTTCAACTTCCTTCTTCATCTCCACCAAACTTCTACTAACACGAGATTGGCAGAAGGAGCCCAAAGGGTGGCGCACTGGGTATTGAACTTACTTTTTCTAGTCTCATCGTATGTGCTGTATGTCACTGCGTTCTTGACGATCGGACTTGGGTGTGATCGTGTTTACGCAAGACAGTTTCAGCGGAATTCTGTCGGAACTCCGTCGGAAAAACCTTCAGAGTTTATTCCGACGGGAAAACCGATCGTGTGTACAGGGCATTACTCTAACTTCCTGTTGCATCTTTGAGATAGAAAGTGAAAGATAATCTCCCCAAAGAACCCATATAGCAAACAAGTAACTGTAGGGGAGTTAACCCTTTCACTGCCAGCACCATTTTTGTGGTTATTTTTGCACGCATGTTTAAAAAAAAATTAGGCTTGGAAATGGCATAACCCTCCTAAACATTATATGTTTTTTGAAAGAAGACACCCTAGAGAATAAAATAGTGGTAGTCTCAATTTTTTTATGGTACATGATATTACTGCGAAAGTCTAGGAAAGGCAAAATTTCAGTAAAAAATACACTACACAGGTTAATATTGGGGCACACAAATGTAATAAATTACCCAAGTTAAGGTTGCACTGAGTAAATAGATACCCAACATGTCAAACTTTGTGTGCACTCATTAAATGGCAACAGATTTAAGTACCCTATATTTTCCATAGGCAACGCTTTGAGAATGCCCCCCACAGCTCATCAATTTAGCGTTACAGAGGAGGTCTGGTGGGTGCAGCAAGATGAAACATGTGTATCGATGGTTTCATGTGTAGGTACCCCAATGTGTGTGTTTACATTATTACATGAGTAGTGGGGGGGGGTCTTCAAATTTTTGGGGGAGAATGTTATGTGCTTGGGTGTAACTTACATTTTTTTACAATTTAAAAAAAAAAACGTAACTTTATTTTTATCACACAGGACACAAAAAAATCCCCTATGTGATGATTTTGGTGACAGGTTCTCTGCAATGAGATATCGGGGCTCTAAAAGACTCTGGATGTCTCACCTGTGCTCCAATAAATTCCTGGGGAAACTGACAGGTCGCTTCTGGGTCAGCAATTGGTGGGAGAGTGGACACATGTCTGCTCAGCTCCCTCCCCTATACCTCCACCTGCTATGTCAGTCCTAGGTCTGAAGATGGGCAAGCAGAGCCTGGGATACATGGCAGAGGACCCCACACAGGGGGCATACGTTACCCGGGGGTGTGTGGAAGCAATCTGGTGCTGGCAGAGGAACCGGACTGCTTCCATCTGACAGCCAAATGTTGGCTTGTCAGATATACATACACTCACTGCAGCCACCAGGAGTATGTGTAAAACCCCCTGCTGTCAGGTCTGTATGAAGTACAGACCTGGCAGCGAAAGGGTTAAACCCTTTCCTGTTTTACCTAAAACAACAATCTGTTTAATAAATCATAAAAGTCCATTTGCATCATCTTAGTATATGGTATTCTGCTACTTAAAGTGAATGTAAACCTCTAAAACATTTTTTAATTAAGACTCATATCTGTTACAGTGGAGGATGTCATTTCATCTGTGCCCAGTCTTGCCACGAAGAGTTAATCCAGCTCTGAGCAATCCTCTTATCTTTCGTCAGTAAGATAAAAACAGACACACAGAGAAATAGGTGTCCATTTCCTTCCCCTTGCTGTGAGTGAAAGGTGATTTCCCTATCTCATGGAGGCATTCTGTGTATTTAACATCCCCCTCCTTTCTTCTCCAGCTCTCCCAGAATTGGCTGCTCCACACCTCCGCATGATTGGGCATGCTGAAGTCATGTGGTGACTTTCCTGGGTTTTGACTGGATGTTATTGATCATGGGGCATAATCCACAAGACCAGCAGAAGTTCAGTGTAAGAAATATCTATGCCTGGCCAAGGGGAGTGTAGAGGTGGGTGGGGAGTGTACTGAAATCATGACTACACCCACCAAGCCCTGGACAACAGACCTGCCCACAGAATCTGAAGTATTGCAGACTCCAAACAGCTAAAGGGGAGATATTTGACAGGTAAGTATTAGGGGTGCGCATCTTCACTGGTCTCACGATTCGATTACGATTATCTGGTCAACGATTCGATTCGATTCCGCGATGCATCACGATTACCGACAAGCTCCCACTGCCTCTTGGGCCGCCTAGGCGGCCCTTCCTCCCTGCAATCTTCTGGGACACATCACAGTTCCCAAAAGATTTGCTGGCTATGCAGGAAAACGCAGTGAGACATGCGCACCCGGCTGTGAAGCTGCGAGCTGTCACAGCCGGATGCCCACAGTAGTATTGCCAGCGCCGTGGACAGGCGGGGAGAGAAGGGAGGGTTTGGGTGGCCACGTCGCTGGATTGTGGGACAGGTGAGTCAAATGCAGCTACCTGTACCCATCAAACACAGCCACCTGTGCCCGTCAAATGCAGCCACCTGTTCCCGTCAAAAGCAGCCACCTGTGCCCGTCAAACGCAGCCACTTGTGCCCATCAAACGCAGCCACCTGTGCCCATCAAATGCAGCCACCTGTGCCCATCAAACGCAGCCACTTGTGCCCGTCAAACACAGCCACTTGTGCCCATCAAACGCAGCCACTTGTACCTGTCAAACGCAGCCACTTGTACCCGTCAAATGCAGCCACCTGTGCCCGTCAAACGCAGACACCTGTGCCCGTCAAACACAGCCACCTGTGCCCGTCAAATGCAGCCACTTATGCCCATCAAATGCAGCCACCTGTGCCCGTCAAACCTAGCCACTTGTGCCCGTCAAACGCAGCCATTTGTGCCCATTAAATGCAGCCATCACTAACCCCCACACAATGCACGGGCCACCACTGGTTCTGACAGTTTCTTGGCATTCCTGTTTGCACCTTCCAGCACACTAGGAGTTAACAGTGGAATGTGCACAGGATAGCCAGGGACCTGTCAGCATGGAGCGTGAGGTGTAAGGTTACTGTTGTTAAAATGACTTTCTTTTAATAAATTCTGTGTTACAATGGATGATGTGCCTCACTGTATGTGCTTTTTAAAAAACTATGTCACTTCATACCGAATTTCACTGTAGTATGAAATATCCCGCTCATGCAACTCCCGTCCCGTCCCGTCCCGCCCCTCTCCTCTCTCCTCTCACGTCTCACGTCTCCTGAGTCCTGACGTCAGCGGGGAATTCTCAGCCCCGCCCGCTAACTATAGCTATCGTATCAGAAGAGAGGCGGGCGGGACTGAGAATTCCCCGCCGACGTCAGGACTCAGGAGACGTGAGACGTGAGAGGAGAGAGGAGAGGGGCAGGACATGACGGGAGTCACATGAGGGGGATATTTCGTACTACAGTGAAATTCGGTATGAAGTGACATCGTTTTTTAAAAAGCACACACAGTACAGCCAGCGAGGCACATCATCCATTGTAACACAGAATTTTTTTAAAGAATGTAATTTTAAAAATACGCTCCGAGTGCATTCCCGGGAGGGGCGGAGCTAGTCGCCATGACATCACCCGCAATTGATTTTCCGGTCCTGATGCATCGATTCCGCATCAGAGACACCAGAATCGCGATGCAATGATTAATTTCAGCACCCCTAGTAAGTATACATGCAAGAGGCATGTATATCCTCATAGATCAGCAATATGGAAGTAATTTAGAAATTATGAGAGTCGGTTTACATCCACTTTAAACCTCAACTCTGTATTTATTAATTTATTTTTCTTTTTTTTTGCATTTTGGATAAGTTGGAAACAATTTAGAAGCTCTGTCAGTTTTTTTGCTGATTAAATTGTAAGCTCTAATGAGCAGGGCCCTCTGATTCCTCTTGTATTTAATTTTATTGTAACTACCGTCTGCCTTAATTTTGTAAAGCACTGTGTAAACTGTTGGCATTATAAAAATCCTGTATAATATTTATTATTATTTCCACATTGGGTAGATTTAACCTCACTTCCCAGTCTGGTGGTAGGGTGTCACAGAGATAGGAGGTGATAGGATATCTCACTGATGGAGAGACAGTAATAAATGTGTATTTACTTAGTAGGTAGGGTGAAGGTTAGATCACCTAGTTGGCTTTTATTGCTTTCTGAATCTTTCTATCCCAGTAACACCCACACTTTCATTTCACATCCTAGTGTCACCAGGACAATAATTTTCACCCAATAAGACCACAGACAGCAATAAAAGCATACAGGCATATTTTACCTACTCTGTTAAAAATTATAAGATACGAATGGCTGGTGATGGAATTAACTTTAAAACATTGCAGAAAACTGACAGTTTTATGTTTGTGTAGAGACAGATTATTAAGCATTTTGAAGCTTTGCTATAAAATGAAAGATTCAGCTAGCCATTAAAAACTTTTACATCAGATAATGTATAGTGAGTTTGCTTGCTGTGCTATCTACATTTCTGTAATTAATAAGAATTTGGTGCCCCTACACTAGTGTGCTGTACTGGCATGGGATGTGTTTGAACAGAAGTCATATATTTTTCTTTCTTTGTTCTTTAGGTGAGGTGTTCCTTAAGAGCCACCACAGGGTAAATGGGAGGCCTAAAAAAGGAATTAGAAGGTAGAGGGGCTCAGCAAGTGAACACAGAGCCCCAGATAACCACCATACTGGAGATCACAACAGCACAAATAAAAATGGAGGCAGTATAATTACTTCCTCAAAGCCATTAGCCAATAGTTATTGCCCCTGACAACCAGGAAACCAGGCAACCACTATAGCAAGTAATTTTTTATAAAAATGAATGCCACCAGATGACATGGAGGAATTTCTCATCATATTGGAGAGAGAAACAGAATAAAAAGGATGGCCTTGAGACAAAGCAGTAGACTTGATTTCTAATTTCCTATCAGGAGATTCCCAAAAGGCATGCTACAACCTTACTCCTGAGGACTCTAGGATCTAAGACTGTCTGAAATTGAAGATTCTAACTCACCTGGGTGTGACAAAGGCTGTCAGAGCATAGCGTTGCACCATTGGAGATACTAATGACATCAACTGACATGGTCACAAATGCACAATCTGATACACTTGGTCACTAAGTGGCTGTAGCCCAAGACCTTGAGAGGTCTCATAATGGTGGGGAAGTTTATAATAGACGGTACCTTTTTTGTTTAGGTGTTGGAATATGTTTTTACTGAACATACTGGAATTATATTCCAATTATAAACTACTCTTATGCCCCGTAGACACAGTCGGACATTGATCGGCCATTCCGACAACAAAATCCATGAATTTTTTCCGGCGGATGTTGGCTCAAACTTGTCTTGCATACACACGGTCACACAAAGTTGTCGGAAAATCCGATTGTTCTAAACGTGGTGACGTAAAACAGGTATGTCGGGACTATAAACGGGGCAGTAGCCAATAGCGTTTGTCTTTTAATTTATTCTGAGCATGCGTGGCACTTTGTGCGTCGGATTTGTGTACATACGATAGGAATTTCCGACAATGGATTTTGTTGTCGGAAAATTTTATAGCAGGCTCTCAGACTTTGTGTGTCGGAAATTCCGATGGAAAATGTGTGATGGAGCCCACACACAGTCGGAATTTCTGACAACAAGGTCCTATCACACATTTTCTGTCGTAAAATCCGACCGTGTGTACAGGGCATTTCAGTTAAAATAATACTTTCTAAGATTCGTTTTGAACTTTCCTCCTGCCAGTTTGAGGTAATGTCCCTGTGTTCTTGATTTTAGTTTCATGTTGAAAATACTGCTTTCCTGAACCTTATCCATACTCTTAATGAATTTAAAGGTTCCAATCAGGTCTCCCCTTACCCTATTAAAGTGATTGTAAAGGTTTGTTTAAAAAAAAATTAAAAAATAACAAACATCCTCTGTGCAGTTGGTTTTGACCAGGGCAGCCTGGATCCTCCTCTTCTCAGGTCCCTTTTTTCTGCTCCTAGCCCCTCCCTTCTTTGAGTGCCCCTCAGCCAGCAGCTTGCTAAATGAGGCACCAAAGCCGAGCCAGAGCTCTTCAGACACAGAGCCCCGACCTTGCCCTGCCCCCTCTCTCCCCTGATTGGCTAACTGACTTTCATTGACAGCCATGGGAGCCAATGGCACTGCTGCTCTGTCCCAGCCAATCAGGAGGAGTGTCCTGGATGGCTGAGGGGATCATGGACATTGCTGGAGAGAGAGGGGGCTCAGGTAGGTAATTAGAGAAGTGCTGAGGAGGCTGCTACATACAGAATGTTTTTTTATCTTAATGCGTAGAATGCTGTAAGATAAAAAACATTCTGCTTTTACAACTCCTTTAAGTCCTCATGTGTTTCCTGATATATTTTATCCATCAGATCTTTCACCATTTTTGTTGCTTGTCTCTGGACTCATTCTTTCTTATCAACATCTTTTTGTAAGTGAGTTCTCCAGAATGGAACACAGCGAGGTTGATTTATTAAAACTGGAGAGGGTACAATATGGTGCAGCTGTGCATGATAGCCAATCAGCTCCTAACTTCAGCTTGTTAATTTAACCACTTCAGCCCCGGAAGGATTTACCCCCTTCCTGACCAGAGCACTTTTTACAATTTGGCACTGCATCGCTTTAACTGCTAATTGCGCAGTCATGCAATGCTGTACCCAAACGAAATTTGTGTCCTTTTCTTCCCACAAATAGAGCTTTCTTTTGATGGTATTTGATCACCTCTGCCATTTTTATTTTTTGCGCTATAAATGGAAAAAGACCAAAAATTTTGAAAAAAAATCATATTTTCTACTTTTTGTTATAAAAAAAATCTAATAAACTCAATTTTAGTCATACATTTAGGCCAAAATGTATTCAGCCACATGTCTTTGGTAAAAAAAATGTCAATAAGTGTATATTTATTGGTTTGCGCAAAAGTTATAGCGCCTACAAACTAGGGTACATTTTCTGGAATTTACACAGCCTTTAATTTATGACTGCCTATGTCATTTCTTGAGGTGCTAAAATGGCAGGGCAGTACAACCCCCCCCAAATGACCCCATTTTGGAAAGTAGACACCCCAAGGTAATTGCTGAGAGGCATGTTGAGCCCATTGAATAATATTTTTTTTTGTACTAAGTGATTAAATAATGACAAAAATACAAACAGTGAAGGATTGGTAACGCTTCACTGGCTCCTCCGTGCCATGAAATAGGCACACCCATGGATCTTCTATAATTGATTTGTCTGTGATTTCCTTGATCAATGTTATAATTTTTTTCCAAAATCTTTTAATAATGGGGCACTCCCACCAAATATGGGCCATTGTTCCCAAATTAGCACATCCTCTCCAACATGTCTCCGACTTGGCCCGATCAAACTTACTTAATTTGTCCGGGTTGGCACACCACCTTGCGAGACATTTAAAGTTTATTTCAGTCCTCTTAATTTCAAGTGCAGCGTGATGTACCATCTTTAAAATCTTCTCTAACTTGGATTTACTACATTGTGACCCTAACTCTCTCTCCCATTTCTTGATGTATGGTGGCACCTCCCGCTTTTCCCTAGCCCCCAGAATCCTATAGAGTTGAGAGATAGAACTACCAGGTTGCTCCCTCACACAGAGCTGCTCAAGTGGTCTATACTCCTCCTCACTTCTGAGTGGTTTAGGTAACCTCTCAATAAAATGCGAAAGCTGGGCATACCTCCACACATCAATCACCCATAAGTCCGACTCAGCCTTCAGGTCGGCGTACGTGCGTATTACCCCCTTACTAATAACGTTTTTTAATTGGATGCCATCGTCTTTTATCCAATTCCCCCCCACCTCCCTCATCCCAGGCTCGAAAAATGTATTTTCTTTCATATAAATCAAAGGTGAGTTATGTGTCCATTTATTCTGTGTGTGGATCTGATCCCAAAATTTAAGTGTGTTGAGCGTCAAAACCACCGTGTTAGTGCCCAGTGCTCTGTAACTTGGGGGGTTCCAAATAATATGACCTAAATCAGTGTTACTCAAACAGTGTTCTATCTTAACCCATCTCTTCTCCGAACCCTTTTTTGCCCACCCAATAACTCGTGAAAGTATTACTGACCTATAATACCTATTGAAGTCTGGCAGAGATAATCCACCTTTTTTTTCCCCTACTCAAAACTGCATAGGAAATACATGGCTTTTTGCCACCCCAGACAAATCTTGCTAAAAAACCTCGTAGAGCCCTTAAATATGATTGGGGAAGAGGAATTGGGAGCATCTGGAACTTGTACAATATTTTAGGCGTTAACATCATTTTAACTGCATTCACACGGCCAAACCATGAGAGGGGCCTCGATGATAGTCTTCTAACTTCCTGGCTGATCTCGTTCAACAGCGGGATGTAGTTATTTAAATACAATTTTTTAATTAATTATTAATTATTTCCTTTCTCCAGGGAAAGGGGAAAACTTCTGAGAGGCTCTCCTCTTCTTGTTTGCCCATATTTATATTTAAGACCTCTGACTTAGATTTATTTTGAAGTTTGAAACCTCCCCATATTTTTTTTAGAATCTGTAGTACATTCGGTATAGTAATCCTGGGGTTTGAGATGAAGAGCATAACGTCGTTGGCGAAGGCCGCGAGTTTATGTTCTACAGCTCCTATCTTCACTCCACTACAGTCTGGGTTATTTCGAATGGTGGCCAGTAGAGGCTCTAGGGACAAGACAAATAGGAGGGGGGACAGAGGGCACCCCTGCCTAGTGCCATTTTTCATCTTAAAGGGTCTGGAGCAAACCCTGTTCACCTTTACGGATGCCGAAGGATGAATATAGAGTATTTTAACCCAAGAAATAAACCTTGGGCCCACCCCCATTACTTCTAGGGTTTTGAATCATGAACCCCCAGTCTACCCTGTCAAACGCTTTTTCTGCGTCCACTAACATGAATAGAACTGGGGGCCCCCCAGGTTTACTTGCCTCCAACAGAAGCGCTGCTCGCACCCCATTGTCCCTACTCTGTCTCCCTGGTACAAAACCCACCTGGTCTGAGTGTACTAGGGTGGTCATTCTATCTTTCAGTCTACTAGCTAGTACTTTGGCATAAAGTTTAACGTCAGCAATTAGTAATGAAATAGGTCTATAACTCGAACAGAGCCTATTATTTTTAGCTTCTTTTAATATCAATGTAATAGAAGCAGCTATTGCTTCTCCCTCCATTACACAATTAGACCCCAGCTCATTCCAGTAATGGCAAAGCCTAGGTACAAGAATGTGTTTAATTTTTTCTAGGTATAGGGTGGTAAACCCGTCGGGCCCTGGACTCTTGCCCTTTGGGGAATTTTCCAAAGCTATCAAGATTTCCTCCTCCCTTATGGGCCTCTCAAGAGTACTTCTGTCTTCCCCTGTAAGCTCAAACACTCCTGCCCCCCTCAGAAATTCATCTACCCATGGCAGTTTGGTCTCCTGATTCTTTTTGTCCGATGTAGTATAAAGCTTCAAAGAACTTTTTGAACTCTTTCGCTATCCCTTTACTAGTAGTTATTATCTCCCCATTTTTATTCTGTATTTTCTTGATGAAATTCCGGTCCCTTTTCTTTCTCATTAACCTTGCCAGGTGCTTGCTCGTCTTATTCGCCCAGAAGTATTTGTCTCTTGTTATTTTATTAAGTGCTCTTTTGGAGTCTTGCTATATACAGTCCCTTAACTCCTCCCTTTTGGTGGCTAGCTGGCGAAAACCCTCCTGACTCTGACCCTTCAGTTTTTTATGGCTCTGTTCCAATAAGAAAATTTCCTCAATAAGCCTTTCCCTTTCTTCCTTTCTCTTTTTTTTCACCCCAGCCCCAATGGAGATGAGGACCCCTCTAATGTACAATTATGTGCTTCCCATAAGATGGGAAGGGAAACTTCTCCTGTATCATTGGATTTAAAGAAAAAATCGACTTCTTCCTGGACCCTTTCCAATACTTTTGGATCTTTAAATAAATTTTCATTCAACTTCCACGAAAAGGGTTGTATTTGCATCTCCGGGATCCTAATCCTCATCGTGACCGATGAATGATCTGATAGAGAAATAATTTCTATTCTAGATTCCTCCACCAAGTCCAGTAGACTATGATCCACAAGTATGTAATCTAGTCTCAAGTACGTCCAGTGCACAGGGGAGAAGAAGGTATAATGCTTAGCCTTTGCATGCTGCACCCTCCAGACATCCATCAGATGGCATTGGTGCAGCTGACGCCCAATCATACTGAGTTGGGCTCCGCTTGTCCCCTGTGCCTGGGACGTACTATCAAGGACAGGGTTGAGGCAGAAGTTAAAGTCCCCTGCCAGCACCACCTCCCCCTCCCTAAACTCCAACAGTTTAGCCAGCACCTGTTTTAAAAACACCGTCGGGTTTTTATTGGGACAGTAAACATTCGCTAAGGTGAACAGCTTATTCCCCAGTTTGCCCCTCAAAAAGATAAAGCGGCCATCTGGGTCCGTCACCCTATCCACTAATGAAAATTTGGAGCCATTTGAGAACCCTATTGCTACTCCCCTGGATCTCTTAATCGGCGTATCACCATAGAACCACATGGGCAGTCCAGGGGAGAACAACTTGATTCTTGATTCAATGGTCAGGTGGGTCTCCTGGAGAAATACTATATCCGCTCTATGAACTTGAAGTTCCTTAAGTATTTTGTGTCTTTTCGTAGGCGAGTTCAACCCCTTCACATTATACGTTAAAAATTTAAGATCTAACATTAAACTCTATAACCTTTATCCCCACTCCGCTGTCAGCTGCTCCTCTATCGCCAATCCTGCAGAAAGTGTTTTGTTGCTCCGGAATGGATCTGATGCGTAAGTTTTTGCGACGACTCTGGTTCTCCTGTTTTTCCATTTTATATGCTAGCATGCGATTCTCGTTCAGCATTCTCTTCACTTGGGCTTTTAGGTCTAAGATCTATTTTGCCTGCTTGCCTGACATCTCTTCTGCCTCTTCCACTCTACGCAGCAGATATCCCATGTCCGTCCGCACGTTCAATATTTCTGTTTTTATCACATTTTCTAGTCTGGCGAACATTTCCATCATTTCTGTTTTATTTGGGGCAATACTTCTTTGTTCTTCCATATTGCTGCTGGCACAGGCTCCTGCTGTCTCTAGATCTTCCCTGGGCCTCTCCCCCTGTCCCCCCTTTTGTTTCTGCTGATTTTTCTTCTTATCTTTTGTTCCTGCTTGTTTCGTGTCAGTTCCGGGGCTCTTTGAGCTTGCTTCTTTAAGGTATTTCTGTATTGAGCTAGAATTTAGACTCTCCCTCTGGGTCTTAGGTTCTGCTGTTCTTTGGGCCCGACCTCTCATCCTTGACCTTACTAGCAGCTCTTTTCCAATGATGGTTGATGTAGATGTTTTATTTATGGTCACCCAAACTTCCGTATAAACGCTCGCTACTTTGTTACACTGCTGAGTTACGTGCTTCTTCCCACCCAGGCTCGCGAGAACCTGCTTATACTTTGCTGTAGCGGCTATAGCGGCAAAGCCTCACCTTTCACCCCTCTTGTGAATGACTCAACTGACATGAACACGGGGAGCAAGACTACCCCCCTGTTCCTGGGGTCCTGTCATTTCCTGCTCATGGGCTACCGCCTATTATACACAATGTAATGGAAACAAAAAAGTCTGAGTTTATGATAGCCATTAAACACAGTTCTCTGGCAGCCTTCCTAGTACCTCCAGACCATATCACTTCATTGTCAGTCTTCACTTTATGAAATCATATACAAAAACTTTAGTACCTTTTATCTTCAGTTTCCTGGCACCCTGCAAGCTTTGGCGCGGCCCAAGTCCAGTTACCTTGGATCCACCACAGGGAGGAACAAATTTGACTCCTGGGTATGGGGATTATAACAGGTCTGGGGATGGGGGAGGAGGGAACCGGTCCGAGAAGCATCCAGGCCCAGCCCGGCCAAAGCGTTCTCTGCTTCAGCTTCAGTTCCTCGAGCGAGGCTATTCACCTGTCATACCCTCTGTCTCCGCCTTCCTCCTCTTCCACTTCTGTTTTCCACTGCCGCTTAGTTCGGGGCTACTGTGAGCCCGTCTCTCTCCTTGATGCTCTGGTAGGTGGGGGGATTCGCTCCCGGGACACTCTGCTGCTGGCGTGTGCGAGTCGAGGAGGCTAAGCAGTCCTTTAGGTAGTCTCCTCCCAGGTGCAGCCACAGACTCTCGCCTTGTCCCCGACCCTCACCCCAGTGCCACCATCAGGCCCCTCCCCCTATTCTGACATCACATGTACATCCTCAACCCGTGTCGATGGGCCCGCACCTTCAGGATTTCTAAGGGCGTAAATTTTTGATTTCACTCCTCACTGCCTATTACAGTTTTGAAGGCCATAAAATGCCCAGATGGCACAAACCCCCCCCCCCCCCAAATGACCCCATTTTGGAAAGTAGACACCCCAAGGTATTTGCTGAGGGGCATGTTGAGTCCATGGAATATTTCATATTTTAATACAAGCTGCGGGAAAGTGACAATTTTTTTTTTGCACGAAGTTGTCACTAAATGATATATTGCTCACACAGGCCATGAGCATATGTGGAATTGCACCCCAAAATACATTTAGCTGCTTCCCCTGAGTATGGGAATACCACATGTGTGGGACTTTTTGGGAGCCTAGCCGCGTACGGGGCTCCGAAAACCACTCACAGCCTTTAGGATTTCTAAGGGTGTACATTTTTGATTTCACTCTTCACTGCTTATCACAGTTTCGGAGGCCATGGAATGTCAAGATGGCACAAACCCCCCAAAATGACCCCATTTTGGAAAGTAAACAACCCAAGCTATTTGCTGAGAGGCATGGTGAGTATTTTGCAGCTCTCATTTGTTTTTGAAAATGAAGAAAGACAAGAAAAAACATTTTTTTTTCTTTTTTTTAAATTTTCAAAACTTTGTGACAAAATGTGAGGTCTGCAAAATACTCACTATACCTCTCAGCAAATAGCTTGGGGTGTCTACTTTCCAAAATAGGGTCATTTGGGGGGGTTTGTGCCACCTAGGCATTCCATGGCCTCCGAAACTGAGATAGGCAGTGAAGAGTGAAATCAAAAATTTACGCCCTTAGAAAGCCTGAAGGCGGTGCTTGGTTTTCGGGGTCTCGTACGTGGCTAGGCTCCCAAAAAGTCTCACACATGTGGTATCCCCATACTCTGGAGAAGCAACAGAATGTAATTTGGGGTGTAATTTCACATATTCCCATGGTATGTTTGAGCAATATATCATTTAGTGACAACTTTGTGCACAAAAAAAAAATTGTCTTTTTCCCGCAACTTGTGTCAAAATATAAAATATTCCATGGACTCAACATGCCTCTCAGCAAATAGCTTGGGGTGTCTACTTTCCAAAATGGGGTCATTTGAGGGGGTTTTGAACTGTCCTGGCATTTTATGCACAACATTTAGAAGCTTATGTCACACATCACCCACTCTTCTAACCACTTGAAGACAAAGCCCTTTCTGACACTTTTTGTTTACATGAAAAAATTATTTTTTTTACAAGAAAATTACTTTGAACCCCCAAACATTATACTTTTTTTTAAAGCAAATGCCCTACAGATTAAAATGGTGGGTGTTTTTTTTTTTTCACACAGTATTTGCGCAGCGATTTTTCAAACAATTTTTTGGGGAAAAAACACACTTTTTAAAATTTTAATGCACTAAAACACACTATATTGCCCAAATGTTTGATGGAATAAAAAAGATGATCTTAGGCCGAGTACATGGATACCAAACATGACATGCTTTAAAATTGCGCACAAACGTGCAGTGGCGACAAACTAAATACATTTTTAAAAGCCTTTACAGGTTACCACTTTAGATTTACAGAGGAGGTCTACTGCTAAAATTACTGCCCTCGATCTGACCTTCGCGGTGATACCTCACATGCATGGTGCAATTGCTGTTTACATTTGACGCCAGACCGACGCTTGCGTTTGCCTTTGTGCGAGAGCAGGGGGGGACAGGGGTGCTTTTTTTTTTTTTCTTTATTATTTTTTTGCTTTTTTATCTTATTTTTAAACTGTTCCTTTCATTTTTGTTTTATTCTTTTTATTGTTATCTCAGAGAATGTAAATATCCCCTATGATAGCAATAGGTAGTGACAAGTACTCTCTTTTAAAAAAATTGGGGTCTATTAGACCCTAGATCTCTCCTCTGCCCTCAAAGCATCTGACCACACCAAGATTGGTGTGACAAAATGCCTTCCCAGTTTCCCAATGGCGCTGTTTACATCCGGCGAAATCGAAGTCATGAAATGCTCGTAGCTTCCGGTTTCTTAGGCCATAGAGATGTTTGGAGCCACTCTGGTCTGTGATCAACTCTATGGTCAGCTGGCTGAATCACCGGCTGCATTCTCAGGTTCCCTGTTGGGACAGGAGAGCCAGAGAAAAACATGAAAGATGGTGAGGGGGCATTCCCTCCCACTGCTTGTAAAAGCAGTCTAGAGGCTAATTAGCTGCTAGGATTGCTTTTACATGAAAGCCGACTGCTGGCTGAAAAGAATGATACCAAGATGTTACCTAAACCTGCAGGCATCATTCTGGTATAACCACTCAAAGTCCAGCAACATACCAGTACGTTGCTGGTCCTTGTTGGGCATATATTGTAATTTTTTTTTTTCATGCAGCCTGTGGGCTGAACGAAAAAAAGAGATTGATTGGTGGGTATGTCCACCATTAGAATACCTCCCTTCATCCACCCACTTCAAATGATGGGCATACATGCATCATTTATAAAAGCAGGGGGGCATCCTCCCGCAAAAGGTAGGAGCAAATCGCTCCTCTGCCCCTGCTGCCCCCATGCTTCAGCATATATAACCTGTAACTTTTGTAACTGTAACTGGTTCCAGGTTCGGGTCTCTCAAAATGTGATGGTGCCTTGGGAGACCCTGTGAAAGTGTGCCTAATCTGTGAAACGCTGTACCCTACGCTAATACTCAACTAGTGTATGGTAGCGTTCAAAACATTCACCAATGCAAAGACCAGGATTGTCAGGACAGGAGAGACAATAATAGCAGGTGTCATGCCTATATCCGCGCTTGCTGCAGATACAACATCTTTTTTGGGGAGCTCGTTGGGTAGGGGTACTCGGGAGGACATAAAGAAAATGCCTCTCATGCCTCTCATGACAGCCGACTGCATTTGGTTGGGGATGTGAATGGGGGAAGTACGGGTGTTGCAGAAGTGGTAGGTTCCCAATTAGGATTGGCGAATGCAGAAGGAAGGGCACTATGGGCACAACGGGCCTGTGTTTGTCTTCTTCTTGGTGGCAGCGGGACACTACTTGTGCTTGCCACCTCTGCAGCTTGAACTGCACTTATGGGACTCGCCACGTCACCAAGTGTTACTGCAGTGCTGGTTTGACTACGACCGGGGTGTATTAGGCCACTGGTGCTTGCCAGTTCACCAAAACGCTACCAAAAAAACTGTTAGTGATTGCAGGGATCAGGCCTGACTCTGCGATTGCTGCAGTTATGCGTTTAGTATTTTGTAAGTGACAGTGATCGATCGATACTGCAGTTGAGTGGGATGGGCTGGGCCAGGCGGAGGGGCAAAACGCAGGTGCTAGCAGGTATCTGGGCTGATCCCGCTAAAACTTTGTTTTTGAGAACCCTAAACTGCTGGGGACGCTAGTATAGATCTGATCGGATCAGATATCGATCCGTTCAGATACTATACCACTAAGGGAGGTGTATGGTGCGTGCGTGGGTGTTACTGCTACTGGCACTAACCTGAGGCTGCCTGGGGCTGGTGCTTGTCAGTTCACAAAAAAACTGTTAGCGATCACAGGGATCAGGCCTGACTCCGCGAACGCTGCAGTTATGCGTTTAGTGGTGTATGCTGCGTGCGTGGGTGTTAGCGGTACTGGCACTAACCTGACACTGCCTGGGGCGACGCAGACCCTATCTGACCCTAAAACCCAAGTTATATCACCGCCGGGCGATCAGGGGGCTAAACCTTTATTCAGTAAGAAACGGCGGGTGCCCTGACACTATATAAAATAAACAAACTAACCAGCGTCACCCGTAACAGTTATACGGTGATCACTGGTGAAAGGGTTAACTAGGGGGCACTCAAGGGGTTAAAACCTTTATTAGATAGTATATGGGGGTCCCTGACGCTATAAAACGCTGATGGCGAACCTATATATTTACCTCCCTAACTAGCATCACCAGTGACACTAATACAGCGATCAGAAAAATGATCGCTTAGTGACACTGGCGACGGGGGGTGATCAAGGGGTTAAAACTTTATTAGGGGGGGTTAGGGGGGTACCCTAGACCTAAAGGGGGCTAATACTAACTGCCCTACCACACTAACTGTCACAAACTGACACCAATGCAGTAATCAGAAAAAAAACTGCTTGGTGTCAGTGTGATGGGGGGGTGATTGGGGGGTGATCGAGGGGTGTAATGTATGCCTGGCGTGTTCTACTGTGTGTGTGTATGTGTTGTACACTCACGTCGATGTCTTCTCTCCTCGGCGCCGGAACGGAAAATACAGAGCCGAGGAGAGATGACATCACTTCCTCTGCCTCTGTTTACTATACAGAGGCAGTGGAAGATTCTCATTGGCTGGGAGCAATCGTGAGGGGGACCACGAATGGAGGGCCTCCCCCTCACATCTTATCGCTCCCGGACAGAAGCCGACCACCTCGGCACTGGAGTACGTGATTCTGCCTGCCTGTGCCATTCTGCCGACTTTTATCGTCGTGAGGCGGTCGGCAACTGGTTAAGCTTTGCCAAAATACATGAAGTTGTTGAAGCTGATTGGTTTCTGTGCAGAGCAGCACCAGATTTTGCACTTTCCACAAATCTCACAAAAAAGGGGATCTTTCAGTAACTTTACAAGTTTATATGAATACATTCCTGATAATTTAAAATATCCAGCAACATTTTAGAATATCTGTACTTTTATCATTCCAATACAATCTTTGAGCTTCAATCAGTAACCTTTGCCTTGACCAGGGATGGGCAAATTTGGCCTTCCAGCTGTTGCAGAACTACAAGGCCCATCAAAGGCACTGCCTCTGCCTTGCTTGTAGCTATCAGTCTTGCAATGCCTAGGACATGTAGTTCCACAACAGCTGGAGGGCTGCAGTTGCCCATCTCGACCTAGACAGAGATGTCTTCTTCAGGCAGGAGTATCAATTCCCCTACTGCACATCCTGCAACATTGTGGGGTTGATTTACTAAAACTGGAGAGTGCAAAATCTGGTTCAATGTTAGACATTTCCAGGGATAATAACCCAATTGCACAAGTTTATGGTACCAGCAAAAATACATACAGTATCTTACCAAAGCTTATGGTAAGAGCCTCCCACCCGCCCCAAAGCACCTTGTCCCCATGTTGATTGTCAAAGTGTCAATAAGGAAAAAAAAACAAAACAAAGTTTTGACAATTCCTTTATTGAAAAAAATAAAAAAACAATGTCCCCCGATGTAGATCCATCATCAATCACAATGACTATGCCACCGCCGGACCAGAAAAAAGGAAAAAAAATGCTCTGCAGTCAATGAAAGCTAGTGGAACCACCCCCTTGTGACATCATTGACCGGTGCATGCTGGATCGGTGACTTCATAACGGGGCGGTGCCACCAGGTGATGTCACTAGGTTGCCCCACTCCTTACCTGTATAAGAACTGTGAAACGGCGGAGCCTGCAGTAGGCGGTTAGCCTTTGTTGACAGCAAAGCGTTTCTTTTTTGTTTTTTCAGGTCTGGCTGTCAGGGCTGGGCTCAGCCCTTCCTTCTCAGAGCTCTGTGCTCAGCTATCAGTTAATTGCCAGCACTCTTCATTCATTATCTGCTTGTCAGCTAGCTCTGCTAGCTATTTAACCACTTCAATACAGGGCACTTATACACCTTCCTGGCCAGAACAATTTTCAGCTTTCAGTGCTGTCGCAGTTTGAATGACAATTGCACGGTCATCCATCATTGTATCCAAACTAAATTTTTATCATTTTGTTCCCACAAATAGAGCTTTCTTTTGGTGGTATTTGATCACCTCTGTGGTTTTTATTTTTTGCTAAACAAATAAAAAAAGACCAAAAGTTTTGAAAAAAAAAGGAAAATTTATTATCAAATACTTACCGTAATTTTCCTTTCCTGATGGACTCCATGGCAGCCTACATGTGGGTTAACCCCGCCTCCTCTCCAATGCTATAGGACTCCCTACCCTATAAGATTGAGCTCACCTGTATAGACTGTGTTCCGTAACTAGCCTACTCTTTGACCGATGGGTGGGAACTCCATCTGCCATGGAGTCCATCAGGAAAGGAAAATTACGGTAAGTATTTGATAATAAATTTTCCTTTTTCCTGACAGACTCCATGGCAACCTACGTGTGGGAAATAACTAGCCATTCCACACGGGTGGGTATGCTGAACAGCAATATAATTTGACCCGTCAACCGACAGGATTTATAAACCAAAGCTCACAGAAGAAAGCGAAGCAGGCTCAGTAAAGTAATCTGACATTAAGGTTTTAACAGGAGCCCTTGAGGCCGCTTGCAGATAACGCCTGGACACACGTGCCGGGCTGCTGCCCATGAAGCCGCTATACCCTTGGTGGAACGTGCCGGAGGAGTCAGGATCCTATCTCTATAAGGCTGATGAACGAACTGTACAGTTCTGGACGAGGCTTGATTCAGTTTGTTACTGCCGAAGTGCAGGATGGACAAGTAGACAGAATGACCAAAAGGAAGGAAGTAGCTTGCAGGTATACCTTCAGAATTTTGTCTATGACCCGAGGATAGGGCGATTTCCTGGATCCTATGGAACCTTGAGGTAATTCTTGGATTTGAGCTGGGCATGGGAATAAGGACCATCTGGTCCGGGAAGAAAGACAGAAAAAGGTTCTTCATAACCTAGGGACGTGACCTCCGAGACCCTCTAGCCAAGGTAATGGCTACTATGACATTGATTTTAGTTAAAAAGGCCTCTAATGGAAAGCAGGGAGGACCCCGTATTACTGAGTTCAGACAGTGAGCCAATGACAAGGGGCAGGTCTTCAATTGGGAAATCTTGGTCTCTTTTCTGAGGGCTAATGCTTTAGCTGCCCATGGAACGATTGGTGGACTAAAGGGTAAACAGCCCACAAAGTTCTGGAGAAGTCTGAGACTTGGACCCTAAGAGAGCTGATGGATAGAGATAAATCTAGGCCAAAAAAGCTGAAGCTTTTGGATTTCTACATGACCTGCTCAAAGAATGAGAACTCAACCGACTTGTCCTGAATTCTCCTGTCGACCTAATTCATGCTCGTCCCAGTAGAGTTCATGAGAGTGGCAATCACCCTTGAAGTGCATCTGAGCCGGACAAGGGTGCAGAACTGTCCCTTGAGAAAGAAGGTCCAGCCTAAGACGGAGAGGCACCAGATCCCGGAAGCTGAGCTGGCTCAGAAGGGGGAGTCAAGGCCGATTGGCCAGTAAGGGGCTACTGCCACCACTTTGACTGCTTCCTCATGAGATCTTCGTAAGAACCTGAGGATTATTGGGAGTGATAGAAAAGGCGTATGCCCTCTTGAAGCTCAAACGATCTGTCAGGTCACCCGCTCCAGAGGCCTAGCTGTAATGGCCCCGGGATGTAACACCTCACCAGCTTGAGGTTGCCTGTGAAGAAAAAAGAAAAAGATCCACGTCGGGATTGACTCCTAGGAACAGAATCCCCTTGAATGTCTGCACACGAGAAGACCATTCTTTAGTGTCTGCGCGCAGGAATCCGATCAGACGATCTGGATTCGGGGAATATAGGCCATTGAAAAGCCGGTCAGGCTCTTCTGGGCCCAAGATATGATGGGCTCGATCTCCCGGCATATTGTGGAGCATCGAGTGCCCTATGACTCTTCACATAGAAGATCGCCATTGTGTCGTTCATTCTTTATAATACTGACTCTCCCTTTCGGAGATGGGAGAAGAACTGAAGGGCAAACTAGGCTGTCTGAAGATCCAGGACATTCTAGCCCGGGTTGAGAAGTCGCGTACCCAACTTTCCTTAAGCCAGATCCTAACTGCAGAGGATTCCCCAACCGGTACCGCTGGCATCAGTCGTGACCTTGACCATGAGATGGGGCAATGAAGTGGCAATTGAGTAGATTTTGCGCTGAAGATACCAGAAGAGGCTGCTCCACGTCGTTGATATGTAAAATAGGTTGACTGTTGCCCCTTGATCTCCCTCGCTGCAGAAACCCTGACTGGAGTGGGTATAACCTCTGCCGGACCACTTGACCATAGGGGCCGTGTAGACCGTCGAGGCGGTAGTTTCTTTTTTTTTTTTTTTTTTTTTAACTTAGGAGCCACCTGAAGCTGGTCAGGGTGGAGATAACCAGTTCCCTGAGAACCAGCAACTGGTCTTTGTGTTGGGATAGCAAGACGAGGTCATCAAAATAGTGATAAAGACGTACCCCTCTTGTTTAAATGAGGGCCACTATGCCACTATGGCCGGAAAAAAATGTATCTTTTTTTTTTTTAAAAAGGACACGTGTGAGGTCATCAGCCCGATAAGGAAGAATTAGAACTGTAGATGGTCTTGCCCAACTTGGAACTCTTGAAGGGATACACTCTGGAGGCATTGTTTGATGTGGAAGTTTTCTTGTCCACTTAGTTGCACTCCTCATCCTTTAATCCGTGAGGAGCAGAAAGAGAGAGAGAGCGCCCTTTCCCCAGGTGCTTAAAGAACTACTATGCTCAGGGGGGGAGGAAGGGTCTACTCACTTAAGGGCTTCCTTAATCGCTTTGACTGGTGGAGGAACCAGAGAGACATCAGAGCTTCCGACATATTCATCCCTTTCCAACTTGATATCAGAAGAATCCGGAGAAGCAGCGTAGGGCTGGGAAGGACCCGAAACCTGTGGGCTATGCCAGCCAAGGAGCCGGGTGGGATGGACAACTGGCTCCATATGAGGGATGTATCCCATCTCCTAGGGATTGCTACCTCGCCCATTTCACAAGAGACTCCATAATCTTGTTTTCCGTCTCTTATCCCCAACCGCCCAGGCATAACAGTGGTCACATACAGACTTGCCTTCCGAGACTCGTGTCCCACATCTCCAGCCGGCTCTGCCATCCGAGCGGCTGATAGGGCGGTGGGTACGGTGACTGGAGGAGGAATGGCAACATCTCCTCTAGTTGGAGGAGGAATGACAACATCTCCTCTAGATGGAGGAGGAATGGCAACATCTCCTCTGGATGAAGGAGGAATGGCAACATCTCCTCTGGATGGAGGAGGAATGGCAACATCTCCTCTGGATGGAGGAGGAATGGCAACATCTTCTCTGGATGGAGGAGGAATGGCAACATCTCTTCTGGATGGAAATGGCAACATCTCCTCTGGATGGAGGAGGAATGGCAACATCTCCTCTGGATGGAGGAGGAATGGCAACATCTCCTCTGGATGGAGGAGGAATGGCAACATCTCCTCTAGTTGTAGGAGGAATGGTGACATCTCCTCTTGTAAATGTTAAGGCCTGGCAAGGTCTCTGTCATCTGAAAAGGGCTGAAAAAGAATGGGGGGGAAACAAAATGTAGTCTCAAACCCTTGAGACTTCAACCTCGGCCCCTCCCCTCGCCTGCACGTACCTTGTGCATGAGGGCTGGCTGTATGAAGGCAGTGACCTGTCCATAACTGCTGGACAGAACGTCACCATGACACTGATGGTCTACAGATGACCCGGAAATGCTACACATACCAAGCCAATCGGAAATATTATATATATATATAAGGCCCCGCGCATGCGCAGAACGACCGCGGCGGCCGCTACCCGGAAGCACCGCAGCGGCCTGGAACGCAGAAGCGTTCCAAATGCCATGAGGGGACACAGAGGTACCAGGGAGTACCGCGGAGAACTGGGAGACAAACAACATAATAGACAAAGAAACGACTGCCATGGAAGAAGTGAGAAATTTGCAGACCTTGCCAGCCGATGATGCATCCACCTTCAGGCATAACGAGGCATCCACCCTCCACAAGTGGGGTATCTTAGTGCCATGAAAGCTACTCGCCCGCTCATAGCTGGGCCCTGAGCCACACTGTACGATGGTATGCCAGATTCTGGAACAATCCAACCGGACGCCAACAGGAACAATCGTGGTGTAGGTCCATGGAGGAGGACAAAAAAGGAACACAGTCTATACAGGTGAGCTCAATCTTATAGGGTAGGGGGTCCTATAGCATTGGAGAGGAGGCGGGGTTAACCCACACATAGGCTGCCATGAAGTCTGTCAGGAAATAAAAGTTTTGCTTTTGTTTCTGTTATAAAATTTTGTAAATAAGTAAGCTTTCTCTTTCACTGATGGGCACGGATGGGCACTGATAAGGTGGCACAGATGAGGTGGCACCAATGAGCGGGCACTGACGATGGGCACTGATATGCAGCACTGATGGGTACTGGTAGGCGGCACTGATACGCAGCACTGATGGGCATTGATAGGTGGCACTGATGGGCACTCATGGGTACTCATGGGTGGCACAGGTGGGCACTCATGGGCACTGATAGGTGACACTGATGGGCACTGAAAGGCTGCAAAGATGGGTTTTTATGGGTAGCACTGATAGGCGGCACTGATGGGCATTGATATGTGACACTGATGGGCACTCATAGGCATCCCTGGTGGCACTGGCAGTGGTAGGCATTATGAGTGGGCACTGATTGGCAGCTGCCTGGGCATTGATTGGCAGTTGCACAGATTAGTATTTTCCTGGGGGTCTAGGGGGGCATACCTGGTGGTCCAGTGTGGATGGCCAGCCTGGTGGTCCTGGGCGGCATGATGGTGGTCCTGGGCAGGATCCGAGAGGGGGCTGTGTTGATAAACAATCAGCACAGACCCCCCCTGTCAGGAGAGTAGCTGATCGGCTCTCCTCTACTTGCGTATGTCAGATGCGAGTGAGGAAAAAACAATCACTGGCTCTTCCTATTTACATCGTGATCAGCCATGATTGGGCATGGCTGATCACGTGGTAAAGAGTCTCCGTCAGAGACTCTTTACCTAGATCGGAGTTGCGGTGTGTCAGACTGACACACTGCAACAACGATCGCAGCGATGCGTGCCCCCGGGGGCGCGCAGCGACTTAATATTCTGAGGACGTCATATGACACCCAGTCGGTATATTGAAGCAACTTTGCTGCCATCATTCTGCTATATGGCGGGTGGCAAGTGGTTAAACTTAATGGATCAGATCTTCTGTGCCTTTGCCTTGGTCAACATATCCAGACTCTCACTGCTGTGTTTTCCTGTGAAAGAATTTTGCTTGGTTGACTTCCCTTCTGGTTCCTAATCCTGTTTGCTGCACCCAACTTCGTTGATCTCTGGTCTCCTGTTTCTCTGGCTTGTTCTGACTACCCATCCTGGTTACCGAACTCTGGCTATGTTTTGACTACTTTTGCCCTGTTTATACCATTTTACCATTTTATTAAAATGTGATTTTTACTGCACTTCTGTCTCAGTCTGATTCATGGTTCCTGACAGTAGGCGAAGGCCATGAATTCAGAAGCAGGCAATCCACTTGTTGGTAATATTTTTTCCAGATTGGATGAGCAGGATCACCGCATGGATCAATTTTCCATAGCGTTACAGACTCTCCTGAGTTGTACTGCTCACCTGGATCCTCCCACTGAGGCTGTTCTGGTGCAACCTGTGTTGCAGTCTGTCCCTGCTGATGCTTCAGTCTCTGTGCAGGCACCTACCTCGATATATTACCACTATAAGAGGTATGTCTGGTTCCACTCTGCTTCCCCAGCGATTTGGGGTGATGCAGTTCGATACAGAGGGTTTCTCAACCAGGTTGGGATATACTTTGAGATGCTGCCCCAGGTGTTTCCCACAGATAGAAGCATAGTAGGCTTTGTGATTTCTTTGCTTTCTGAGAGAGCCTTGGTCTGGGCAAACCCTCTATGGGAAAAGCAAAACCCTGTCGTACTGAGTTACCCTGAGTTTGTGGCTTCCTTTAAAATGGTATTTGACGTTCCTGCACGCTCTACTTCTGCTGCCAAGAGCCTCATGTCCATCAAACAGAGTACGAGAACTGTTGCCTATTACACCATTGAATTCCGTACTCTGGCAGCAGAGGTTGCTTGAAACAATGATGCCCTCGTGGGTGTTTTTTCTCACGGATACCATCAAAGATGAGCTAGCAGCCCGAGACATACCTACTGAGCTGGAGAGGTTGATCATGTTTGCCATTCTCATTGACTCCAAGCTTTGCAGTGCCACCCATGCCTCCCTCACCTCCCATACCTCCAGGTACCGTGTCTGCCAGCAAGGTAGAACCCATGCAATTGGGCTTCACACATCTCTCTGAAGATGAAAGGGCATTTAGGAGGAGGGAGCAATGGTGCCTTTATTGTGGCCAGGCAGGTCACTTCCTGGAGTCTTGTCCTACCCATCTGGGAGAACACTTGCACCTGAGGTCCTGTAGGGGACAGACCTTAGGTAGCATTGTTTTGTCCTGAGTTATCCAGAAGGATAAGCCCCTGATTCCAGTGACCCTTTCTTGGTCTGAGTAGTCCATCAAGATACAGGCTCTAATCAACTCTGGGGCTGCAGACCTGTTCATTGATAGTGCCTTTGTGTCTAAGCACTTGATTCAGCTGCAACTTCATGCCACTCCACTTGCCATTGAGGCTATTGATGGGAGACCTCTACAGCCTGCCCATGTAACTCATGAGACTACTCCATTGACCATAGCCATAGGGGCTCTTCACCATGTGATAATCTAATTCCGATTAATTTCCTCACCTCATTTCCCGGTGGTTATTGGTTATCCTTTGTTACAGAGGCACAACCCATCTTTTGATTGGCGTTGTGCTAAAGTTATTTCCTGGTCACCACAATGCAGGAAGACATGTTTTCAGAAAGTGGCTAAGGTCTTGTGAACTTCTTCACTCTCCTTCCTGCCGGAGGAGTACCGCAAATTTAGCGGTCTTTGACAAAAGGTCAAGCCAGTATTTGCCTCCACACTGGTATTATGATTGCACAATTGACCTTCAACCTGGTGCCATACCCCCTCGTGGCTGGGTTTACCCTTTTTTTGTCTCGGAGGAAAAAGCCACGGAGGTGTAGGTTGCCGACGTACTTTCTCGAGGATTCATACGTAAATCCTCGTCTCCTGCTGGTGCTGGTTTCTTCTTTGTGAAAAAGAAGAGTGGTGAACTGAGACCTTGTATTGATTATAGGGGTCTCAATCGCTTCACAATTAGGAATGCTTATCCGATTCCATTGATTACGGAGTTATTTGACCGCCTCAAGGGAGCAACGGTTTTCATGAAGCTTGATTTGAGAGCGGTATACAATCTCATGAGGATCAAGGAGGGTGACGAATGAAAAACTGCATTTAATACCAGAACTGGCCATTATGATTACCTTGTAATGCCGTTTGGTCTTTGCAACGCTCTGGTAGTTTTCTAGGAATTTATTAACAATGTCCTCCGAGATTTGTTGCAGCTATGTGTGGTCGTTTGTCACGACGATATCCTCGTATTTTCCAATTCCCTAGAGAGCCACCACACAGATGTCTGTCGTGTGCTTCAGAGGCTGAGAGATAACTTGTATTGTAAATTGGGGAAGTGTGAGTTTCATCGTGAACAGGTTAAATTCCTGAGTTATGTAATTTCCACTACTGGTTTTTCGATGGACCCAGAGAAACTTTCGGCAGTTCTATAGTGGCCCCG
The DNA here is from genome assembly GCA_037952925.1 of Lithobates clamitans. Classification (NCBI taxonomy): domain Eukaryota; kingdom Metazoa; phylum Chordata; class Amphibia; order Anura; family Ranidae; genus Lithobates; species Lithobates clamitans. The sequence continues at coordinate 774,469 of JBBGZY010000541.1, forward strand.
ACCCATGGGTTAAGTCCATTGCAACTTTTTCTTGGCTTTGCCAATTATTATAGGAAGTTTATTCGTAACTTCTCATCTCTGGTCAAACCCTTGACTGATATGACCAGAAAGGACAGTAACCCACAGAATTGGTCTCCGGATTCCGGATTCCATTAATGCCTTTGAAAGTCTCAAGGCTGCTTTTGTTTCTGCTTCTGTGTTTGTACATCATGATCCTACGGTACCTTTCATCCTTGAGGTTGATGCATCTGAGACTGGAGTTGATGCCCTGCTGTCTCAACGGCCTACCTCTGAGAGCACTATGCATCCTTGTGGCTACTTTTCCAAGAAATTGTCTCCTGCAGATTTGTCAGGGATCTACCAGCACCAGACCGGGGCGCTTGCATGCGCCTATGCACCGGCGCGCCCCTGTTCAGACACGGCATCAAGCTGTTGCTGTTGCTGTGCATCAGCGCGGCGCTCGGGCGTGCGGGTGTGCGGCGCGTGTGTGTGCGCGCGTTTGCACGTGCACGCGCACGGGCACGTTCGCGTTAGCGCCGGTTTGGTGCCACTTAGCACATAAAAGTTCCCCTGTTCCATGGGAACATCGCTGCTTCATCTCAGCTCTGTGATTCTGTTTGAACCTGCATCTGATTGTCTGCTACCTGATTTGACCCGGCTTGTTTGACCATCCGACCTGCTCCAATCCCGACCCGGCCTGCCTGACCATTCTGCTGTCTTAATCTGCTACCGTTGCCAACCTCTGCTTGTTCACCGACTCTGCCTCTGCCTGCCATGATTACCTGTGCCAGTTACCTGCCAACCCGGACTGTCTGACTCTGCTTGTGCCTGCCGCTTCCACTTGCTGTTGCACCTTCAGCTTCAGCTCCTGAGATCTCTCATCTCCAGTGTGTCAAGTCTGCTGCTGCTTCCAGTCTCCATTCACCTGCAGTCCTGCCATCCCAGGAGGGATCCCTGCCTCTACATCAGAGACTATACACCAACAGGCACTCCTACCCCACTGCGCTCAGGAGACCACTGTCCCCACTCCAGTGGCTCCTGAACCAGCATTGTATGAGAGGTCTTCTCCTACAGTCAGGCTCTACTACCAGGTACCTAACAAGATTACAATTATGAGATTGGGGACAGAGAGTTGTTAGCGATCATTTTAGCCTTTAAAGAATGGAGGCATCTCCTCAAAAGGTACCACTGTGCCAGTTCTTATTCTGACTGACCATAAGAATCCCACATTCTCACTTCGAGTTCCGGCACTGTATGTAGCAGACAAGGAGACCAGTGGGTCCATTCAGCCTGCAGGTAAAAACCTTATACAGACTCCCGGGGCAGCTTCTCTACTGCTGGATCATCTCCCACACCTGCCCTGCATTAGACTGTATGGAGCGGTATCTCTCCCAACTGCACTCCCACTCAGGATCCCGCTTGAGGCATACCTCCCCCACACAGGAAGCCCTGGAACCTAATATGGCCGCAGCAGCTTATACCTCATCTCCCCACCAGGGAGAACAAATACCACAAGAGACAGCCAGATCCACTACCTGCGGAGAGCAACATAGAAACAATGGAAGCCAGTGAGATGGGAGGATCAGAGCCACCAGGTTCCCATGAAAAGATTGCTCAAGCTGTAGCAGTGCTCCTGTCTCCTACCATCACGGCAGCAGTAGAAAGAGCAGTGGCTGTGGGCATTACACAATTAAGGAGAGAGCTGAGGGAGCATTCACGAAAACTCACAGAGGCCGGATAGCGCATTTCTTCCATAGAAGATGACCAATACCACATGAGCGCAGCTATGGAGAAATACACACAAGCCCAGCAGCAACTACATGAAAAAATGGAGAACTTAGAAAATCGTTCCAGGAGGAACTATTTAAGGATAATTGGCCTCACTGAAACTTACAAGTCTGGGTCACTAATGGACATTTGCAACACATTTCTCCCAGACGCTCTAGGCATTCACTGTAGATGCATTGCAGCTCCAGAAAACATTGGCAAACACCCAAGACCAGTTATCGTTAAAACACCTAAATTACGCAGACCGGATGAATATTTTGCAGAGTTTTCACAAAACCTGCTCTGTGGAAGTTGACGGACATAAGCTACTCATCTTTGCCGATTACTCGCCGGAGGATTCCTGCAAAAGAAATAATTCCAAACAATCGGTTCAGAGCTTTTCAAAAGAGGCATCCGCTTCATCCTGGCTTATCCAGCAATTCACTGGCTGCAAGCTCCAGACAGAGAACAACTTGACTTCCATACACTAGAAAAGGCGGAATCATTCCTTTACTCTCTCAAGCCCAGGCAAACATCAGCAGACGCCTTTGCAGATAAAGCTAAACAAGGGCCCAGGGATCAGAGAAGTCCCAGAAAGGATCCTCCAAAATGCCTGAAATCCATTGTCCCAGATGACTCAACTGATTTCCACTGAGCAACCCATATCTCGACTTCTACGCAACCTCCAGGAAAAGGGTAATTGACCCTCTCTTCACAAGGAGACTTCAGACTTTCTCCTTTTTCCCATCAGGTATGTTCTTTCTACCCTAGGCACCACATAGACTTGTTACTAGCCAAAATGAACTATACATCCAGCATGTCTCAATGTCAGCTTATCCTCACTAGGTTTTGTTACCTACCTCCACTACCAGTCTCTCCCAATAGATGGTCCTCTCTGCTATGGTCATATTGGTCACAAAGCCGTTGTTGGCCGACAACTAGGAGGGGCTGCACCTGAGCCTACATGACCACAACCTGCTTGCGGGCTAGTGGCTCAACTGCTAGTGGAGAGGCATACGGAAAAAAGTGAAGTCAGCCTGTTATATATTACTTTATGTTAGCTTAATTTTCTCTCTACTTACTGTCCTTTCTTCCCTTCCGGTTCCTAATGAGGGTTTATTCCATCAGCCACAAATTCAAAAATGCCATTATGTATCCAAAAAGCAAGCCTTTAGACTTCCTAGCCATAGGATGAACTCAAACATCTACAGGCCCTTTCTGTACATATTCATCCATGCATACCATGACAATAATTTCATGGAATGTTAAGGGGCTGAGGTCCCCGATAAAAAGAATGAAGAGCCTTTTTATTTTAAGTACTTTTTTATTACATACAGTAGGTGACCGCGATATTATGTCAAACTCGCCGCTGTTATCGGCGAGATTTGACACCTGCAAGCCCCGTTGCCGGAGCCAGTGCCGAGCTGGCTCGCTCATCGGAAAAGGACAACTGTTTTTTCCTTTCCCGATGAGCGACAGGCATTGCTGACAGCTGTCTGGTATGAATCATGAGGGGGAATGGCGCGCCAAACTTTAAATAAAAAACTGGCATGGGTTCCCCCCAGGGGCATACCAGGCCCTTAGGTCTGGTATGGATTTTAAACTTTCTCCCGCTGTAATGCTGTGTGAGCGGTGCGTGATGACTTATATAGGCATGGGGCGTGGTCACGGGTGATGTCACCCGGTGACCCCGCCCCTTATGCCCCGGGATGTCATGCCCTGGGACTGTGACATCATAAGGGGTGACATCACCCGGCGCCCCATGCCTATATAAGTGATCGCGCACTGCTCACAAAGCATTACAGCGGGAGAGAGCGTTGTGTCAACATCGAAAGAAGAGAAGAGGGATCAAGACAACGGAGAAGACCAGGCCACCACTAGCAAAAGAGCGGCAAAAGAGCAGAAGATAGTGGAGGAGCCTGGCAGAAGAACCAGACAGCAGGAGAAGAACCGGACACCGGGAGAAGAGGCCGGAGAGAGCGGAGAAGTCAGCAGAAGATTCCCGGAGCTGCCTAATAAATTACTTTAAAAACCTGTGTAGTGTTTTTTTTATTGACACTTTTTTCCCTAGGTGAATGGTTAGGGGTACGATGTACCCCATACTCATTCACATAGGGTGTGGGGCCAGGATCTGGGAGCCCCCTTATTAAAGGGGGCTCCCAGATTCCGATTAGCCCCCCGCCCACAGACCCCGACAACCAACGGCCAGGGTTGTCTGGAAGAGGCCCTTGTCCTCATCAACATGGGGACAAGGTGCTTTGGGATGGGGGGGCGCAGGGCGTCCCCCTCCCCAAAGCACCCACCCTCCATGTTGAGGGCATGCGGCCTGGTACGGCTCAGGAGGGGGGCTTGCTCGTCCCCACCCCCTTTCCTAACCAGCCGGGCTGCGTGCTTGGTTAAGGGTCAGGTATGGATTTTGGGGGGACCCCCATGCCGTTTTTTCGGCGTAGGGGGTTCCCCTTAAAATCCATACCAGACCTAAGGGCCTGGTATGCCCCTGGGGGGAACCTATGCCGGTTTTTTATTTAAAATTTGGCACGGCGTTCCCCCTCATGTTTCATAGCAGACAGCTGTCAGCAATGCCTGTCACTCATTGTGAAAGAAAAAAACAGTTTTCCTTTCCCGATGAGCGAGCCAGCACGACATGCACAGCACCCTGTCACCGAGAACCAGCACGATGGGATCGCGCTGGAAACACATTTTCGCGGTCAGGTACTGTAAGTCTGCATTAACAAATTTGATAATATCACATTTCATAATTTTACAAGTCATTTGTTTCCTCATATTGATCAATGCAAGCCAAAAAAGAAAAAAACAATACACAATATATTTCCACCATGGAGAAAAAAAAACTAAAAATAAAAATTCAAAAAGAGTAGAGACAGCTAAATACCCTAGCTGCAGTGCGCTCCTCCCCTGTTTTCCTAATATCCATCAATCAATGTCCTCTTCTATCTATGCCCCTCTTATACATTATTCATTTCCACTGAGAGTTAATAGTGAATTAACCAATCTATTCCAGATTCTATTATATTTCTGAGGTGTTCCTCTATACTCGTACGTTAATTTCTCATATGGAAGTATTTGGTTTACCGCTTTAAGCCATCGATCCCTTGAGGGGGGTATTTGTTGCATCCACCTAAGCACAATTTGCTTGCGTGCCATAAATAGGGTTTCCTATAAGCAGGTCTTGGCATATCCACTTCTGGTTCTCAACCAGTCCTAGCAGGCAAACTTCTAAAGTGAATGGAATGCGGGCTCCCAGCACTTTTGATAATATATCCAAGACTAGTCTCCAGTATCTACTAATGCCTGGGCAAGACCACATTAAATGCACAAAATCAACACCTGGTTGATGACACCTCACATAGTCCGCGGATGCCATTTGCCATTAAATTTAATTTACATGGTGTAAGATTGGCTTGATGTATTATATACAGCTGTATCAATTTGTTATTACTTGCAGGTGATACACTCAAATGTGATTTACACACCTCCTTCCATATCTCATCTGTCTTAGATGTACACACCATTTGCCATTTCCTTTTAATCTGTAACAGAGCATCTCGTATCTTGGCCTACATTAGTTAGTTTAGCGCATATATAGTTTAGATTCTAATCCCTTTGGTCCATGAGTTCTTAATATTCCAATAACAGGAAATTTTGATATATTAACATTATTACTACTAAATTGAGCTTGCAGTGCATGCCTTAACTGTAGGAATCTATAAAAAATTTCTATCTGTTAAGTTATATTGTGTTTTTAAAAAAGCAAATGAGCATACATTCCCACTTTCATAAACCTGATCCAGTACTACTATTCCTTTATGCATCCAGAATTTATTATCTTGCAATGTACCTGATTCCTCAAATAAGGTGTTATTCCACATGGATAGCTCAGATGGAATGTCCCTAAATCCTGTTAACTTTTTGACCTCCCGCCATACCGATCATGCCAAAGAGAGCATCGGAATCTTTATCCTTGGTAATTGTTTATGTCCTGCCTCAAGTCCTGCCAATAGATTATCTACCTGGACAATCCTTAAAAGGTACTTCTCCACTCCCAAGCTTTGTTCCTGTATCAACCAAGTACGCAAATGTCTTAATTGCCCTGTGAGGTAATACAGATACATATCTGGCAAGGCCAGCCCTGCCTCCGGTTTTGGCCGCTGTAATTTTGTAAGCTTTTCTTTGCATCTGCCATTAGCCCATATACATTTAGTAAATTGAGAGTTCAGGCTTTTAAAAATCTTTGTAGGCACTACTACTGGGAGTGTGAAAAAATATATAAACACTTTGGTAATAAAAATCATTTTAAGTAAATTTATTCTACCCACCACTGACAATGGCAACTTACTCCAGATCCTCCGCTTACATTTAAAGAGGAAGTAAACCCGGTACGTTTTTTCCTTTTTTTAAAATATATATATGCTTTAAAGTATTGCAAAGCGATACACATCAAAATCGGCAAAAAACGAGCTTTGAAAATACCTTATTTCTCTTTTATATTATTTTGTGACTTCCAGGTATTAGCAACGCCATTGTAACTCCTGTATGTTGAATAGTTTGTGGACGTCATTTCCACCCTTACTATGTTTCCCTGTCCAAATCTCGCACATGTGCCATAGCGTCGAAACCGAGCCTCTAGCTCGATTGCCGTTACTATGGCAACAGAGCTAATCCATTGATGCATCGCGAGACTGACCTCTGTGCCGTTCTCAGAGGAAGCTAATGACACGGCATGCAGGGGAGAGACATAGTTGATCAATATACCTAATGCGCAAAACGTGGCTGACGTCACTAAACACTTCAGGATGATTCCTATGGCAACTAAAACAGTGAGTGCACTTTCACAGGCAGCGATCAGCTGCCTGTGCTATCTATATTTCAAAGAGCTTAAGTTGTATTGGAGGGTTTACAACCACTTTAGTGTGTTCCATCAATGGATTTACATTGGCCACCAGTGCATCAGAGGGTTGTCTTGTTACATAGATCCCTAAGTACTTAGAGGAGTCCACTACTCTAAGTGGGGCATCTATCCTTTCCTCCGTTTCTGATTCTTGCTGCAATGGCATAAGAAAGAACTTCTGCCAATTAATCTTAAGCCCTGAATACTGACCAAAGTTGTCTATTATACTCATTGCTTTTCCCAATGTGCTCTGCATATCCCACATATACAGTATAATATCATCAGCGTAAAGTCCAATCTGTTCTATATTATCACCCAACTCTATCCTTTGATATTCTTCAGTTTGCCGAAACCGTAGGGCCAACGACTCTATTGTAATAGCAAACAAAAGAGGGGATAGTGGGCATCCCTGCCTCATGCCCCTAAATAAGTTTATTGACAGAGTCAATATTCCATTAATCAATCATTTTGATCGTGAGTTTGCATATAGTATTTTAACCCACTGTTTAAATCCATTACCAAAGCCAAACTTCCCCAGTATTGCCTGCAAGAATCTCCACTCTACAGAGTTGAAGGCTCTAGCTGTATTAAGAGATCCCAGAGCTCCCATCACTGGGATATACTCCCTCATTTGTGCCACCAGTTGCGTTCTGCGAATATTTATCAATGTTGATTTAACTGGTATGAAACCTGTCTGGTCTATATGGATTATAGATGTTATTATGGTGTTTAATCTCCTGGCCAAAATTTTATAATCGTAATTTAATAAGGATATTGGCCTATACAAGGTACATTCATATGGGTCCTTATCTGGTTCTATAATTAAAATTACCGTTGAATGTGGAAGTTCCCTCCCAATAAATACCTCTCTATATACCCTAGTTAATATTGGGGTTACCAAGTCTACATATCGACTATACACTTCCAGAGCTATTCTATCTGTTCCTGGGGATTTACCACTAGCTAACGAGATCGCCTCCCGTATTTCTTCCTCCATAATCTCCCCATCCATTATTTTGCATTTTCTCTTGATGTTTCAGGATACTCTAGCTCCTCCTGATAGCCCTCTATATCCTCCTCTGTACATGTTAATGAAGTGGCATACATTTTAACATAATACTCATAAAAGCATTTCAGAATTTCTTTTATTGTATAGGCTATTCTCCCCTATTCAATTCATATTTTGGAAACTGCCGAGGTTGTTGTTTGTGGTTTGGCAATAAATGGCAATAGTCTACTAGACTGATTTCCATGTTCAAAAAATTTCTGTCTCATAAAAAATTGTTTCCGTTTAGCCTTTATTTCTAGTTGACCTTTATATAGCTTAAGAAGACTTTCCCATCTTGCCTGATTCTCACTCAAGGGATTAGATACAAATACGTCCTCTGCTTGTACACATAGCCCAGCTAATTCCTCCTCTCCTTGCCTACTGAATCGTTTAATATAGGATATGGTTGACTTCAGTACCCCCGCAAGTATGCCTTAAATGCATGCCACAACGTGCCATCCATTGCGTAATTCTCATGTGCCTCAAAAAAGACATTTAGCTGGTCTGGGATACGATTGTTGGGCCCAATCTGAGATAGTCAATATTGATGCATTTTCCAAGTTGGATAGCTCCCCCTGGGGCCAATATTTAACCTGAACATTAATGGAGAGATACCCCCCAGGGGAGATAGGTGATTGACTGCATCAGTGGTTATACTTTACCATTCCCACATGCTGTATCTATTCGGGATAAACACCTTCCTCCTGGTTTGTGGGTTCCAGATTCTCCATAGGTCAGACCACCCTATCTCAGTAAAGAGTTTTTTTTAGCATATTTTCTCTATTCACCCTGTTATGGGATACACCTCCACACCTGCCTAAGACTGGGTCCAAAAGCATATTAAAATCCCCCATACATATCACATAGGCATCAGAGTATTAAGCCATAAACAGCACTGAATCCTTTACTACCTGTATACCCGCATGTGTTGGGTTATAAATTCCCATGAGTACAAATGGCAAAGAATACAATATTGCACATATAAATACATATCTACCCTCAGGGTCACATTTAATGAAAACTTCAAACATATGTTAAAAAACAAATAGGGGTTGGTGCTGCACTGTTTAAAAGAGAATCAAGTAATCAGAGAAAGAATACTGCTAAAGGTAGTGGTACAAATATATCAACGGTGTAAATAATAACCACAGTGTGTGGTAAAGTGACTGGTAACAAAGTGCAAAGTTCAAAATAGATAATGTGAAAACACAACAATAATTCTTCTGTAGCAAAAAAAATGGTGTACTGCTAAAGGTAGCAGTGCACATGCAAATGAATAAATAAATGAACAAAAATAGATCAATAGAACAATATCCAGAGTGGGTTGTAAAGTGAGTGATTTCAAAGTGCAAAATAAATGATGTTGAAACACTAGAATATTTCATCTGTAAATATGATGAGTGCAAATATAAATGTGCAAAATGAACTGTGCAAAATGAACTGTGCAAAATGAACTGTGCAAAAACCAGCAAACAGTCTCTCAGTGCAGAGTGCAAATAAGTTAGTGCAAAACGGCAATGTAGTCCTTTCTTCTGTGTGCAAAGGACGTCAAGGTGCCAAGGAATAGTAAACGTCTCTTCGAGCAAAAACACACACTGGTAGCAATGGCCTCTTACCTTGCGGTAATGAGGTAACCGCATGTGTGTACAAATCTGTAAGATTCACTTCTTCCTTCTACCATAGTGCTGGGCCACTGTATTTCTAGAAATGTCTTTGTCTCTTAGTGGATGTGAAGATATCAGAAAAGAGAGGGGGTCCAGATTGTGTAGTATTTTCAATAAACGTAGCTTTTATTGATAACAATGAGGGTACTCACATACAATCATAGGATAATGCACAAAACTCCACGAGCGGCGAGCTCATTTGCCAGCTCGTCTGCCAGCGTCAATACAGGCACTAGGGATGAGCCGAACACCCCCCTGTTCGGTTCGCACCAGAACATGCGAACAGGAAAAAAGTTCGCTCGAACACGCGAACACTGTTAAAGTCTATGGGACACGAACATGAATAATCAAAAGTGCTAATTTTAAAGGCTTATATGCAAGTTATTGTCATAGAAAGTGTTTGGGGACCTGGGTCCTGCCCCAGGGGACATGGATCAATGCAAAAAAAAGTTTTAAAAACGGCCATTTTTTCAGGAGCAGTGATTTTAATAATGCGTCAAACAATAAAAGTGTAATATCGCTTTAAATTTCGTACCTGGGGGGTGTCTATAGTATGCCTGTAAAGGGGCGCATGTTTCCCGTGTTTAGAACAGCCTGACAGCAAAATGACATTTCGAAGGAAAAAAAGCCATTTAAAACTACCCGCGGCTATTGCATTGCCGACAATACACATAGAAGTTCATTGATAAAAACGGCATGGGAATTCCCCACAGGGAAACCCCGAACCAAAATTAAAAAAAAAAAAAAAGAAGTGGGAGTCCCCCTAAATTCCATACCAGGCCCTTCAGGTCTGGTATGGATATTAAGGGGAACCCCGGCCAAAATTTAAAAAAAAAAATGACGTGGGGTTCCCCCTAAATTCCATACCAGACCCTTCAGGTCTGGTATGGATTTTAAGGGGAACCCCGCGCCAAAAAAAACAAAAAAAACGGCGTGGGGTTCCCCCAAAAATCCATACCAGACCCTTATCCGAGCACGCAACCTGGCAGGCCGCAGGAAAAGAGGGGGGGACGAGAGTGCGCCCCCCCCCTCCTGAACCGTACCAGGCCACATGCCCTCAACATTGGGAGGGTGCTTTGGGGTAGCCCCCCAAAACACCTTGTCCCCATGTTGATGGGGACAAGGGCCTCATCCCCACAACCCTGGCCGGTGGTTGTGGGGGTCTGCGGGCGGGGGGCTTATCGGAATCTGGAGGCCCCCTTTAACAAGGGGACCCCCAGATCCCGCCCCCCCCCTGTGTGAAATGGTAAGGGGGTACTTACCCCTACCATTTCACTAAAAAAGTGTCAAAATAGTTAAAAATGACAAGAGACAGTTTTTGACAATTCCTTTATTTAAATGCTTCTTCTATCTTCCTTCATCTTCTTCTTCTTCTGGTTCTTCTGGCTCTTCTGGTTCTTCCTCCTGCGTTCTCGTCCAGCATCTCCTCCGCGGCGTCTTCTATCTTCTTCTCCTCGGGCCGCTCCGCACCCATGGCATGGGGGGAGGCTCCCGCTCTTCTCTTCATCTTCTTCTTCATCCTCTTCTCTTCTTCATCTTCTTCATCTTCTTCATCTTCATCTTCTCTTCTTAATTTTCCTCTCCGGGCCGCTCCGCACCCATGCTGGCATGGAGGGAGGCTCCCGCTGTGTGACGGCGTCTCCTCGTCTGACGGTTCTTAAATAACGGGGGGGGGTGCCGCACTCTCGTCCCCCCCTCTTTTCCTGCGGCCTGCCAGGTTGCGTGCTCGGATAAGGGTCTGGTATGGATTTTTGGGGGAACCCCACGCCTTTTTTTTTTTTTGGCGCGGGGTTCCCCTTAAAATCCATACCAGACCTGAAGGGTCTGGTATGGAATTTAGGGGGAACCCCACGTCATTTTTTTTTTTTTTAATTTTGGTTCGGGGTTTCCCTGTGGGGAATTCCCATGCCGTTTTTATCAATGAACTTTTATGTGTATTGTCGGACCGGCAATTCATTAATAGCCGCGGGTAGTTTTAAATGAGTTTTTTCCTTCGAAATGTCATTTTGCTGTCAGACTGTTCTAAACACAAGAAACATGCGCCCCTTTACAGGCATACTATAGACACCCCCCAGGTACGAAATTTAAAGGGATATTACACTTTTATTGTTTGACTTTAAGCATTATTAAAATCACTGCTCCTGAAAAAACGTCAGTTTTTAAAACTTTTTTTTGCATTGATCCATGTCCCCTGGGGCAGGACCCGGGTCCCCAAACACTTTTTATGACAATAACTTGCATATAAGCCTTTAAAATTAGCACTTTTGATTTCTCCCATAGACTTTTAAAGGGTGTTCCGCGGCATTCGAATTTGCAGCGAACACCCCAAATTGTTCGGTGTTCGGCGAACTTGCAAACAGCCAATGTTCGAGTCGAACATGAGTTCGACTCGAACTCGAAGCTCATCCCTAACAGGCACCTTTCCATCCCTACATGTGGCGTCACAGTCACGTGACTTCATCAGGGGATGCTGGGAAGGCACTAGCACTGTCTTTAAAAAGTCTATCATTGAGCCTAATGGGTGGCCATTTTCTTGTGGCTGGAATACACAGATAACATAGCGGCCATGTTCCAAGTGATTGTTTTCATAATAGAAGCGCGGCCATTTTATTGGTGGTGTTCTAACATTGTAAGCGTGGCCATTTTATCGGTGGTCACCTGCTATCAGGAGAAGCGTGTACGAACTGAGTGTAAAAAACGATGCATACACTATGAAAGAAGCTTCAATCTATGTTGAAGACTAATACATAGCAACAAATAAGCTATAAATAGGTACAGGGCTGAATTTAAAAATATAAAAGGAGGATTTATGTGCACAGATTAATATAAAAAATATAAATAATATGAATATATAGGGTAAGATAAACACCAGTACTGACCTAGGCAATGGTATTACTCATGAAATCAGCATAATGATATCTATTTATGTTAAATCTAAAAAGGCACATGACATAAAATAGTAAATAAAAAACGCATAGCATGATAAAATTATATACTAAAAATATAAAGGACTTATATAGAAGTATATATAAAAAAATATATATGTAAAAAAAGAATATATGTAAAATTAATTAAAAATCACGGGGCGTGGTCTGGCTACACAGGAAGATGGCTGCTTAATTGCATAGCTCTCACCGTTGCCATTCTTTTCTCAAGGACACTCTGTCGGCCGCCATTGCAGATTTACGCCTGGATATTCATTCATTAAGTGACAAGGTACATGAAGTTGAAAAAAACGCGACCCAACATGACACGGTTCTCCGCAAGGTAAAGAGAAAGCTTGACACACACACATTGCAGCTAAGAGAAGTGCAATGACACGTTGAAGACCTCGATAATCACGGTCGCCGTCATAACCTCAGGATCTGAGGCATGACTGAGGCCATTGATTCTGAACACTTGTTGTCGGCAGTTACCGACCTCTTTAACGGCCTGTTAAACAGACCTCGTCAATCACATATTGAGATGGAAAGAATACACAGGGCACTGCACCCTAAGGGAAGAGAAACAGATCCCCCTAGGGACATTATATGTTGCATTATGGAATATAAGTTAAAAGAAGAAATCCTGCGACAAGCGAGAGACAAATCACAACTTCAACACGATGGACAACAGATCCAGATCTTTCAGGATTTGTCCAGCATCACTTTACAGCACCGAAGAGATCTAAAACCTCTTCTTGAGGTACTACGTGCTCACAGAATAAGATACCGATGGAAGTACCTATTTTGCTTGTCTGCTACACACCTGGGCCGGACGGCCATGCTGAAGGTGCCTGAAGATCTGCCACAATTCTGTCACAGCCTGGACATCCCCTTGGTGGATGTCCCTAATTGGTACGCTGAATTCCGACATGCCACTGCCAGACGACACACACCTCCAGAAGAACCGATGGAATGCAGGATGTACGATACAAAAGGAGAAGATCGCCATCGGGCACCAGGTCACATGCTGCACACCGCGTCACACAGTACGGACACAGCCCATCAGGCTCCCCGCGCTCTCGAAGAGCCCGAAGGGATCACTAACACTACCCTTCTTGCAGAGCACCACACGGATGTTTTATCGTCCGGCTGTGGCTGAGTTTATTGTTCTCACAGGTCTGCAAAGGTTATATTTGTTAATTCTCGTTTGTTGGTTTGGTTTGGTTGTTGGTTCACAAGACTGTGCCTCTACAATCTCTGGAATAAAACTCAAAAATAATTGCGCTTATTACAAAAAAATTTTTTGTGTAAAATAGCTGCCAGCATCAAAACAGTGTGGTGCCCTGTGCAGTGATAGTATATAAATGGTGAATGAATGCAGCGCTATATATAATAAGTGACAGGATGACATGCTCTCATCCTGTATATAATTGTGTGGTAATTGATGCAGGTGGTGCTCATAGATTAACAATGAACAGAATGAACAGACAATCACAAATAAAATGAATGCAGCACTATATATAATCGGTGACAAGATGACGTGCTCGCATCCTATATATAATTGTATGGTAATTAAAGCAGGTGATGCTCATAAATAAAAAATGGGCAAAATAAACAGACAATCATAAATAACTAAAAAATGTCCATAGTGATAAGAAGATCTGTTGACATGTGCAGAGCAGTATTTTTGAAGTGAGATGACAAAAAAAAGAATGTAGATGATAATTTCTATTCGGAAGGAAATCTCATGCATTTGAATCAGCATAAAAGGTGGCAGAAGTGAAGACTCTTACTGGAGGGGATGGACACAGTCTCCATATGGTGGAGTGTCATGCGAGCTTTGGGGATCAAACAATCCCTGGGGTACTGTGCTGGAAGACCATGCCGATAGGTTCCATCCAGGACAACCGTAGTTTACAAGGTGGTGTATAGATCCACATCAGATAGGAGGATGACTTTCAAAGGCAGCAAGCTCCTGAAGATGGGGGTATGACTTTCAAAGGCAGCAGGCTCCTGGAGAGGGCGACTTCCACCTCATGTGAGTTGGATTAGCAAGAAGGAAAGAAAATCTCCAAATAGGGCATGAATCCGATATAAAAGGATGTTTTATTTAAAAATGTCAAAAAATGATATGACAAGCACTGAATAAAAAGTGATCACAAAATGGTAATAAAATCGCGTGGTAGCAAGACATCGAAAGCTTCAGCAACCCGACATGTTTCGGACGATGGTCCTTCAATATGGTGGTCCTTTATATCGGATTCATGCCCTATGTGGAGATTTTCTTTCCTTCTTACTAATCCAACTCACATGAGGTGGAAGTCGCCCTCTCCAGGAGCCTGCTGCCTTTGAAAGTCATCCCCCCATCTCCAGGAGCTTGCTGCCTTTGAAAGTCATCCTCCTATCTGATGTGGATCTATATACCACCTTGTAAACTACAGTTGTCCTGGATGGAACCTATCGGCATGGTCTTCCAGCACAGTATCCCAGGGATCCTTTGATCCCCAAAGCTCGCATGACACTCCACCGTATGGTGACTGTGTCCATCCCCTCCGGTAAGAGTCTTCACTTCTGCCACCTTTTATGCTGATTCAAATGCATGAGATTTCCTTCCGAATAGAAATTATCATCTACTTTCGCTTTTTTGTCATCTCACTTCAAAAATACTGCTCTGCACATGTCAACAGATCTTCTTATCACTATGGACATTTTTTAGTTATTTATGATTGTCTGTTTATTTTGCCCTTTTTTTATTTATGAGCATCACCTGCTTTAACTACCATACAATTATATATAGGATGCGAGCACGTCATCTTGTCACCGATTATATATAGTGCTGCATTCATTTTATTTGTGATTGCCTGTTCATTCTGTTCATTGATGCAGGTGGTGCTCATAGATTAACAATCTCTGGAATGTTCCTTCCATACTGTACTATAGAGTTACCCCTCTAGTTTGAAACATGTTACGCCGCCACCAAGGTCTGCAGCTGCTACTTACTTCTCCACTGACGTGCACATCCAGCTTTCTGTGCAGCCGGTGAGAACCTTCACGAAGCAGTTACTTTGATCCACCTCCAACGAACAGCGCACTACGGAAACACAAATCTCATAACTAATATCTACAGATTTCTTACAAGTTTGATTAATACCCTGTTCAGGTTAATGTTTTTTGGCTCAGGACCTCACAGAGGTTGTTCTTGAGTTTACCCGAGCGCTTCACTATCGCTCTTCTGCTCCGACAGCTAATACGAATTAGGGGTTAACACTCAAAAGCAACCCGGGCAGTATGCAATGTGACACTATGGGGACGTTTCTACATGCCTCATACCTTCCCCCCTCCTCCTTCGCAATGCCTCAAGCCATACACCCCCTACATAAGGAATTATCCTGCTCTAACCGTGCTTGACAGACTCTTGTTTTTTCCATACCTACCTGATACCTACTCACCATCTTCGATGGACTCCTGCGCCTCAGGACAAGTCCAGACGTTGTCAAGATTAACTATCTCTAGCTCTTCCAGGACAATGCTGTTATACCTTATACCAATAAATTTGATGTAATTTCACTGTCTTTATGCAGATCAGACTTATACTGGATTTGGTAATGTATAACAAATGCACTTGTACATAGATTGCCGAGTATGTTCCTACAGGAGAAACCCAGCCTACACCGCATTAGACAACAAGTCTTTTATACTTTATCTCACAACAACTTATAAGTCCTTGTAAGCTATATAATGTCACCCTCTGGTCATTTACACTAATTATATTAGCATACAACAACTATGGTCTAATATTTTTTGTTTAGTACATAAGGATAGTATACTTCCCTATTGCCTCCTAGTGTCTTTCTAACGCTTTTCCACCCTACCTGTCAATCACTGCTGTCCGTATTACAACAAAACACATGCTTTTATGATTCCCACAACCCTGACCTTCAATAGACACATGTAAACGAGATTGCGAGCAGCTCCTTCAACTTACAGGCATTCTGCTTTAAGAGACTCGGTCCCAAAGATTTACCAGCGACACAGTGTGGGCATATGATTTAACGGGCTTAACAGGACATCATCCCCTCACCTTCACATGAATACAGTACATACCCTTATGTTACAGGGGAAAGTGGTACGAATGACAATATGATGCCTCGGTAGGCTGCTGACCTCTTTCTATCATATTATGGTATTCAGCAGGAAAGACCTAGACTAAATGTAATGCCAGGAAGTGATAACTCACCTCACCTTCTAGACTCTCAACCGCATATCAGAGCCCAAAGCTCTTGTAATAGGAGACAAGTCTGTTTAGACCCATTCCCACACGTGGGTCCGGTTTTAGCGTAAACGGTACACATACACACATGAAAATGATCCCTGATAAACATATTACGGAAGGCGAAGATAGCAAGCTGGGCAGCCGGCTGATAAGCACAGGAATATCGCTATATACGGCCTCATACAAAATACTACTAGAACTATAGGTGCCATGTGAGTGACAACCTTACAGACCTCGGCAACGATTTCATTGTTCTCCTGGTTTCCAATTGTTTTCTCTTGTTTTTGTTGTTTGTGATACAGTCTAAGTTCCATTTGATATTGTGTTTTTTGGATTATTATATCTTTTACATGCTTAAATACAGTATGGAACTTTACGTTTATAGGGAACAACTGTCCATTGCTTGGCCGTTAACTATACCCCTGTGCCCATAATCACATAATCCTATAATCATTTAGCCTACATTAACCGATATCTATATCACCCGTCCTTGTATTGTTGCATCTTGGGTGTCCCTTTAGTCCCACGCCCTGCTCTCAGGGGCGGGGGGCTGGAGGAATATCCCCTGATCACTATCTAAATTCACATGAACTCCCATATTTTTTGATTTCACATGTCTTATCTCTCATTTTTTTTTTTTTTTTTTTTTTCCAAATAAAGCTTTATTAAGTTAAATCCATACAGAAAAGTAGTACATAAAAGCAAGGTTTGAGATAAAATGACAATAGTGTTATACAGAGGGAACAGTCCAGAGAGTACAACGTTGTATTTTAACAAGTATTCAAATCTACGACTGTGGATTTGTTGAAAAACACATTACATCTGGTGTGTGGATAAATGGGATTACAGAGTAGTGTGGGCAGAAAATATAAAGAACATATAGTAAAACAGGTAAAACAGTTTTTAAACATGTTGATTTTTGAGGGCGAAAAAGATTAAAAAGGGAGAGAGGAGTAAAAACCGTATTATAATAGATTGCCTATGATAGCCTTAGTGTATGAGTCTGAGATTTTTGTTGGATTGTGTTTGGAATAATCGTTAATTACTATGTCTGTGTGAGAGTGTGAAATTGATCCTGGTGCTTGGTGTCCATAAGTCGGGTAATGTCTGTAGATAGAGATATAATCATAGCATACAACCATGGATATCTAACATAGCAAAGTTTCGATTAAATGGTGGTCAAAATATAGTGAGAAATACAAAGGGAAGGTAGGGGAAAGTTATTTCCCGTCCCTGGCTCAGCCATGGGTCTAACGGGAAATATCTTTACAGAAGGACCAAGTCCCAGGAAGAAAAGCATAATAGAGCTTTTGAAGTGGATTCTGTATGCGTAATGATATAGTTACCTCCTGAATTTTGTTTCATGCACGACTATAGGGAGGACTATAGACAGTTGGGATGGGATGTATGATGTGTCTAATGGTGTGCTGGAGGAGGGTTCCTAATTGATTAATTGGGTATATTCAGATGTTGTGCGGAAATGTAGCCAACAGGCCCAAGTGTTCCTGTATTTAGTATAGGAATCCTGTGCTTGATGTACAAGTTCCTCCATTTCAGCTATTTTGTTTACTCTTTTGAACCAGTCTGCGATTGTGGGTGGGTTGGGAGATCTCCAGAGAACTGGGATACAGAGTTTGGCAGCATTGATTAGATGTAGTGCTAGGGATTTGTGATAAGTTTTCATCGGTAGGGAGGAGTGGTGTAAGAGGGCTTGTGCTGGAGAGAATTCTAGCTGAAGTGTAGTGATTTGGGAGGAGAGGTGAAAAACTTTAGTCCAGAAGGCAGAAATCGCAGGGCAGTCCCACCATATGTGAAGGAGTGATCCGTTTTTGTCATTACATCTCCAACAATTAGATGGGATCTCTGGATTAATGGTGTGTAACTTGAGAGGCGTTTTGTACCATCTGGAGAAAAGCTTGTATCCGTTTTCTTGAGTTGTTACATTAATGGAGCCTTTGTGTATGTTAGAGTATATCTTTTCCCATTCCTTATCAGAGAGGTGGATGGAAAGATCTTTTTCCCATTTTGCACTAGCTATATTTGTTTTAGGAGTATGCTCGAGAAAGAGGTTCAAGTATATGGTGGATATCAGGTGTCTTTGGGGTTCAGTGGCAGAGCAAAGGGATTCAAAGTGTGATTGGTTTCTTGAGTATGCAGCCCTAGTTTGGGGATCAAGAAGAAAATGTCTGAGTTGCATATAAGACCAGAAAGGGATCTGGTGATTCGTTTCTTGGGAGTTCAATGAGGACAGCGGTTTAATATTCCCCTTAGCGAAGAAATCTCCCGCTGTCATCCTTGTCTGGGATCCTATGTGATGAAGGAACGAATCATCATTGCCTGGTGGAAAGTCTGGGTTATGTTTGATTGGCGTGAGAGGGCCTGGAGAGGAGGAAATGTGCAAATTTTTACATGTCTTTTTAAAGGAATTCAGTGTCGTATCGATAAGGGGATGTTGTTTGCAATGTGGAGAGATGTGGCGAGGGTGAATCCAGGGTAGGTTATGGATCGGGATTTGTGAGAAGGCTTGTTCAATTGCGATCCACGCTTTAGTTTTAGGGTGAACATTCCAGTCCACTATTCGAGAGAGTTGACAGGCCCAATAGTATTTTCGAAGATCCGGTAGGCCTAATCCACCTTTCATTTTGGGTACGGTCATTCTGTTGAAACTCATTCTAGGTCGCTTATCGTTCCAGATGAATTTCATACAGGATTTGCGGTACGCATTAAAAAAAGTTTGTGGTAGAGACACTGGGATTGTTTGGAGCAGGTACAGTAATTTTGGCATTATAGTCATTTTTATAATGGAGACTCTGCCAAACCATGAGAACAAACCCGTTGACCAAGTGTTGAGGTCTTTTTGAATCTTTTGGATAATGGGAGTATAGTTTTTGCTGTATAAGTCCGATAGCGAGGTTGGAATGTAGACCCCAAGGTATTTAATGGCGCTCAGTTTCCATATGAAAGGGAAATTAGTTTGACATTGTTTCACTATATCTGGTGGTAGAGTGATATTTAGGGCCTCTGATTTAGGGAAGTTAATTTTAAGATATGTGAGATTTTCAAAGAGAGTAAGATCTTTGAGGAGATTGGGTAGCGTAATGTGTGGCTCTTTCAGGAATAGTAGGATGTCATCCGCAAATGCCGCTAATTTATAGGTAGATTTTGCGATGGTTATTCCTTTAACGTTTGGATTGTTTTTTAGATGCGTTAGACATGGTTCCAGTGCCAAGACAAAAATAAGCGGAGAGAGTGGGCATCCTTGTCTTGTACCGTTAGATATGGAGAAGGCATTCGACAGGTGTCCATTTATCCGGACTTTGGCAGTTGGGGTGGAGTATAGAGCAAGAATAAATTGTAGCATGCGATCTCGTATGCCAATGTGTGTTAGGACCTCTTTTAGGTAGTCCCAGGCTACCCTGTCGAATGCCTTCTCCGCATCAAGGGAGAGAAGGAATCCCGGTTGTTTCTTTGAAGTCAGCCAATTGTGAATACTAATTGCCTTTAGGGTGTTGTCCCTTGCCTCTCTACCTGGGACAAAACCAACTTGGTCCAAGGAGATGAGGCCAGGGAGAAGGGGTAAAAGTCTATTAGCCAAAATTTTTGCATATATTTTCAGGTCAACATTTAGTAGAGATATTGGTCTGTAATTGTGAACTAAATTTGGATCTTTATCAGGTTTTGGAATAACCACTATGTGAGCTGTGAGAAGATCTCTGGGAGGGGGGTTCTCGGATGAAAGGGAGTTGAAAGCATTTAAGAAGTGAGGATAAAGCGTAGCTATGAATTCCTTATAGTATCCTGCTGTTAGGCCATCTGGACCTGGACTTTTGCCTGTTTTGAGTTGTTTGAGCACAGTCTCTAGTTCGTCCTTAGAGATGGGACGTTCTAGATGCGAAGCTTCTGCATCAGAAATGGGTTTGGGACCATGTTGGGCTAGGAACTCTTTAATCAAGTGTGTTCTACGATCATTGTTTATCGTGGGTTGATGAGGATTGATATTATAGAGCTGCGAGAAATAATTCACAAATTGGTCTGCTATCAGTGTATTAGACGTTACTTTAGAACCCGAAGGGTCATTGATGGAATGAAGTGTTGTAGATGATCGTTTTGCACGGAGGGCTCTGGCTAGAATTTTACCGGATTTGTTGCCATGTTCGTAGAATATTTTTTGTGATAATATGTATTTGCGTTTTATTTGTTTATGTAACACTTCTTTCAACTCTGTCCTCACCTGAGTAAGTTCCTCAAGCGTGGAGAGCGCTCGAGTTTTCTTATGTATTTTTTCTAAATTCTGTATGCGTTTGGAAAGGATAGAAATATGCGCTTGTCTTTCTCGTCTTCTCTTGGAAGCGATAGCTATTAATTTTCCCCGTATGGTGCATTTGTGGGCTTCCCATTTTATCATTGGGGATATGTCCAAGGAGTCGTTATCCTGGAAATAAAGTTTTAGATTGTCGTGTATAGTAGACACAATTGAAATGTCTGTCAGCAGTGAGGGATCAAGACGCCATATTTGTGAGCGAGTATGTTTGGATGGAAATTCCAAGGACATGGTTATCGGGTGGTGATCTGATATGTACATTGGTTCGATGGAGGTGTGCTTGAGCATGGGGAGATCGTTTTGTGAAATAAAGAAATAGTCAAGTCTGGAGTAGCTGCCATGTGGGTTGGAGAAAAAAGTGTAATCTTTAGTTGAGGGGTTTAAAGTACGCCATGCGTCATGTAATGTCAATTCTTGAAAACATTGTTTAATTGCTCGTAACGCTGAGAAGGGTAATTTGGATGCACCCGAAGATGTATCCTGTATTGGGTTTAAGGGAACATTAAAATCTCCTCCAGTTAATAGTATACCCTCTTGAAACGATGCGAGCAATTGCAGTGTGTGTCGGAAGAACGGGACTTGTTTAATGTTGGGGGCGTATATGTTTGCTAAGGTTAAAGGTTTACCGAAAAGTGAACCTTTGACAAAAAGAAATCTTCCATCTTCATCCGCTAGAGTGTCTTTGATTATGAGTGGACACTGTTTTGAGATAAGGATAGAAACTCCTTTTGTTTTTGATTGTTTGTTGGTAGCATGAAAAGCTGTTGGATAACGTAAGTCGGAGAATTTGGGGATAGAGTCCGTTTTGAAATGCGTTTCCTGGATGTATATAATGTCTGCCTTGAGTTTATGCATAGAAAGGAGAACTTGTGTACGTTTCTCAGGGACATTTAGTCCCCGTGCGTTGAGCGAGACTAGTTTAGTAGTGGCTTTGTGGTGAGATATTGGTGTAGAATTGTGTGAGACCGGTGTCATTCTGTAATTTGGGAGGTGTTGTGAGTTAGACTGGAGTGGTGTTTACTGAAGATAGTCCGCGGTGCAGGTGTATGTGTGGCAGAAAAAGAACAGTAGTTGGACTTGTGCCTTATGCTCTTATGTGTGGAAGGTGTGCTCTAGGAGAGTGATGAGATTCTATTCAGGATGAAAGTAGATTGTTCAGGAGTAGAGAGTGATGTGAGGGATATTGGGTATGCGGGGGAGAGGAAACTGTGAAGACCACTGTGTAGTGTTGTTAGGGGTTATAGGTAGTGGAAAGTAATCCGGGGACTAGCGATGCCTGCTCGCTAGGCTATGTACGAGTATACACTCGTGATATATGGTACCGGAATGGGTCAGTGGTGGTTTAAAGGAGGGTTGAGTGAAGAAATCAGGTAATCAATTGAAACCACTGTTTGGGAAGGTGACCAAACGGTAACGTAGAGAAAAGTAAAACCTGTCAATAAGGGACAAGAGCCGCTGACATATGGGATAGATGTAGGAAGAAGGCATGGACTGAAGACGGTCCATGTGTGAAATGGTTGCATTTAGATTGCTGTGAATGCCGCCTATTAACTTTCTCAGTGGATTTGGAGAAACAGCATGGGTCAGATTTGCGAAAAGCAGATAAAGAATTAGGTGTATGGTCAGATGAAACATTAAGTTAATGACATATTTTGTGAGATCGTTCCCCTGGTGATCGTTAAGTGAGAGGAAAGAATGAGAAAAAAAACCAAAAAGAAACAGAAAAATAAAAGAAATAAAAGAAATAAAAATCCCCATGAGTAGCACATAAAATAAACATCTGGTGAGGCGCAGATATTCATAACGCAAAAGTCTATGTAATAATTCAGTTAAACAGTCAGCCAGAAAACTTGAACAGTTTGCAGATCAGAGTATTCAACATAGGTAGAAAGTATTATCTCTTAAGATAGATAAACCGTGCCTGAACTAATTAATAATGAACTACCCCTGAAGGCTATGAAGAAGCTTGTCAAAATAATTAATAAAACGAAGTATCCATGTAGATCGTTATGCTATTTAGGAGCATATCTCAGTGGATAGGAGGGGATGAATATATGAGAAAGATCAGTGTCTGTGAAACTCCCTTAGAGTGCCTTTATCTGGGAAGCCTGTCAGTTCCGTTTTTGGTGTGTAGACTGCTGTCTAGTCAGGGAAAGGCACTCGCAAGGATAAGTTCTATATAACCATACAGGGTAGTGAGTGCCCTAATCTTTGCGTAATTCATGACAGATAAGGTGATGTTAGGACTACTAAGGAGATGAATCATGTGTCACAACCTTCTCGGACTGGGATGACACAGGCATCCTCCTATGGGAGGTGCTTGTGTGGAGGCAGGGGAGAGAGGTCTGCAGTGTGTCACCACGGTAACAAGTCAGGTCTCTAACCTTGTGAGAGCCAATGAGCGAGTGCATGAGTCATGGTGGGGGAGAACTTTTTACCTCAGACCTTGGCTCCTCTCATGAATTCGCGCCGAAAGACAGCAACCAATAGAGCGATGAACAGCTGGTTGTCATGGCAATAAGATTGTGTGGTAGTTCTAGTAGTTATCTACTAATGTAGTTGCTATCTAAGAGGAACAGAGAGTTAATACAGGATCAAAATAGGGGTGTCAATGAACATTACTAGCAGCCTGTTGTGTGTAAGAGAAGGGCACATTTGCAGTTATAATTATCAATCCGTGTAATCGGAGCGGGATGAAACCCTGGTAAACTGTCAGTGTACCGATCAGCTAGAGGAGGGAGAGATAAAGTAGATTGGAGATCTCTGATGACACTATACCTCACTAGATTGGAAAATACAGCCACATAAGAATTTAATTATAATAAAGCTCTAATGAAGGGTGGAACTGCTAGTGTAGGGCTGTATTGGAGAGTAAGGTGTGACAGAATAAGCCATGCAGACACAGCGCTGCTTTGATAATCAGCGTTAAGGGGGATATAGATATGCCTGTGTGTATGAACTATGATCTACATAAACTAAACTTAACATATTGAAATACTTTAGGAGCATATTACCAGCCGGGGAATGAACTTTCAATATTCTAAAAACGGCACATGAACAGTCAGAGGAAATCTTTCAGTCTATGTTGCAGATGCCATCTGTGTTCACCGATCTCTTCTAGCTCTTCTGGAGCGTGGAGGTTTCGTCGGGCTGTAGATGGAAGGAGACTGCGGGTCGGGTTGATGAATTCTCGGTTCCGATGGCGAACGGTGTCTTCTGTAGCTTGTATGTTGGGTCTCCATTGCTTCACTCCTGGAAGGTGCTTTAGATGCTGTAGGGGTACGAAATTCCGCGTACCAATCTGGGACCTCCATGAGAGGGATTCCGAGCGTGTCACAGAAGGAATGTAGATCCTCAGGGACTCTGAGGAGAGCTGAGCGTCCTTGTACTGTTGCCGCCAAACCAAAAGGGAACTTCCAGCGGTAAATTATACCTTTAGCCCGGAGTACTGTCAGAAGGGGTTGCAGTTCCCTTCTGCGCTGCAAGGTTATGTTTGATAAATCCTGGAATAGACGAAGTTCTGTGCCGTTATGTAGTAAAGGGGTCAGGGAACGTGCAGCCCTCAGAATGTCTTCCTTCAAACGGTAGTCAATAATGCAGCATACCACATCCCTAGGCGGGTCAGAGTCCTTTCCCTTCGGTCTCAGGGCACGGTGGATTCTTTCCATCGCAATAGGAACCTCTCTGGGTCTGCCGAGTATGTTATTAAAGATATGGATAACTTCACTTTGAAGATGATCCGCATCCACGGTTTCAGGCAAACCTCTCAGCCTGAGGTTATGGCGTCTGCCGCGATTGTCTAAATCTTCCAAGTGGCGATTGACATCTCTTAATTGCCGTGTATGTGTGTCAATTGCCAGATGCTGGTGACGGATCTTGGATGAATGAAGGGCAGTCGTTTGTTCCACCGCCTGAACTCTGCCTGTAATAGCTTGGATTTCAATTTTTAAATCTGAGATTGCTGCTGTCAGGGTGTCCTTAATGTCCTCAGCTACGGATCTGAGATCGCTCAGGCTCGGATGCTGATGAGGAGTGAGGAGAATTCCCCTGTCATTGAGTTCAGCGTGAGATGGAGAGGCAGCAGCATTAGAGTGAGGAGGATGCTGATGCTGGCTCCGTGAGGTGGGAGCCGGCGTCGAAGTTCCCATCTGTGCCCGAAACATCTCCAGGTTGTTCTGACTGGATCTTGCCGGTATTTCACGGGGAGAACGGGACCGGGAGGTCGACGAAGTTCTAGAGGATGTACCCATCGCTTTTCGGGTGTTTGGGAGGCCGTTGACCGTCTTTAAAATTCAGATTTCTATCCCTGTCAGCAGAGCTCTGAAGTTAAGCAGCCATTCTCTACGAGGTCAAGCCACGCCCCCCGTCTTATCTCTCATAATGGCTTTTCCTTAGCTTATTTTCATGAGCACTACCCTCCACTGGTACACCTCTAGAACTGGCAACGGCGGGCTTGCTCGTGGTTGAACGTATCTCCGGTGCTAGGTAGTTACCAACCCCCATACGGTACAGTAAAACAGTTTAGACCTGATTACAGGTCAAACTCCACTGCCATCACACCGTACACATCTACCCCTTCTACAAAGTAGAGGAGGTTAGTTAAATCACCCCCCCCCAATTTTGCTCTTCTTTATAGACGGATAACTCAACACCTGCTCACTTTTATTTAAGTTGCTAACCGCTGATATCTCCATAGACCCACATGAACACCCCCTTCCCTCCTGTAATGGCGGACACTCGAACTCCTAACATGCAAAATCACACTAAACCATCACCCATCGCCCGGGTGAGACATTTCTCCCTGAATATCCGCGGACTTAATATACCCAAAAAAGAGCCCAACTGTTACACACACTAAGAAATCGTAAAACTCAGATAGCCTTCATTCAGGAAACTCACTTCCGCTCCGACAATGTCCCAAAACTCTCCAACTATCATTACCCTACTGTTTACCATGCCTCCAATAAAGAAGCTAAAACAAAAGGTGTCTCGATTTTGATAGCAAAAAACTGCCCCCTACAAGTGTCAGAGGTTAAAAGAGACGCATGCGGCAGATACCTATTCCTCAAGGGGACCCTTCATAATAAACCCATTACCTTGGCAAACTTATATGTACCCAACAAAAATCGGGTACTATTTTTCCGTGAAACCCTCCAGTTACTAACCGAATTCTGCTCTGGCATCCTCATTGTTGGAGGGGATTTCCACGTGGCACTCTCTCCTTCCCAGGATTCCTCCATGGGGACGTCCTCCATGCCTTACAGAGCCCTCATGTCCATCAAAAATCACCTCCAGGAACTGACCTTACACGACGCCTGGAGAAAACTACACCCAAACGAGAGGGACTTCACATTCTACTCCTCACCACACAACAAATATACAAGAACTAATCATTTCTTCATATCCCAGACTGAACTACCACTCCTATCAAAGGCCTCCATTGACCTGATGGTTCTCTCTGATCATAGCCCAGTGTCCATTTCCCTAGACATTCCGGCAGTACGAACTAGAAACAGAATTTGGCGCCTAGACAACTCAACCCTAACAGACATTGAAATTACTCAAAAACTTAACACATGCCTTACACAATATTTTGCAGAAAATGACCCTGGGGAATCAAAACATTCCAGCATATGGGCTGCACATAAATGCGTGATACATGGAGAAATTATTTCCCTAAATTCTAATAAATACAAACTCAAACCGGATCGCATTAAGGCACTATATGCAAAAATCTATACTCTGGAAAGAGCACATAAACTTTCGCTAGCTACCAAATCACTGATCGACTTAATAAAAGCTAGGGAGGAGCTCCTGGAAGAATTAGGTAAATCCTTGAAGTGCAAATATGTTTTAACACAAAAACTGTTCTATGAATTTGGAAATAAATCTGGAAAATTATTGGCCAGAGCGCTACAATCTAAGAAACCATCGAATAACATACACACAATTAGAGATTCCTCAGGTGCACTTTTCGCCGCTCCAGCAGATATTGCCAACCAATTTGTCCGTTATTTTTCGGATCTATATAACCTACCCTCCTCTAGGGAGACAGGTCCTAATACAGAAAAACAGGTAGCAATAAGAGAATTTCTATCCCAATATTGCCCAGCTTCTATTACTCCAGAAGACATAGAGCGCCTAGACTGCCCCATTAGTACAGATGAAATCACAGCAGTGCTGAAAGAACTTAAACCAGGCAAAAGCCCAGGCCCAGACGGTCTGACTGTGAGTTACTATAAAACTTTCCAAGAAATACTGACCCCTCACCTTGCCAAGACTTTCAATGATATATCCTCTTCTTCACAAGTAAATAAAGACTTACTAGAAGCACACATCACACTCATACCGAAACCAGGCAAAGATGAGACGTTGGAATCCAACTACCGACCTATCTCTCTCTTCAATGTTGATATGAAAATTTATGCCAAAATTCTCGCCAACCGAATTCTCCCGCTCCTTCCCAATCTGATTTCCCTAGACCAGGTCAGATTTATCCCTGGCAGGGAGGCTAGGGATAACACTATAAATAAATATAAATATAAATAAAATAAATATATCAACGTTCATCATTGGCTATCAACATCCTCCAAACAAGGTTTCTTACTGTCCCTTGATGCGGAGAAGGCGTTCGACAGGGTGGTTTGGGACTACATGATAGAAGTACTACAGGCTATGGGATTTCCGACACATTTCCTCCAAATGTTCCTAACACTATTTGCCTCACCCACAGCCAGAATTAGAGTCAACGGCCACCTGTCGAATGCCTTCTCCATCTCACATGGCACTAGGCAGGGATGCCCACTATCCCCCATCATCTTTGTACTCTCATTGGAACCTCTATTACACAAAAGTAGGACCAACCCAAATATAAACGGCATCAAAATCAGACAAAAACAATACAAACTAGTGGCTTATGCCGACAACATTCTCTTCTTTCTCTCCAATCCTTTAATTACGATACCTAACTTACTGACGGACTTTACCCTTTTTCACAAACTGTCCAATTTGAAAATAAATTTTTCAAAATCCAAAGCTCTCAACATCTCTCTCCCACCAACGATAGTCTCTCAATGCCAAGTTAATTTCCCCTTCTGCTGGGCCCCTCACTCCCTTACATACCTAGGTATTCAAATACCCTCCAAGCTAACGGATTTATATGAAAAAAACTACTCTCCAATACTCCAAACTATAAGAAACGATCTTAGCAAATGGTCTTCAGGGCAATTCTCTTGGTTTGGGCAAATCGCCATCTTAAAAATGAATATACTACCCCGTATATTGTACATTTTACAAACAGTCCTGATCAATCTACCACCAACATTTTTTAAAACTTATAAAAGACTTTGCAGAAACTTTATATGGGCCCACAAACCTCCAAGAATCAGCTGGGATAGAATGATCCTTCCAAAACTTAAAGGTGGACTAGGCTTACCAGATATCCATAAGTACCATACGGCATGCCATTTCACCAGACTAATAGACTGGCACATACATACTCACACTAAAGATTGGATCGCACTTGAAGACTCTTGTGCCAATATCCCTCTATCCCACTTTCCATGGATTGACAACAAGGCTACACCCAGGGAATACTCAATTCATCCGCTCACAGGACCTACGCTAAATAGCTTCAGAAACACATGTAACTCCCTCAAAATAACACCCTCACCGGGTCAAATGACCCCTCTGACTGGCAATCCTGACTTTCCGCCTGGTTTCTTGAGAAACACTGTAACGAACGCTGACACAGGAACGCTCAATGAGAGCACATCACCTCTTTGACCACGGTTCTATCATCCCATTCGCTGATCTGCCCTCACACTTTCCGGATAACAACATCTCATTTTTTCATTTCCTACAAACAAGACACTTTCTGAGTAGCATCAAACCCATCTCTCAATGGTTTAGAGAACTTCACCCTATCGAATCGCTGTGCTCCATGACAAGTCCCCAAAGTCATCTAATCTCAACTGTCTACTATGCTTTTCGGGGAAATCAACCACAAATCTAACCCAATCAACCAGAAATGGGAGGGAGAGCTTAACATAGACCTCTCCCCAGAAGAATGGGAAAATATATATGAGCATACCCATAAAGGTTCTATCAACATCTCCGCACAAGAAAACAATTACAAACTGTACTCAAGATGGTACCGCACCCCTGAACTAATCCATATCTTCCAACCACATATATCACCGTTGTGCTGGAGATGTAACTCTGAAATCGGTTCTCTTCTGCATATCTGGTGGGACTGCACTCATATTAAACCGTTCTGGGAAAATGTACACAGCATGATAGCCCGAATAACCACCTACACACTAGACCTGACTGCTGCTCAGTTTTTATTACACCACATGTCACTACCACAAGCCACATACAGGAAGTCTCTAATGCTTCACCTCATTAAAGCAGCTAAACAATGTATCCCACTGTTTTGGAGAATCATGACTCCATCCAAAATATCTGACTTGCTGAAACGTGTTGATAAGATAGCGGAGATGGAAGACTTAATACACCAAGCTAAAGACAACCCTACAAAATTTTGCAAAACATGGGCCTGTTGGATACACTTTCAAAACTCTCATGACGCGTACACACGATCGAACTTTACGGCATACTTGGTCCGGCGTACCAGATTTCTTCGGACAATTCGATCGTGTGTGGGCTCCAGCGGACTTTGTTTTCTCAAAAGTTTGGCGGACTTAGATTTGAAACATGTTTCAAATCTGGCTGATGGACTCGAGTCCGGTCGAAATGTCCGCTCATCTGTATACTAGTCCGACGGACAAAGACCGACTCTAGGGCAGCTATTGGCTACTGGCTATCAACTTCCTTGTTTTAGTCCGGTCGTACGTCATCACGTACGAATCCGTCGGACTTTGGTTGATCGTGTGGAAGGCAAGTCCGTTCATTCAGAAAGTCTGTCGTAAAGTCCGTCGAAAAGTCCACTAGACAAAGTCTGCCATAAAGTCCGCTCATGTGTATGCGGCATTAGGAGTTTCAGACACTTCTTCTTGACCCGCACCCCAGACCCCCACTGGGATCTAACTGTCCCATCCCATAGAAGAGCTAACTTAGGATATAGTTTGAGTGCCCACCATGTCCACCCTGTTCATGCTTGTGTTCATTCAGATCCATTCACTTTGGTTTTTCCTCCCCCACTTGGCGCATATCATCCCTCTTTCCACTCCTCTTTAAGCTCCCACCCTTCAAGGCAGACGAGGCTTGCGCCCCTCTTCCATCCAACGTTAGATATTCCTTCACATCCTAGACTGCAACCATCCACACTTCTAGCTTTCCCCCTCCCAGTTAATATCCATACATCTTTATAGCTATGGAAATAAAAATTATAGAACAAGATTCTGGAGGGATCTCAGGGCCGCCTGATGGACCAACAATGACATTACCTCACAAGTGGCAAACATCACCTTCCCCCCTCGCATAGTTTGTTCCCGTTTGGGGTGCTTGGGTAGGGAGAGGTTTTCCCTTGGTCCACCTGGCGGTACTGAATACTGAATATACCCTTGGAATATTAGCGCATGATGGTGTGCATTTGCATCAAACGCCTCCTAATTTGTCGAGAATGTCTCGGGTTAATTGGAGGTTACTAGACTTTGTAAGTGCTCATTAGGAGATATTCTTGCTGAGGTACGAGTAAACTTTAATTTTTCCATTATTTATCTATGTGCAAATTTGGATAGTATTAATCCTAACAGTGATATGTTTCATTGCTTAATTTACGATTTAAAGATGTTTTTGTGAGAAATCCCACTATGTACTGTTTTATCACTTGTACAACTTAATCTTCTTAAATAAAAATTTTCTGGAAAAAAAAAATCACTGAGACAGCAGTTAAGATCGAATTCAATATTAAGACCTCGGGGTGAGAAAGTGTCTAATGTAAAGATCCATTTTGACTCTAGCTGACTGAGAGTCCTCACTTTGTGGCCTCCCCACCGGTGTCTAATATATGGTTCTATTCCCCAAAATTTTTAGTCGGTGGGGTCTTTGTTGTGGCATAAGAGAAAATGTTTTGAAACGCTATGCTTATCATATCCATTAAGGATGTTTTGGTCATGCTCCCTGATGCGCACCTTTAAAGGTCTTTTGGTGCGTCCAATATACTGTAAGCCAATATATAAACCAAAAAAACAGCGCTAAAGATGTTAAACAGTAATGAAAGTATAGAGTCCAATTAAAAGTCCAAAATAAATAACGTAGACTCCTCAATGTGATAATGTTGAAAGGTGATAATTCACTTAAGATACATCTGTGTGGTGAAATGCTTACCAGAACGTAGGACAAAATCAGACAGGTGGCTTAAACCCAGCCCGGGCCTTTAGAGAGCGATTCCAATATGACAAGGTCAGTCGCACTCCTGCAGCGAATCAGGTCCGCATAGGGTTATCCAAAAAAAATATATGGCAAAAACATAGCGTGATGCTGATATGATAATAAACAATAAAACAAAAGAGGAAAAGGTGCAACCTCAAAAAACAAAATCATAAATATCATAAGGACATCCTGTGTGCACAGCATAGACAGGAATGTGAAATTGGTGACATGCAACATGTAATGAGTGGTGCTCTTGGATAAAATTATTAACCACCAAGTATATCTGCTTACCAAAAATCAGAGAAAGGTGAGCATACAACTACCACCAAAATGGAAAAAAACCACAAGCAAAAATCCTGGCGGAATTGGTGTGATCCCGTCCTGGCAAACTCGTCACGGGCTAGGGTAACAAGTGTAGCAGTGTGTGCCCGGATGAGCTCTGGGAGTGATCCCACACGGGATCGTGAAGTCAGTCCTTGTCATGGCGGCAGCGGCTCTGTTACCTCGGACGACTCATCACCTCACGGCCGTGTTTTTTTCCAATTGACCTTCTGGTAAGCAGGAACTCCAATAGGCTCACATAAGTTAATCCTGTGTCACGCTGAGATATCAAGCCTTCAATTGTGTTGAGTGTGAGTACACTAGTTTACCATCTGGTAAGCTGCTTCATATGTTTGTGCACTTGGTGCTATTTCTGCATTTTGGTGGTAGTTGTATGCTCACCTTTCTCTGATTTTTGGTAAGCAGATATACTTGGTGGTTCATAATTCTATCCAAGAGCACCACTCATTGCATGTTGCATGTCACCAATTTCACATTCCTGTGTATGCTGTGCACACAGGATGTCCTTATGATATTTATGATTTTGTTTTTTGAGGTTGCACCTTTTCCTCTTTTGTTTTATTGTTTATTATCATATCAGTATCACGCTATGTTTTTGCCATATATTCTTTTTGGATAACCTTATGCGGACCTGATTCGCTGCACGAGTGCGACTGACCTTGTCATATTGGAATCGCTCTCTAAAGGCCCGGGCTGGGTTTAAGCCACCTGTCTGACTTTGTCTTACGTTCTGGTAAGCATTTCACCACACAGATGTATCTTAAGTGAATTATTACCTTTCAACATTATCACATTGAGGAGTCTACGTTATTTATTTTGGACTTTTAATTGGACTCTATACTTTTATTACTGTTTAACATCTTTAGCGCGTTTTTTTGGTTTATATTTGTATTGGTTTGCCCCACCTATAGCCGCAGCTTTATTTATATATTTCTTATTTCAACAATATTTTTATATATTTTTTATTTTTATCATTTATTTACACTATTTGAATTCATTTCAATTTTCTTCATTGTTATTCCCACCACTATTCCAAGCGCAATTTTATTTATTTTTCTTATACTGTAAGCCACATTTGCATTCAAGGGCATATACAGCTCCTTCCGTGTTACAGCATATAAAGTCTTTGACCTCGTAGGTATTCCCTGTACTTGTAGATGTAAAACTGTGTTTCCTTTCATTTAGGCGTTTGGTTTTCATACACGCAAAACATTGTTTGCAGGGATAGAAACCTTTTTGCGTAAAAAAAGTAAGACCTCTTGTTGGTGGGTCTAAAACATTTTTAATCACTTTGTCTCGAATGGTTGGTGCTCTTTTGTATAAAAATCTAGGGTTAGTTTGTAATGCATCTTGTAATTGTTTATCAGCCAGAAGTAGATGCCAGTGTCGTTTTATAATCATTTCTTTTAATCCTTTTGTGTTGTACATTATAGTCAAGGATAATAGGTGCTACAACCATTGATGACTCCTGTTTCGTCTTGTCTTTAATTAGATCATTACAGTTCATTTCTGCAACCTCGGTTATCTTCTTTTTGATAAATTGATTGTCGTAACCTTTCTTAGTGAATCTGTGTCCCATGTTCTCAGCCTGAGCCAAAAAAAGGTGTTTAAACTAGTGCAGTTGCATCTCAAACACATTAATTGTCCTTTGGGGACATTGTAGAGCCAGTTTTTATGGTGACAGCTTTCTAAAGGAAGGTAGCTATTCCTATCCACGTTTTAAAATGCGTTTGAGACATTAATTTCAAACCTTCTTGTATAATTTCCAAATCAAGAAATAAAATTTTCTTATCACCGATATCCCAGGGCAGTTTAATATTCCTGTCATTTTCATTTAAATTTTCAAAAAATAGGGTAAACTGATTCAGGTCTCCCTTCCACAAAATAGAAATGTAATCGATTTATCTTTTGTATATTACTAATTCACCAGGTCTGTTTTTAAAAACATTTTCCTCTTCCCACGGGGCCATAAATAGGCCTGCCACACTAGGGGCAAATTTTGCCCCCATAGCAACTCCAGTCTGTTGGTAGTAATTCTTGTTATACCAAAAATAGTTATTCTTCAGACAAAAAGTCTAAACATTTTATTAAGTACTTCCTTTGAGTGCAGGGTAACGTGGTATGTGTCCTTAGGCCCCATTAGGCAGCTTTGCAGGCTTGGTGGTGGAATATTATGGGGAGCACTTCCAAAACATCCTTAATGGATATGACAAGCATAGCGTTTCAAAACAGTTTCTCTTATGCCACAACAAAAGACCCCACCGACTTAAAATTTTGGGGAATCAAACCATATATTAGACACTACACAGAAGTTCTCAAAAAAGTTCCCTCATCCGGGCACTTAGGAAAATAACTCATGAAGTAGAAAAGCAGCTGCTATAGTGTAACAAATATTTCTAAAAAAGGAAGCAATCAAAACTACAATTTAAAATAAATTCAATCAAATATAGGTCTTTCAAACTAGGTGTACCACACGGCTTGCCTTACAGGTCAATAGCTCTGGTTTCTCCCCGGGAACCACCACAGGATGATTACAGCTCTCTGACAGGTGGTGAGATTGACAGAACTGAATGCACTGTGCTACTATTTATTGGATGCCTTTTTTTTACTATTTGTTTGTAAGTTTAATGTATTAAGGGAAGGGAATTTTTTGGATAATTAAAAGCTTTACAGTTTTACACTATGATGCTTTCTCTCTCCTTATTTGCCTGAGTAATATGGATAACTTTCAGCTGACCGGATCTTGGTGAATCAGAGGACGTGAGTGTTGGTCTTCATATCTGCTGATCGTTCACTGTGGATTGGATGGATGGTCTTTTGGCTGCGATTGTAGCCACTTCACATACACTACGAGGCTTTGATTGATCTTGTTTCTGGTGAGTGCAATTCCTAGAGGGATCTTAAGCACTAGATGTATCCATGGTTGAACGTTTTAAACAGCAGATGAATCACTTATGAACTGTTATATGCAAAAGACTGTTTGTATTCCGGTTTTAGCTGGATTTATAGACTATCAAGCTTCTATGTAAAATATTTAGCACTGCTGAAGTTTGAAAGACTACTTTTTGATTTAATTTATTTTAAATTGTAGTTTTGATTGCTTCCTTTTTTAGAAATATATTAGACACTGGTGGGGAGGCCACAAAGTGAGGACTCTCAGTCAGCTAGAGTCAAAATGGATATTTATATTAGACACTTTCTCACCCTGAGGTCTTAATATTGAATTCGATCTTAACTGCTTTCTCAGTGATTTTTAATTAATTTTATTATACTGATGTATTCCCTTTGGAAGATTTGTTTCTCAGTGCGTTTTAATACCCCATGCCTCTCTATGCCCAATTACGCCCTTCTTTCTCTACCTCCCCTTTTTTTTACATATATTCATGTCATGTGCCTTTTTAGATTTAACCTAAATAGATATCATTATGCTGATTTCATGAGTAATACCATTGCCTAGGTCAGTACTGGTGTTTATCTTACCCTATATATTCATATTTTTTATATTATTAATCCATGCACATAAGTCCTACTTTTATATTTTTAAATCGAGCCTTGTACCTATTTTTAGCTTATTTGTTGCTATGTATTAGTCTTCAACATTGATTGAAGCTTTTTTCATAGTGTGTGCATCGTTTTTTACGCTCAGTTCATGCATACACGCTTCTCTTGATAGCAGGTCACCACCGATAAAATGGCCACATTTACAATGTTAGAACACCACCAATAAAATGACCGTACTTTTATTATGAAAACGATCACTTGGAACATGGCCGCTATGTTATCTGTGTATTCCGGCCACGAGAAAATGTCCGCTCATTAAGCTCAATGATAGACTATTTAAAGACAGTGCTAGTGCCTTCCCAGCATCCCCTGATGAAGTCACATGACCGTGACGCCACACGTAGAGACAAAAAGGCATCTGTATTGATGCTGGCAGACGAGCTTGCTACTTGTGGAGTTTTGTGCATTATCCTATTATTGTGAGTACCCTCATTGTTGTTATCAATAAAAGCTACGTTTATTCAAAATACTACACAATCCGGACCCCCTCTCTTTTTTGATATCTCCCTTGCATCCACTGAGAGACAAAGACATTTCTAGATCTACAGTGGCCCAGCACTATGGTAGAAGGAAGAAGTGAATCTTACAGATTTGTATACACATGCGGTTACCGCATTACCGCAAGGTAAGAGGTCATTGCTACCAGTGTGTGTTTTTGCACGAAGAGGAGTTTACTATTCCTTGGCACCTTGTGTTTGCACATTGACATCCTTTGCACACAGAAGAAAGGACTGTATTGCAGTTTTGCACTAACTTATTTGTAGTCGGCACTGAGAGACTGCTGGTTTTTGCACAGTTCATTTTGCATTTTGCACATTTATATTTGCACTCATTGTATTTACAGAAGAAATATTCTAGTGTTTCAACATCATTTATTTTGCACTTTGCACTTTGAAATCAGTCACTTTACAACACACTGTGGATATTGTTTACATGATTGATCTATTTTTGTTCATTTATTTATTCATTTTCATGTGCACTGCTACCTTTAGCAGTACACCTTTTTTTTGATACAGAAGAATTATTGTTGTGTTTTCACATTATCTATTTTGCACTTTGTTACCAGTCACTTTACCACACACGGTGGTTATTATTTACACTGTTGATTTATTTGTACTGCTACCTTTAGCAGTATTCTTTCTCTGATTACTTGGTTCTCTTTTAAACAGCGCAGCACCAACCCCCATTTGTTTTAATATTCTTACGGGTATGGTTTGACCCTTATTCAGGGCTTGCAGAAGTTTCTTTATATATCTTTCATTTCCAGCATAGTAGCGCAGGTATATATACACTCTATATGTTAAAAAACACTTGGTTGGAATATGCCTCAACCAACGCCTCAAATACGGCAAATCCTAATCTTTTCTGGGAGGCAGGCAAAGCATTCTTACAAGGCAGAATAATCTCCTTTGTAGCCGCCTACAAGAAAACCACACAGAAAAACTAGCCAGTGCCAGTGCCCTAGCATGGGCAGCTCAATTGCGGCTTAACGAACAACATACCCCAGCTAACCTCAAGGCATGGCAAGAAACCAAGTGTCTTTTTGACATATGGGCCAACAATCTAGAACACATGAAGTCTTCACACATACAATTACAATACCATAAACACAGAATTCAGTTCGCAGCAGAACATGCGAACAGGAAAAACATTTGTTCGAACACGCGAACACCGTTAAAGTCTATGGACCATGAACGTGAAACATCAAAAGTGCTAATTTTAAAGGCTTATATGCAAGTTATTGCCATAAAAAGTGTTTAGGGACCTGGATGCTGCCCCAGGGGACATGTATCAATGCAAAAAAAGTTTTAAAAACGCCAATTTTTTCAGGAGCAGTGATTTTAATAATGCTTAAAGTGAAACAATAAAAAATAAATATTCCTTTAAATATCGTGCCTGGGGGGTGTACTTAGTATGCTTGTAAAGTAGCGAATTTTTCACGTGTTTAGAACAATACCACAGCAAAATGACATTTCTAAAGGAAAAAATGTAATTTAATACTACTTGCGTCTGAATTGTCGGGTCCCGGCAATATAGATGAAAATCATTGCAAAAAATGGCATGGGTCCCCCCCCCAGTCCATTACCAGGCCCCTTGGCCCCTTGGGAACCCCACACCCAAATAAAATAAAAATGGCGTGGGGGTCCCCCAGGCACTATATACTCTGAACAGCAGTATATATACTATAAGGCCTGCCCTATATACTCTGCAGAAAATTGGGCCTTGGGTGTTGGTGGTACCAGAACACTGTAAGCCCTCACAGTTACTCTTGGTGGGCGCAGGAATGGGCCCTGCTGTGAAATATTCTATCAAGAATTGTAATTATATGCCCCTGTTAAACAGGGACAGAAAAATTGGGCCTTTGGAGGTGGTGGTGGTGGCGCCACAACACTGTAACCCCTCACAGATACTCTTGTTGGGCGCAGGAACTGCATTGAAATATTATATCAAGGGGCGTGGCTTGGCGTGCGGAGCGAATGGCACACCACGAATGGCACCGTAACTAACAGCTGACATGAGCAGATTCACCCGCCACAACTCCGGCAACCGCTCCCGTCGTTCCGCACCCCTTTCCAGCTCCATAAGTATCCTGGATATCTTTAAATCACAGCCCCGCCACCTCAAAGCCCAATCCAAGATGGCGCAGCCTCGTGGAGAAGATCAGTGAAGACTCACAGTCCACATACAAGGAGGAGGTAAGGGATACCCCCTCATCCAAGCACCCCCTCACTCTCTCCACTATGATGAAGATAGCGGCAGACAAGGGCACTTTTTCATCTGCCATCACAGAACTTAAGGCAAACATATTATCCATATCTGAGAAGCTGGAGGGGGTGGAGAAGGCAGGCTCTAGAAGGGACAAGCCATTACACGCTTGAAAAAAGTCACAGGCTCTCATTCAGCACATCTTATTGAGATGAATCGCCAGTTAGAGGACTTAAACAACAGGGGGAGAAAGCATAATATAAGGGTGAGAGGCATCCCTGAGTCTGTTGAACCAGGCAACATACCTTCCACCTTACAATATATGTTTAATGAGCTGCTGGAACGCCAAACAGGCACACAGATTGACTTGAAAGAGCACACAGAGCCCTGGGAGCCAGGCCAGCTGACACAGCTCCCCCCAGGGATATAATCTGTTGTTTGCCTAACTTTAAACTAAGTGAGGAAATCATGGCTAAAGCGAGACACAATGCTCACATCACATTTAATGACACAGAGATATCCATATTCCAGGACCTTTCCCCTATGACTCTGAACAACAGACGAGCACTGCGCCCCCTGCTGGAGATACTACACAGACAAAGTATACCCTACAAATGGAAATTCTCTTTCGCCCTGAATGTGACCTTCCAGGGCAGGCAACTATACCTACACACACCTAATGACCTGCAGGGCTTCTGCCAGGACCTTCAGATTCCACCTGTTGACCTGCCTGAGTGGTACCGGGAATTTTACAATCCACCAAAGCACAGGGTGCCCAGGTCTCGCCTCACTCCACACCTACTAAACCTCTGAACAAAAGAGGGAAGTACCAGAAACAACATAACCCTGGTCCCAGCGCGACACCTAAGCACTCCAACGCTTCCAGGGTGCTGCAGCCTGATTCAGGCCAAGAGTGAAGGAGAGAAACCATAAGAACGATTAACTTACATACATGCACTTGAGCCTAATTTCACTAATATAAACTAAAACTCTGAAAAACAGGGCTACCGCAATGACTGGGGCACGCAAGGCCCTGTTGGCCCCTTTTTTTTTTGGAAGATAGCCCGGTTGCGGGGGCGAACCTTTTTCTTACAAACTTTTACTTTTATTTTTTCATTTTGTCTTTTCCCATTTGAAATCAACAGGTAATTTCTCACGCAGGCTATACTATAGGTAGATAGAAGATGGATTTATAGACCCCTCCAAACAGAGACTGTGAGGCAGGATCCTCATTGAACTCCACACACTTACGGTATGAACTTTAATTTGCCTTGACAGAGGAGGAACTTTACACCAGGGATTTTGCACTTATAACAGGGCCTCACAACATCTCGCCCACCTCCACAAGGCAGATTGTCATTTCTACCCCACACCTGAACTGGATGACAAAAATATGGGGCCTGTCACACAAAAGACGCTGACACTTCCAGCACAACCCAGGGGTCTTCACTTAGCATTCACTCTTATGAACTACTGTAACAAAAAAAAAAAAAGGATAGCCTGTGACCACCTTACTTTTGACATACCTTGTTTACCTGTTGATAGCACATAAGGTAGAAAGTAAGCGCATGTAACTGAGTTTAACTGATTTGTTTGTTTACACCCCCTTTGGGGGTTACGGTTGCCATTTACAATAAGCAATGTATAATTTAAGATTGTCATGTATATGAGCTGAGGGGTGGAAAGAGATTATTGATAGTGGTAAACAAACCAGATTTCTCGGCTTTGTTGAGAGTTTGGCTTCTGACATAGCTCTGACTGAACCTCCCACTTCCCCCAAAGTGGGCGCTGTGATGCGGGCGCTTCAGTGACACCCCTCTTCCGTAGGGCTCTCGCTGGTGCGCTAGTTCACAGCCCCAATTTAAATAAATAACTTGAGGGGTTAATACCTAGAGGCTAATTACCAAATGCTTGGACCCCACTTTCTTAGTGTCAGATAGTGGGCTCACTCTCCCCCTTCTTCACTGCTTACTTGTCTCTCCCCATCTAACCCCCTCCCTCCCCTTTTTTCCCCTCCCTCTCCCCACTATACCCTCATCCACTATGATCTACTCCTCATTAGGCAAAAATCCAATGTGATATCACACAACGTAAGAGGCCTCAATGTTCCTCAAAAGAGAACACAGTTATTATATCACCTTGGGAAGGTGAGGCTGGCCTTAATGTTCCTACAGGAAACACACTTTAAAGCAAACTCCATCCCTAAAATGACAGATGGATACTTTACCAAAGCCTATCATGCTACTAGTCCAGAATCCAAAATGAAAGGTGTCTCAATATTGATTGGCAAGAACTCTGGTTTCAAGCTCACTCATCAATTGGCAGACCCGGGGGGCGGTTCCTCCTTCTTAAAGGAAACATTGGGAAACTCCCCATCGTTCTAGCAAGTGTATATTTCCCAAACACTGCACATGTGACTTTTTGTCAAAAATTGACCAACAAGCTCTCTTGGTTTGCCTCTGGCTGTATAGTTCTCCGAGGGAACTTCAATGTCCTATTGGACCCCCTTCAGGACACCTCCAATGGCAAATCAACAATAACATACCACAAACTTAAGAAAATTAGAACAATGCTTAACACGTTGACTCTGACAGACTCCTGGCGGGTAACGCACCCACAGGGGAGAGACTATACCTACTTTTCCACAGTTCACAACAAATACTCCCGCATAGATTTTCTGTTTGTAACGCAAAGGGACTTAAACATCATGAAAGAAGCTTACATAGGGACGAGGACTGTATCAGATCACGTGCCCATCTCATTGATTCCACAATTGCAGAATGCACATAAGAGGCCAAGTAGTTGGCGACTTAACTCGACCTTATTGACAGACCCAATGACTTTGGAACCAGTCAAAGAATCCATACAGACATATTTTAGAGAAAACACTACAGACGATATATCACACCTCACTGTATGGAAAGCCCATAAATGTGTGCTTAGAGGCCGACTCATAGGCCTAGCTTCACAGAAAAAGAAGGCCGCAGAGAAGGAACTGAAAGAAATATTTGAAAAAGAGCAGACATTAAAGAACCAACATAAAAGATCGACGGCAATTAATTTAGCCGAAGACCTTTTACTAGCACAAAAAGAACTGCAGGAGAAACTAGACTTACAAGCAAATATTATTATTTAGTTGAGGTTTCTTTTACGAACATGGGAACAAAAATAGTAAATTCTTGGCTAGGGCTTTAAGAGATGTCTGCTCTGCTACTACCATTACCCAGATCAAAAATTGAGAAAACAAATTAGCGCACACCACGGATCAAATTACGTCGGAGTTCCGTGGGTTTTACTCAAAACTGTATAATCTTCCACCCTCTCACAAACCCACAACAGTGGAAGGACCTAGACCCCAGATCATAGAACAATACTTAATACAAAGTGGCCTACCAAGCTTGTCAGCCTCTGATGCAGAGGAAATTGACAAACCCATAGAGATAACAGAACTCCTACAGGCTATCAAAACACTAAAATCTGGAAAAAGCCCGGGCCCAGATGGCTTTTCAGCCATGTATTATAAAACTTTCTCACATCTACTAGCGAAACCCTTGTAAAATGCACTGAATTCTTTGACAACACCCCAGGAACTCCCATCCACTTTCAACATGGCACATATCACGGTGCTCCCCAAACCCAGCAAAGATCCCAACACCTGCTCCAGCTACAGGCCGATATCGCTACTTACCCTGGACATAAAACTTCTGTCCAAAATTATTGCAACAAGACTGGGCAGACTCCTACCAGACATTATTGGCCCGGAGCAGGTAGGCTTCATGCCGGGAAGGGAGGCAAGTGATAATGTCATCAAAGCCATAAATCTCATACACAAATTTAAAAGGCAACACAGCCGAAGGCCTTCTCCTATCCACAGATGCTGAGAAGGTCTTTCAACTTGCTGGCATGGATCTCGGCGTTATACCAAAACCCCACAGCTAGAGTGAAGATTAATGGGACTCTTTCAGAACCAGTACAAATACACAACGGCACGAGGCAGGGCTGTCCCCTGTCCCCAATACTATTTATCCTCACATTAGAACCATGTATACGCATGATAAATGAAAACTTATCAGTCAAAGGTTTATCTCTAGGACCTACATACCATAAAATAGCCGCTTATGCGGATGACCTTTTGTTTGTCCTTACACAACCCGATATATCGATTCCCAACCTATTGAAAGATCTTGAATTGTTTGGATATATTTCCAACTTCAAGATCAATTATGAAAAGTCTGAAGCACTTAACATATCCCTAAACCCCAGGCAACTCCAGGACGCCAAATCCAACTGTCCCTTCAAATGGGTAGATCTCAAGCTCAAATACCTAGGGATATGGCTCACACCAGAACTAGATAGTCTTTACACACAAAACTTTCATCCCATCCTACACAACCTGTGATGGGACCTACAACTCTGGAATCTCAAGCCATTATCTTGGTTTGGGAGAGTGGTGACAGTAAAGATGACAGTATTGCCTAGGGTGCTATACCTACAGTATTTCATACACTGACCATCAGACTACCTAAAAAGTTCTTCTTTCTACTGAACATGACATTGGGATAAAATATTAGGAACAAAGAACACGGAGGAGAGATGGGTTTGCTTTAGGAGCATATTAAATAAGGGCATTAGACAATGCATCCCATTGGGTAATAAAGTGAACAAAAGTCCTGGATGGCTTAACTCCAATGTAAAAATGCATATAAAAGCAAAGGTGAAGGCCTTCAAAAAATACAAGGTTGAGGGATCATCCTCAGCATTCAGACTTTATAAAGAATGCAACAAGAAATGTAAGGGTGCAATTAGGACGTCTAAGATAGAACATGAAAGACACAGCGGAGGAGAGCAAAGAAAATCCCAAGAAATTCTTTAAGTATGTAAACAGTAAAAAAGGGAGGACAGACCATATTGGCCCCATAAAGAATGAGGAAGGACATCTGGTTACAAAGGATGGGGAGATGGCGAAGGTATTGAATTTATACTTCTCAGTCTTCACGAGTGAATCGGAGGGCTTCAGTAACCAAAACTGCAGTGTTTATCCTCATGACACAGCACAGGAAGCACCTCCATGGTTAACAGAGGACAGAATTAAAATTAGACTTGAGAAACTTAACATTAATAAATCACCGGGACCAGATGGCTTGCATCCGAGGGTACTTAGGGAACTCAGTCAAGTGATTGCCAGACCGTTGTTCCTAATTTTTACAGACAGTCTACTGAATGGAATGGTACCAGCTGATTGGAAAAAAGCCAATGTAGCACCAATATTTAAAAGGGGCCCAAGATACATCCCTGGGAATTACAGACCAGTTAGCCTAACATCAATAGTATGTAAACTCTTGGAGGGGATGATAAGGGACTATATACAAGATTTTAGTAATGAGAACGGTATCATTAGCAGTAATAAGCATGGATTCATGAAGAATCGTTCTTGCCAAACCAATCTACTAACCTTCTATGAGGAGGTGAATTGCCATCTAGATAAAGGAAGGCCCGTAGATATGGTGTATCTGGATTTTGCAAAAGCATTTGACACAGTTACCCATAAATGTTTACTGTACAAAATAAGGTCCGTTGGCATGGACAATAGGGTGAGTACATGGATTGAAAACTGGCTACAAGGGCGAGTTCAGAGGGTGGTGATAAAGGGGGAGTACTCGGAATGGTCAGGGGTGGGTAGTGGGGTTCCCCAGGGTTCTGTGCTGGGACCAATCCTATTTAATTTGTTCATAAACGACCTGGAGGATGGGATAAACAGTTCAATCTCTGTATTTGGAGACGATACTAAGCTAAGCAGGGCAATAACTTCTCCACAGGATGTGGAAACCTTGCAAAAAGATCTGAACAAATTAATGGGGTGGGCAACTATGTGGCAAATGAGGTTCAATGTAGAAAAATGTAAA
This sequence comes from Lithobates clamitans, assembly GCA_037952925.1. NCBI lineage: Eukaryota > Metazoa > Chordata > Amphibia > Anura > Ranidae > Lithobates > Lithobates clamitans. The sequence continues at coordinate 818,225 of JBBGZY010000541.1, forward strand.
ATAATGCATTTGGGTGGCAAAAATATGAATGCAATCTATACACTGGGGGGAGAACCTCTGGGGGAATCTAGGATGGAAAAGGACCTGGGGGTCCTAGTAGATAATAGGCTCAGCAATGGCATGCAATGCCAAGCTGCTGCTAACAAAGCAAACAGAATATTGGCATGCATTAAAAAGGGGATCAACTCCAGAGATAAAACGATAATTCTCCCACTCTACAAGACTCTGGTCCAGCCGCACCTAGAGTATACTGTCCAGTTCTGGGCACCAGTCCTCAGGAAGGATGTACTGGGAATGGAGCGAGTACAAAGAAGGGCAACAAAGCTAATAAAGGGTCTGGAGGATCTTAGTTATGAGGAAAGGTTGCGAGCACTGAACTTATTCTCTCTGGAGAAGAGACGCTTGAGAAGGGATATGATTTCAATATACAAATAACGTACTGGTGACCCTACAATAGAAATAAAACTTTTTTGCAGAAGAGAGCTTAACAAGACTCGTGGCCACTCATTAAAATTAGAAGAAAAGAGGTTTAACCTTAAACTACATAGAGGATTCTTTACTGTAAGAGCGGCAAGGATGTGGAATTCCCTTCCACAGGCGGTGGTCTCAGCGGGGAGCATCGATAGCTTCAAGAAACTATTAGATAAGCACCTGAATGACTGCAACATACAGTGATATACAATGTAATACTGGCACATAATCACACATAGGTTGGACTTGATGGACTTGTGTCTTTTTTCAGCCTCGCTTACTATGTAACTATGTAAAATTTGGGCCGGGAAGAAATCACGCATTAGCATGCTAACCCTGGCTACCCCAAGAGCTGAGGGGGATATTAATCTACCACATTTCAAGCATTATTACTATGTGACACATTTGATACGAATTCTGGATCGGAACTGCCATGCTTCCACCCAAAGATTGGGTGGGAATAGAAAGCCTACAGACTGAGATCCCACTGAGATTCTTACCATGGGTCACCAAAGAAGCACGGCCTGCCAACTTAGCACTACACCCTGCAATCGGACCAACACTAGAAATCTTCCACATAGTGTCACAGCAATATAACATTGCCTCCACACCTGGTCCTTTGACCCCACTGATCGTTAACACTTAAGACTTTTGATAAACTAAAGGCAGAACTGCAGGCAAAACACTTTACCCACTGGCAGTACAGGCAATTACATGATTTTGTTTACTGCACTGCCAATAGACAACAATTTCTGAGAGAGCAGACTTGGTTTGAGCAACTGTGCATCACAGGAGAACCAGTGAGTAAAGCAACCTCTCTGATGTACAACTGGCTACAAACCAATAAGAGTAGACAACCAGATAAGACATAAGAAGGAATGGGAAACAGTCCTTAAAAAGACCTTCATGGACGAACAATGGGTTAACACATGTATCCTTGCACACAAGTGCTCCATCAGCACTAGCACCCAAGAAACTTCCTATAAAGTACTGACGAACTGGTACTTTACCCCAACCAGATTGCATGGGTGGTACCCAAATACAACAGATGTCTGCTGGAGATGCGGCACTGACAAGGGCACCATGCTGCACATCTGGTGGGATTGCCCACTTCTGCATGGTTTCTGGGATGAGATCTGCACTCAGATCCTTGCCATAACAGAAACCGAACTGAATTTCACACCTGAATGCTGTTTGCTACATATATCCAACTACTCACTAAGTAGGTACAAAAAAAATTGGTTGTTTGCAACATGCTAAACGCAGCGAAAAAAATTATTCCAAGACACTGGAAATCAACACATTCACCCACAATAATGGAATGGTTATCTGAGATGGACTCACTTTACAAGATGGAAGACACTGTGGCAATGGCCTCAGAAAGGACTGATAAATTCCTCAAGCTATGGAAATCTTAGTTCACCTTCAAGTACTCAAACTCTTTTGCCAAGATGCAAAATGGCTGACTACACAAAATGGGTGCGATGCCCAGACACACTTAATTCAAACTTCCCTATAGGAACTAATGTAGACCACTTTGAATCTGTCTGTCTAACATAAAAATCATTTATAAACAACAGAAGCAAATACTCTAAAAACCCTCTACCTCCCCCTTATCTACCTCTCACCCCTCCCCCTTCTTTTTTCTTATTTTTTAAACTTATATTTCCCCCCTCTTTTTATTATTTTATTGTTTCATTAGTATCTATTCTCTTTAGGTTATAACTCTCAAGACAGTCACAAAAATATAACCCTTGATCTTGAATTATAATGATACGCAAGACGCAAGAGGTTTTCATAATATACACAGTTTTAATAGTTTTATCAACAGTTATAACAGTTTAATTTGTAACACAGGCTGTATATTCAAACAGAAAAAGTATTGGTATCGGAACTCAAATCAAAAATAGAACAAATAGAACAAAATGGCTGAATTGTGTGATGCCCTACAAGAATGTAATGATTATTTTATGTTGTTATGACAATATATTTGCTCAATAAAAACTTTTATTGGAAATATTATATCAAAAATTTTAATTACATGCCCCTGTTAAGCAGGGGCAGAAAAATTGGGCCTTGGGTGGTGGTACCACAACACTGTAACCCCTCACAGATACTCTTGTTGGGTGCAGGAACGGGTCCTGCGTTAAAATATTATATCAAAAATTGTAATTACATGCCCCTGTTAAACAGGGCATAAAAATTAGGCCTTGGGTGGTGGTGCCACAACACTGTAACCCCTCACAGATACTCTTGTTTTGCGCAGGAATAGGCCCTGCGGTGAAATATTAGAGGAAAAATTGTAATTACCGTATTTATCGGTGTATAACACGCACAGGCGTATAACACGCACATTCATTTTAAGAGGGAAGTTTCAGGAAAAAAACCTTAAATTTTAAATAAGGAACTTTGAAGCAAAATAAGGGTCAGTGCCCATCTGCAGCCTCACCATTGCCATCAATGCAGCCTGATAAATGCCCATCTGCAGCCCCACAAGTGCCATGAATGCAGCCTCATCAGTCCACATCAATGCAGCCTCACCATTGCCATCAATGCAGCAGCCTCACCATTGCCATCAATGCAGCAGCCTCACCATTGCCATCAATGCAGCAGCCTCACCATTGCCATCAATGCAGCCTGATCGATGCCCATCTGCAGCCTAGAGGGGACAGGGAATCTCCTATGATAGAACAGTGGTCCAATGGCGGCCCAGGAGATGGGACTTCCTATTACAGAGGCCACCAAGTAAACAGGAGATTCTCACTGTATGTAATCTGACGGCGCTCGTCCCGCCCCCCTCCGAGGCAGCTAAAATTGAAGTATTGCCGTATAACACGCACACGCTATTTGCACCCGGTTTTCATAGTGAAAAAGTGAGTGTTATACGCCAATAAATACAGTACATGCCCCTGTTAAACAGGGGCAGAAAAATTGGGTCTTGGGTGGTGGTGGTGCCCTAAACCAAAAATATTGTTGGAAGCTAGCATCATCAAGATTGAGGAGGAATAGGATAGTCAGCATAGGCAGTCTTCAAGGGATCCCACATCCATAGAAAATGCAATCAGTTACATCAGCATCAGGTGCTTGATAGCTGCTGATCCAAGACTGATTAATTTTTAAGAATGTGAGCCTATCAAAAAAAGTCTGTGGACAGGCGCACTCTATGATCCGTTACAAACCCTCCAGCAGGACTGAATGTGCATTTGGGAAGAACGCTGGTTGCAGGACTGGCCAGAAGCTCAATTGCATATTGGGCAAGTTCTGGCCAGTGGTCCATCCTCAAGACCCAGTAACCCAGTGGATGCTCTGTTGGAAAGGTCTCCAAGTCTGCTCTTGCCCCTAGATATTCCTGCACCATGCAATGCAGATGCTGTCAATGGTTGCTTGAACCGATCAGACCTTGGCGCTGAGGACTGAAATTTTTTTTGCTGGCATCGGTCAGCCAGCCACCTTCTCCACCACGCTTCCTCTGTCTGAACGAAGCCTCAGCAACATGTTGTCCAGCACCAGGAAATTGTAACCTCCCAGCGTCTGGAAATACATTGCACAAACCTTTCTTCAAGGCCTCCTGAAGATGTTTCATTTTTTACTCCCTCTGCAAAGGCAGGATGAGTTCTGCAACCTTACCCTTGTAATGTGGATCTAGAAGGGTTGCCAGCCAGTAATGATCCCTCTCCTTAATACCATGAATCCTAGGGTCCTTTTGCAGGCTTTGCAGAATCAGGGAGGCCATGCAGTGTAAGTTTGCAGAGGCATTCGATTCTGAGTCCTCTGGGTCACTAAGGATCACATGATCCGTAACTGCCTCCTCCCATCCACATAAAACTCCTTGGGTTTCTGGGGACCGAAAGCCATCCCCTGAAGACTGCTGCTGAGTGTTATCCTCTACATCCATGCTGACACAATCCTCCTCCACTTCTTCCTGTGTGTTTGGCAGGCCCGCAGGAATGCTATCTGGATAAAGGGGGCCTTGGCAGGTAAGAAAGTCCTCCTCTTCCTCAAGAGGAAGCCTCAAGTGCCCTGTCCATTATTCCACAAAGCGTGTGCTCCAACAGGAAGACTAGAGGGACAGTGTCACCAATGCATGCATTGTCACTGCTCGCCATCCTTGTGGCCTCCTCAAATGGTGACAGGACAGTGCATGCATCCTTGATCAGTAGCCACTGGCATGGAGAAAAGAAGCCAAGCTCCCCTGACCCTGTCCTGGTGCCATACTCACACAGGTACTCATTGATGGCCCTCTGCTGTGCGTGCAGCCGCTGCAGCATTGCCAACATTAAGTTTCACCTGGTGGCCATGTCACAAATGAGGCGGTTGGTGGGCAGGTTGCATTCCCTTTCCCAAATCCCTTACTGCTTAGCGCCCTGTCCAATAAGGCCAAAACATTGCATTCCACATGCCGGTAGAGAGCCGGAATGGCCTTCTGTGAAAAGAACTGGTGTTTTGGAACCTGCCACTGAGGTACAGCACGTTCCACAAATTCACGAAAGGGGGCAGAGTCTACCAGCTGAAAAGGCAGCAGTTGCAGTGCTAGCAATTTGGCCAAGCTAGCATTTAGATGCTGAGCATGTGGATGGCTGGGACCGAATTTATTTTTACAGTTCAGTAACTGGGGTAGGGAAATTTGCCTGCTAAAATCAGATGGTGGTGTACTGCTAGCAGATTGGCTGCAAGTACTTGGGACACCTATTGCTATACCTTCATTCCTCTCAGTGCAGGTATTTGAGAGGATTGGAGGTATAGTGGGGTTGGAGATCCCAGATGAGGAGCAGGGAGAAGTGCGCGTTTTTCTTTGATGTGGGTCTTTCAAGTGCTCTTGCCAATGGACTGAATGGCAGGTCATCATATGTCTGGTCAAGCATGTGGTGCCCAAGCGGTTGCTGTTCTAGCCACGCTTGATCTGCTTCAGACATAGGTTGCAAAGAGCAATGGTGCGATCTGCTGCACACTCGTCGAAAAAGTCCCACACCAAGGAATTTTTAAAAAATTTTAAAAGTCAGCGGGGAGTCAGCAGCACCCTGCACCTGTGGAGCTCTGCGATGTGATGCAATAGGGTGGCTTCCCTTAAGCTGCCCCCTAGAGAAGATCCTGCCTCATTGGAAGTGTGCCTCCTCCTCCTCTCTTCTCTCTGGCACCCAAGTACAGTCAGTGACCTCATCATCCCCTCCCTCCTTGTCACTGGAGCAAACTTGGCAGTATGCTGCATCTGGGGGAACATGACTGCCAGTTTCTTGTCCTTCTTGAGCACCCCCTCTCTCTAGGATCACATTACTCCCTTCCTCAACCTGGGAACCAACATCAGAGCCTTCAAATCGCTGCACATCCTCCAGCATGTACCCGACACTGAATAATTCTGGGGATTCCTCTGTGCATGATGGTGGGGCTACAGAAAGAGTGACTGTGGACAAGGAGCCGTGGAATAGGCCACTTTGGCAGCTGCATTGGAAGGTAAACTACTCTGAGCCTGGGTGACAGAGGATGAGGAGAATGAGGACGGCTTTGTTATCCACTACACCAACTCTTCTGCATGTTCTGGCTCAATAATACGGCCAGCAGCAGAAAAAAGGACAAGTGTGCCCCACGGCCACCTGCAGGGGATGCACCATGTCCACGACCAGCACTGTTGACTGTAAACACAGAGGCTGCGTGAGCTCTTTTAGTGGCCTGTGAGCATCTGGTTCTCCTTTGTGGCCTTCCGGACATGATTTATATTTTGTTTTGCAACACCACACTACACTGTATTTTACACAGTATACACCACCAGAAGTGTAGTAGAAACTGTACACACTCTATTAGATACTGTTTACACTGCCTGCACTGTATTAGAAACTGCACTATGGCTGCACTGTATTGTGTACTGTGTACACCACCAGAAGTGTAGTGGAAACTGTACACGCTGTATTAGATACTGTGTACACCACCTGCACTGTATTAGCAACTGTACTATGGCTGCACTGTATTTTATATTGTGTACACCATCAGAAGTGTAGTAGACACTGTACACACTGTATTATATACTGTGTACACCGCCTGCACTGTATTAGCAACTGTACTATGGCTGCACTGTATTGTGTACCGTGTACACCACCAGAAGTGTAGTAGAAACTGTACACAATGTATTAGATACTGTGTACACAACCAGAAGTGTAGTAGACACTGTAAACACTGTATTAGATACTGTGTACACTACCTGCACTGTATTAGCAACTGTACTATGGCTGCACTGTATTGTGTACTGAGTACACTACCAGAAGTGTAGTAGACACTGTACACACTATATTATATACTGTGTACACCGCCTGCACTGTATTAGCAACTGTACTACATCTGCACTGTATTGTGTACTGTGTACACCACCAGAAGTGTAGTAGAAACTGTACACACTGTATTATATACTGTGTACACCACCAGAATTGTAGTAGACACTGTACACACTGTATTAGATACTGTGTACACCGCCTGCACTGTATTAGCAACTGTACTATGGCTGCACTGTATTGTGTACACCACCAGAAGTGTATTAGAAACTGTACACACTGTATTAGATACTGTGTACACTGCCTGCACTGTATTAAAAACTGTACTATGGCTGCACTGTATTGTGTAATGTGTACACCACCAGAAGTGTAGTAGAAACTGTACACACTGTATTAGATACTGTGTACACCCCCTGCACTGTATTAGCAACTGTACTACGGCTGCACTGTATTTAATACTGTGTACACCACCAGAAGTGTAGTAGACACTGTACACACTGTATTATATACTGTGTACACCGCCTGCACTGAATTAGCAACTGTACTATGGCTGCACTGTATTGTGTACTGTGTACACCACCAGAAGTGTATTAGATACTGTGTACACCGCCTGAAGTGTATTAGAAACAGTACACCACAGAATGCAGTGTAGATATGGGCTACACTGGAAGCACAGTATATATTGTGTACTGTGTACACCACCAGAAGTGTAGTGGAAACTGTACACGCTGTATTAGATACTGTGTACACCACCTGCACTGTATTAGCAACTGTACTATGGCTGCACTGTATTTTATATTGTGTACACCATCAGAAGTGTAGTAGACACTGTACACACTGTATTATATACTGTGTACACCGCCTGCACTGTATTAGCAACTGTACTATGGCTGCACTGTATTGTGTACCGTGTACACCACCAGAAGTGTAGTAGAAACTGTACACAATGTATTAGATACTGTGTACACAACCAGAAGTGTAGTAGACACTGTAAACACTGTATTAGATACTGTGTACACTACCTGCACTGTATTAGCAACTGTACTACGGCTGCACTGTATTGTGTACAGAGTACACTACCAGAAGTGTAGTAGACACTGTACACACTATATTATATACTGTGTACACCGCCTGCACTGTATTAGCAACTGTACTACATCTGCACTGTATTGTGTACTGTGTACACCACCAGAAGTGTAGTAGAAACTGTACACACTGTATTATATACTGTGTACACCACCAGAATTGTAGTAGACACTGTACACACTGTATTAGATACTGTGTACACCGCCTGCACTCTATTAGCAACTGTACTATGGCTGCACTGTATTGTGTACACCACCAGAAGTGTATTAGAAACTGTACACACTGTATTAGATACTGTGTACACTGCCTGCACTGTATTAAAAACTGTACTATGGCTGCACTGTATTGTGTAATGTGTACACCACCAGAAGTGTAGTAGAAACTGTACACACTGTATTAGATACTGTGTACACCCCCTGCACTGTATTAGCAACTGTACTACGGCTGCACTGTATTTAATACTGTGTACACCACCAGAAGTGTAGTAGACACTGTATTATATACTGTGTACACCGCCTGCACTGAATTAGCAACTGTACTATGGCTGCACTGTATTGTGTACTGTGTACACCACCAGAAGTGTATTAGATACTGTGTACACCGCCTGAAGTGTATTAGAAACAGTACACCACAGAATGCAGTGTAGATATGGGCTACACTGGAAGCACAGTATATATATATATATATATATATATATATATATATATATATACACACACACACATACACACACATATATACAGTGGGGACGGAAAGTATTCAGACCCCCTTAAATTTTTCACTCTTTGTTATATTGCAGCCATTTGCTAAAATCATTTAAGTTCATTTTTCCCTAATTAATGTACACACAGCACCCCATATTGACTGAAAAACACAGAATTGTTGACATTTTTGCAGATTTACTAAAAAAGAAAAACTGAAATATCACATGATCCTAAGTATTCAGACCCTTTGCTGTGACACTCATATGTTTAACTCAGGTGCTGTCCATTTCTTCTGATCATCCTTAAGATGGTTCTACACCTTCTTTTGAGTGTAGCTGTGTTTGATTATACTGATTGGACTTGATTAGGAAAGCCACACACCTGTCTATATATGACCTTACAGCTCACAGTGCATGTCAGAGCAAATGAGAATCATGTGGTCAAAGGAACTGCCTGAAGAGCTCAGACAGAATTGTGGCAAGGCACAGATCTGGCCAAGGTTACAAAAAGATTTCTGCTGCACTTAAGGTTCCTTAGAGCACAGTGGTCTCCATAATCCTTAAATGGAAGACGTTTGGGATGACCAGAACCCTTCCTAGAGCTGGCCGTCTGGCCAAACTGAGCTATCGGGGGAGAAGAGCCTTGGTGAGAGAGGTAAAGAAGAACCCAAAGATCACTGTGGCCGAGCTCCAGAGATGCAGTTGGGAGATGGGAGAAAGTTGTAGAAAGTCAACCATCACTGCAGCCCTCCACCAGTCGGGGCTTTATGGCAGAGTGGCCCGACGGAAGCCTCTCCTCAGTGCAAGACACATGCAAGCCTGTATGGAGTTTGCTAAAAAACACATGAATGACTCCTAGATGGTGAGAAATAATATTCTCTAGTCTGATGAGACCAAGATAGATCTTTTTGGCCTTAATTCTAAGCGGTATGTGTGGAGAAAACCAGGCACTGCTCATCACCTGTCCAATACAGTCCCAACAGTGAAGCATGGTGGTGGCAGCATCATGCTGTGGGGGGGTGTTTTTCAGCTGCAGGGACAAGACTACTGGTTGCAATTGAGGGAAAGATGAATGCGGCCAAGTACAGGGATATCCTGGACAAAAACTTCTCCAGAGTGCTAAGGACCTCAGACTGGGTTGAAGGTTTACCTTCCAACAAGACAATGACCCTAAGCACACAGCTAAAATAATGAAGGAGTGGCTTCACAACAACTCCATGACTGTTCTTGAATGGCCCAGCCAGAGCCCTGACTTAAACCCAATTAAATATCTCTGGAGAGACCTAAAAATGGCCTTCCACCAACGTTTACCATCCAACCTGAGAGAACTGGAGAGGATCTGCAAGCAGGAATGGCAGAGGATCCCCAAATCCAAGTGTGAAAAACTTGTTGCATGTTTCTCAAAAAGACTCATGGCTGTATTAGATCAAAAGGGTGCTTCTACTAAATACTGAGCAAAGGGTTTGAATACTTAGGACCATGTGATATTTCAATTTTTCTTTTTTAATAAATCTGCAAAAATGTCAACAATTCTGTGTTTTTCTGTCAATATGGGGTGCCGTGTGTACATTAATGAGGGAAAAAATGAACTTAAATGATTTTAGCAAATGGCTGCAATATAACAAAAAGTGAAAAATTGAAAGGGGTCTGAATACTTTCCGTCCCCATTGTACGCAAGACTGTATATAAATTAATACACTACCTGCACTGACTGAATATAGAGTAAACACTGAATTTATAGGCTATACTGAATGCAGAGTATATATATATATATATATATATATATATATATAATACACTGCCACTAACTGAATGACCTGCCTTCCTAATCTAACTCAAGCTATCTCTCTGACCACGCCAACACTACACTGGGCCACCATGTAAACTTCCTTATATAGTATGGGGCCTGGACTTAGTCCCCCTGAGCCATGATTGGCCAAATGCACCCTGATTTGGCCAATTATGGCTCTCTTAGCAGAGAGCGCTGTGATTGGCCAAAGCATGCAGTGCTCGCAGTGCATTATGGGGCATTCCGCGGTGCTCAAATTTGCCGTGAATGCCCCATAATGTTCGCTGTTCTGCAAACGGCCAAACACCCAATGTTTGAGTCCAAAATATGTTCGACCCGAACATCAAACTCATTGCTATCGGCTAATTGCAGTTTAGGTAACGGGTGACCCCGCCCCCCTCTGACACCACACGGGGAAAGCCATAGGGAAGTCCCCGTGCGTCAGAGGGGGCTAGGTCACCGGGTGGCCCCTCCCTCGGTTATATAAGAGCTGTCACAAGAACAGAAGCGTCACACAGCAGGAGCCTCCCATTGAGGCGGATCGTCCGGAGGTCGAAGCGAGGAAGAAGCTGGAGGAAGATGCTGGATGAGAAGACCGGAGGAAGATGCCGAAGGAGAAGACCGGAGGAAGAAGCAGAGGAAGAAAGAGGAAGAAGTGGGGGAAGAACAAGATGGAGGAAGAAGAAGAAAACCGAAGGAAGACCAGAAGAAGATGGAAGAAGAAGCGGGGAAAGAAGAAGACATTAATAAGGGAATTGTCAAAAACTGGCTTGTCTTTAACATTTTTGACACTTTTTTTGTGAAATGGTAGGGGTACATTTGTACCCCATGATCAAATTACACGGGGAGGGGGCCAGGATCTGGGGGTCCCCTTGTTAAAGGGGTCTTCCAGATAACCAATAACCCTACTGCCCGCAGACCCCCACAACCACCGGGCAAGGGTTGTGGGGATGAGGCCCTTGTCCCCATCAACATGGGGACATCCTCCCCATGTTGAGGGCATGTGGCCTGGTGCAGTTCAGGAGGGGGGGCGCTCTCTCATCCCCCCTCTTTTCCTGCGGCCTGCCAGGATAAGGGTCTGGTATGGATTTTGAGGGAGGCCCCCACGCCATTTTTTTTTTTTGATGTGGGGTTCCCCTTTATAACCATACCAGACCTGAAGGGCCTGGTATTGAATTTGGGGGGACCCCCACGCATTTTTTTTTATTTTGGTTTGGGGTTCCCCTTAATATTCATACCAGACCCAAAGGGCCTGGTAATGTACTGTGGGGGAATCCCATGCTGATTTTTTCAATGACTTTTATGTGTATTGCAGAGACCCGACAATTCATTAATAGCCACGAGTACTTTTAAATTACTTTTTTTCCTTTAGAAATGTAATTTTGCTCTCAGACTGTTGTAAACACAGGAAACCAGTGGCGTCTCCAGCTTTCATATTTAGGGGGGGCACATGGGGGGACAGGGACAAAAAAGTAGGGGGGCCAACTATAAAAATGTGTGTATATATATATATATATATATATATATATATATATATATATATATACACAGTGGGGCAAAAAAGTATTTAGTCAGCCACCAATTGTGCAAGTTCTCCTACTTAAAAAGATGAGAGAGGCCTGTAATTGTCATCATAGGTATACCTCAACTATGAGAGACAAAATGTGGAAGCCAATCCAGACAATCACATTGTCTGATTTTTTAAATAATTTATTTGCAAATTATGGTGGAAAATAAGTATTTGGTCAATATCAAAAGTTCATCTCAATACTTTGTTATATATCCTTTGTTGGCAATGACAGGTTTCAAACGTTTTCTGTAAGTCTTCACAAGGTTATCACACACTGTTGCTGGTATGTTGGCCCATTCCTCCATGCAGATCGCCTCTAGAGCAGTGATGTTTTGGGACTGTCGCTGAGCAACACGGACTTTCAACTCCCCCCAAAGGTTTTCTATGAGGTTGAGATCTGGAGACTGGCTAGGCCACTCCAGGACCTTGAAATGCTTCTTACGAAGCCACTCCTTCATTGCCGGGCGGTGTGTTTGGGATCATTGTCATGCTGAAAGACCCAGCCACAATTCATTTTCAATGCCCTTGCTGATGGTAGGAGGTTTGCACTCAAAATCTCATGATACATGGCCCCATTCATTTTTTCATGTACATGGATCAGTCGTGCTGTTCCCTTTGCAGAGAAACAGCCCCAAAGCATGATGTTGCCACCCCCATGCTTCACAGTAGGTATGGTGTTCTTTGGTTACAACTCAGCATTCTCTCTCCTCCAAACATGACGAGTTGTGTTTCTACCAAACAGTTCTACTTTGGTTTCATCTGACCATATGACATTCTCCCAATCCTCTTTTGGATCATCCAAATGCTCTCTAGCAAACCTCAGACGGTCGCGGATATGTACTGGCTTAAGCAGGGGGACACATCTGGCACTGCAGGATCTGAGTCCCTGGCGGCGTAGTGTGTTACTGATGGTAGCCTTTGTTAGGTTGGTCCCATCTCTCTGCAGGTCATTCACTAGGTCCCCCCCGTGTGGTTATGGGATTTTTGCTCACCGTTCTTGTGATCATTTTGACCCCACGGGGTGAGATCTTGCGTGGAGCCCCAGATCGAGGGAGATTATTAGTGGTCTTATGTCTTCCACTTTCTAATTATTGCTCCCACAGTTGATTTCTTCACACCAAGCTGCTTGCCTGTTGCAGATTCAGTCTTCCCAGCCTGGTGCAGGTCTACAAAATTGTTTCTGGTGTCCTTTGACAGCTCTTTGGTCCTCACCATAGTGGAGTTTGGAGTGTGACTGTTTGAGGTTGTGGACATGTGTCTTTTATACTGATAACAAGTTCAAACAGGTGCCATAAATACAGGTAATGAGTGAAGGACAGAGGAGCCTCTTAAAGAAGAAGATACAGGTCTGTGAGAGCGAGAAATCTTGCTTGTTTGTAGGTGACCAAATACTTATTTTCCACCATAATTTGCAAATAAATTATTTCAAAAATCAGACAGTGTGATTGTCTGGATTTGTTTTGTCTCCCATAGTTGGAGGTATACCTATGATGACAATTACAGGCCGCTCTCATCTTTTTAAGTGGAAGAACTTGCACAATTGGTGGCTGACTAAATACTTTTTTGCCCCAATGTGTGTGTATATATATATATATATATATATATATATATATATATATATATATATATATATATTTTGTCATTTTACAACCAAAAACGTAAATGTATTTTATTGGGGTTTTATGTGATAGACCAACACAAAATGGCACATAATTGTGAAGAGGAAGGAAAATGATAATAGGTTTTCAAAATTGGCACCTGGGGCAGATCCTATATCTGGCATCCCTCCCCCCAGGCAGACAGGCAGCGTACGACGTCAAGTGATGTTGGGGTAGTATACTGGCAGATTGGGGTGATATAGTGCCAGGTTAGGGTGATATACAATAGTGCCAGGTTAGGTGATAGTGTCAAGTTAGGTGATATATAATAGTGCCAGGTTAGGTGGTAGTGCCAGGTTTGGTGATTTACACTAGTGTCAGGTTAGGTGGTAGTGGCAGGCTAGGTTGCAGTGCCAAGTTAGGTGGTATTGCCAGGTAGGGCGGTAGTGCCAGGTTAGGGTGGTAGTGTCAGGTTAAGGTGGTAGTGCCAGGTTAGGTAATAGTGCCAGGTTAGGGTGGTACTGCCAGGTTAGGTAATAGTGCCAGGTTAAGGTGGTAGTGCCAGGTTAGGTGGTATTGCCAGGTTAGGTAATAGTGCCAGGTTAGGTTGGTAGTGCCAGGTTAGGGTGGTAGTGCCAGGTTAGGGTGGTACTGCCAGGTTAGGTAATAGTGCCAGGTTAGGGTGGTAGTGCCAGGTTAGGTGGTAGTGTCAGGTTAGGTAAAAGTGCCAGGCTAGGTAAAAGTGCCAGGTTAGGGAATAGTGCCAGGTTAGGTGGTAGTGCCAGGTTAGGTGATATAAAATAGTGCCAGGTTAAGTGGTAGTGCCAGTTTAGATGATATACAATAGTGCCAGGTTAGGTGGTAGTGCCAGGTCAGGTCGCAGTACCAGGTTAGGTAATAGTGCCAGGTTAGGTAATAGTGCCAGGTTAGGGTGGTAGTGCCAGGTAGGGTGGTAGTGCCAGGTAGGGTGGTAGTGCCAGGTTAGGTAATAGTGCCAGGTTAGGCAATAGTGCCAGGTTAGGCAATAGTGCCAGGTTAGGGTAGTAGTGCCAGGTTAGGCAATAGTGCCAGGTTAGGTAATAGTGGCAGATTAGGCAATAGTGCCAGGTTAGGTAATAGTGCCAGGTTAGGGTGGTAGTGCCAGGTTAAGTAATAGTGGCAGGTTAGGTTGTAGTGTCAGTTTAGATAATAGTGCCAGGTTAGGCAATAGTGCCAGGTTAGGGTAGTAGTGCCAGGTTAGACAATAGTGTCAGATTAGGTAATAGTGCCAGGTTAGGGTGGTAGTGCCAGGTTAGACAATAGTGTCAGCTTAGGTAATAGTGCCAGGTTAGGTAATAGTGCTAGGTTAGGTAATATACAATAGTGCCAGGTTAGGTGACTACTAACTCTGAGGTGGAGAATCTTATTACTGTTGCTGCTTGTGTGGGTGGGATGTGTACTGCACCAATCATATGGGATGAAAAGAGGAGGAGAGTAAGCAAGGATTGGCACAGTACACATCCCACCCACACAAGCAACAGCAATAGTAAGATGCTCCACCTCGGAGTTCTTCCTTAAGCCCTGAAAAAAATGGGGGTGGGGGAGAGATGGGAATGGGAACCACAGGGTGGGGGAGGAGGAGGAGGGGGGGGGGAGCGGAGGTAGGTATGAGATGGGGGATGGGTAGAGGAGAACTGTAATGAAAGAGGAGGATCCTGGTCTGTATAGGGATAAAAAAGGAGGAGGATTTGTGCTGGCATGAGGGAAGGGTGTGTGTGTGGGGGGGGGGCAAATAGATGGGTGTCAAGGGGACTGGGGAGGGATGGCCATGGGGAATACTTTTGGCTGGTGAGGAATAGTCACAGTATAATAAAAGTAAATGGCTGGGAGGGGGAGAGGGACAGATTTCCATTAACTAGTAAAGAGTGTTGGGGGTGTGCAGGGTGGGGGACTCCTGCCATTTGCAGTGTTTGTAGATCCTGGAACACACACCTGCATGAAGGTGAAGTATCTGCAGAGGAGAAGACAGGGGGAAAGAAGGGGGAGGGGAGTGAGGGAAAGTGTCAGGAAAAGAATTTGGCCAGCCGGCTGGGGAAGAGGCTGTAAATCAGCAGGGCTGCGAGATGTCGACAAACCGGCTGGGAGAAGGGAGCAAGGGTTAGCAACGATCTGAGAGGCAGTGTGACAGGCAGAGATAGATCTGTGTGCTGGACGGGATAGTAGTGGCTGAGGTGGGGAGGAAGATGCCGGGGAGGGAGAAAGCACTGAAGACAGCTGAAAGACAGATAACAGAACTGACCTGTAGTGTAGCAAGAGATGGTCAAAGTGAGGAGAACTGTTGCTACTGCTAGAATACTGCTGGGAGGAGGAAACTTCTAGGGCCCTCCATGCCCAAGGACCCCTGGGCAGTTCACAGAAGAGCCTGTGCGTTAAGACAGCCCTAAGAAGGGGCTCCTTCCCCCACTCTGTGTCCTGACAGATCCATCTGTTTTGTGGCAGAGGAAAACGGGCAGTGCTGTGGGGATACCCGGATAGGGAGACAGATCGGTGCGCTGTGACAGTCACAGAAAGATGCCGTGTGTGCCTCTCCCTCCTGTTGGCTTTCAGCTGCTGGATTAATTGGGGGGGCACATGGGGGGGCCCAGTAGGATGTTGGGGGGGTCAGGGCCCCCTGTGGCCCCAGGCTGGTGACGCCTCTGCAGGAAACATGCGCCACTTTACAGGCATACTATAGACACCCCCCAGGTATGAAATTTAAAGGAATATTTCACTTTTATTGTTTCACTTTAAGCATTATTAAAATCATTGCTCCAGAAAAAACGGCCATTTTTAGAAATTTTGTTTGCCTTGATATATGTCCCCTGGGGCAGGACCCAGGTCCCCAAATACTTTTTATGACAATAGCTTGCATATTAACCTTTAAAATTAGCACTGTTGATTTCTTCCATAGACTTTTAAAGGGTGTTCTGCAGCTTTCGAATTTGCCTCGAACACCCCAAATTGTTCGCTATTCGGTGAACGGGCGAACAGCCAATGTTCAAGTCAAACTCATGTTCGACTCGAACATAAAGCCCATCCCTAGCAAATATTAATTTGCTAATGTCACACAAGTGGGTGGGCTCACTGTACCCCGAACCCACCCTTTTTGAAGCGAATTAGAGCGTTAAAAAAAACACCCCATTGAAATCCATGCATCCAGCACCCTGCATGGAGATTAGGGGCCGGGCGCATGGATGGGGGGGGGGGCGGAGCCCCAGTGCCCCTAATAGACAGACCGCCACTGTCTAGATATACAGTACATGTTAAAACACTAAAAGCTCCCCCTTTCTATACCATTCACCAAGCCTTGGACCATAGAATCGGATCAATTCTCAAAATCTCTGTTAGACAGCAAGGTACAGTATATTTCAACTTTCCATTTAAGCCCTTTGCTCTATCCTCTCCATAAAACATTCTGAAAACGCAGGGAGATCATATGTTTGTGTGCTTATGAAGATAAATGTACTCAGATGACTCGGTGATATAGATATATAAAAGAACAACTTACAATTATTCCAATTATTCTAATTCCAAATAACCAGGCCAATCAGCTGTCAATTGCACATATCAATTAATGTATACTAGTCATACAATCTACCCTACATATAATGTTTTTTTCACTTATATTTTGGCACATGGTAGCTTTATCTATAAGAAGAAAAAAATGATGATGATACCTGTTGCAAAAATTTTTTTAAAAATGTAATTTTTCTATTGTTAGCATATGGAAACAAATACTGTACCTGATTTTGTTTCTCATTTTTTACAAAGATATATTTGTGGATACATTCTACTGTAATGTGTGTGTTATGAATGAATATTAATAATTATGCAATGAAAACAATAATGGAAGTACCCAACCATAAGTCTTATTTCCTTACTTTGCAGGAATAATTAGAATTAATATAGCTGACATTTAGATGTGTACACACTGCCTTTTTTAATAATGCTAGAGGCTGGTATTTTGAGCCGCTCTCACCCCAGCTTCCCTATCTTTCAGCAATAACTAGTATTGTTTTGCAGACTAAACAGATAATTGGCCTTCTGGAAGCATAAAAGGTATCTTGCAGAGCTGAGTGAAATGTCATTAATAACGGAGAATGATATACTCAAAAATTCTCACAGAAGTATGATTAATCAACCATCCCCTGGTGTTAGATATAATCTTCAGATCTCTCCTCACTGCAGCAATTTATGTGTTTTTTTTTTCTACTTGCAACAACTGCTTTTTTTATCTTTCATTAATCATATAATTCAGTAAAACAATAGAGCACTTTATTTCTCCCTATATGTATTTTAAATCACATGCTTCCCTCTAAGTGTACTTTATACCTTTATCTGATTACTAATACCATCTACATTAGCTCTGTCTAGCTGGAAGGCTACAGACTTCTTGCTTGTATTTCTTATGCGCACTCTGTTGTGAAACAATTTAAACAGCATTTGCCCTGTAAGAACAAATGTATAAATTCTCTTCTCTTTGTTTAAATGTAGTTGATTTCTCCAGGCCTGAGGATACCACATATCCAGAAATACAGTATAAGGACATATTTACTTAAAACATAAAGTATATTATGCCAAATATGTTTATATAAAAGGACATGTAATAAATTGAAAAGATGACTGTTTAGCAACAGAGCTATTACATACTGCAGATAATAAGCCACACTTTCCCTTTTTTTACTTTAATTTTTTGTCTGAAATAATAATATAACTTAAAGTATTTCCTAATCCTACAGTAATATTTTTGCATAGAGCAATGGTGCTCAATCTTTTCAATGTCAAGGTTGCAAATCACAAGGAATGGTTTCTGATAGGCTTGTTTTTTTAGATGGACTGCAGCTTCTTGTGAGATTCCGGGTAGATCCAATACAGCTCAGAAAACAGAAAAACAGTGATGTGATCCCAATGAAATATACAGAGTGGTTTATTAACCACTTGTCTACTGGGCACTTTCACCTCTTTCCCGCTCAGGCCAATTTTCAGCTTTCAGCGCTCTCACACTTTGAATGACAATTGTGCGGTCAAACCCAAATGGACTTTTTATCATTTTTTTTTCACACAAATAGAGCTTTCTTTTGGTGGTATTTAATCACTGCTGGATTTATT
This sequence comes from Lithobates clamitans, assembly GCA_037952925.1. Taxonomy (NCBI): domain Eukaryota; kingdom Metazoa; phylum Chordata; class Amphibia; order Anura; family Ranidae; genus Lithobates; species Lithobates clamitans. Next base: position 836,826 of record JBBGZY010000541.1, read on the forward strand.
TATTTTTTTAAAAGGACCGAAATTAAAACAAAAAAAAAGTTTTTTTTCTCCTTCACTGATGTGGGCTGACGAAGTGGCACTGATGGGCACTGATAGGCTGCACTGATGGGTACTGATGAGGGGGCTCTTATGGGCACTGATGAGGTGACACTGAAGGGCACTGATTAGGTGGCACTGATGAGAAGTAACTAATATGCCGCACTGATGGGCACTGATAGGTGGCACTGATATGCAACACTAATGGGCACTGATAGGTGGCACTGATGGACACTGATAGGTGGCACTGGTGAGCCTTAATAGGCGGCACTGGTGGGCACTGATAGGTGGCATGGATAGGTGGCACTGATTGGCACTGAAGGGCAGAACTGATGGGCGGCACTGATGGGCAGCACTGGTGGGCATTGATGGGCAGCACTGATAAGCAGGCACTGATGGGCACTGAAAGGCAGCACTGACTGGCATCACTAATAGGCACTGATTGGTATCACTGATGGGCACTGATTGGTGTCACTGATGGGCACTGCTGGGTCTTTAATGTAATCAGGGCACTGATGATCAGTGCCCTGATTACCTATCCTGGTCTCCCCTGCGAGGAGATGCTGCAGATTGGCTCTCCTTGCCACACATTCTGTCAGCATGAGGCGGGGAGAGCCGATAAATGGCACTTCCGCATTTACATATGACCAGCTGTGATTGGACACAGTCAATCACATGGTTAAAGAGCCGCATCATCTGCCATTCTGGGGCGCTATCATATGACGTTGTCCCAGAATAAGAGCCGCACCGCTCCTCCGTCATTTGATGGTGAGCGGGCGGCAAGTGGTTAAATTGTAAAACAAAGCACACTTACATCAGAGGATTCTGGGTATTTGCAGGATTCAAGGTGTATCACAGCAGCCACTACAGAGGATCCTATGGCCGGCATAGGGAATCCATGTAAAGACAGATAAGAGGGGTGCAGCCTTTCATCCCCATGCTATCAGTGTCATGAGGTACAAGGTGGCAGGTCTAGCTGTGGCCATTGATGGTTTTCATCTGCCTACATATGAATTCCACTGTGACGGCCATAGGATCCTCTGTAGTTTCGATTGTGATACACCTTGAATCCTGCTTATCCCTGGAAGCCTCTAATGTAAGTTTATATATAACACACTGTGCATCGCTAATTGTATATAAAAACAATACCAATGTAAATATATAAACTACATATAGCAAATATATCTACAACATAACACCATGTTAAAAAGAATATATAAATCAAAAGTGCTTGTGCTCCGTGATATTGCACTCAGTCCTCAATAAGGTAATTATAAAACTAAACGACAATAGTCCATATACAAATTTAAAGTGCTCGTACTATGTGAATATAAATTAATCCTTGATGAAGTATTTAAACCAAACAGCAAAAGTCCATATTAACATCAATCATGTGAGAAGGGTATCTTCATGCAATGTGCACACACAACCCCCACCGGGTGTTCCCTCAACTTATTTGGTCTCTGATGTAAGTTTGCTTTGTTTAGCATTTTAATAAACTACTTTGTATATTTCATTGGGATCGTGCTTCTATTTAACTGTTTTCATAACTGCTCTCCTTGGCGTGTGTCCCAATTCCCCACCTCGGCTCCAGATTTAGATGATTGTAGATATATTGTCCAGGAGTTCCAAATCTTTTTGAATCTAGTTTGCTTTTTCCGAAGGATGCTAGCCAACTTTCCTGAAGCATTATCCAAGAGATTTTGTATTTAGTTGTGGCTATATTTACTACAGGTGTCTTCAATGCTTTCTCAATTAACTTGGCTGACAAAAGGTTATAGAATATGAGGGACTAAGTATATCTACAGATATCCTCCATCAGATTGTTTAAAAGCACTGTCAGGATTTTTTGTGACACATATTGTATCACCGAATTAATTAAAGCGAATACTCTAGTCCAAAATCTCTTGACTTTAGGACAAGTCCACCAGATGTGGTAGATTATACCTTCCTGTCCTAAATCCCTAAAGCAGAGAGGGGATTTATCAGTGAAGATTCTATCAATTCTTTATGGCACTAGATGAAAGTGGGAAAATACCTTGTAATTTGCTTATATAAGTGTGGTGTTACGTGTCCCTTTGTGTACCATCTGCTGAGACTGGTCTTCTTCAGCTGTCTCTGTTCCCAAGTCCACTTCCCATAACAATTGATTGGAAAGCTGTGCTGTGGTTGTGGAGAAAAAGTGATAAAACACAGAGATCCCCCCCCCGGATCAGTGTCCTGCAAGAATCTGTTTTACAAAGGATTCTTGTGGTAATAGATTCCATGGCTTGCTTAACCACCTCAATATAGGGCACTTTCACCCCCTTCCTGCACAAGCCATTTTTCAGCTTTCAGCGCTGTCGCACTTTGAATAACAATTGCGCGGCCATGTTACACTTCACCCTAATGAAATTTTTATCATTTTTTTCCCCACAAATAGAGCTTTCTTTTGGTGATATTTGATCACCTCTGTGGTTTTTATTTATTGTGCTATAAACAAAAGAAGAGGGACAAGTTTGAAAAAAGTTTGCAAAAAACACAATATTTTTTACTTTTTGCTATAATAAATATCCAATTTTTTTTTAAACAATTTTTTTCCTCAGTTTAGGCCGATACATATTCTTCTACATATTTTTGGTAAAAAAAAAAAAAAAAATCGCAATAAGCATATATTGATTGGTTTGCGTTATAGCGTTTACAAAATAGGGGATAGATTTATGGCATTTTTATTATTTTTGTTACTAGTCATGGCAGCGATCTGTGATTTTTATTGTGACTGTGATATTGAGGCAGACATATCGGACACTTTTGACACATTTTTGGGACCATTCACATTTATACAGTGATCCTTGCTATAAAAATGCATTGATTACTGTGTAAATGTGACTGGCAGGGAACGAGTTAACACTAGGGGGTGATCTAGGGGTTAATGTGTGTCCTAGGGAGGTGATTCTAACTGTGGGGGGAGGAGACTAACTGGGGGAGGTGACCGATTGGTGTCCCTATGTACAAGGGACACACATCGGTCTCCTCTCCTCTCTGACAGGACGTGGATCTGTGTGTTTACACACACAGATCCACAGTCCTGCTCGGTTGCTGGGCAATCGCTGGTGCCCGGCGGACATCGCGGCCACCAGGCACGCGCATCGGGTCCCCAGTGACGTGGGGCCCCCTAGTGGCTCGGGAAGGCGGTCACGTCATATGACATCCGCCCAGAACGAGTGCTGCCTTGTCCCACCGTCATATGACAGTGGGTGGGAAGCTAGCGGTTAAAGAGGTTGTAAAGTTAAAAGGTTTTTTTTAATCTTAATGCATTCTATGCATTAGGATAAAAAGCCGCCTGTGTGCAGCAGCCCCCCTCAGCCCCCTAATACTTACCTGAGCCCAATTTCTATCCAGCGATGTCCACGGGTGCCTTGTCCATCTGAGACTCTCCCTCCTGATTGGCTGAGACACAGCAGCAGTGCCGCTGGCTCCTGCTGCTGTAAATAAAACTTCAGTTAGCCAATCATTACATAGTGTGACAGACCTAGCCAGGACAGAGCTTTTGGAGGGGACTGAATGCCAGCCTCTTGCCTACCGATTATTGGCCCTGGCATTTGGGGGAATGGTGCTCATTGTGAGTTGTATGCCTGGGGACCCTTGAGGTTGCGTTACTTTAGATTCAGATCCATGTCCCCCAAGACACACAAACTCTGGGGACCCTGGATATGCCATTGTGACAGGAGTCACTAATAGGGGCACACGGTGAATGAGAACCCCACTATGATCTGTGCTAATCAGACTCAATGCTGTATATATGTATATATAATGTGTGCTGTCTCATTATGTTGTGTACTATTTGCTGTGGTGTTTAGAACCAAAGAGAGTGGGGATTTTTAAGGTGCATATCAATTGAATAGATATCGAATATTTTTGTATAAAAAGATTTTTATTTTATTAAAGTATTGTATAAGTACAATAAAAATATTTTTTTTTTTCACATAGAAATGTAAAAAGGAGATTTTTATATGGAAGTGCCACATGTATTTAATTGCAGATGCAGTAACACAGCAAAACTGATGTACTTCCCAACATATTTCGCCCATCTGTCGGGCTTCCTCAGGGGATGCTGGTCACATGCAGAATACACTGCATTCTAGCAAAAAACATATAACAATAGTTGTATGTTAAAACAGAACATGAGTACAGAAAATATGGATTCATTTATTCAAATTGCATGCATGTGCATCTTGGCTGTCACAGTGCGATTGCCCACCTGTATCTCCTAGAAGATGGGGGGGGGAGGGGAGAATGGGGTAGATCTGCCAGGATAAATGCTGCCGCCGTACCGAGGGAGCCCCGCGCTGAAGGTGAGCATAGATGGTACAAAAAGGCCAGCTAAAGTATAGAAGAAAACAATAGTGTCTTATAATGTGTGAGGGTAAGCTGGAAATAGCCTTCACATCATCATGGCACACAATAAATAGTAGGGGTTAACACTCAGAGGCAGATACGGCAGCTGGCTTAATGCCAGGGACCACACACCTCCCGGGATACAAATCACTTTAAAGGAACACCTAATAAAACACAAAACATACCATGTAGTACCTGCTGCTGAATGTCAACAGTAAAGAGGACCAAGTCCTTCAGTATAAGCATCAGAGAAGCACAGAGCGGTCACAAGCATGATAAATTTAACACAAATAAGCTAATTAGGTGAGTACTTGAGTGGAAAGTTTGATGTGCATGGGTTGCTTGGTTTCTGCAGCATGAACTGGCTGCTAACAGCAGCTTTAAATACCATCCATCCAGTTCTAATACCGGAAGCGGACCATGGACTGGGCTGCACAGGTGTAAGCATCATCGTGGCTGCTTACTCCCCTGTGTGCCGCCGGGTCCTAAGGCCAGGAAGGCAGGACAAGACGGGGAGCTCCCTCTGGTGGTGAACGGGAGAAATCTCAGGTCTCAAGAGACACAATGAGATAAAGAGGCCAGGACAGCAGACACATGACAGCACAGTGAGACGGGTGCCCTGCTGAGGGAACAGAGACACCCTGGGTGTCCATACGGTCACCCAATGATGCGCAGGAGAGCCCCAATGGATGAAAGCATCCCCCCATGAAAAAGGACGACATGGCAAACCGCTAATTGGGATGTAACTGGGCCCCGGAAAGCAACGCATAAGACAGGAGGATGCACATGCATTTACAGAAAAAAAAGAAAGTTTTTTAATAAATATTACAATAAAGCAAGAATACAATAGCTGAAAAAATGAATAGAATAAAACAGACAAAGTCACAAAATATTAGATATGGCAACGAATGTGAAAACCAAAACTGCATGCATTTCAACTTAGCTACAATTATCGTTTAACATGGTAACTTTACCACAACAATTGCTCTCAAATATGTTTTTAACACAATCAAAAATGACCAATTTGTTTATTTTAAGCCAAACAATGACAAGAGGGGATGGATGGTAGGGGGAGGATTAATGATAACCATAGGAATGACGAAGATTGGGAAATGTGGAGGGGGAAGGGGAAGAGAGAGGGGGGGGTTGGGGGGGGAGGAAAAAAAAAAGGGGGGGGGGGAGGAAGGAACAGTAGGAGCAAGAAGCAAAAGGCAGATACTGAGAATACTACAGAAAGGGTTTGCAGCTGAGCATTTCATTCAACCCTGGATAGGTTGTAGCTTTCAACAAATATATCCAGCGTGACTCTAGTTGTAAGAGTTTTTGATCATTGCTCCCCCCTCTACCATCGGGGGGGATATGTTCAAGGGCCGTAAACTTGATTGTGTCTAGACTAAATCCATGAAATAGTCCAACATGGCGGCTTATTGGCGTTTCCATCCTACGTTTTTTAATAAGAGAGATATGATCGTTAATCCTCTTATGGAATGGGCGTTTTGTTTTCCCAATGTAAAAACAGTTGCATGTACACTGCATGAGATAGATAACACCTATAGTCTGGCATGTTACTCTATATTTGATTGAATGAACTCGTCCATCAGACAGTTTCACAGTGTTGTTGTTGGGAAGAAAACAACATTTATCGCATTTGCCGCAGGAAAACATGCCTGGGGAACGGTTCAATGGCAAAGAGTGACGGTAGTGACTATGAGTGAGACGGTCCTTGTGGGATTTGGCACGCCTATATGTTATTTGGGGTTGTTTTTCAAAATACTTATTGGCAATCGGATCTGCCAGTAAAAGTGGCCAATATTTGTCAAAGATCTGTCTCACTTGTTCGTGTTGCTTAGTGTATGAAGTGATAACTCTTTGTTTGAGACAGTTTGAGAATTATCCACAGTCTTTTTCTTATGAATCAAGGAGTTCCTATCTTGGATTTTCGTCCTATTGAACGCTTTCTTGAGAGTGCTATGAGTATAACCCCTCTCCCGTAAGCAGTCATATAGGAGATTGGCTTCATACAGAAAATCACTATCCCTGCTGCAATTACGTCGCAGTCTCAGGTATTGGCTATATGGAATGCTTTTAATCAAAGGTTGAGGATGGGAGCTGGATGCATGCAGGATTTCATTACTTGCTGCTGGCTTTCTGAATAGGGTAGTACCCAGAGAGCCATCAGATTCTACAAAAATCTTGATGTCCAACAAGTTGACAGATTTTTTTATCGCACATCACTGTAAATTTAAGATTATGGGTGTTATTAGCAATAATGGTCATAAATTTCATCAACTCATGGTGAGGGCCTGTCCATATTGCAAAATATCCTCTATGTAGCGATGGAAAATCATAATACAGTCCAAGTATTGTTTTATATCCTCTCTGGCAAATAGATCCCTCTCCCACCCCCCCAGGTACAGGTTGGCATACGATGGGGCACAATGAGTCCCCATCACAACCCCCTGCACCTGGAGGTAGTGGGAGGAGCCAAAGACAAACACATTTCTAGTGAGAATTAATTTTAGGAGATCAAGTATGAAAGCGTTGTATTGATCAGCAGTGTGGCCGCGTTCCCGCAGGTGTTCAGCCACGACCCTGAGTCCACGTTCGTGTGGAATTGCATTATATAAACTCTCCACATCTATGGTTACAAGCCAAGCATCTTGAGGGACCACAATGCCTTCAATTAATTTGACAAGGTCGATTGTGTCCTGAACAAATGAAAATAGAGACCTAACATGAGGGTTCAGGTAGGTATCTATTAGGCAGCTAGCGTTTTCCGTCAGGCAGCCACACCCCGAGAGAATGGGCCGACCGGGGGGGTTGGTTAGGGATTTGTGGACCTTCGGTAAGGCATAAAAAGATGGGACTATTGGTTCCTGGATGTTCAAATATGGCCAAGTCTGTTTGTCAATTAAACCATTAGACAACGCACAAGTAATAATGTTCCTGAACTCTCTATAGTAAGATTCTATAACTGTTTGAGAGATGGGTCTGTACCATTCCCGATTTTTATGGATACGCAGGCACATTAATTCGTATTTGGTACGATCCATTACCACAAGGTTACCTCCCTTGTCGGCAGGTTTAATTATCAGTTCACTATTTTTTTGCAACGATGTCAACGCTTGTCTGAGTCGTGGAGATAATTTGTCAGTGAAAAAATTCTGACACTTCATCTCCTCCACTTCCTGGGTTACCTGCTGTACGAAGGCCCAAATGTTTGCATTGCTCCCCAAAGAGGGGAAGTTCCTAGATTTGGGTCTAAAAAGCTGTGGGGGGGGGGGGAGAGTCTAGTTTCTGAAGTTTTATGGGTCAATACTGGGGGATTTTTCTCCCCTGTAGAGGAGGTAAGATGTGCAATCTCTGCAGGTTTGTGGTAAATAGTTTTGAATAATAACATACAAAGAAAAAATTGTGCGCTTGCATTAGATATTTAAATCTATATTACTACATGATTATCATAAGTAGATAAACAAATAAATAAAAACATAAATAGAAAACACCATCAAAGTTAATTGTGAGTGAAGTAGATAGTCGCTATGCTACAGAGCAAACAGCAACATGTAAGTCAAATACTAATATTGACCATTGCATACATATAAAATATAGGGGGATACCATGTCGAGATATGGCTGCCCTTTGAATGTAGTAATACACATAAATATAGGACTAATGTATGACGATTCTTAGTAATGTAACCCCCAAATATAGAGATTTTTTTCAATAATACAGTAGTTGTGGTCTGAGGAAAGAACAAGCAATATTGTTTAGATTTAGCACGTTTTTTTTTTTTTCTTAATTTTTCGTCCTTTTCAAATTTTCCCCTTTTTTTGTTGCTAAATATCTATTACTGTAGGAGTAGTGTCCTACAGTATGTAAAACGGGACGATTTGATGCAAAAATAACTAATTGCTTAGACCTATAATAGATGACATATATTAGTTTGAGATGAGAACAAAATGTTGACCATATAAAGTGTGCTATTGACATTCAGGAACAAGCTTCCTGGTTTGCATTTCATAATGCGAGCTACGTCGAGGCTTGGTATCCTTTGCACATGCTCAGATCGTAATTCGTTCTTTGGACGAAAACGAGGCTTGAATAGAGAGGAAGCATTATCACGGGAGCCATATCGAGGCTTGGTATCCTTTGCACCTGCTCAGATTGTAATTGAAACTCAGATGAAAACGAGGCTTGAATGTAATGAAGTACTATAAATGGTGATGGTTCACTGCGTCGCCCGTGCCCCTTTGAAGACGTGACCTATCACGAAACATGTAGGGCGTGGCTTCGCAGTGTACACCAGATCGCCATAGAGCCCCATGTAACCTAGCACGGGCGTCTCTGTTGTTTTTTAGGGAGTGTTTACATCAATGCGGAAGTGTCGGAACCATCTCCAGCTGTGTGGTGAGCTGACATCTACTGTCCCTGCAGAGGGCTAAATCTGCATGCTTCTAAGACCTTGCTATAAAGGAGGTCCAACGTGTCTGGTAAGGATACATCTATTATCAACCTTCGGATCCACTGGTGGTTGGAGGTCCCTTCACGTCCCCTTATTCCTTTATACACACTAAGGAATACAATTCATGAACTTTGGATATGCGTTTTTCCTCCGACTCAGGATGCAATTTTGAACTTTATGACTTTGCACTTGGGTGGAATAACCTTTGTTTTTCCTTTTTTGCACACCAGTTTAGGGTAAGGTAAGTGACCCTACCGCTCCTACAAATGCGAAAAGTGACCTCAAAGTAGCATCTATTTTTTTACCCCTAAGCACACCAGAACATCCAAATCCGGTAAGCTTGTAGATCTTGGTGACAAGGTCCCAAAACAAGGTAATCAATTTATCTTTCTGAACCTCTCATCTTATTGCCTCACGGCAGATGAAGTTGAGACCCTGCGACTGGGCCTGAGTTTCTGCCCTGATGTCAACCTTGACCGTTTTGAACTAATCAAGGACATACACCTTTTTGCCCGACGTCTATTATTCAAAACTATTTACCACAAACCTGCAGAGATTGCACATCTTACCTCCTCTACAGGGGAAAAAAATCTCACCATTAGAGAAGTCCAAGCTATACAAGATCTTATGGACCTTTGGGAGGAAAATAGCGACTCGGTCGACTCGCCAATTGGCCCCCCAGTATTGACCCATAAAACTTCAGAAACTAGACTCCCCCCCCCACAGCTATTTAGACCCAAATCTAGGAACTTCCCCTCTTTAGGGAGCAATCCAAACATTTGAGCCTTCGTACAGCAGGTAACCCAGGAAGTGGAGGAGATGAAGTGTCAGAATTTTTTCACTGACAATTTATCTCCACGACTCAGACAAGCATTGACATTGTTGCAAAAAAATTGTGAACTGATAATTAAACCTGCCGACAAAGGAGGTAACCTTGTGGTAATGGATCGTACCAAATACGAATTAATGTGCCTGCGTATCCTTAAAAATCGGGAATGGTACAGACCCATCTCTCAAACAGTTATAGAATCTTACTATAGAGGGTTCAGGAACATTATTACTTGTACGTTGTCTAATGGCTTAATTGACAAACAGACTTGGTCATATTTGAACATCCAGGAACCAATAGTCCCAACTTTTTATGCATTACCGAAAGTCCACAAATCCCTAATCAACCCCCCCGTTCAGCCCATTCTCTCAGGGTGTGGCTGCCTGACGAAAACGCTAGCTGCCTAAAAGATACCTACCTGAACCCTCATGTTAGGTCTCTATTTTCATTTGTTCAGGACACAATCGACCTTATCAAATTGATTGAAGGCGTTGTGGTCCCTCAAGGTGCTTGGCTTGTAACCATAGACGTGGAGAGTTTATATAATGCAATTCCACACGAACGTGGACTCAGGGTCGTGGCTGAACACCTGCGGGAACGCGGCCACACTGCTGATCAATACAATGCTTTCATACTTGATCTCCTAAAATTCATTCTCACTAGAAATGTTTGTCTTTGGCTCCTCCCACTACCTCCAGGTGAAGGGGGTTGTGATGGGGACTCGTTGTGCCCCATCGTATGCCAACCTGTACCTGGGGGGGTGGGAGAGGAATCTATTTGCCAGAGAGGATATAAAACAATACTTGGACTGTATTATGATTTTCCATCGCTACATAGACAATATTTTGCTAATATGGACAGGCCCTCACCATGAGTTGATGGAATTTATGACCATTATTGGTTATAACACCCATCTTAATATTACAATGATGTGTGATAAAAAATCTGTCAACTTGTTGGACATCAAGATTTTTGTAGAATCTGATGGCTCTCTGGGTACTACCCTATTCAGAAAGCCATCAGCAAGTAATGAAATCCTGCATGCATCCAGCTCCCATCCTCAACCTTTGATTAAAAGCATTCCATATAGCCAATACCTGAGACTGCGACGTAATTGCAGCAGGGATAGTGATTTTCTGTATGAAACCAATCTCCTATATGACCGCTTACGGGAGAGAGGTTATACCCATAGCACTCTCAAGAAAGCGTTCAATAGGACGAAAATCCAAGATAGGAACTCCTTGATTCATAAGAAAAAGACTGTGGATAATTCTCAAACTGTTAGAATTATCACTTCATACACTAAGCAACACGAACAAGTGAGACGGATCTTTGACGAATATTGCCCACTTTTACTGGCAGATCCGATTGCCAATAAGTATATTGAAAAACAACCCCAAATAACATATAGACGTGCCAAATCCCCAGGTACGTTTTCCTGCGGCAAATGCGATAAATGCCGCTTTCTTCCCAACAACACTGTAAAACTGCCTGATGGATGAGTTCATTCAATCAAATATAGAGTAACATGCCAGACTGTAGGTGTTATCTATCTCATGCCGTGTATATGCAACTGTTTTTACATTGGGAAAACAAAACACCCATTCCATAAGAGGATTAACGATCATATCTCTCTTAGTAAAAAACATGGGATGGAAACGCCAGTGAGCCACCATGTTGGACTATTTCATGGATTTAGTCTAGACACAATCAAGTTTATGGCCCTTGAACATATCCCCCCGATGGTAGAGGGGGAAGCAATGATCAAAAACTCCTACAACTAGAGTCACGCTGGTTATAAATGTTGAAAGCTACAACCTATCCAAGGTTGAATGAAATGATCAGCTACAAACCCTTTCTGTAGTATTCTCAGTATTTGCCTTTTGCTTCTCGCTCCTACTGTTCCTTCCCCCCCCCTTTCCCCCCCCCCTCTTTTCCTCCCCCCCCTCTCTTCCCCTTCCCCCTCCCCATTTCCCAATCTTCGTCATTCCTATGGTTATCATTAATCCTCCCCCTACCATCCATCCCCTCTTGTCATTGTTTGGCTTAAAATAAACAAATTGGTCATTTTTAATTGTGTTAAAAACATATTTGAGAGCAATTGTTGTGGTAAAGCTACCATGTTGAACGATAATTATAGCTAAGTTGAAATACATGCAGTTTTGGTTTTCACATTTGTTGCCATATCTAATATTTTGTGACTTTGTTTTATTCTATTCATTTTTTCAGCTATTGTATTCTTGCTTTATTGTAATATTTATTAAAAAACTTTCTTTTTTTTCTGTAAATGCATGTGCATCCTCCTGTCTTATGCGTTGCTTTCTGGGGCCCAGTTACATTCCATTATCGGTTTGCCATGTCATCCTTTTTCATGGGGGGATGCTTTCGTCCATCGGGGCTCTCCTGCGCATCATTGGGTGACCGTATGGACACCCAGGGTGTCTCTGTTCCCTCAGCAGGGCACCTGTCTCACTGTGCTGTCATGTGTCTGCTGTCCTGGCCTCTTTATCTCATTGTGTCTCTTGAGACCTGAGATTTCTCCCGTTCACCACCAGAGGGAGCTCCCCGTCTTGTTCTGCCTTCCAGGCCTTAGGCGGCAGACAGGGGGGTAAGCAGCCACGACGATGCTTACACCTGTGCAGCCCAGTCCATGGTCTGCTTCCGGTATTAGAACCGGATGGATGGTATTTAAAGCCACTGTTAGCAGCCAGTTCATGCTGCAAAAACCAAGGGACCCATGCACATCAAACTCTCCACTCAGGTAATCACATAATTAGCTTATTTGTGTTAAATTTAGTCTTTTTCGGGATGTGGTACTAGATATTAAACTTGGGCTCATGCTCATAAATTTTTGTTTTATTTGCTGTGATGGTTGGGGTGTGACTGTATTCTATTGTCTATTATGGCTGTCTGCCTCAACTATTATAGGGTGTCTAAGTGTCTTGCTGTGAGGAAAGAGGGATGGGGAATTCCTCCAGCAGCCCCCCTGTTAAGACTGTTTACTGATGGTAAGTTAAACACACCTGATCTGTGTGTCCATTGTCATTGGACAGTTTAACCCGCCCTGTTTTCCAAGGGTGGGGGGAAGTGTTTTGAAGTGGGGTCTGTATAACATGTTTTTGAATAAATATTGAGTCCTGTTTGAACCTCAAGACAGAGCCTCGTCTCGTACTTGGGGGAGAAATATTGATATGGGTTTCTTCTTTGGCTGATCGGAGCGTTTGGTAGCTGCCTTTGTGTTTGGGAATGGAATGTCTTAAACGACTTTAACCCCTTTCATATTTGGGGTGTCGTTACACATAGTTACATAGTTACATAGTAGGTGAGGTTGAAAAAAGACACAAGTCCATCAAGTCCAACTTATGTGTGTGATTATATGTCAGTATTACATTGTATATCCCTGTATGTTGTGGTCTTTCAGGTGCTTATCTAATAGTTTTTTGAAACTATCGATGCTTCTCGCTGAGACCACCGCCTGTGGAAGGAACTTCAACATCTTTGCTGCTCTTATGCCGCATACACACGATCGGACATTCCGACAACAAAACCGTGGATTTTTTTCCGAAGGATGTTGGCTCAAACTTGTCTTGCATACACACGGTCACACAAATGTTGTCGGAAATTCCGAACGTCAACAACGCAGTGACGTACAACACGTACGACGGGACTATAAAAAGGAAGTTCAATAGCCAGTGCGCCACCCTTTTGGCTCCTTCTGCTAATCTTGTGTTTATTTTGTGTTAGTAGAAGTTTGGTGAGAGGCGATTCGCGCTTTTCAACCTCGTGCTTTTCAGTTCGTTACTGCTTGTCAGTTTGTGCTTGTGGGTTCGTATCTGTTCTTCAGTGCATGTTGTCAGTTCGTTCCTGTTTTTCAGTGTGTTCTATTTAATAGTTTGTATCTGTTTTTCAGTGATTTCTTGTCCACTCATTTCTGATTTTCAGCACACTCTTCTCAGGCCTTTCTGATTTTCAGAGCAAGTTTGCTCATTCTGACCAGCTGACCATTTTCAAGCCATGTTGCGGGTACGTATTTGTCATAGAGTTTGTGCTGTGCTTGGGCTTGGTGTTGGAGTTCTTGCTTTGACCCAAGTCCAGTCCATGAACAGTGCAAGGAGGAGTTCATGGATGAAGAATTGGTTGCTCCAGCGTGACCAATTCTCGCACATGTCTTTGCTGCGGGAGATCCAGGTGAATAATCCTGATGATTTCAGGAAATATCTCAGGATGACGGACCCCGTTTTTCACCAACTGTTGGCTTTGCTGTCCCCTTATATTACGAAGCAGGACACCTGCATGCGGCAAGCCATCACTCCCGAGCAGAGGCTCGTCACCACCTTGCGGTACTTGGCGACGGGGAGAAGTCTCCAGGACATTAAGTTCATGACTGGAATCTCCCCCCAGTCTCTGGGAATCATTATTCCAGAGACCTGTTCTGCTATCATTCAGGTCCTGCAGAAGAACTATATTAAGGTAAGTTTTCTCCTTTAACATCACATTCTATGTATTTAATGATTGCTAATGTATTGTATTGATTTCATCATTCCCTAATTACCATGATTGTAATATGCTGTGAATGTCCTCTTTGTCCTCATGCATGCTGTAAGCTTTTAATGCTCCTTTTTTGTCCTTCATGCATATTTGCCTTCGCCAACCTCACCAGCACGCTATCCTGGGCCAATACCCACCTAGCCTAGTCAATTAACAATGTATTTTGTCAGCTCCATTGTAGTGCTTACCCTAAACACCCCATAAAATGTGTCCAAATGTTATTGTTCTCCTTAAATTCAGGTAAAGTGCAAGAGGCTTTTTTTGGGGGGGGCAAAATCCATTTGGAACCCTCCCCCCCAACTGCTAAGTCAACCGATACCAATCCTCTATCTGTTGACTTTGCCAAACCTACCTCTTTTGTGGTCATATTTATGGATGAATTCACCAAAGCATGTAGTGCAAGGGCCTGCCTGAATACTTTCAAATGGTACTGTTTCAAGTTTTGTTCTCCTATTATCTTTTTTTTTTTTTTTTTTTTTTTTAAATTCTTTATTTGTTATTTTATATAAATACAACAAAACAATCCCCGTGGGGTAAAGTCATTAGACAAAGACCGCTGTAGCATTTATAAGCAGAGAAACAAAACAAAAAAAAAACAAAAAAAAAACAATATCCCCTCTTACCTCCCAACCCGTCTAAACCCTACCGAAACCCCCCCCCCCTTCCCCCCCCCCTCGGACTGTGCTAGTTCAACGGAGTATAAATCAATATTCCTTCTCCTATGTTAGATCTGCAATCTCCTTCAGATAATCCCAAGTCCCTTTGAACTTGGTCCAGGCGGCCCATCTCCCTATTTGCTCCTCTTCTTTAGGTTCAATTCCTCCCTTGTCTAACTGTTCAATGTTGTAAATACCATTGAGACTAATCAACCATTCTCGAGTACAAGGCTTCGAGACATTCATCCAGTTCAGAGATATCTGTCTCTTGGCTTCATCCAACAGAATAGGGACTAGGGAAGATTTATAGTTTTTTACCGAGTCCGAAGTCCTGTGGAGAAGACAAACCCATGGGTCCTCATCTATTGTTATTCCAGTAATGACTTTTATTAACCTTAGAACTTTTCCCCAGAAGATTTTTATAACGGGACATTCCCACCAGATGTGGGCCATTGTTCCTAAAACTGGGCAGCCTCTCCAGCAGGTGTTTGGTTTAGTCCTATCCATCTTACTGACCCTATCTGGGGTTGCGTACCATCTCGCTAGGCATTTAAAGTGGCTTTCTATTCTTCTAGAGTCTGTTGCTACATAGTGGGCCATCTTCAAGATCTTTTCTATCCCCATTTCGCTGCATTGAGACCCCAATTCCAGTTCCCACTTTTTAATATAGGGGGGAGTCGCCAATTCCTCCTCAGTTCCCAAGATCTTATAAATTTGTGTTATTGCCCCTCCTGTCTGTTCCTTTATACAAAGCTGCTCAAAAGGTCTAAGATCTTCCATACTTCTAAGGGGCTTGGGGAGTTTCTCTATGAAATGGGAGAGTTGAAGAAACCTCCATCTGTTCATTACCCAACGGTTAGATTCTGTACTTAGTTCTGAAAATGTGCGAATTTGTCCCTTGTGTAAGAAGTGTTTCAGTTGGACCGTGTCATCCTTCAGCCAGTTTCCTCCTACCTCCCTCCTCCCTGGCTCAAAAAAATTATTATCTTTCATGTGTATCAGTGGTGAGTTATATGACCATTTATTTTTACAGTGTATCCTATCCCAATGTTTAAGTGTGTTTTGCGTTAATTGTGATGTGTGAGTGCTCAGTGTTCTGAATTTTGGGGGATTCCAAAGTGCCTGTCCTAAGTTTGTGTTACTCAAAAAGTGTTCAATGTGAACCCAACGTTTATCTGTGTCTTTTTTATTCCATTCCGTGATCCTAGATAGCACTACTGCGCTGTAATATCTGTTAAAATCCGGTAAAGCAATTCCCCCTTTTTTCTTCCCCCTACTGAGAACTGAGTAGGCAATACGTGGTTTTTTACCCCCCCAAGCTACCCCACTTATTAGCCTCCTAAGGGCCTTCAGAAAATACCCGGGTAGAGGAATGGGCAGCATTTGAAATTTAAACAGGATCTTGGGTGTTAAGCTCATTTTAATCGCATTGACTCGCCCAAACCACGAAAGGGGTCTAGTCTGGAGTCTTCTCGCTTCTCGTCTGGTATCGTCAAGCATAGGTAAATAATTTTTTACAAATATTCTATTGTAGGAATTGGCAAGTTTTATCCCCAGATAATCCATCTCCTCTTTCCATGGGAAAGGGAAAACTGCAGCCAAATGGCTTTCTTCTTGTTTGCTTATGTTTATGTTTAGACATTCGGATTTACTGGAATTGATTTTGAAATTCGAAACTTCTCCATATTTTTTAATAATGTGGAGTAAGTTAGGAAGCGTTATTCTAGGATTGGTAACGAAGAACACAATATCATCAGCAAAAGCCGCTAATTTGTGCTCCTCCGTTCCAACCCTTACTCCTCCACAATCCACATTTTTGCGGATGGTAGACAGCAGCGGTTCTAGGGTCAGGACGAACAAGAGAGGAGACAGAGGGCAGCCCTGCCTTGTACCATTAAACATCCTGAATGTCTTAGAAGTAGTCCCATTTACTCTCACCATCCCTGCCGGGTTACTATATAAAGCCCTGACCCAGGAGATGAACCTCCGGCCAAACCCTAGGGCCTCTAGAGTGTTTAACATGAACCCCCAGTCTACCCTGTCAAAAGCTTTTTCAGCATCGATTGACAGGAATAGAGCTGGGGGTCCGCCTTGTTTACATACCTCTAAAAGGAGCACCGCCCTAACCCCATTGTCCCTACACTGTCTCCCTTTGACAAATCCTGCCTGGTCCGAGTGCACGAGGTCTGTCATTTTTTCTTTAAGCCTATTTGCTAAAACTTTTGCATAGAGCTTGACATCTGCATTCAGAAGGGAGATTGGTCTATAACTGGAACACAGCTTGACGTCCTTCCCTTCCTTCTGAATAAGTGTAATTGTAGCTGTCAGGGCCTCTATAGTCAGTTCATCTCCTGTTCCAAGGCCATTCCAAAGGTGGCAAAGCCTCGGGACCAGGATATGCCCCATCTTCTTAAGGTAAAGAGAGGTGAAACCGTCCGGGCCCGGACTTTTCCCCTTCGGAGACTCCCTTAATGCTGCAAAGATTTCTTCCTCTACAAAGGGTCTATCCAGCAGTTCACTATCTTCTGGTGACAGGCCCCCTAGTCCCGCCTCTTTCAAGAACTCCTTTCTCCTGTCCGAACGAGATAAGTCTTCTACTCCCCGTTGCCCCAAAGAGTATAGATCCCTGTAGTATTTTTGAAATTCGTCTGCTATGGCTTTATTCGTCACTCTTACTTCCCCTTCTTTGCTAAGTATTTTCTCCACAAAGTTCCTACTTCTCTTTTTCCTAAGTATCCTGGCCAAGTGTTTACTGGACTTGTTGGCCCAGAAGTAGTTGTTCCTAGTTATAGCGTTTATAGCTCTCTTGGCTTCTAGGTCCATCGTGTCTCTTAACTCCTCCCTCTTGGCAACTAGTGCATGATAGCTATCTAGATCCCGGCCCTTCGCTTTTTTATGTGATTGCTCCAAGGTAAAGATTTCCTCTATCAGTTTACTTCTGGCTTCTCTTTTCTTTTTTTTCAGACCTGCACCTATTGAGATTAGGATACCCCTTATGTAGGCTTTGTGTGAGTCCCACAGTAAGGCCGGTGACACATCCCCAGTGTCATTTGCCTTAAAAAAGAAGTCCGCCTCTTCTTGAAGTCTCTCTATAATTTCGGGTTCTCTCAATAGATCCTCGTTCAGTTTCCATGAATAAGGGCGCCCTTGCCCGTCTGGTATTCTAATCAGCATAGCGATCGGGGAGTGGTCTGAAAGGGTCGTTACTTCTATTTTTGTTTCCTTGATCCAATCTAACAGGCTATGATCAATAAGGAAATAGTCCAGCCTGGAGTAGGTCCCGTGCACAGGGGAGAAGAACGTGTAATCTCTCTCTTTAGGATGCTGAAGCCTCCAGACATCCATTAACTGACATTGGTGTAGCTTGTGCCTAATGGCCCTGAGTGACACCTTCCCTGTCCCCTGCGCACGGGACGTACCGTCCAATTCCGGTTCCAAACAAAAGTTTAAGTCCCCTCCCAAGATCACCACGCCCTCTCCGAACTCAGTCAGTTTTTTCAAGATCTGACCCAGAAAGACCGTCGGTTTCTTATTGGGACAATAGACATTTACTAGGGTGACCAGTTTAGGGCCTAAATTGCCTTTTAGAAAGATAAAGCGGCCATCCGGATCTACCAATCTTTCTTTTAGGGAGAAATTTGTAATCTTTGAGAGCCCAATGGCGACTCCCCTCGACCCCCTATCTGGGGAGTCCCCATAGAACCATTGGGGAAACCTAGTTGAAAAGAGCCTAACTCTAGTGTCGAGAGTCAGGTGGGTCTCTTGTAGAAAGACTATATCCCCCCTTAATCGATCTAGCTCTTTTAAAATTTTATGTCTTTTACAGGGCGAGTTTAGGCCTTTCACATTGTATGAGATGAATTTAAGTTCCAGCATAACTGGGGATTGGCTCATCTATAAAGTCCTTCCATAATCCTAGCACGTCCTGCAAAACCCTCCCCATTCCCCCCCCCATCCTCCCACCCACTCCATACCCTCCCCCCCCCCTCCCCCACCCGGTGCCCCCCCCCCCCCTCCCCCCCCATGGTGAAGTTAACACCCTGAGTCCCCCAGGTTGGAACTTCCCTCGTTCCAATCTACAGAACTCCCTCCTCAGGGTGAAGCTCCAACGAGAGCTCTAGCGTTTACACTCCCCCCTGATGTGGGGGATAGTGTAAGAGGTATCTTGTCTCCTTAATATGGTAGAGCCGCCCCTGAACCCCCCCCGAACCCCCGACCCCCCCCCACACCCCCCGCACCCCCCAAGAACGACAAGCCACCCAACCACCCCAACAACCCCCGGACTTCAATCCATTTTAGCTTAAAGCGCAAGCCAATCCCCCCGCTGCACCCCAGGCGGGAGAGAGGAAGGGGCAGGAAAAGGGAGAGGGGGGGGGAGGGGAGGGCGACCAGGGGAAAGGAAAAGAAAAAAAAAAAAAAAGAGAAACTCCCCCCTCCGCCATCCCTCACCCCCCCCCCCCGCCCCCCGCCCGCAGATCAAAACATTCTAATAACTTAATCCTCTGAGTCTCTCAGTCTAATTTAACCTGAGACATATCTGGGATGTTCTCCTATTATCTTGATAGGTAATTGCAGAATGTAAAAATGTACTTCAATTTGTACAGTGTGTATTCATATTTTTGTATTATGACACTTCTTACCTGTCCAGTGGGCTGCCAATAGTGTAAGTAAGGAGGGGCTGGCCAAAGTAATCCACATTAATTATGCACTCAGCTCTCAATGAAGTGGAGAGGGTTACCTGTCCAAAACATCCCCCCCCTCAAATTTTTACAATGGGCCATCAGAGGGGGTGAGGAATCTGATCAGTGAACCTTATACTTTTGTCTTTAAATACACCTTAAAATAAATGTTCTACTTATGTTAGCCTAGAATGTTTGTGTCTAATCTGCTTGCAATGTTACGTGCAAAAGTACTATTTTTTTTCTTGCTTGACTCCAGTTTCCTTCAAACCCACAGCAATGGCAGACTGTGGCCTCCCAGTTTGCCCAGCAGTGGGGCAATAGATAGGAATCACGTCCGCATCATCCCACCCCCCAACTCTGGGTCATACTATTATAATTATAAGAGGTATAATAGTATAGCGTTGTTGGCGGTGGTGTCGGCAACGTACGAATTTCTGTATGTGGACGTGGGGAAAAATGGCCGGATGTCGGAATCATCGCCCAGACTGAGTTTTTCAGACAGCTCCAGAATGGCAGCTTGGCCTTGCCACCTCCAGAGGACAATGTGGCGGGACTCCTATTCGTCTTCATTGCGGGTGAAGCTTTTGCGCTGGGGGACCATCTTTTGCGGCCATTCCCGATGAGGACCCTCACCCCTGACTAGAGAGTTTTTAATTACCGGCTGGCCAGAGCCAGAAGAGTGGTTCAAAATGCCTTTGGAATAATGGCCAGCCGGTTCCGCCTATTTGACAATATATGGTATACATTCTGCGCTACCCCCAACTGTGATAAACCAATGTGAAATTTAAATTAGTGAAAATCTATTTTAAAAGTGCATAAAAAACACACAAAATCGCAAATATATGAAACATAAATAATCCTGAGTGCTGCAACTAAAAAACCTTGAACATGAGGTTTTATACAGTATAAAGAAAAAAGTTCCGTGCGCTACTCAAATAATAATGTGAATATAGGGAAATGAAAAAATTATAGTTCATATGGAAAATGATGGTATCATAAACCAGAGGTGTGATTCCTCTTTAAATCTTCAGTAAATCTTCTATGGATCTTCTAAGACAGTGCAGAAATAGGAAAAGTGGGCTGCTTACCAGATTTGATAGATTCCCACCACAGAGATCATACGAGCCTGAACAAACTCCTCTCGGGGTGAGGAACAGCTGGTCTTTAAGTAGAGACAGACTTCCCTCCATGCCTGGTAGTTAAAATTGCAGAGGCGGCAATTAGGAACGCTCTCCTCCATTAGCTGCTCCAGCAAGACCACTTGTAGCAGGAAATAGTATATTTTAAAAGAAAAAGAGGCGCTTCATTGTGCAGTAGTTTAAAATGCTTTCATCCATGAATGGACAACTGACATCAAAGCATTGGCAGGGTAAAACACTGTAGCAATTAAAAAAGGGTGGAGCTAGAGGATCTGGCGTCACCACACTCTCAGCTGATCGGCTTCGGCTGTGTTTTTTTAATTGCTACGGTGTTTTACCCTGCCAATGCTTTGATGTCAGTTGTCCATTCATAGATTAAAGCATTTTAAACTACTGCACAATGAAGCGCCTCTTTTTCTTTTAAAATATACTATTTCCTGCTACGAGTGGTCTTGCTGGAGCAGCTAATGGAGGAGAGCGTTCCTGATTGCCACCTCTGAAATTTCAACTAACAGGCGTGGAGGGAAGTCTGTCTCTACTCAAAGACCAGCTGTTCCTGACCCCGAGAGGAGTTTGTTCAGGCTCGTATGATCTCTGTGGTGGGGATCCATCAAATCTGGTAAACAGCCCCCTTTTCCTATTTCTGCACTGTCTTAGAAGGTTCCACCTATTTCACACAACTATCAACATGTGGAATATAAAATCAATCACATTTTTTTTCATGCTGCATAGTACAAAACTTTTTGCGAAAAAATGCATCAAACTATGTGGCTTGCCGGATACAACAACTCTGACGGCTCTTGAACCTGGCCGACCTGGCTTGCCCCCCCAAAGCACACGCGAAGTTCGCCAAAAGTATCTAGAGTACTTTGCGGGCAGGGGGGCCATTGATATGCCAGAGAATATATAAACATGTTTAAAATAAAAAAAATTATAAACTAAACTCATATTTCATTTAATTTACTTCTTGTGTTTCTTATCTGTCTCCTAGGTTCTCCAATGGCCTTTTATTTTTGGCCATTTTCTTCAATAGTGCAAACGTAACTTATTTGATACAGGAGGTGACAATCTCTTCTTCAGCTAACTATTATGTCGTGGGTTTGCTACGCACACATTGTTTTTGTCGTTAATGTATGTAATGCATTAATGATAAAAATAATCATCCTTTTCAGCTCCAAGAATTAATTGCTTTGAGTCCCTAAAATGGCCTGATTGGGACAAATTTTAGAGCACTGTGGGTGTTATTTACTAAAGGAAAATCCACTTTGCACTGCAAGTGCACTTGAAAGTGCACTGAAACTGCACTGAAAGTGCAATTGTAGTGCAAAGTGGATTTGCCTTTAGTAACTATCCCCATTGTCACTATAACTACACCAACTTACTCCAAAAACTGGTATTGAGCATTGAAAGAAGAAGCCACACCTTGTTGAGTATAAAACATTTTACTCCAAGCACATTCACATGTGCATTATAAAAGGGTTTTTTAACAAACCAACATCTTTAGTGTATAACATTTATGTTTGAAAGTAGATATAGCCTTTTTTTGGTTAAACATTTATGTTTAAAACCATAAACATACACAACTCAGCAACTTACAAAGTTCAACTTTGATAAAGTGAAGGCCATCTGAGATATTAGTATGCCAAAACTGTGTTACATAGTTACATAGTAGGTGAGGTTGAAAAAAGACACAAGTCCATCAAGTCCAACCTATGTGTGTGATTATGTGTTGATCTTGCCTTCATCAGATGGGGTGATGTCACCCTTGTAAAAGCCAAATTTTGAAGATGCACACAAATTTGGAGTCAAAATGTGGATTTCCCTCCTGATCCCATGCCTAATAACATGTCACATGCTGGGACTGTGACGTCATGAGGGGCGGGGTCACCCAGTGACATCACACGGTGACCACGCCCCATGCCTATATAAGTCGGCGCACACCTCGCAGAAGGAATTACAGTGACGGAAGCTTTCTTGACCAGAAAGACATGAGAATAAAATCCCCGGAACTTCTGATCTTCTGGGTCAGGAGATATAACTCCCTCTGTTTCTCACACAGAGATCAAATTCAACATGGCTTGCCGTCTCTCTTCATCTCTCGGCAGGTGGGTAAGAAAAAACCTCTGGGGGGGAGATTTTTGAACTCCAATCTGTAACCCTTTAACAGAGTTTGAAGGATGAAGGAATTGGTGGAAATTTCTGCCCATTCCTTGATGAAATGGCACAATCTTCCCCCTACCCCTAACGTGACGTCACTGGGTACTCTTGGAAGGGGCAGAAGGAGCAAAGGGAGTTCCCCCTTTGAGTTTGTCTTTGTTAAAGGACCATTTCTTTTTAGCCTGTTGCCTGTTGGCTTTAAAATTAGCCTTGTTTTGGAAGCCACGAAAAGGCCTCTTATTCTGGGGCTTATTCCTTTGGGAAGAAGGGAATTGTTTACCTTTCTCAGAGGAACGAGATAAGACTTCTTCTAAGGAATAACCAAACAACAGTTTACCTTCGAAAGGAATGCCACAGAGCTTATTCTTGGAGGTAAGGTCACCCTCCCAAGATTTAAGCTAGATAGCTCGCCTAGCTGAATTAATGAGAGCAGAAGCCCTAGCTGCGGATTTCACTGAATCTGCTGCTGCATCAGCTAGGAAGGCGACTGACTTGGCAATGAGTGGGAGAGATTCTCTAATCTCTTCCTTGGGGGTGTCAAATGCCAGAAGTTCATCTAGACGCTGTACCCATACATCTACATTTCTGGCCACACAGGTAGATGCAACCGTTGGGCCTAAAGAAAAAGCTGAAGCATCCCAGGCCTTATGCAGCAATGAGTCGGCCTTCCTATCCATTTGATCCTTAAGGACCCCAGAATCCTCAAAAGAAAGATCTGTTCTTTTGGACACCTGCGACATAGGGGCATCTAATCTAGGACACTTAAAGAAAACCTCCTCAAAGTCAGGCTGAAAAGGAAATCTTCTTTTGTGTCCTCTGGATTGGAACAACCTTTTTTCAGGTTCTTTCCATTCAGATAGAATCATGTCTCTAAGAGACTGATGTACCGGAAAGGTTCTAGATTTCCGTCCTTGAAGGCCCCTATACATTTTATCCTGCACAGATTGAGCATGCTGTGGTATCTCAATCTGCTCTGAGGTATAAATTGCTTTTAATAGTTCATCAATATCCTCCACTGGAAAAAGATACTTGGATGAGCTACCTGTATCCTCCTCTGATGCAGACTTTTCATCAGATGAAGAGACTGAATTCTCACCTTCCTCCAGATCAAAGGTATTGCGTGAACTAATAGTCTCAGATACTAATAAGGGAAGGGACCTGGCAGACGTTGAAGGATCTTGAGCTATGGGTCTAGAGGAGGAAGGGCCTATACTAGCAACCCTGTCATTCAGTGACCGAAAGGAATCCACTACCTCCTTCATAGAAGTCATTAACTCTTTAAAGGAGGAAGACTCTGAAATAGCTCTGGCATAGCTGCCAACTGTCCCGGATTTCCCGGGACATTCCCGGGACTTGGACTTCATTCCCGGATTTGTGGTGTCCCGGGAAATGTCCCGAAAAATCCAGTTTCCGTTTTTGAAACCGCCGCCGCCGCCGCTAGAGGTCGGCGGCTGGCGGAGACATTGTCCCCGCCGGCCGCCATTTTGTGGAAGTTCAGGAAGACGGCTGGGGGGGCTAGACGAAGCTTCTGCGTCGCCGCCCACCCCCTGCCCCGCTCCGCCTCGGCCCACCTACCTCCTGCCCTGCTCCGCCTTGCCCCGCCCCGCCTCAGCCCGCCTACCCCTCGCCCCACTGCCAGTCTGATATGGAAAGGGGCGGGGGTTCTAGGTGGGGGGGAGCGCGCGCACCGCTGTGGGACACCTGGTGTGAGTGGGGGGGCACTGAGGACACCTGATGTGAGTGGGGGGGGCACTGGGGACACCTGATGTGAGTGGGGGGGGCACTGGGGACTCCTGATGTGAGTGGGGGGGCACTGGGGACTCCTGATGTGAGTGGGGGGGCACTGGGGACTCCTGATGTGAGGGGGGGGCACTGGGGACACCTGATGTGAGTGGGGGGGGCACTGGGGACACCTGATGTGAGTGGGGGGGCACTGGGGACACCTGATGTGAGTGGGGGGGCACTGGGGACACCTGATGTGAGTGGGGGGGGCTCTGGGGACACCTGATGTGAGTGGGGGGGCACTGGGGACACCTGATGTGAGTGGGGGGGGCACTGGGGACTCCTGATGTGAGTGGGGGGGGCACTGGGGACACCTGATGTGAGGGGGGGGCACTGGGGACACCTGATGTGAGGGGGGGGGCACTGGGGACACCTGATGTGAGGGGGGGGGGCACTGGGGACACCTGATGTGAGGGGGGGCACTGGGGACACCTGATGTGAGTGGGGGGGCACTGGGGACACCTGATGTGAGTGGGGGGCACTGGGGACACCTGATGTGAGTGGGGGGGCACTGGGGACTCCTGATGTGAGTGGGGGGGCACTGGGGACACCTGATGTTAGGGGGGGCTCCGCCGGGGACTCCTGATGTGAGGGGGGGCTTAGCCGGTGACTCCTGATGTGAGGGGGGGCTCCGCCGGGGACTCCTGATGTGAGGGGGGGCTCCGCCGGGGACTCCTGATGTGAGGGGGGGCTCCGCCGGGGACTCCTGGTGTGAGGGGGGGCTCCGCCGGGGACTCCTGGTGTGAGGGGGGGCTCCGCCGGGAACTCCTGGTGTGAGGGGGGGCTCCGCCGGGGACTCCTGGTGTGAGGGGGGCTCCGCCGGGGACTCCTGGTGTGAGGGGGGCTCCACCGGGGACTCCTGGTGTGAGGGGGGGCTCCGCCGGGGACTCCTGGTGTGAGGGGGGGCTCTGCCGGGGACCCCTGATGTGAGGGGGGCTCCGCCGGGGACTCCTGGTGTGAGGGGGGGCTCCGCCGGGGACTCCTGGTGTGAGGGGGGGCTCCGCCGGTGACTCCTGGTGTGAGGGGGGGCTCCACCGGGGACTCCTGGTGTGAGGGGGGGCTCCGCTCGGGACATCTGATGCAAGGACGGACTCTGCTCGGACATCTGCAGGAAGGACAGACGGCTGGTGGCAGGCGACGTGGCTGGTGACACGCTCAGGGATCCCACTGATTCTGCATTATGGTGAGTTGAATGATTTCATTTTATATTACAATATAATAATAGAAATAATGCGCTTCAATCATCCTGACACCATAACAACCATGGTGCCAGGATGATTGAAGTGCTAACACCAGGTGTTTGGAGTATCTTTATCTGCTGATTGTTAAACTTTCTAGAATACACATATTTCTATTGTGTAGGATCTGGGGCTGCTGTCCCGTCATTCCCCCCTCTCTCCCCCTCTCCATCCCTCATTCATTTCAGACTCCAACCACGCCCTCTAGAGCCACGCCCATTTAAGCCACGCCCACAATTTCGCGTAAACCACGCCCATTTTTTGCCGTGGCGCGCTTAGCGCGCCGCACTTGTCTATTTTTGCTAGGCCACGCCTGCTGACGAATGCCCAGCCCCCTAATTATTGGACAGCTCCGCCTACAGCCACAAAAGTGTCCCACATTTTTTTTTTACAATGTTGGCAACTATGCTCTGGGTGGGATACAATCCTCACAAAATAGCTTTTTGTAACTATCAGAGAGCCTGGCTCTACAGTTCCCACATTTCTTCTTCACCGGTTTGGCCTAGAAGAGAGCAGAAACAAGGGCCATGAAAAAAGGATTCATACAAAAGAAGTCCCTTGCTGCAGCTATCCACAGACCAGGGCTTACCTTGGGGGCAGTATGGGACCCGGATGCTGCCGCTGGTTCAATACGAGCGGATGTTCCATCCTCAGACCTGTCTTCAAGCTCCATGAAGCAAGCGGAGAACGGTCGCCGAGAAGACTGCTGCTGTACCACAAAAACTGTGCCTAGAATGGCGTTTTTAGCAGGCCATTCCCCTGCAGCATGTCCTCAGTGTCTCCACACCATGCTCCTTATGAGAACTCGGCGTCCGGAAGTGTGTCATGTGACTTCCGATTCCTGTTGTATCACAGAAAGTCCTTCTGACGTCATCTTGGTACACCAGAATGAAGCAGTGGGAGAGAGCGTCGTGTCAACATCCGAAGAAGAGAAGATTGAACAAGACGACGGAGAAGACTGGGCCACCGCTAGCAAAAGAGCTGGAAGAAGATAGCGGGGAAGTCTGACAGAAGATACCAGAGAGCAGAAAAGAACTGGACAGCAACAGAAGAACTGGACAGCGGGAGAAGAGAACGAAGAAGACCTGGCCACCGCTAGCAAAAGAGCGGCAAAAGAGCAGAAGATAGTGGAGGAGCCCGGCAGAAAAACTGGAGAGCGGGAGAAAAACCGGAGGCCTGGAGAGGAGGCCGGAGAGAAGGAGAAGAACCGGACACTGGGAGAAGAAGCCGGAGAGCACGGAAAAGAACCGGAGACCGGGAGAAGATCCAGGGAGTGCGGAGAAGAGGCCGGAGAGCATGGAAGAGACCCCCGAAGTCTGAAGAAGACCCCCAGAGCTGCCTAATAAATTACTTTAAAAAACAGTCTAGTGTGTTTTTTTCTTGACACTTTTTTCCCCCAGGTGAATGGGTAGGGGTACCATGTACCCCATACTCATTCACATAGGGTGGGGGGCCGGGATCTGGGGGCCCCCTTATTAAAGAGGGCTCCCGGATTCTGATAAGCCCCCTGCCCGCAGACCCCGACAACCAACGGCCAGGGTTGGCAGGAAGAAGCCCTTGTCCTCATCAACATGGGGACAAGGTGCTTTGGGGTGGGGGGGCCACAGCGTGCCCCCTTCCCTAAAGCACCCATCCCCCATGTTGAGAGCATGCGGCCTGGAACGGTTCAGGAGGGGGGGGGGCGCTCGCTCGTCCCCACCCCTTTTCCTGACCGGCCGGGCTGCGTGCTCGGATAAAGGTCTGGTATGGATTTTGGGGGGACCCCCACATCGTTTTTTTGGCATAGGGGCATCCCCTTAAAATCTGTACCAGACCGAAGGGCCTGGTATGCCCGTGGAGGGGAACCCATGCCAGTTTTTTATTTAAAATTTTGCGTGGAGTTCTCCCTCAAGATTCATACCAAACAGTGCCTGGTATTGGCAGGGATCTAAGTCAGATCCCCATGCTTGTCACTCATTGGGAAAGGAAAAAACATTTTTTCCTTTCCCGAAGAGTGAGGCAGCTCGGCGCTGCTATCCGCAGCTGACACAATGCACTGCGATCACTTGCCGTTATGTGCGGATAGCTGCGCTAAATCGCTCCTGGACGCAGTCAATTATTTTTTTTTCTATCTGCACCAAACCGAATGCAATCAAAACGCAGCTAAACGCAGTGTGTGAATGGGGCCATAGGAAATCATTGTGTGTGTTTAGCTGCGGTAGAAAACACAGCTAAAAGCACAATTCTATCTGACCGTGTGAAAGGGGCCTAAGGCCCTTCGTGTGTATGAGGCTTAAACACCAGAAATTCAAGTTTTCATATCTTTAAAGGTCACCATACACTGGGCAATCAGTTAGATCTTGCATTAATTAGATTCAGTGCAAGAGCCGGTTTGATTTTCTACAAGTAATTCTTACAGTGCATCTTCCTATTACCGCTTTAGCCTAATGCTCTGTTTCCACTATTTCAACCCCAAAGTTGCGTGATTTACAATGTGCCTTTTTCAGCTTGTTTTCCACTATTGCGACTTGTCATGCCACTTGGGACTGAAAAGTTGCACCACAAGTTCTAACCCATTTGCAATGAGTACCGTTCATATGTGTGTGACTTCAAGTCACAGCAATTTCAAAGTAGTCCCTGCACTACTTTGGTCCCACTTTGATGCGACTTGAGGTCCATAGACCTTAAAAATACACAGGCATTGCTTCAAGTTTCGGCAAAAAGTTGCGGGAAACTCGCAGCAAAAAACACACGACTTTGGGCTTGCAATAGTGGAAACCGAGCCATAATGCCATGTCATGCGACTAGTTCAAAACATCGGAGAAAAAAAAAAAATCGCTCTGAAGTTTGAACAAAGTAGTGCAAGAACTTTTTTTGGAGTTGCACCAATTAGAATGGGGGAACATTGAAATACATGTGTTTTGACTTGTCCTGTGACTTCACATGTGTCAAGTCGCACAACAACTTGCTGTAGTGGAAAGAGAGCCTAAAGCCACTTGGGACTGAAAAGTTGCATCACAAGTTGTACCCCATGATTTACAATGAGTACCACTCATATTTGTGCGACTTGCTTATGCCCATGCCGTATACACAGCAGGCACACATCTTTATTACAGAAATCTATATTTTGCATGGAAATTAACCACTTGCTTACTGGGCACTTAAACCCCCTGCTATCCAGACCAATTTTCAGTGCTGATACACTTTGAATGACAATTGTGCGGTCATACTTAGCCAAATGTTTTTTTTTTTTTTAAAAACATTTCCCCACAAATAGAGCATTCTTTTGGTGGTATTTGATCACCTCTGTGTTTTTTTTCTTTTGTTCAAAAAAAAGAAAAAGACAGATTTTTATAAATAATTTTGTATATTTTTGGATATTTTGATATAAAATTTTGCAAACGGGTAATTTTTCTCCTTCATTAATGTACGCTGAGGCGGCACCGATTGGTTACACTTATAGGCAGCACTACTTGGGACCACTGGTGGGCATTGATAGGTGGCACTGGTGGGCACAGATGAGGCAGAATTGCCTCTTCGGGTCCAATGTCCCTTGCACCTAAGCCAGTGATCAGCTTTTATTTTTATCCTCATGCTGTCAGCGTGAGGAGAAAAAATAAACAATTACCGAGCTTTAGTTTACATCATGTGATCAGCTGTCATTGGCTGACATCTAATCGCGTGGTAAGGGGCCGAGATTGGCCCTTACTTCGATCTGTGATCACCCGAGACTCAGTGTGCGCTGCGTGCCCTGCAGGGTGCACACGGGGAGCCCGTCCTATGACAGCCTCCCAGAAATTCAGGTCCACGTTGTGGCCGTCGTTTGGCTATAGCACAGACACCAAGTGGTTAATAGAAAAACAGATGCAGATTTCTAGGACTGGCCAAAAATAATATTCAGAGTCAAAGGCAACTGATGACTTTCTATTAAAGGGCTAAATGGGCCATTAACATGCATCACAATTGAACTTAGGAATGTGTCTTTGCAAATTTAAACTAATTAAAATCCTTTCTTATTTTTGCTTGGGGATAGAATGCAGAGGGATTAGAAGTTTTGTCAGATGTCTACACCCCTGATAGGGTGAAGACAACTCCCAAATTTTGCCAATTTCTCATTCAAAATTATTCACTATCTGTCACATAGCCAAACAGGAAGTGAGGATAAAACCCCACCAATGTATGTCCTTGGGGACACAGGTCAATCAAAATAGTTTCCCCATTCGGGAAATTGCACTCTACCATTTTGCCATGTACATCCCAAATTATTATGTGTCTTGGGGTTTATTTACTAAAAGGTAAATCCACTTTGCACTACAAGTGCACTTAGAAGTGCAGTTGCTGGAGATCCGAGGGGGACATGCAAGGAAAAGAAAAAAAAAAACAGCATCTTTGCCTCTACATGATTGGATGATAAAATCACCAGTGCTTCCCCTCTGATTTTCATCAACTAAACTTGTATTGCAGAAAGGATTTGCCTTTAATAAACCCTAAAATACCTAATAATTTGGGGTGTACACAACAAAGTGCTAGAGTGCAATTTGCATAATGGGGACACTAGTTAGATTGACCTGTGTGTCCCCAAGGAAAAATATTGTTAGGTTTTTACTCTCACTTCCTGTTTGGCTATGTGACAGGAAGCTTTATATAACATAGGTCTGTGTGCTAATGAGGCAATTGCAAACACATGCACAGTCCATGAAACACACAAAATGCAAGTTCACCCAATGTAGAGAGAACTTCAAAGTGGGTACATCTGTTAACCACTTCCTGACCAGAGCACTTTTTACAATTTGGCACTGCGTCGCTTTAACTGCTAATTGCGCGGTCGTGCAATGCTGTACCCAAACGAAATTTGCGTCCTTTTCTTCCCACAAATAGAGCTTTCTTTTGATGGTATTTGATCACCTCTGCCGTTTTTATTTTTTGCGCTATAAACGGAAAAAGACCGAAAATTTTGAAAAAAAAAGATATTTTCTACTTTTTGTTATAAAAAAAATCCAATAAACTCAATTTTAGTCATACATTTAGGCCAAAATGTATTCGGCCACATGTCTTTGGTAAAAAAAGTGTCAATAAGCGTATATTTATTGGTTTGCGCAAAAGTTATAGCGTCTACAAACTAGGGTACATTTTCTGGAATTTACACAGCTTTTAGTTTATGACTGCCTATGTCGTTTCTTGAGGTGCTAAAATGGCAGGGCAGTACAAAACCCCCCCAAATGATCCCATTTTGGAAAGTAGACACCCCAAGGAAATTGCTGAGAGGCATGTTGAGCCCATTGAATATTTATTTTTTTTGTCCCAAGTGATTGAATAATGACAAAAAAAAAAAATTTACAAAAAGTTGTCACTAAATGATATATTGCTCACACAGGCCATGGGCATATGTGGAATTGCACCCCAAAATACATTCAGCTGCTTCTCCTGAGTATGGGGATACCACATGTGTGGGACTTTTTGGGGGCCCCGAAAACCAAGCACCGCCTTCAGGATTTCTAAGGGCATCAATTTTTGATTTCACTCCTCACTGCCTATCACAGTTTTGAAGGCCATAAAATGCCAAGATGGCACAAAACCCCCCCAAATGACCCCATTTTGGAAAGTAGACACCCCAAGCTATTTGCTGAGAGGCATGGTGAGTATTTTGCAGCTCTCATTTGTTTTTGAAAACGAAGAAAGACCAGAAAAAATTTTTTTTTTCTTTTTTCAATTTTCAAAACTTTGTGACAAAAAGTGAGGTCTGCAAAATACTCACTATACCTCTCAGCAAATAGCTTGGGGTGTCTACTTTCCAAAATGGGGTCATTTGGGGGGGTTTTGTGCCACCTGGGCATTCCATAGCCTCCGAAACTGTGATAGGCAGTGAAGAGTGAAATCAAAAATGTACGCCCTTATAAAGCCTGAAGGCGGTGCTTGGTTTTCGGGGTCCCGTGCGCGGCTAGGCTCCCAAAAAGTCCCACACATGTGGTATCCCCATACTCAGGAGAAGCAACAGAATGTATTTTGGGGTATAATTTCACATATCCCCATGGCATGTTTGAGCAATATATCATTTAGTGACAACTTTGTGCAAAAAAAAAAAAAAAAAAAGTCTCTTTCCTGCAACTTGTGTCACAATATAAAATATTCCATGGACTCGACATGCCTCTCAGCAAATAGCTTGGGGTGTCTACTTTCCAAAATGGGGTCATTTGGGGGGGGTTTGAACTGTCCTGGCATTTTATGCACAACATTTAGAAGCTTATGTCACACATCACCCACTCTTCTAACCACTTGAAGACAAAGCCCTTTCTGACACTTTTTGATTACATGAAAAAATTATTATTTTTTGCAAGAAATTTACTTTGAACCCCCAAACATTATATATTTTTTTAAAGCAAATGCCCTACAGATTAAAATGGTGGGTGTTTCATTTTTTTTTTTTTCACACATTATTTGCGCATTTGCGCTAATTTTAATGCACTAAAACAAACTATATTGCCCAAATGTTTGATGGAATAAAAAAGATGATCTTAGGCCGAGTACATGGATACCAAACATGACATGCTTTAAAATTGCGCACAAACGTGCAGTGGCAACAAAATTAATACATTTTTAAAAGCCTTTAAAAGCCTTTACAGGTTACCACTTTAGATTTACAGAGGAGTTCTACTGCTAAAATTACTGCCCTCGATCTGACCTTCGCGGTGATACCTCACATGCATGGTGCAATTGCTGTTTACATTTGACGCCAGACCGAGGCTTGCGTTCGCTTTAGCGCGAGAGCGCTTTTTTTTTTTTTTTTTCTTTATTATTTTTTTGCTTTTTTATCCTATTTTTAAACTGTTCCTTTCATATTTTTTTTAAATCATTTTTATTGTTATCTCAGGGAATGTAAATATCCCCTATGATGGCAATAGGTAGTGACAGGTACTTTTTTAAAAAAAAATTGGGGTCTATTAGACCCTAGATCTCTCCTCTGCCCTCAAAGCATCTGACCACACCAAGATCGGTGCGATAAAATGCTTCCCCAATTTCCCAATGGCGTGGTTTACATCCGGCGAAATCTAAGTCATAAAATGTTCGTAGCTTCCGGTTTCTTAGGCCATAGAGATGTTTGGAGCCACTCTGGTCTCTGATCAGCTCTATGGTCAGCTGGCTGAATCACCGGCTGCATTCTCAGGTTCCCTGTTGAGACAGGAGAGCCAGAGAAAAACACGGAAGACGGTGGGGGGGGGCATCCCCTCCCACTGCTTGTAAAAGCAGTCTAGAGGCTAATTAGCCGCTAGGATTGCTTTTACATGAAAGCCGACTGCTGGCTGAAAAGAATGATACCAAGATGATACCTAAACCTGAA
Source organism: Lithobates clamitans (assembly GCA_037952925.1). Taxonomy (NCBI): domain Eukaryota; kingdom Metazoa; phylum Chordata; class Amphibia; order Anura; family Ranidae; genus Lithobates; species Lithobates clamitans. Next base: position 870,047 of record JBBGZY010000541.1, read on the forward strand.
GGCATCATTCTGGTATAACCACTCAAAGTCGTGAATGGCGTACCTGAAGACAAAAAAATGGTTAACAATAAAGCACAGTAAACAGTAAAGTATAAAAAATTGCATACTTGAAAAGCAAACATGATAAAACATAATAACAATAAAACATTGCAGAATAGAACACAGTAAAAAAGAGCAGAACAATAGAGAGAGAATAGAGAGAGAGCGAGAACAATAAAACAACAACTATTTTTTTTTATTTTTTTACACTTTTTTTGTAACTAACTTTTATAACTGTAACTGGTTCCAGGTTCGGGTCTCTCAAAATGTGATGGCATCTTGGGAGACCCTGTGAAAGTGTGCCTAGTCTGTGCAATGCTGTACCCTACGCTAATACTCAACTAGTGAATGGTAGCATTCAAAACATTCACCAATGCAAAGACCAGGATTGTCTGGACAGGAGGGACAATAATAGCGGGTGTCACATCTATATCCACGCTTGCTGCAGACACAACATCTTTTTTGGGGGGGTTTGTTGGGTAGGGGTACTCGGGAGGACATAAAAATGCCTCTCATGCAGCCGACTGCATTTGGTTGGGGATGTGAATGGGGGAATTACGGGTGCTGCAGAAGTGGTGGGTTCCCAATTAGGATTGGCGAATACAGCAGGAAGGGCACGGGCACTATGGGCACGACGGGCTTGTGTTTGTCTTTTTGGTGGCATCGGGACACTACTTGTGCTTGCCACCTCACCAGCTTGAACTGCACTTATGGGACTCGCACATCACCAAGTGTTACTGCAGTGCTGGTTTGACTACGACCGGGGTGTACTAGGCCGCTGGTGCTTGCCAGTTCACCAAAACGCTACCAACGCTACCAAAAAAACTGTTAGCGATCGCAGGGATCAGGCCTGACTCTGCGAACGCTGCAGTTATGCGTTTAGTGTTTTGTAAGTGTCAGTGATCGATCGATACTGCACTTGGGTGGGCTGGGAGGGGCAAAACGCAGGTGCTAGCAGGTATCTGGGCTGATCCCACTAACACTGCGTTATTGGGAACCCTAAACTGCTGGGGACGCTAGTATAGATCTGATCGGATCAGATATTGATGCGTTCAGATACTATACCACTAAGGGAGGTGTATGGTGCGTGCGTGGGTGTTAGCAGTACTGGCGCTAATCTGACGCTGCCTGGGGCGACGCATATCACCGCCGGGCTATCAGGGGGCTAAACCTTTATTCAGTAATAAACGGCGGGGCCCTGACACTATAAAAAATAAACGAACTAACCAGCGTCACCCGTAACGGTTATACGGTGATCAGTGGTGAAAGGGTTAACTAGGGGGCAATCAAGGGGTTAAAACATTTATTAGGTAGTATATGGGGGTCCCTGTCGCTATAAAACGCTGACGGCGAACCTAAATATTTACGTCCCTAACTAGCGGAACCAGTGACACTAATACAGCGATCAGAAAAATGATCGCTTAGTGACACTGGTGACGGGGGGTGATCAAGGGGTTAAAACTTTATTAGGAGGGGGTTAGGGGGTACCCTAGACCTACAGGGGGCTAATACTAACTGCCCTACTACTTCTAACTGTCACAAACTGACACCAATGCAGTAATCAGAAAAAAAAAAACTGCTTGGTGTCAGCTTGTGACAGGGGGGGGTGATTGGGGGGTGATCGGGGGGGGGGGCGATCGGGGGGGATCGGGGGTGTTTAGTGTGCCTGGCATGTTCTGTTGTGTTGTGTAGTGTTGTGCACTCACTCACATGTCTTCTCTCCTCGGCGCCGGAACGGAAACTGCCGAGCCGAGGAGAGATGACATCACATCCTCTGCCTCTGTGTACTATACAGAGGCAGGGGATGTTTCTCATTGGCTGGGAGCGATCGCGAGGGGGGCCACGATCAGATGGCCTCCCCCTCATCTCTCAACGCTCCCAGCCAAATGCCGACCGCCGCTGGCACCGGGGGGGTCCGATCGGACCCCCCGCCCGCGGGAAGGCAATCACGTACCAGGTACGTGATTTTGCCTGCCCGTGCCGCTCTGTTCACGTTTATATGCGTGAGGCGGTCGGCAAGTGGTTAAGGATGTCCTTAAATTACTAACCCAAAAAACACACTCTGGGAATGCCCAGAAACATCCAAGTATTGTTCACACACAAAAAGCACCAAAAAAAAAAAATACAAAGTCCCTGAGCATGCCCAGACCAATCCAAATGCATTTCACACACCAAAAGGCACAGGAAAAAACAAAGTCCCTGAGCATGCGCAGAACAACCCAAATGCAGCTAGCCCAAAATAAGCCACCCCCCTGTCCAAAATTAAGCACATCTTTCAGCATGCACCAAAATTACAGATGGGACAAAACACCCCTCAGTCCAGGGGGGCAACTAAAGAGCCTAACATGTGAAAAAGTTATACAACAAATACCATTGCAGTCTAAGGGAATTGACTTGGTAATTTTACTAGTCCCCACTTGGCTGGCTTATCTTCTAGTTATTGGCCTTAAAATGGGTATGGGGGCCCAGGTCCCACCCTAAGGGACATATATCAATGTCACCAATTGGACAACCCCAAAAATGAAACAAGGAGAAATACCTCTAAATATGCCAAATTGCTTAAGGGCCAGTTCACACCAATGCAGTCCAGTGCATATTTTATGCATCAAAAATGCATGGAAAGTCGGTTATATGGTTTTCAATGGCATAGTTCACACCAGTGCTTGCAGTTCCAGTGCATTCCAGTTCCAGAAAAAAAAAGTAGAACATGCTGCATTTTTTCTGCACTGGACCGTACTGGAAAGCTGTAAAACGCATCAAAAACTCACTGGAATGCACTGGGATGCACCTAAATGCAGCAAAAATGCACTGCAACACACTTGTCCTTATTTAAGGTTAAGAAAAAGAGAGGGGGGGAAAGCACTGGACTGCATCAAAAACGCACCAAAAACGCATCAAAAACGCACTGGAACGCATCAAAAATGCACCTACATGCAACAAAAAATGCACTGCAACACACTTGTCCTTATTTAAGGTTAAAAAAAAGAGGGGGGGGGGGGAAAGCACTGGGCTGCATCAAAAATGCACCAAAAACGCACTGGAACGCATCAAAAACGCGCATGCAGAAAAGCACCTGGAACGCGTCCGGACTGCGTTTCTATGGTGTGAACGGGCCCTAAGGCCCCCAGGACCTGGCCCCCCTCCTGTGTGAAATGGTAAAGGGGTACAAAAGTACCCCTACCATTTCACAAAAAAAGTGTCAAAAATGTTAAAAATTACAAGAGACCGTTTTTGACAATTCCTTTATTTAAAGCCTTCTTCCTTCCTTCTCCCTTCGGTTTCTTCCTCCATCTTCTTTCTCTGGTTCTTCCTCCGATCCTCTGCTTCTTACTCCGGTGTTCTCATCCGGCATCTTCCTCCACGGCATCTTCTTCCCCGCTTCATTCTTGGGCCGCTCCGCATCCATGGGAGGCTCCTGCTGTGTGACGCTTCTCTTCTTCTGACACTTATATAACGGAACCATGCTTGAGAGGGAGCGGGGTCACCGGGTGGCCCTGCCCTCCATTATTTAAGAAGTGTGAGAAGAAGAGAAGCGTCACACAGTGGGAGCAGCCTTTGTTACTTGGGCAGTTATTACTATACTTCCTCACATCACCCCACATCACCCCCATAATATTGGCACTTCCAGCTTGCTTAAATTTTAAATTAACCACTAGACAGCCGCGCTATGGCCGAATGACGGCCACAGTGCGGACCTGCATTTCCGGGAGGCCGTCATATGACGGCCTCCCCTGTGCACGCTCCCTGCGTGTGCCCTGCGCTGTGATCACCGAGTCACCGTTCCTTACCATGTGATCAGCTGTCAGCCAATGACAGCTGAACATATGATATAAACAAAAGATCGATAATCGTTTTTTACATAGTTAGCCAGGTTTAGAAAAGATACAAGTCCATCTAGCTCAACCATAAATTTACAGACATTTCCGCATGGAGAACATTTATTCAGTAAGAAATCTGTTGTTACCAGAGGTCTTCATGGTGACCCTGGACCTTCAGGACGCTTATCTTCATGTACCAATGTACCAATCTGCCAGAGCCACCGATGGTTCCTCAGGTTTGCAGTGCTCGTGGGAAACGAGCAGTCTCATTGGCAGTTCAATGCCCTTCCTTTTGGTCTCTCGGCAGCACCAAGGATTTTCACAAAAATCATGGCCGAAGTCATGGCTTTTTTTCAGATTCAAGGTGTATCAATCGTCCCATATCTAGACGATTTTTTGATTTTTTTCTCAGGGCAAGGAGTCCCTTATTCAACCTACAGTTGGTTTTGCGGACCTTTCAAAAATTAGGTTGGAAGGTCAACCAACAGAAATCTTGTCTAGTACCCTCACAGAGCATACTTTTCCTGGGTTATCTAATAGACTCTGTTGCCCTAAAGATTTTTCTCCCCGAAGAGAAAATTGTGAAAATTCTTCTCTCTGTGCAGACCTTCAAACTGCTCCCTCACACCTCCCTTCGGGGAATCATGCAATTGCTGGGACTTATGACTGCAGCCATTCCAGGGGTGCCTTGGGCTCAATTGCACTCAAGACCCCTTCAGGCTTTTCTTTTGCTCCATTGGGATCGCAGGAAAAATTCTCTGGATCAGCTGGTAAAACTACCAGAAGGGAATTTTCCAGATCTCGCCTGGTGGGAGCAGTGTGAACATCTGCAGAGGGGTAAGGATTGGGCACAGCATTGCCCGGTCAAAATTACCACAGACGCCAATGTGTGGGGTTGGGGTGCTCACTCACAGGATTGGTGGGCTCAAGGAGCCTGGTTGCCAGAGGAAGCAGGTCGCTCCTCGAATTTCAGAGAACTTCTGGCTGTGAGGAAAGCACTTATGTCTCTGGGAGAGAGGGTCTATTCAAAGGACCTTTTAATATTTTCAGACAATGCCACAACAGTGGCGTACTTGAACAAACAAGGGGGCACTCGCTCGGAATCACTTCTGTCATTAACGCTGCAGATTCTGTCCTGGGCAGAGATCTATGTCTCCTCAGTAAGGGTAGTTCACATCAAGGGGTCAGAAAATGTGCTGGCGGACTTTCTGAGCAGGGTGAGCATCAGTTCCAGCGGTTGGGAACTACATCAAGGCACGTTCCAGGAGGTGGTGCTAACATGGGGTCTCCCCACAGTGGATCTTTTTGCCTCCAGTCTCAACAAGAAACTACCGGCGTTCTTCTCTCTGGAGAGAGAAACAGGGTCCTTGGGGACGGATGCACTGTCCTTCCCTTGGGACTTCAGCCTGGCCTATGCCTTCCCTCCTTTTCCCCTTTTGCCCCTAGTGGTTCGGAAGATTATTCAGGACAGAGCAGAAGTCGTTCTGATTGCCCCCTGGTGGCCCAGAAGGAGTTGGTTCTCCTCTCTGAAGGCCCTATCTGTGTATCCTCCCTGGCCCCTTCCAGTTCGGAAGGATCTACTCCATCAGGGACCAGTATTGCATCCAAACCCTCAGACCTTCCATTTGATGGGCTGGAGGCTGAGCGGCGCATCCTACAGTTAAGTGGATGTTCAGAGAGGGTTATTCATACTGTCCTGGACAGCCGTAAACTAGTCACAAGAAGAATCTATGGGAAAGTTTGGAAAACTTTTATTTCCTGGCAAAGGAAATTTGGTTTAGATTCTTTTTCCACTCCCTGCATTTTAGATTTTCTGCAGGAGGGAGTGGAAAAGGGGCTCTCTGTCAACACCCTTAGGGTTCAGGTTGCTGCCCTATCTTTATTTTCAGAGAGAAGACTAGCGGTATATCCCTTAGTCAGGAGGTTCCTTTTAGCCAGAGCTAGGTATACTACCAGGATCCTCAAACATGTTCCTCCCTGGGATCTGTCGTTGGTATTAAATGCACTAACAAGGGCTCCTTTTGAGCCTTTGCATGAGGCTTCCCTGAAAATGATTTCTTTGAAGTTGTCCTTCCTTTTGACTAGTACGTCAGGACAAAGGATTTCTGATCTAGAGTCCCTTTCCTGTAAAGATCCCTTCCTCAGAATTTTAGAGGATAGGGTGGTGATTAAACCCGATCCACTCTATCTACCCAAAGTTTCTTCCAACTTTCATAGGTCCCAGGAGGTAGTCCTCCCTAGTTTCTGCACCTCTCCCAAAAATGCGGAAGAGGAAAGGTTTGGTATTTTAGACGTAAAGAGATGTCTTCTACTTTATCTAGAAAAGACCAGTGGGTTTAGGAGTTCCTCCCAACTGTTAGTTTTGTTCAGTGGCCCCAAGAAGGGGTCCAAAGCATCTAAAAGTTCTATTGCTAGGTGGATTAGGGGAGCTATCTGTGAGGCATATAAAGCATCAGGTCGCACCCCTCCTTCTAGAATTAGGGCCCATTCAACGAGATCCATGGCCACATCATGGGCAGAAAGAGCGGGAGCTTCATGGGAAGATATCTCTAAAGCTGCCGTCTGGTCCTCCTCTCATGCATTTGTCAAGCATTATAGAGTTCAGATGCTTTCCAGCCAGGACCTTTCCTTTGGTAGGAAAGTGCTTCAGGCTGTCATCCCTCCCTAAGGTATAATATCTTGCTTATCCTCTCAAGTAGTTGTCCTGGAAGGTGAGGGGGGAAAACCCCCGTTAGACTTACCGGTAACGGTATTTCCAGGAACCTTCCAGGACAGCGTCTATATTCCCACCCTATTCTATTTTTTTCACTGGTCAACCATGTTTTCCTGATGGTGGTGTGTTTTATGTTTTCTATTTTTTTCCTCTGCCGAGTGCACCTTCGGTGGAGGTTACTTGATCTTCTAAACAACTGTGGGTTGTGTTTCCTGTAGAGGGTGGAGCCGATCATCTCTCAAGTAGCCGTCCTGGAAGGTTGCTGGAAATACCGTTATCGGTAAGTCTAACGGGGGTTTTCTGCTGTGCAGCAACATAAAAACAAAGAAACAACAGACAGCCTTTACAGCTGCGATCTTTCTGGTCTACTGCAAAATAAGGCAATAACTCCACAATGAGTATTCCTGCTGCGTTGCAAAACCTGAACCAGAAGGGAAAGATAAGCTTAGGGTTCCTGCCACTTGGGACTGCAAGACGCATGAGAAGTCCTATACTATGGCTTCCAAAGGGTACCATTCGTGACTGTGCGACTCCAGGCCGCAGCGTCTCCAGCAGTCCCTGCTTACGGAACTACAGACCTCAAGATTACACAATTCGCAGGAAAAGCAGTTTTCAGGTCGAACAAACAAGGGGTCCCCATGCTGTGGCTCCCTGGAGGAGTGCAGCCAACAACCCCTACTGTGTATACCTAAGAAGCAGCAAGGAAGATCAATAAGAAACACCACTTACTGCTGTGCCTTTCTGATATACGGACGATAAGGCAGTAAATATAGGACATACAGGACACAATGTTCAATCTATGTTTATGTCTGATGTGTAGCATATACCAATACTGAGCAGAGATGTCATCACCCTCAATGTGTCTCCCTGCTGAGCAGCAAAAACAAATCAGAAAAAGACAAACAACCTTCACTGTTGTGTCCTTTATGATATGCAGCCAATAAGGCAGTAAATGAAAGACATAAAGGACAGACAGCCTTCAATCTTGTATGTGTCTGATATGCAACAACAATCTTGAATAGAGATAGCACATCCATAGTGAAGTGATTTGGCATGCGACTCAACATGTCAAAATCGCATGCCTAAAATCGGCAACCATTGCCGTTAATAGCACTGTCTGAATCAGCACGATGTCACTTTGTGGTGCTGCACCGATTACCAATGGCAGTATGTGTACTACCCATGGCCCAGGTTCAATTTGTATTTTCCAACAAAATCAGTACTATCCATCTTCACTGCTGCCTTTCTGATAAGCAACCAATAAGGCAGTAATACAGGACCCACAGACAAACCTCAATCGTGTATATCTCTGATGTGCAACAATCTAACAATTCTGAATAGAGATAGCACATCCATATTGAAGCGATTTGGCATGCGACTCAACATGTCAAATCGCATGCCTACAATTGGCAGCTATTGCCGTTAATAGCACTGTCTGAATCAGCACGACGCCACCTTGTGGTGCTGTACTGATTACCAAAGTCAGTATATGTACTACCCCTGGCACAGGTTCAATTTGTACTTCTGTTATGGAGCCCGATAAATCAGGACCATCAATCTTTCCTGCTGCCTTTCTGATAAGCAACCAATAAGGCAGTAATACAGGACACAAAAACCCCATAGACAGACCTCAATCTTGTGTAGGTCTGATGTGCAGCAATATAACAATTATGAGCAGAAATGTCATCACCAGACTCAATGATGTGCGTTTCTGGCGTGCGGCACAAAACCAGAAAGTACAGACCACCTTCCCTGTTGTATTTTCTCATCTGTAGCCAAACAAAGCAGTACCTTTAGGATATAAAGGACACCCAACAAGCTTCAGCAGAGATGTCACAAATCTCAATGTGTACTTTAGTTGTGCCACCAAACACCCTAGCAAGGACAAACCTTCACTACTGAGGTCTACTCGTGAGCAGCCAAGAAGGAGTCATGGTGTATCCCTTTATGAAATAACCAAACAGGGGCAATTTATTTCACAGGCATAGCCTGGGCTGTAGATACTAATCCTTCACCACCAGTGAAGGAACCAATCCTAAAATGGTTGGACACCTTACTATAGTAGCTGTTGTCCTACCTTACCTCCGTAGATTGAGCAAACGCTAGACTGCTCATACACGGGTGGGGCTGATCAGTAACTAAATTCTCAATGAGCCCAGCCCTAGAGACCAATATAAGACCTCTAGAAACGGTGGTTACCAATTTAGCCTGGAGGTAAATAGCCACCTGAAGCCCTTAAAGAAGCAATCATATAGCCATCTAGCTCTTGCATATGTTTGCACAGAAAATCCTTAATCAAAGGATATAGGAAAACGATTTATGGTAAATCGCTTTTGGATCTGTCACTGAGTGGACTGTAGCCCAAACCAACAAAAAGGTTTTTTTTACCCCCTACATTAAAATATAACCACAATGTAAGGGTGGAGTGGGAGGCTGGAGCTTATGAAAAGTTACCCATAGCAAGCAACCCCCAAAAGGAGGATCTGTCACAAGGGAACCCTTACTGTGCCACACAGAAGCTTGGTCCCTGTTACATTGTTGAAAGTTAGGTCAGCTTTTAAGCATCTTGGAGCAACTTTAAGCAGATTCCTAGCAGCTGGGCTAATAGGGCCAGATAACCTAGTGCACCTGCTGAGCAAGGGAGCTTACTCCTGAATCCTTCAACCATTGCACCATTAATAACTTGTTCAGTGGTATACCTGGCCAGTAAGGAACTCTTTGCTATATTCACCCCTACTAATGTACCACAACCGGGTATGTAGGGAGAGGCTGGCAACTTACTGTTGTGATAACCACAGTGTCTCTGCTATAAGAGGAAGTTGTGGCTGGTGGTTTTTAGCAGTAGCTTCTGGGCTATTTTGTTATGGGGACCCCAGGTCCTGCACTGCATCACTCAGTAAATACAGGTGGAAGGGGAAAAAATGCCTTACCTACCTCTTTCCCATCTGAGGTGGTCCTCTGCACCACTTGTCCACCATACAGCATCTCTGATGTAAGAGGGAGCTGTGGCTTGTGTCTTTAGCAAAAGCTTCTGGGCTATTTGAATCCAGACCCTAGGGGAGATTATCTCAAATGCCCAGAAACCATCTGGCTGGGATTGGGGATTTTTGACTCACCGTTGTCGTCTTCCCCTTTTGCCACAGCCACCGGGCTTGCTTTTCCATCCTTATGGTCCACACGCAAGGAGGATAGCCGCCAAAGTGCCCTCCCCCCACAACTGCTATCCCTTTAGGGAGCTGCAAGGTTAGGCTGTGTCCTGCACTGTCCAGTCAGTATATACACATGGGGGGGGCAATGCCGTACGTTCCTCATTCCCATCTAAGGTGGTTTAGGCAGACATTCACCATAGTGAACTGGTGCCTCCTCGAAAAGAGAATGTGGGCGCCTGCTTCTGCTGACTCTCAGCCTTCCCTTCTGGGTAAGAACGCGGGTCGTTCAGGCGGTGCCCTCCCCAGCAGCCCACACAAGCTACCAGGGACCCAGGAGTCAAGGGATACGATCCCCCTGGAAAGAATTGACGGCCAGCACCCCCATCTGAACGGACGTCCGGACAGGTAAGGGGGGAGACAGGATAAAGGCCCCTGAAGTTATGGGTACACCACTGTACCCAGGGGCCTTCAGCTCACAGGGGGGCTTTCCCAGTTTCTGCTGCCCCCCCTGAAGAAAGGATAGGGGAACCCCCCGGGAAGGATAAATATATCCTGCCAGACCCAGAGGCTTCCCAGGCATTTGGTCCGGCTCCCAGGGGGAGACCACCAGCCCCAGGCTTTGGTCATTTAGAAAAAAACAAACAGTTTCGCTGTGTAGGGAGAAACACAATCAAAAACTGAGGATCAAGGGGAAGGGTGTGGACTTAAAACAGCTGTTGATTGATTGTGTTTCCTGTGGGGAGGAGCCTCTCATCTCTCAGGTGTGCCGTCCTGAAAGATGACTTGAGAAAAATAATAATAATCTGATGACACTCAAATCTATCTGTCTACTCCTCACCTCACTCCTTCAGTCTCCTCTCGCATTACTAACTTACTAACTGACATATCAGCATGGATGTCGCACCACTTCCTTAAACTAAATCTCTCTAAAACTGAGCTATTATTATTCCGCCCCCCAGCCCATGCCCCCCTCCATGACTTTTCCATCAAAATCAACAATGCAACCATCAGTCCCTCCCCTCACGCCAGGGTACTAGGTATAATCCTAGACTCTGACTTGTCATTTCAGCCTCAAATCCAATCGTTGTCAAAAGTTTGTAGAATTCACCTCCGTAACATCTCTAAAATTCACCCCTTTTTAACAAATGAAACCACCAAGCTCCTCATTCACTACCTTGTTATCTCTCGCCTTGACTATTGCAACTCCCTTCTCATTGGCTTACCTCTCCATAGGCTATTCCCTCTTCAGTCTATCATGAATTCTGCTGCCAGACTTATCCACCTTACTAACCGCTCAGTGTCTGCCAACCCTCTACACCAATCCCTACACTGGCTCCTAGTCACCCAGCGAATTAAATTCAAAATACTAACCACAACATACAAAGCCATTCACAACTCTGCCCCAAGCTACATCACTAAACTTTTCTCCAAATATCATCCAAATCGACCTCTTCGCTCTTCTTAAGACCTCCTGCTTTCAAGCTCTCTCATATCCTCCTCCCATGCTCGTCTCCAGGATTTCTCCAGAGCCTCTCCCATCCTCTGGAACTCGCTACCTCCATCTATCCAGCTATCCCCTACTCTTGCTACCTTCAGGCGATCCCTGAAAACTCATCTCTTCAGGAAAGCCTATCACTTCTTCAACTAATCTCCTACCACTTCCACCAGCTCATTCCCCACAGTTACAACCTTTTGTACCACCTACCCCACCCTATTAGATTGTAAGCTCTTCTGAGCAGGGCCCTCTTAATCCTATTGTATTTTATTGCATTATAACTGTATTGTCTCCCTTTTATATTGTAAAATGCTGCGTAAACTGTCGGCACTGTATAAATCCTGTATAATAATAATAATAATAATAATGTATAAAAATCTATAGATTAATCATGACTTATTTCTCTATTCTCCATCTCACAACAAATGGACATCTTTATCAATTATTTCAGCAAAATTTCATGTAATCTAATATAATTAAAAATACAAATTTAATGTTAATGAATTAAAAATTAGTTATAAAAACAATCGACATCTAGTTCCACATTCAGTCCCATGGGTGTCATTGTTTGTAGCTGGTAAATATTTTTTGTCGCCTTCTGTGATATGGCTTTTCTCAGATTTGTACCACACCAGTGTCTTTATTCTGTCAATATCACAGAACTTATGTTGTGTGGGATCTCTATTGTGGTGCCTCCTAAAGTGTTTTGAGAAGCTATACTAGCGGAATCCCTTTATTTTCTAATATGTTTTTGATTTCAATCTCATTTTATTAAGTTTTCCATTTCATTTAAAACAATCACAAATACAAATATCATACCATTCCATTTAACCATAACATTATACAGCATGTTTTTCTTACACCTAATACATTAAAAATTTTTACTTAACAGGCTTTGAACATCTACATAATTCAACATTAAACCCCCACTTCCTACTCGCCCTTACCCTCTCCCCCCTCCCCCATCCATAACTACTCATACATACGAGAAGAAGAAAAAAAAAAAAAAAAAAAATTTCCCCTTCCTTATATAAATTCTGATATTTCTTGCAATGACCGAAACTCTTCCCATTTTTGCCACATTTCAGGTAATTGGTTTATTATATGCCCTTCCTCTCTAATTTGCTCTTCCATATATTGTATCTCATTCATTTCACATATCCAATCTGTTATAGCTGGTTTCTCTGTTTTTTTCCAGTTTTTTGCTATTGTTGTTCTTGCTGCTGATGTCATATAATGAATGATGTCTTTTTTCATTGCCTTTATTGACTTTGGTAACAAAGACAGTAATGAAATTTCCATAGTCGGGGTTATCTCTACTCCCGATATCCTATGATAGATCTCGTATATCTTGTTCCAGAATTCTTTCACTCGATGACATCCGTACCATATATGTTCCATTGTTCCCTTTTCTATTTTACATCTCCAGCAAAGATCTGTATTTCTTTTGTTAATTGAATTTAAGGTGACAGGACTTCTATACCACCTCATTACAATTTTATAATTTCTCTCTTGATATTTATTTGATGTAGTTGTTCTATGTATAATTTTGAAAATCTTTTCCCAATCTCCTTCTGATAAGGGTCTACCTATTACTGCTTCCCATTTCCTTATACTCGTTAATTCTTTAAGGGGGCTATTCGGGATTAGTTCGTCATATATCTTCGATAAATTCTTGATCGGGGCCTGTTCTCCCAGCAACAGTTTTTCAAATCTGGTCAATGGTCTGTTTAACCTGGCTATTTTTGGTTCTATAAAGGCCTGTAATTGCTGGTGCTGCAGCCATTTATTTTTATTCCCCTCTCCCATTTCCCTTAGTGTAGGTATTTTCCCATTCTCAAGGACCTGGGCTAATCTTATATCATTCGATCTATTCCATTTTAGGAAATTTTTACTCATCATTGCTATAGGGAATTCCGGGTTATAAAACATTGGGGTCATCGGTCCCAGTATTGTGGAAAGCTTCCCTTCTTTCATTATACCGTCCCAAGCCTTTAACGTAGCACTTACGAAAAGTGTCAGCTCGCTTCTTTTAGGTCTTAGGTGGGGTTCCAGCCATGGAAGGACTTTTAATTGGGGCCCTATTATTTCCTCTTCTATACTGATCCACTGCTTGTTTTCTCTGTTATGATACCAGTCTACTATGCTGGTCAGTGATGCTGCCTGTAAATATTTCATGCAATCTGGTAGCGCAAGCCCTCCATTCATTTTTTTCCTTATTAGATTCTCCCTTTTTATCCGGGGAGTTTTGTGCGCCCATATAAATTCGACTATCGCTTTTCTTAACTCCTTCATCAATTTTCTTGGGGGTTCCAGCGGTATCGTTTGGAAAGTATACAAAAGCTTTGGCAGAATATCCATTTTCACAATATTAACTCTTCCTGTCCATGTGTATGTCATTCTGTCATATTTCTGTAATAATTTAATGGCGTCTCGAATTGCTTTTTCATAATTCATCCCTTGTAGTTGTTTTAAATCCTTTGTTATAAGGATTCCCAGATATTTTATTATGTTTTGCTTCCATTTAAATGGGAAGTCATTTTGCAATCGTGAGAGACTCTCTTTACTTACTGATATATTCAATATCTCTGATTTATCATAATTTATTTTGAAATTGCTTAATTCCCCAAATCTCTTAAATTCTTTCATTAGATTTGGTATAGTTATACTGGGATTAGTTATGTATATTAGTAGGTCATCCGCATACGCCGCTATTTTATATTCTTTCTCTCCCACCTTTATCCCTTTAATTTCTTTATTATTTCTGATTGCAGTGATTAGGTGTTCCATTGTAAGCACAAACAACAAAGGGGACAGAGGACACCCCTGGCGGGTGCCATTTGATATTTTTATGTCCTTTGATAACATGCCATTTACTCTCACTTTTGCTTTTGGGTTAGAGTACAGGGCCGCTATCCTATTACGCATTTTCGGGCCCATACCAAGTTGTTTTAGTGTTTCTTCTAGAAAACTCCACCCTATCCTATCGAATGCCTTTTCTGCATCCACGGCCAGCATACACGTTTCGATAGTTGTTTTTTGAGCAAACTCGATCAATGTACAAGTTTTTATAATGTTATCCTTAGTTTCTCTCCCTTTTGTAAATCCGGCTTGATCTAATTTTATGAAGTTAGGTAGGATTGGTGTTATTCTGTTCGCAATGATTTTAGAATATATACGTATGTCTATATTAGTTAAAGAAATTGGCCTATAGTTTTTACATAGCGTATGGTCCTTCTCTGCTTTTGGAATCAAGGTAATATGAGCCTCTGTACTTTGTGGTACAAAACCTTGTTTATCAGATATAGAATTATATGTTTTTCCCAATATAGGGGCTATTATTTCTTGAAAATTCTTGTAGAATCTGGTGGTGTATCCATCGGGCCTTGGACTTTTTCCCGGGACTAGTTCTTTAATCACTTGTTGAATCTCTTCTACCGAGATATCATTTTCCATTATCTTGTATATCTCTTTCGGGAATCTAGGAAGGGCTGTTTCTTCTATATATTCTTTAATTTTCTCTCTATTCCAGTCTCTCCCTTTGTTCCTCTGTGGCGTTTTAATATTATATAGATTGGAGTAATATGCATGAAATTCTTCCATTATTTCCTTTGGCTCATATGTATATTCCCCATCTGTTTTTAATATTTTACTTATAGATGGTAGGGTCTGATGTTCCTTTAGTGTTTTAGCGAGCATTTTTCCTGTCTTGTTCCCATACTGATACCATTGTGCCCTCCTACGATCCCTAATCCTAAGGGATTCCTCATCCAGCAAGGATTGTAATTCCATTCTTTTCTCTTTTATCTTTATTTTGTCTGATGGTTTTAGATTCTTCTTATGTTCTTTGTCCAGTTCCTCTATATCTTTTATCAACTGAGATTTTTTTTGGTCTTTATTTTTTTTCAATCTTGATCCATGCTTAATAAGTGTCCCCCTTACTACGCATTTTAATGTTTCCCATTGTATGGGCATTGATGTTTCATCCTTCTCATGAATTTCTGCAAAATCCTTTATTGTTTTGCGTATATCCTCTATACACTCTTTGTCTTTCAGCAGGTTATCATTTAATCTCCAATTCCCTTTTGTTTTTATTTGCTCCATTACCTTGATTTCCAAAAACACCGGGGCATGGTCTGACCATAAGAACCCCCCTATATCCGATGATGGAGTCAATAACATTCCTGAATGGTTAATGAAGAAATAATCTATCCTTTGATAGGAGTCATGTATGTTCGAATAATATGAGTAGTTTTTTTCAGTTTGATGCTGGGCTCTCCAAATATCCACCATATGGTATTTCTCTAATAACCCCTTAAATTCCTCTAATTGGCTCTTGTTTCTATACGCTTGGGTATTAGTTGTATCAATTTTTATATCCATAACAAAATTAAAATCCCCACCCATGATCACTGTGCCTTCTGCCTTTTCCATGCTACTATTTAGGGCCCTTATCCCTGTCCTTATCTGATCGTAATTAGGTAAATACAAATTGATGATTGTAAAAATCTTCCCGTATATCGTCACCTTTATCACCAGGGATCTACCATCATTACCCATATATTTTTGTGTTATTTGGTAAGGTACATTCTTATGGAAGGCAATAGATACCCCCTTTGATTTAGAATAGGCAAAAGTATCATGTATCCAGTTGTTGTAATATCGGTTATTAAGTTTTGGTATGTGATTTGAATGAAAATGAGTCTCTTGGAAGAGTATAATATCCACCTTTTGTTTATTGAAAAAATTTAAAATTTGATTTCTTTTATTAGGAGAGTTAAGGCCTCTTGCATTGAAGGAGCAAAATTTAATCCCCCCCATAAAGAGAAGAAGAGAAAAAAAAAAAAAAAAAAAAGAAAAAAAACTATTTAAAAAAGAACAAACACACTCACGCCCCTCACGCACTCAATCTACCCTACTTCTATTTGACTTAGATAAATAAAGTCTATCTTACTATTTTTAGTAAGCTCCCTACTTCAAGGGGTTTTGAGCCTGCTGACCACGACTTGCCGCGCCGATCGTCGTCCATATGCCTTGTTTTGATTACAAGTTTAGCCCTCTCTCCCTCCCTTCTTCTTTCTTTACTACTTTTCCTCTTTTTTTACGGTCTATCTACTTTCAATATTTTTCCGTTTTATTGCTTTTTAACTGCTATTCCCCTATATTAAGATCATCTGTTTTCTCAACCTATTCAGTGAAGGAAATAGGGGGATGGATAAGTAAAAAAAAAAAAAAAAAAAAGTCCTTCAATGCTTATTATTTCATTCTAGATGATTAAACTACTCATATGTGAAAAATTCATAAAATCCGTATTTTAGCCTTTTCCTTTCTACTTTGCTCAATTTTACCCCAACAAAAAAAAAAAAAAAAAGAAAAATTTTTTTTCATTCCTTTCCCTGCTATATTTTACTTATACCTGTCCCTATTATTATTGCTTCTGTATCCAATATTTAACTCTAGATAATTAAGGTTAGGAATATCTCAAATTCCCTACCCTAAAGCGTCATCTTTTAGATTGTTAAATTTATAAGGATTTATAAGTGCATTTCCCTGTGAGCACCTTTCCCTCATTGTCACGGTGTATAAACCAACAAATTAATATTTCCTCTTAATCATCTACAATCGGCCACAAAGAGGAAGAAAAGAAAAAAAAAAAAATAGCAAAGTACCAAATACTCCATCACTTTAAATTCTGTAATACCACTGTGCAGAAGCCATTCTTTTAACATTTATCCTTATATCTTATTATTAACCACAGAAAATAAATAATAAATAAAAAATCTGATCAATCCATCAATTCAAATTCAGCAGCGCCATAGCGTATGCTATATTTTCTTTATACCTTTCCCTATTGTTATCGTTTCTATATCTCTTATTTAGTTCTAGATAATTAAAGTTATGAGTATCTCAGATTCTCTTTCAAATTCTCCACTTTTTAAATTGATAAATTTATAAGGATTTATAAGTGCAAAAGTGCATTTCCCTGTGAATACCTTTCACTCATTATCCCAGTATATGAGGCATCAAATTAATTTTACTTCTTAATCCTTTATAATCCACCATAATAAATGTAAAAAAAAAAAAAAAATTGTTCCCCTTTCTTTTCCCTTTTCTTTCTTTTTTTCTTTCCCTTCCCTCCCTCCCCTCATCAGTTACCCTTATGCGTGAACCCATTCAATGCTAATTCCCTTTTTATGATACATAAATACCTCATTTTAAATTCAGTGATACCTCAGTGCATCCGCTGTTTCATTAGTGCTTTGTCCCATACATTATTATTACAATCCAAGAGAGAGAAAAAAATAAATAAATAAACTAATCATCAATTTAAACACAGTGATATCATAGTGCATAAACCATTTCCTTAACATTAATCCTTATATCTTATTATTAACCACAGCAAATAAATAAAAAAAAAAAAAAAATCCAAACAATCCGTCAATCTAATTTCGGTGATGCCACAATGTATGCTATATTTTCTTTGTACCTGTCCCTATTGTTGTCGTTTCTGTGTCTATTATTTAGTTCTAGATAATTAAAGTTAAGAGTGTCTCATATTCTTTACCATTAAGCACTAATTTTTTAAATTGATGAATTCATACGGATTTATAAGTTATCCCAGTAAATAAACCATCAAAATAATATCACCTCTTAGTCCTTTATAATCAACCATATTAAATGTGAAAAAAAAAAAAAAAGATAATAATAATTAAAATAAAAAATTTAGTGAGTTTCCCTTGTACCTGAGCCCGTATATTGCTAAAAAAAAAAAAAAAAAGGGATTAAATTTATATATAACCAAAAAAAAAAATAAATAAAAAAAAAAAAAAAAAAAAATAAACCTTATTCTATCCTTCATCCCCCCTTCTCCCCCCAACCTACCCCTCCCCCTCCGGTCCCCTAGTCCCCACAATTCCCATTCCTTTTACGTCAATTCTCTTTCTTCTTTCCTTCCTTTTCTTCCTCCCTCCCTTCTTTTAAGTCTATTGCATGTACGGAATGGGCCAGTCCGGTAATGCTATTTCCGGGGTTTTAAGGATATCCAAAAACTCCGGCAAATCTTCCAAGTCTCTGAATGAAATAATACGACCCTCTTTCCGAACTTGCAGTTGAAATGGGAATTTCCATCTATATTGAAGGTTGTTTTTAATTAATTGCTCCACCAGGGGCCTTAGCGCTCTTCTACGATCCAGCGTAAATTTCGATAGATCTTGGAAAAGTAATAGGGGCTCTCCATCATATTGAATATTTTTATTTTGCCGGGCCGCCATCATGATTTTATCCTTTATATGGGCAAAATGCAACTTACAGATAATGTCTCGAGGCTTTTTTAAATCTGGCTTCCTTATCCCTGTAGCTCTGTGTGCCCGATCGATAATTAGATCTTTTATATCTATATCTTGGCGATTTCCTGAAAGATTTTCTGTAATGTTGTTATAAGATCTTTTGAGCTTACTTCTTCTTTCAATCCTCTAATTCTTATATTTGATCTTCTATTTCTATTCTCTTGTTCGTCTAGGTTGTTTATTATTTGTTTAAGTTGTCTTTCTTGTTTCTGAATCTTTTTCTCTATCCTTTTCAGGTCTTGCTCTGTTTTTGAGACTTGCTTATCTATTGTGTCTATTTTTTCTTGTGTGTTTTTGGTAGTTGTTTTTAGTTCTTGTATCTCCAATTTATATGATTCCTCCAATCTTTGTATATATTGATCCATGTCCACCCTAGTTGGGAGTGATCGAATATACGCCCTAATGTCCCATTTTTCTTTATCCTCCTCTGTTTGTTTGTTTGATATTTTATCAATTGGTGAGCTATTTCTAGGGTGGCTTGTTTGTTCCTCCCCAGACGATCTGGAGGTTACCGATGATTCTGCCAGACCCGATAGTTCCTGTGATGTTTGTAATTCCTGTGTTACATGGGGGGATTGTAGTTGTAACTGTTGGAAGAATTCCTTAATATCAGTTGTTTGTAGTGGTTGTGCCCCTGTAGTGTTTTTACTCTTAACCTCTACCTTATCTTTTTTATTTGTTTGATTTTGCGGTGTTTTGCTGCCTTTCTTGGGTGCCATTTCTTCCTCTCTTTTTTCTCTTTTTTCTCCTTTTCCTCCTCTCCCTTCTTCTTCCCTTTTCTTCTCCCTTCCCTTTTTTTAATATACTTATTAAATGGTATACAGGGTCGGGGGGGACTAAAAGAGGACTAATTTCTTTATAGTTCTTTAATGGTCCTTGACAGTCTTTTTTTCTATCTTTGTTTATCCCACCAGTAACAGACAATTTTAGTGCATGATTCTGGGTCTAAGATTGGTAAGCTCTTCTTTCCTCTGCTTGTTTATCTTTCTTTCTTTCGTTATTTCAGTGAGTCCTTCTGAGTATTTTATTACCAGAGTTTGTAGACATTATAAATAAATTTCCACTCGCATAACTGTTCTCTCTGAGATTCTAAGGTTAAATGGAGTTATACTCTTTACCGTTTGCGGCTTCTGGCTTCTCTCCGGGTATTCCTGGTTCCACTTGATCTGCCTGATCCCTGCCGCTCAGCTCCCGGAGCTTTCCGCCGGAGAGGGCGTCCGTGCCTGGTGTCCCCACGGTCCGCTTCCGCAGACTCGCAGGGGCTCCCGCCCGGCCGCGCCCGCTGTCTCCTGGCTCTGCCCCTGGAAGCGATCCTGGCACCCCACAGGCTCGCTCTCCGCCGGCACTTTCGATTCTCCTGCTTCCCGCGAGAGTTGCTGCTTTGTTCGCCAGACCTTTCTCCACTCCTACTTCCGCTCCCGCTCGCTCAGCTCAGCTGTCTCCCGGCGGGAGGATTCAATAGGATAACCCCGGAGCCATCGACCTCTCACCAGGCATGTATGTGAGAAATATTTCCTTCAATGCTTATAGCGTATCAGCTTGTCAGTTTGTCTGCTGTCCTTTTGCCAGCGTATCAGCTTTCCAGCGTGCCTGCTTCTTAGCGTGTCTTTCTTATCAGCATGTCGGCATGTCCGACTCTCGGTCACTCTAAGCGGCCATCTTGGTCAGCAGCTCCTCCCCCTCTCCTATTTTCTAATATGTTTTTATTGTATTTTTGTACAGAAGGTTATACAAAAACATGAGTTAAATGCCCCCAAGGGCTGATGAACATACAGTGTTTGGAAGTACCATAAGAATCATAGCAAATTGCAATGGAGTATAAAACATATCAAAATGATAATAGAAATTAAAACAACAATTAAACAGAAAATAACATAGAAATCACAGTCAAGTTTGATGAGATATATCACAAGAAACAATTGCAGCACAGTAATGCGGTATCTAAAATACAATATTTGTAATTTGATTTACGGTTAAGCATACACACGGCCGGACTTACCTACAGAAAAAGTCCAATGGGAGGTTTTGGTCGGACATTCCGACCGTGTGTTTGCCCCATGGGACTTTTTCTGTCTGCATTTCCGTCGGACTCAGATATAGAACATGTTCTAAATCTTTCCGTTTGAAATGCCGATGGAGTTTAACCCGTTGGCAAGTCCGCTCGTGTGTACGTGGCATCAGAGGTATTATGTAGCTGAAGCAAACATTATTTTGTAAGTGGCATGGTTTGTGTTGTTTGGATGACCTCACTTATCAATGATGGTTTATGGTCCTTCCAATGTCGAACTACCGTTAGGCGTGCTGCCAGTAGAATATGGGGATGAGAGAGCACCCCCCTCCTGAACCGTACCAGGCCACATGCCCTCAACATTGGGAGGGTACTTTGGGGTAGCCCCCCAAAATACCTTGTCCATGTTGATGGGGACAAGGGCCTCATCCCCACAACCCTTGCCTGGTGGTTGTGGGGGTCTGCGGGTGGGGGGCTTATCGGAATCTGGAAACCCCCTTTAACAAGGGGACCCCCAGATCCCGGCCCTCTCCCTGTGTGAAATAGTAAGGGGGTACAAGAGTACCCCTACCATTTCACAAAAAACTGTCAAAAATGTTAAAAATGACAAGAGACAGTTTTTGACAATTCCTTTATTTAAATGCTTCTTCTTTCTTTTATCTTCTATCTTCCTTCAGTTTCTTCCATCTTCTTCTTCTTCTGGTTCTTCTGGTTCTTCCTCCAGTGTTCTCGTCCGGCATCTCCTCCGTGGCGTTTTCTTCTCTTCATCTTCTTCCCTGGGCTGCTCCGCATCCATGATGGCATGGAGGGAGGCTCCCACTGTGTGACGCTTCTCCTCTTCTGACAGTTCTTATAAAATGGAGGGTGGGGCCACCCGGTGACCCCGCCCCCTCTGTCGCACAGGGACTTGACGGGGACTTCCCTGTGGCATTCCCCGTGACATCAGAGGGGGGCGGGGTCATGGTATGGCCCCGCCCTCCATTATTTAAGAATCGTCAGAAGAGGAGAAGTGTCACACAGCAGGAGCCTCCCTCCATGCCATCATGGATGCGGAGCGGCCAGAAGAAGATGAAGAGAAGAAGACGCTGCGGAGGAGATGCCGGAGGAAGAACTAGAAGAAGAAGAATATGGGGGAAGAAACCGAAGGAAGATAGAAGATAGAGGAAATAAGATAAAGAGAAAGAAGAAGCATTTTAATAAAGGAATTGTCAAAAACTGTCTCTTGTCATTTTTAACATTTTTGACAGTTTTTTGTGAAATGGTAGGGGTACTCTTGTACCCCCTTACTATTTCACACAGGGAGAGGGCCGGGATCTGGGGGTCCCCTTGTTAAAGGGGGTTTCCAGATTCCGATAAGCCCCCACCCGCAGACCCCCACAACCACCGGGCAAGGGTTGTGGGGATTGTAGTGATCGGGTATATGTATTGGGTGGATAGTATAGTAGTATCGTGGGTATGATAATTAATTAGTAAGTACTCTTCCGCAGCAACCCAATTCTTCCAGAGAGATGCACTTTATTAACTTCCAACACAGAACAAAGTCCAAAGTCCACAGTTGACAAAAAATCCGACAGAGTAGATATCATTCAAAATCCCATTTCCTAGGTCTGTGTGTTCATACACAGACAAGCCTAACTTAAACTATAGACTGAATGCCGTGTTATATTCACTAGACACTGAATGGCTGAGCAATTTGATTGGCCGTTTCAATTTAGGACTTTTATTTGCTTCAGTCTTTCAGACAGACAACAATCCCCAGCCGTGAACAGCTGCAGTCATAAACCACCTCAATTTGCCCTCCCGCATATTAACATCAACAAGTCCCCTTAGATATGTGTAATTAGATTAGATTAACAGATACCACCTGAACACCCTTTGAAATGTTCAAATAGACTTGCATAAGATTAACACATCAAAGGGTCTTCAGCTGTCCCCTTGCTATGTTAAAATTCAGTTGGACAAATCAACCATTGTCAATTGAATTCTGTCCTGGTCAATATTGACTGTATGTGTACATACATATAATAATGTCCCACATAAATTGGTGAACATATTACAACATATACAACAGGGATGAGGCCCTTGTCCCCATCAACATGGGGACAAGGTGTTTTGGGGGGCTACCCCAAAGCACCCTCCCAATGTTGAGGGCATGTGGCCTGGTACGGTTCAGGAGGGGGGGGGCGCTCTCTCATCCCCCCTCTTTTCCTGTGGCCTGCCAGGTTGCATGCCTGGATAAGGGTCTGGTATGGATTTTTTGGGGGACCCCACGCCAATTTTTTAAAAAATTTTGGTGCGGGTTCCCCTTAAAATCCATACCAGACCTGAAGGGTCTGGTATAGATTTTGAGGGGGACCCCACGCCATTTTTTTTAAATTTTGGCTAGGGTTCCCCTTAATATCCATACCAGACCTGAAGGGCCTGGTATGGAATTTAGGGGGACCCCCACGTCTTTTTTTAAAAATTTTGGTTCGGGGTTCCCCTGTGGGGAATTCCCATGCCGTTTTTATCAATGAACTTTTATGTGTATTGTCGGACCGGCAATTCATTAATAGCCGCGAGTAGTTTTAAATGACTTTTTTCCTTTAAATGTCATTTTGCTGTCAGACTGTTCTAAACATGGGAAACATGTGCCCCTTTACAGGCATACTATAGACAGCCCCCAGGTACGAAATTTAAAGCAATATTACACTTTTACTGTTTCACTTTAAGCATTATTAAAACTACTGCTCCCGAAAAAAACGTCAGTTTTTAAAACTTTTTTTTTGCATTGATCCATGTCCCCTGGGGCAGGACACAGGTCCCCAAACACTTTTTCTGACAATACCATGAATATAAGCCTTTAAAATTAGCACTTTTGATTTCTCCCATAGACTTTTAAAGGGTGTTCTGCGGCTTTTGAATTTGCCACGAACACCCAAAATTGTTTGCTGTTCGGCAAACTGGCGAACAGCCGATGTTCGAGTCGAATATGAGTTCGACTCGAACTCGAAGCTCATCCCTAGTTAGGAGAACTATTGATGGTTATTCCCAACACCTGTGATATGAGATTAAAAACATGTAACCAATAGTTAATTAATAAAGGGCATGGCCATAAGGTGTAGAATATGGACCCTTTTTGACCACAGTTATGCCAACACATGGAAAAGGTATGAGGTGCAAACCTGGAGATATATTGAGGGGTTAAATACCAACCTAGAATTATTTTCTGAGTTAGCTCCCACAGGTTTGCACATTTGGTTACTGCATATGTGGCAGAGAGTGCTTTTTGCCAGGATTGGGAGGTATAAACCTTTCCCAAATCTTGTTCCCAGTCTTGGAAAGGTGACAATTTTATAAAGGCATCTTTCTGGTTAATTGTAATATAAAACAGAGAAATACCCTTAGATCTTGTGGGATAGGATTTGTACAATTGTGCTATACGCCAAGGCAAGGAGAGAGTATTTAAGTTACTATGTAGAAAATGTGACATAGGAATACATTTATAGTGATCGCTAGTTGGGACCTCATATTCTATTTGTAACGATCGAAAAGTTTTAAGGGCTAGTCCCACCTGCAGGTAATCTACTTTGAGTTGGCATTTGGACATCCATTGTGTGAGGTCTAGGTCCGGTATGATAGCAGACAAACTAGGGAAGGGGAGTGGAAAAGGCGTTAGCTTTTGATCCCCATGTGGTGTGTTTAGAAGGGTTTACCAAGCTGACAATGTGGCTTGTATTGTGGGTGAAAACGTTGACTGTTGAGATGTAGTAAACCTGCTAGCTAGTAAGTAGTGATAGAGGTTATTACCCAGTGATTGTGAGTTCGCCAGTTCAGCCCATAAATTTTGAGAAGAAGAAGGGAACCAAGCTTTTAGCTATGTTAGAATTATGGCAAGGTAATAGTCCCTTAACGATACATGCCCCACTCTCATTCCTTAGAATGAGTTAGTATGCTAAAGGCACATCTCGCCCTCAACCCTTGCCATAGATAACCATTTAATTGAGATTGTGCCTTTGAGAAAAATGCGTTGGATACCACGATTTGTAGGGCTCTGAACAAATAGAGGAATTGGGGTAACAAACACATTTTAAATGATGCCAAGCGTCATGTCGAGGACAATTCCACTTTTGCCATGTTATGTAGTTTGGATTGAAGTGTGTTTAAGAAGGGAATGTAGTTTGCTGCTGCTAAACTTTGGGGTGAGGGTGATACCCAGGTAGTTTATCCCCTTCTTTTTCCACGCATATGGGAAGGAAAGGATAAGGTTTCTCTAAATATTTGTAGGCAGTCCCACATCTAATACATAAGATTTCGATTGGTTAACCCTGTAATAAGACACTTGGTTGAAAAGATCCAAAGCTGCATGTACCTGTCAACATCAAAATAATATCATCAGCAAATTAACTGGTGGTATGCATTCTATTTCGTACCCAAAAACCTGATATCTTGGGGTGTGTGCGTATATATGTTGCAAAAGGTTCCAATACTAGGTTGAGGATAAGTAGGGAAAGGGGGGCATCCTTGTCGTGTACCCTTGGTTATAGAGAAGGGGGTGGACATGGCACCTGAGGTCTATACTTGAGCCGATGGGGTGGTATAAAGTGCCATAGTGGCAGAGTAAATAAATCCCGTAAAACCAAAGGCAAATAATTTGTTCTAAATAGTTCCAATGGATTCTGTCAAATGCCTTCTCTGCTTTCAGGGCGAGGAGCAGAGAAGGCGTTTGTTTTTGATTAGCCAGATGTATAACATTTATGAGTCTACGGGTGGTGTCCATTGTTTGGCATCCTTTTGTAAACCCTAAATGATCGAGGTGTATAAGTATGTGCAGAATATCTACCAATCTGAGAGCAATGAGTTTGGCATACACTTTTACATCAATGGTAAAAAGTGATATGGGGCGGAGAGTTTGAAGGTGAGACGGGATCCTTCCCTGGCTTGGGCAGAGTTACAATCAATGCTCTATGAATCCCTGAGGGGAAGGCAGAAAAAGCAGCTGCAGAGTTGTACACGCTTTCCAAATGAGATAATAGAATATGTTTGAATGTTTTGTAATATTCTCCTGTAAACCTGTCTGGAACAGGGGATTTATTATTAGGAAGAGATTCTATTACACAGGTTATTTTGGGAAGAGTGAAAAGTGTGTTTAACTGTTCTAAATTCTCTGGGGATAGTTGAGGTAATTTCAAGTGGCTGAGAAAACTGCTAATGCTCTCAGGTGTGGGTTGATGCATATTGGGGTCTGATTGGAGATTGTAAAGTGTACCATAGTAATTGCTGAAGGAATCTGCAATAGCTAGAGGGTGGAATAATTTAGCATTGGTTTTCGGGTGTATGATGTATGGGATTTTATAGTTTTGTGTCTGACACCTTTCAGTCGCTGGACTAAAATTTTGCCTGCTTCATTACTGCTGAAATAGTAGGTAATTTTCATTTGTCTGTTCATTTTTCTAGATTTTCCAATAAGAAGTTACATAATTCGTAACGTAGTTGTGACAGTTTCTGTCATACTTGTGGTGTGGGGTTGTTGTTGTTCTGGGTTTCTAGTGTCTGCATCTTTTTGGCAAGTTCTGTAAAGCACTTGTGCCACTGCCTCTTTGCTTTTGCACCCGATTTATTAAACATTCTCCTCAGGAATGCCTTGTGGGCATTCCAAAGCACAAAAGGATTCTCTACAGAGGAAACATTATGATGAAAGAATTCAGACATGCTTTTTTCTAGTTCAGATCTGGTTTCATGTTGTTGGAGTAGTCTTGGGTTAAATCTCCAGACAAAGGGAAGAGTTGAGGGGAGTGAATCATCAAGTGTTAATATAATTGAGGCATGGTCTGACCATGTAATAGTATTCATGGATGAGGATTAAGCTTTCATTAATAGCCATTGGTCCACTAGGAATAAGTCAATTCTTGTATAGAAGCAATGTGATGTGGAGAAAAAAAAGTATAGTCTCTCTCACTGGCATTTAGACATCTCCAGGCATCAAATAATTTGTGTGATTGGATTAGAGGTTGAAGAGGTGGAGAACATCTTTTTGGAGAAGCAGTAGAGTCTATGCTAGGATCTGGGGTGATGTTGAAATCTCAGCATAGCAACACTGTGCCCTACTGCACCCTGTGTTTTGTGCATAACAGCTTATTGAAGAAGTGCAATCGGTGTGCTTTAAGGGCGTATACATTAGCGATAGTGTATAGGGTGGAGTTGATCTAACAAACTAGGATGAGATAATGACCTTGCACATCTATGATTTCTTTGTGAAGAAATGTTTTTGAATGGTGGCATATTCATACATAGTCTTTATGCACTTTGGAGAGACGTTTGCACATAAATGTGTCTACTGTACACACAGGATATCACACTTATTTGCAAGGCCTTCTTGCCAAACTGACTTATGGCTGACAGGGTGTTAAAGTGTTTGTTAACCTAAAAAAATGGACCCTGTCCTTTTTAAAGAATGTTATACAGCACAGTGCTTGTGCTATGTAGGGATAAGCCGAACACCCCCGGTTCGGTTTGCACCAGAACATGCGAAACAGACAAAAACTTTGTGCGGACACCGTTAAAGTATATGGGACACGAATGCGAAAAATCAAAAGTGTTAATTTTAAAATCTTATATGCAAGTTATTGCCATGAAAAGTGTTCAATGTAAAAAAAAAATTTAAAACTGACATTTTTTCAGGAGCAGTGATTTTAATAATGCTTAAAGTGAAACAATAAAAAGGAAATATTCCTTTAATTATCGTGCCTGGGGGTCCCCTTAGTCTGCCTGTAAAGTGGTGC
The DNA here is from genome assembly GCA_037952925.1 of Lithobates clamitans. Taxonomy (NCBI): domain Eukaryota; kingdom Metazoa; phylum Chordata; class Amphibia; order Anura; family Ranidae; genus Lithobates; species Lithobates clamitans. The sequence continues at coordinate 897,376 of JBBGZY010000541.1, forward strand.
ATTTGTCTGATGTGTTTTACTGTACCGCAGCAAAATTACATTTCTAAATGAAAAAATGTCATTTGAAATAGCTTTCAGCTGTAATGTATTGCTGGATCCCGGCAATATAGATAAAAAAAAAAAAAAATCGAGGAAAAAATTGGTGTGGATTCTCTCCCAGTCCATACCAGGCCTTTTGGATATTAAGGCCTTTTGGATATTAAGGGGAACTCCACGTCAACAATTTAAAAAAAAATCAGTGTGGGGTCCCCCCCAAAATCCATACCAGGCCCTTATCTGAGCAAGCAGCCTGGCAGGCCAGGAAAGGGGGGGGAGATGAGCGAGTGCCCCCCCCTTCCGAGCAAGTGCCCCCCTTCCTGAACCATACTAGGCCACTTGCCCTGTTGCTTCCCCCAAAGCTCCTTGTCCCCATCTTGTCCCCACAACCCTGGCCATTGGTTGGGGGGGTCTGCATGCGGGGGATTTATTGGAATCTGGAAGCGCTCTTCAACAAGGATGCCCCCAGATCCTGCCCCCATGTGAATGGGTATGGGGTACATCGTACTCCTACCCATTCACCAAAAAAGTGTCAAAAAGTAAAATCCATAATACATTGTACCCCTACCCATTCACATAGAAGAGGGTCGGGATCTGGGGGGCCCCCTTGTTAATTCTGATAAGCCCCCCGCCCACAGACCCCCACAACCACCGGGCCAGGGTTGTGGGGATGAGGCCCTTGTCCCCATCAACATGAGGACAAGGTGCTTTGGGGGGACCCCAAAGCACCCTCCCCATGTTGAGGGCAAGCGGCCTGGTATGGTTCAGGAGGGGCGGTGCTCACTCTTCCCCCCTCATCCTGGCCTGCCAAGCTGCTGGCTTGGATAAGGGTCTGGTATGAATATTTTTTTACATTTTTTTTTTCAATTTGGCATGGAGTTTACCTTAAAATCTATGCCAGACCCAGAGGGCCTGGTATGGATTTTGGGGGGGCTTTCACCATTTTTTTTTTATTTTGGCGTGGAGTAACCCTTAAAATCTATACCAGACCCAAAAGTCTGGTGTGGACTGGGGGGAACCCATGCCATTTTTTCTTAATTCTGTCATAGGGTTCCCCTTAACCACTTCAGCCCCGGAAGATTTGGCTGCTCAATGACCAGAGCACTTTTTACAATTTGGCACTGCGCTGCTTTAACTGGTAATTGCGCAGTCATGTAATCCTGTACCCAAACAAAATTTTTGTCCTTTTTTTCCCCACAAATAGAACTTTCTTTTGATGGTATTTGATTGCCTCTGCGATTTTTATTTTTTGCGATATAAACCGAAAGATTTTGAAAAAAAATGATATTTTCTACATTTTGTTATAAAAAATCCAATAAACTACATTTTAGTCATACATTTAGGACAAAATGTATTCAGTCACATGTCTTTGGTAAAAAAAATGTCAATAAGCTTATATTTATTGGTTTGCGCAAAAGTTATAGCGCCTCAAACTAGGGTACATTTTCTGGAATTTACGCACCTTTTAGTTTATGACTGCCTATCTCATTTCTTGAGGTGCTAAAATGGCAGGGCAGTACAAACCTCCCCCCAAATGACCCCATTTTGGAAAGTAGACACCCCAAGGAAATTGCTGAGAGGCATGTTGAGCCCATTGAATATTTAATTTTTTTGTCACAAGTGATTGAAAAATGACAAAAAAAATACACAAAGTTGTCACTAAATTATATATTGCTCACACATGCCATGGTTATATGTAGATTTACACCCCAAAATACATTCTGCTGCTTCTCCTGAGTATGGGGATACTACATGTGTAAGATTTTTGGGAGCCTAGCCACGTACAGGACCCCGTAAACCAACCACCACCTTCAGTATTTCTAAGGGCGTACATTTTTCATTTCACTCCTCACTACCTATCACAGTTTTGAAGGATATAAAATGCCAAGATAGCCCCCCCACAAATGACCCCATTTTGGAAAGTAGCTATTTCCTGAGAGGCATGTTGAGTCCATGGAATATTTTATATTTTGCCACAAGTTGCGGGAAAATGACAAACTTTTTTATTTTTTTGCACAAAGTTGTCACTAAATGATATATTGCTCAAACATGCCATGGGCATATTTGAAATTACACCCCAAAATGCATTCTGCTGCTTCTCCTGAGTACGGGGATACCACACGTGTGAGACTTTTTGGGAGCCTAGCCATGTACAGGACCCCGAAAACCAATCACCGCCTTCAGGCTCTCTAAGGGAGTAAAATGGTGATTTCACTTCCTCACTACCTATTACAGTTTCAGAGGCTATGAAATGTAAAAATAGCTACCCCCCCCCAAATGACCCCATTTTGGAAAGAAGACACTTCAAGCTATTTGCTGAGAGGCATGTTGAGTCCATGGTTTATTTTATATTTTGCCACAAGTTTCTGGAAATGTACAATTTTTTTTTTACACAAAGTTGTCACTAAATTACATATTGTTCAAACATGGCATGGTTATATGTGGAATTACACCCCAAAATACATTCTGCTTATTCTTCTGAGTATGGGGATACCACATGTGTGGGACTTTTTGCCAGTCTAACTGCGTACAGGACCCCGAAAACCAATCACCACCATCAGGCGTTCTAAGGGCGTACATTTTTGATTCCACTCCTCACTGCATATCACAGTTTCTGAGGCCATGAAATGCCCAGATAGCACAAACCCCCCAAAATTACCAGATTTTGGAAAGTAGACACCCCAAGCTATTTGCTGAGAGGCATGTTGAGTATTTTTCAGATCTCGATTTTTGTCACAAAGGTTTGAAAATTGAAAGAAAAAAAAAAATACATATTTCTTTTCTTCATTTTCAAAAACAAATGAGAGCTGCAAATTACTCACCATGCCTCTTAGCAAATTCCTTGGTACCTTGGTGTCTACTTTAAAAAATGAGGTCATTTGTGGGGGTTTTGTGCTATCTTGACATTTCATGGCCTCCGAAACTGTGATAGGTATTGAGGAAGTGAAATCACCATTTTACACCCTTATGCCCTGTACACACGATCGGACATTGATCGGACATTCCTACAACAAAATCCATGGATTTTTTCTGATGGATGTTGGCTCAAACTTGTTTTGCATACACAAGGTCGCACAAAGTTGTCAGAATTTCCGAACGCCAAGAACACGGTCACGTACACCACGTATGACGAGAATATAAAAGGGCAGTTCAGTACTAAGCGCGGCACCCTTTGGGCTCCTTTTGCTAATCTCATTTTAGTAAAAGTTTGGTGAGAGGCGATTCACGCTTTTTATGTGAGGGGCCAACTCACATGCCAAAGACACATTTGTGAGCTCACCCATGGTCCTCCTCCTCCTCCTCCAGGTCCTCCTCCTTCTCCAGGTCCTACTCCTCCCCCTGCCACACCTCCAACACCAGAGCCACAGCCGGGAAGGAAGCGTGTAAAGAAGACCAGAGAGTGATGGCCCTGGGTTCAGTCTGGTCTGACAAAAGATGCAGGCTCTTCTATGACCACAGCCTGGGGACATACATGTCATCTGCTGCTATTCATGATCTCTTGGACTTCTGGACCAGATTGAACTCCCTTATATATGAACTCCTCAGGCCACCAATTTTGCAGTAAAATAATTGATGTGTGCCCTGGGGGTCAAAGGCTCCGCCAATTTCTGCAGTCTTTCCAGCGTTGCCTCCCTCTTTGTTTGGTTATGAGCCCTTAATAAAGGAATTTTTGTTTCAATTATACTTGCCTATGTGTGTTTTCCTTCAAAAAGGACAGTTTGTTTGTGAAGAGGCAGGTATATTTCAAAACTACAATGTGAAATTACCAAGAGATACCAACACCAAACAACCTCCTTGAGATTAAATAATACAAGATACTAATCGTGTTGTGGTAAATTGACACACAAAACACACCCAAAAATATTCTGGAGTTAAAAAAAAAATCAAAAAACACAACATCAGGCATTAAAAAATCCTAAAATAATTATTTAATTTAAAAACATCAAAAAAAAAATTTGGTAGATGTGACAAATAAAAATATTATATTGATGAAATCATGATAAATAATAAAGAAAGAAGTTTGTGAGAACTCTGCGTGAATATGAGCAGCAAAATTACTTCATTCTTTTAGCATTATAAAGAAGAAGAGAGTGCGCTGCATTAAACTATTTAAAACATTGCAGCGTGATGAAAGTGCTATATCCATTCCGAACGCTAATTTTACCAGACCGAGCAGTTCCGTCTCGGAATTTATTCTGAGCCTCCGTGGCACTTTGTGCGTCAGAATTGGCCACACACGGTTGGAATTGACGCGATCGGATTTTGTTTTCGGAAAATTTTATAGCCTGCTCTCAAACTTTGTGTGTCGGAAATTCCGATGGAAAAAGTCCGATGGAGTCCACATACGGTCGGAATTTCCGACAACAAGCTCCGATTGCACATTTTCCGTCGGAAAATCCAACCGTGTGTACAGGGCATTAGAAAGCCTGAAGGCGGTGATTGGATTTCGGTGTCCTGTACACGGCTAGGCTCCCAAAAAGTCTCACACATGTGGTATCCCCGTATTCAGGAGAAGCAGCAGAATGTATTTTGGGGTGTAATTTCACATATGCCCATGGCATGTTTGAGCAATATACAATTTTGTGCAAAAAAAAAAAGAAAATTTGTCATTTTCCCGAAACTGGTGGCAAATAAAAAATATTCCATGGACTCAACATGCCTATCAGCAAAAAGCTTGGGGTGTCTAATTTCCAAAAAGGGGTCATTGGGGGGGGGGGGGGGGTTTGAACTGTCCTGGCATTTTATGCACAACATTAGAAGCTTATGTCACACATCACCCACTCTTCTAACCACTTGAAGACAAAGCCCTTTCTGACACTTTAACATTACATTAGAACAGTAAGACATACCATACCTGCAAAGCAATTACAATAAAACATAGTAAAAATAAAACATTACAGTTCTAAAATACAGTAACAATAGAGAGAGAACAATAAATATAGAACAATAGAGAACGAACAATAGAGCAGACAATAGAGAACGAACATAAGAGAGAGAACAATAGAGAGAGAAGTAAAATAAAACCACAACTATATTTGGCTTATTTTTTTGTGTTTTTGTGTGTGTTTTTTTTGGGGGGGGTTTGCACTTTTATATAAACTGTAAACTGTAAACGTTCAAGATTAGGGTCTCTCAAAATGTGAAAAAAAAAAGTGTGCCCTAGGACTGTGCAATGCTGTACCCTACGCTAATACTCCACTAGTGTGTGGTAGCATTCGAAACATTCACCAATGCAAAGAGCAGGTTGGTCAGGACAGGAGGGACAATAAAAGTGGGTCAGACCTATATCCGCGTTTTCGGCAGACACAACATCTTCTTTGGGGATTTCTTTGGGTAGGGATACCAGGGAGGACGTATGGAAAATGCCTCTCATGCAGCTGGCTCACTGCATTTGGATTGGGAAGTTGGGCCACAGCATCAACTGGAAACAGAAGGGCTGTGATGATCTCTTCCTGGAATTTAATCAAGGATCCAGTTTGTCCTGAAGCTTTGTATAGCACATAAGCATTCAGCAGAGCCAATTGGAATAAATATACAGACACTTTTTTATATCAGCGTCTGGCGTTACGGGCAATTAGGTACGGCGCCAACAACTGATCGTTGAAGTCCACCCCTCTCATGTTAAGGTTGTATTCGTGGACACAGAGGGGTTTTTCCACAACACCAGTCACTGTTTGAATTTGGATCATCGTGTCTGCGTGAAGGGAGGACAGAACAAAAACATTCTCATTATCCCTCCACTTCACAGTGAGCAAATTATTACATCTCAAGCAGGTTCTCTCCCCCAGCCTAAGAAGGGAATCTACAAGCTGCTGGGGTAAGCCCCGGCAATTAGATCACATGGTGCCACATGCGCCAATTCCATGATCAAACAAGTGACTAAAATGTGGCATGCTTGTGTAATAATTGTCCGCATACAAGTGGTACCCCTTTCCGAATAAGGGTGACACCAAGTCCCACACAATCTTACCAGCGCTCCCTATGTAGTCTGGGCTCTACGTAACTATCTCTTCCCTTGTAAACCATAAAACTATATGTATAGCCTGTTGCCCTGTCACAGAGCTTACACATCTTGACCCCATATCTGGCACGCTTGCTGGGAAGATACTGTTTGAATGATAAGCTGCCAGAAAACTTAATCAGGAACCTATCAACACAGACAACTTGATTGGGAGTAAACAAGGCTGCAAACTGCTGGTTGAAGTGGTTTACGAGGGGTCAAATTTTGTAGAGCCAATCGGATTCAGGGTTACCCTGAGGTCGACAGAGTTCATTGTCATTGAAATGCATGAACCGCAAGATCTGCTCATATCGTGTCCTGGTCATGGAGGCAGAGAATAAGGGCATATTCTGAAAAAGTGAGTTGCAGTCATATTGGTTCACTGACCCACAGTGGACCAATATGACTGCAACTCACTTTTTTAGTTATGCCCATGAGGAGGAATAAGCCCAGGAAGGTCTTAAATTCATAATAGGTCTCCAATCTCTGGCAAGGGGCAACTGGGAATTAGCGACGATGAATTGACCAGCATACAAATTGCTTTGGTTCCTCTTCACTCTTATCTGTCATGCTCAGAAACGTGTAGGCCTCTTCACTAGTGTACCTTCGATTGCAAATTTTGGCCTCTAAATTTACTAGTACAACTAGTGAGAATCACAGGAAGAAAGAGCACTTGACTGTCAGTGACTGCCTCAAACGCTACCAAAAAAAATGTTAGCGTTCACATGGATCAGGCCTGACTTTGCAATTGCTGCAATTATGTGTTAAGTGTTTTGTAAGTGACAGTGATCGATTGATACTGCACTTGGGTGGGCTGGGCTGGGCTGGGAAGAGGGGCTAAACGCAGGTGCTAGCAGGTATCTGGGCTGATCCCACTAACGCTGCATTTTTGGGAACCTTAAACTATTGGGGACGCTAATATAGTTCTGATCAGATCAAAGATATCGATCTGTACACTATACTAAGGGAGGTGTATGGTGCGTGCGTGGGTGTTAGCGCTACTGGCACTAATCTGCCTGGGGTGACACAGACCCTAACTGATGCTAAAACCTAACTGATATCACCAGCCGGGTGATCAGGGGGTTAAACCTTGTATTAGGTAATGTACAGCGGGTGCCCTGACGCTATAAAAAAATAACTAACCAGCATCAGCCGTGACACCAATATGGCGATTACTGGTGACAGGTGGTGATCAAGGGGTTAAACCTTTATTAGGGGGGTTTAGGGGGGTCCCTAGACCTATCTGGACCTACTACTAACTACCCGAACGCTAATTAGTGTCACAAATGACACCAGTACAGTGATCAAAGAAAAATATGAACACTGCATAGGGTGACACAGTGACAGGAAGTGAAGGGGTAAACTGGGGGGTGATCGGGAGGTGATATGTGTGCCTACCTGTACTGTGTCAGTGTAGTGTTGGTGTAGTATAGTGTTGGTGCAACTCACGTTTGGATGTCCTCTCTTTCTCTGCAACGGAAAAGAATTCCAGAGAGGGAGATGACATTACTTCCCCTGCCTGTGTTTACGTTTACAGGCAGGGGAAGCATTTCATTCATCAGAACCGATCAGCAGGTCCAGGCCAGAAATTTGGTTGGATCAATATGGATCAATGATCGGTTCTGAAACAAATCCGATTGTTGCGGCCACCGTAAGGTAACGTCGTTTCACCCACCCGTGCCATTCTGCCGCAGTAAAACTGAGGCGGCTGGTCGGGAACCAGATAACCATTTCAATACACTCAGGGCCGGATTAACATAGGGGCTGATGGAGCTGCAGCTCCAGGCCCCTGCCTTAAAATCGGCCCTCCCAGCCAACATTATAAGCCCAATTTCTCCTGTCCATAAACGTCTATGGGACAGGAGACGCTGTGTGTAAATGTAGGGGTGTCTGGCTGCATCTGTGTTGGCTTACTGTGGTTATTAGTGTCACAGTGCACTGTTCCCCCCCCCTACACAAATGGCTCTGCCTTCCCCCTCCCCTCTCTCTTCTCTCTCTGTGTGCAGTGAAGGAGCCGTGTGGGTTGGGAAATTATGAACAGAGCAGCCGGCAGATAGAAGGTGAACTGAACACATATCTGAGTGATAAGCTTCCAACCATCCAAGTGTGAGCTCAGTGATTGGACTCTTATCTCCCTTCTCTCCCCCTCTTTTACCTTTATCTTCAGCAATGGCTGTTATAACTGCAGCCAATATGTAGATTTGGCTCTTTGTGCTTTTAGGTGGGTTCACACTGCTTTGCTGTGTTTTGGCCCATTGCTGGTGTATCCGCAGTTTTCCTGCGTTTTACCCACAGTCCTATTGATTTCTATTAGGTTGCATGTTTTTTCTGAAAGTGCACCAAAATTCCTGCGTGCTGCATCTTATCTTTGGCGCACTGTCAGAAAATGCGGCAAAAATATGCAACCTGATATAAAGCAATAGGTCTGCAGCTAAAACTGCAGATACACAAGCAGTACGCCCAAACTGCAGCACACCAGTGTGAGCCCAAAGGCTTGTACACACCCCCCTCTATAGAACTTGGTCTGATCAATACTGCTGGCATTCATTTTACACACAACCATACCATCCCAGATGAGGAGGGGTGGGGGCTCCAGGGATTTGTTTGACTATGCAGGCCCTGTCCCTTCTTTCCATCCTGGAAGAGTCCTGGAGGGAGTGGCAGGCTGCTGGTGGCAAGTGACACGCTGTATCTGGGGTCAGGCTGCTGGTGGCAAGTGGCACATTGCATCTGATGGCAAGTTACACACTGTATGTGGTGGCACGCTGCTAGTGGCAGGCTGCTGGTGGCAAGTGACATGCTGTATCTGGTGACAGGCTGTCAGTGGCAAGTGGCACACTGTATCTGGTGAAAGGCTGCTGGTGGCACACTGTATCTGGTGGCAAGCTGCAGGTGACAAGTGGCACCCTGTATCTAGTGGCAGGCTGCTAGTGGCAAGTGGCACACTGTATCTGGTGGCAAGTGGCACACTGTATCTGGTGGCTGGCTGCTGGTGGCAAGTGGTACACTATCTGGTGGCAGGCTGCTGGTGGCAAGTGGCACACTGTATCTTGTGGCAGGCTGTGGTTGGCAAGTGGCACACTGTATCTGATGGAAGGCTGCTGGTGGCAAGTGGCACACTGTATCTGGTGGCAGGGTGCTGGTGGCAAGTGGCACACTGTATCTGGTGGCAGGCTGCTGGTAGCAAGTGGCACACTGTATCTGGTGAAAGGCTGCTGGTGGCAAGTGGCACACTGTATCTGGTGGCAAGTGGCACACTATCTGGTGGCAGGCTGCTGGTGGCAAGTGGCACACTGTATCTGGTGGAAGGCTGCTGGTGGCAAGTGACACTGTATCTGGTGGCAGGCTGCTGGTGGCAAGTGGCACACTGTATCTGGTGGCAGGGTGCTGGTGGCAAGTGACACACTGTATCTGGTGGCAGGCTGCTGGTAGCAAGTGACACACTGTATCTGGTGACAGGCTGCTGGTGGCAAGTGGCACACTGTATCTGGTGGCAAGTGGCACAATGTATATGGTGACAGGCTGGTGGTGGCATGTGAAACACTGTATCTGGTGGCAGGCGGCACACTGTATCTGGTGGCAAGTGACACAATGTATCTGGTGACAGGCTGCTGGTGGCAAGTGACACACTGTATCTGGTGGCAGGCTGCTGGTGGCAAGTGGCATACTGTATCTGGTAGCAGGCTGTGGTTGGCAAGTGGCGCACTGTATCTGGTGAAAGGCTGCTGGTGGCAAGTGGCCCACTGTATATGGTGGCATGCTGCTGGCGTCAAGTGGCCCACTGTATCTGGTGGCTGGCTGCTAGTGGCAAGTGGAACACTGTATCTGGTGGCAAGTGGCACAATGTATCTGGTGGCATGTTGCTGGTGTCAAGTGGCCCACTGTATCTGGTGGCTGGCTGCTAGTGGCAAGTGGCACACTGTATCTGGTGGCAAGTGGCACATTGTATCTGGTGGCAGGCTGCTGGTGTCAAGTGGCCCACTGTATCTGGTGGCATGCTGCTGGTGTCAAGTGGCCCACTGTATCTGGTGGCTGGCTGCTAGCGGCAAGTGGCACACTGTATCTGGTGGCAAGTGGCACATTGTATCTGGTGGCAGGCTGCTGGTGGCAAGTGGCACGCTGTATCTGGTGGCAGGCTACTAGTGGCAAGTAGCACACTGTATCTGTGGCAGGCTGTGGGTAGCAAGTGGCACACTGTATCCGTGGCAGGCTGTGGGTAGCAAGTGGCACACTGTATCTGGTGGCAGGCTGCTGGTAGCAAGTGACATGCTGCATCTAGCGGCAGGCAACTGTGGAAAGTGATACTCTACATCTGGTGGCAGGCTATGGGTGGCAAGTGACAAGCTGCATCTGGTGGCAAAAGACAAACTCAGGTTCCCACTGATTCTGCATGATGGTGAGTTGAACTATTTCACTATATATTACAATGTAGTAACTGAAATAATGGAATTTGTTCATCCTGACACCATATCAAGTATGGTGTCAGGATGATTGATTTTAAGTACTAACACCAGTCATTTGCCTGACAAATCACCTCCACTGCCGATTTCCCTGCCAACCCCGAGACTACATCCTCCACCCTCATCTTTTTTTGGGAAGAGGGGGTTGTCCCTAAATGACAGTTTGGAAATGTGGTCTCCCTATCTTGCTGCTGGTGAGAGACCGCATAGCAGGTGGTATTGCTGCTACTCAGAGGCTGCACGGCTGGTATTACTGGTGAGAGTATATTTAATTCATTTTAGCGAAAAATTGTTTGCATTTTCATTTTGTTTCCATAAAAAGGCCCACCGAAATTCTCAACACCAGGCCCATGATGCTCTTAATCTGGCCCTGAATACACTGTATTATATACTGTACACTGACTGCACTGTGTATATATATATATATATATATATATATATATATATATATACACACACACACACATATATATATATATATATATATATATATACACACACATATATATATATATATATATATATATATATATATATATATATATATATATATATATATATATATATATACACACACACACACACATATATATATATATATATATATATATATATATATATATATATATATATATATACACACACACACACACACACACACACATATACACACACACTGTACCTGACTGCAAGATTGTGTTTCCAGCGCGATACCATCGCGCTGGTTCTCGGCGACAGGGTACTCTGCATGTCGCGCTGGCTCACTCATTGGGAAAGGAAAACTTTCATATCCCCTTATAGTAAGATACTTCCAGGTACTGATTACGCAATCCAGTCCTTAGATAGGGCAGTGGGTCCTGGGACTTTATATGTGTGCATCACCGACACATATTGGGGTAAAAATTGTGATTACTGGGGATTAGTGGGCTGGAACACCAGAACAGATTGGGGCTACAAGCCTGAGAACGCTTTATACAGAAAGGACAAAAATGGGAAATCACTCTTAGACAGAATGACAATTAACAAACACACAAGTCCGTATTCTGACACAGAGTTCGGACTGACCATTGAGAATCCCAGCCCAGGGGACAGTGGGACCTATGTTTTTGGCATATGGTGGGGTAATGGGTATTACAGTTTTAGAAAACCTTTCCAACTAAAATACATGTTCAATAACCCAGAGTGGACAGTTCCCCAATCTACATTCAACTCTAACCCCCTGAGGCCCCATATGCAAACATTAATGGACATGGTAGCCATAGCAGACCCTACCTTTGAGGACACCATGGCTGCCAAAACCGGTTTCTCAGATGCCAACTTGTGGCTCGAATGGATGAGGTACAATGCAGGGAAGCACAATAAGACCAATTGCTATGTGTGTGGGGGGCTAAACCACATTTAGGAACAGTGCCCCTTAATGTACCCCCCAGAACATGAGACCTGTGTCCTTAGCCTGTTTACCAACACAACCACCAACCACTCCCTGTGTGAGCATTGGAAAAAGGAGTACCCCATAGTCACTAAGGCTCCCAAGTCAGGGGAAGGTATCACCATATACCCTGGCAATTACACATGTTATGGAAAGTACCATGGAGTGTGAAAACCCCCTTGGAAATTTCACTGAAGGTTACTGTGAGTCTTACAGTGAGGTGTCTGCAGATCTAGTGCAAAATCAAGTTCAGTCTCTAGGACACGTGTACTGGATCTGTGGGGTTATGAAAATTAGGAGTAGAATGACAGGGCATTGGACAGGAGAATATGCAATGGCTAAAGCCATAATGCCTCTGCATATTCTCTCAAAAGGCCCAGAGCCAGAAGCAGACAACACACCCAGACCAAACAGGAAGCGCAGGAGTGCCCCAGCAGGAAGTTTTGACCCTCATGTATACATAGATGCCATAGGAGTCCCAAGGGGGGTCCCAGATGAGTTCAAAGCAAGAGACCAAGTAGCAGCAGGTTTTGAGTCACTGATCCCCATTATCACTGTAAATAAAAATGTAGACTGGATAAATTACATCTACTATAACCAACAAAGATTTGTCAATTACACAAGAGATGCACTCCAAGGTTTAGCCGAACAGTTAGAAGCATCTTCACATATGACTTTCCAAAACCGTATGGTCTTAGACATGCTCCTAGCTGAAAAGGGGGGTGTGTGTAAAATGATCCCCGAGACAAGTACATGCTGTACCTACATCCCAGACAACACTGGTCCAAATGGTAAAGTGACTTTAGCCATCCAGAAACTTGACTTGTCCAAAGAATTAAAAAAGAACTCAGGGCTCACCAACCCCTGGGATCAGTATTTTACCTGGATAAAGGGGGGATGGCAGGGATTATTGACCCAGATAGGAATAGCCAGCCTGGTAATGGCTGCTACAATCGGCTGTGTTCTCCCCTGTATCAGGAAGTGTGTAGAAAAAGCTGTTGATCAAACTACCCCTACATTCGTAAACCAAGAGATACCAGATGATGATGATGATGACTATGTAAGGCTTGCTGAAAATTATGTGTTACACTCCGTTACAGTCACCTTCCCCCGAGATGCAACACCATAGGTCTATAGAGACAGATAGCACCTGGCTGCATTCCTCCAGCTGTATCGAGGGGGGTAGTGAGCTAGTCACTGCTTTTTCTCTACATACGGCTTAAAGGAGTTGCAGAGGAGAATGGGCTGGGTAGAGGACTTTCAGTGTGAGAAACAGTTTTTTTGAAATAAGCATTTCAGGGGGGAACTGTAATGGATGCGATTAGGAGTGTTATGGTGAAATGCCTATTTCCAATATTACTATATAGATATAAGTGCTTACTTCAGCCTCAGATACCAGCCTTAACCATATTCAATTAGATGTCTTCCAGCTTACCCCTTCCCTTACTGTTGAACTGAACTGCAAGAGTTAAAATCAAGTTAAAGAAGATTGCACCTGCTTTCAAGACTTCAAGACTACACCCAAGATAACAACAAGATCTGAAAGCAAGATACCCTATTTGGCTATGATAGATTGCTCTTCCCTTATATAGATATGACCCAGCTGAAAGCTTATACTTTGTCACAGTAATGAATATGTATATTTTGTGGTCTGCATACGCTCGCCTTATCTGATAACGAAATATCCGGCTCACGGTATATTAGCCGCGAAAACAGGAAGGAATAAACAGAAGTACCAATCTACTGAACTGTGTCTTTGTCCGTAATTTGCTTCAAGTGTGCACACTTTACATTGAAGGCTGATTTGGCCAGGGGGACAGAAACAAAAGTACCGGACCGAACCGAACCATGTCCTGTGGTCTGATGAGACCAAGATAAACTTATTTGGTTCAGATGGTATCAAGCGTATGTGGCAGCAACCAGGTGAGGAGTACAAAGACAAGTGTGTCTTGCCTACAGTCAAGCATGGTGGTGGGAGTGTCATGGTCTGGGGCTGCATGAGTGCTGTCGGCACTGGGGTGCTACAATTCATTGAGGGACCCATGAATGCCAACATGTATTGTGACATCGCACCTCCAAGATGACCACTGCCTTGCTAAACAAGCTGAGGGTAAAGGTGATTGACTGGCCAAGCGTGTCTCCAGACCTAAACCCTATTGAGCATCTGTGGGGCATCCTCAAGCAGAAGGTGGAAGAGCGCAAGGTCTCTAACATCCACCAGCTCTGTGATGTCATCATGGAGGAGTGGAAGAGGACTCTAGTGGCAACCTGTGAAGCTCTGGTGAACTCCATGCCCAAGAGGGTTAAGGTAGTGCTGGAAAATAATGTTGGCCACACAAAATATTGTCACTTTGGGTCCAATTTGGACATTTTCACTTAGGGGTGTACTCACTTTTGTTGCCAGCGTTTTAAACATTAAAGGCTCGGTGTTGAGTTATTTTGAGGGAACAGCAAATTTACACTGTTATACAAGCTATACACTCACTATGTTACATTGTTACAAGTGTCATTTCTTCAGTGTTGTCACATGAAAAGATATAATAAAATATTTACAAAAATGTGAGGGGTGTACTCATATATGTACTCATATATATGTGTGTATATATATATATATATATATATATATATATATATATATATATATATATACCGTATATACTCGAGTATAAGTCGTTTCGAGTATAAGTCGAGGCCCTAATTTACCACAAAAAAAATGGGAAAAACTTATTGACTCGAGTATAAGACGAGGGTGAGAAATGCACAGTTACTGTAAGTGGAAAAGAGGGTCAACAATGCCCATTTGCAGCATCACTGTGCCCATTTGCAGCCATAGGTCCCCTGAACTTCAAACTCTGTAGTTAAGGGTTCCTAGATGCCCCCCTAGCTGCAGCCAAAATTTGGGGTCTCTGAACCCAAAGGGTCCCGAAATGACATTGCTGCAGATGGACACAGTTGACCGAATTTGGGGCCCTGTATCTTGGGGCCACTTAGTGCTAAGAACCCCAAATTTGGTGTGCAAACCCAGTGGAACTAACCACATAAAATTTCCAAAGCTGGGGTTACTAGCACTAAGTGTCCCTGAGATACAGGGCCCCAAAAATCAGTTCAGAAAATGTCAAGCACTTTTCTGCAGCAGAAAATGACATTTTCCGAACCGGGTTTGGGGCCCCGTATCTCAGGGCCACTTGGTGCTAGGAACCCCAGCTTTGGATATGTTATGGTACCAGTTCCACTGGGTTTGCACACCAAATTTGGGGTTCCTAGCACTAAGTGGCCCTGAGATATGGGGCCCCAAAGTCGGTTCAGAAAATGTCAAGCACTTTTTTGCAGCAGAGAATGACATTTTCTGAACCGATTTTGGGGCCCCGTATCTCGGGGCCACTTAGTGCTAGGAACCCCAAATTTGGATATGTTATGGAACCAGTTCTACTGGGTTTGCACACCAAATTTGGAGTTCCTAGCACCACGTGGCCCTGAGATATGGGGCCCCAAAGTCGGTTCGGAAAATGACATTTTTTGCTGCAGAAAAGTGCTTGACTCAAGTATAAGTCGAGGGGGGCACTTTCAGCACAAAAAAATGTGCTGAAAAATTCGACTTATACTCGAGTATATACGGTATATATATATATATATATGTGTGTGTGTGTATATATGACCATCGTCTGAAATTCGAATTTCGTATAGAATGAATTTGAATATCTATCTATCTATCTATTCAAAATTAGGGTGGGTTACCTTCTTTTCTTATGCCCCGTACACACGGTCGGATTCTCCGACGGAAAATGTGTGATAGGACATTGTTGTTGAAAATTCCGACCGTGTGTAGACTCCATCACACATTTTCCATCGGATTTTCCGACACACAAAGTTTGAGAGCAGGATATAAAATTTTCCGACAACAAAATCCGTTGTCGGAAATTCTGATCGCGTGTACACAAATCCGACGGACAAAGTGCCACGCATGCTCAGAATAAATAAAGAGATGAAAGCTATTGGCCACTGCCCCATTTATAGTCCCGACGTACGTGTTTTACGTCACCGCATTTAGAACGATCGGATTTTCCGACAACTTTGTGTGACCGTGTGTATGCAAGACAAGTTTGAGCCACCATCCGTCGGGAAAAATCCTAGGATTTTGTTGTCGGAATGTCCGAACAAAGTCCGACCGTGTATACGGGGCATAAGTCCTCTGGTTAATCTAAGCACAGTCAAGGTGGACTCCCGATCCTCCAACATAAATAGATAATGAAAAAAAACGATAGAACCGATGCTTGATGCAAATTTTCTTTTACTTGAATTTTTCCAAAAACCATGAAAAACATGAAAGTGCAGACGTGCAAGCAACTGTACAGTATCGAGCATAGATCGCTCTTCCTCAGTCTTCTCTGGCTGTGTGTGAAGAATAGGGATGAGCCGAACACCCCCCTGTTCGGTTCGCACCAGAACATGCGGGCGGGGCCAGAACATGAATGGAGACACAGAAAAAATACACAAAGGGGAGGGGGAAGGACCAAAGAAAACATGGAATGGGGCAGTAAACATTAATTAAAAATAGAAAATTAGAAATTTAAAATTAAAAATTAGAAATATTTTGTGTATTTTTTCTGTGTCTCCATTCATGTTCTGGCCCCGCCCCTTGTTCCGCCTATATCATACTTCCCCGTGTCTTGAGAACCTATGCTTAAGAAAGGAATGCGGCTATCCCATCCATCCATAGCCAGCTATTTCAGAAACGTGTCACATGCTGATGACGTCACGGCTCGGCGCCGGCCTGTGTCTGCACTCCAAGTCTCGCTCTCGATCCACATACACGCCCGTGTCTCTCCCTCCACTACACAGGGACAGTGGGATTGCTGTGGAGATACAGCGCAGTTCAGCCATCCGCCCGGACGTCCTTCCTCCCTCTTCCCACTGACACCCATGTTACCATTGGATTGATCTCCCCCTCTCCACTGGACTGCAGTTACCACCTGCCAGGGACAATGAACTACATCTGTGTGTGTTTGTGCTCAGCCATCTGCACCCCTGCCTGCCTGGACCTGATTGTGTATCAGCTACACTGAAACTGCTGCTGGCTACAGTCCTACATTATCATCTCCTCAGCCCTGATCATGCTCCTGTATACAACTTCTCCTTCTTTCATGTCAGTGGATACTATGATTGTAATAAAGTGTTTTATGATAATTTCTCAGAGGCGCCCCTAATCCTTGCTTTTTCTCAGCTATTGGAACTCGCTTTTGGTTTCTTGGTGGCTGCCCTGACTGACATAGCGATTTTATACTACTAGTGTACATATATGTACATACATCTATGCCCCTGGACTATTGGGTACTACGTTCTGAGGTATCTGCATATTGCGCCTTGTTACATGTTCAAAGCCAATGCTCCCGGTTGGGTGGATTACTGGGTGGAGGATATCGTGGTAGTTCAACTGGGTCGTTGAACAGATTGGTATCATGGCGATTCATGAAGTGGATAAAGGGGGAATCCATTGCACCCCCAGTATGTGAGTCGTATTGTTGGAACGTGACATTTTGTCTCGGTGGAGCCGCATTTTGGAGTGGGACTGTGGTTGTTTCAGTATCGATGTTGGGCACACCCCCAGACACTACAATGGTTCATGTGAAGGGGTTGGTATGGCTCTGGTCAGGGCTACGAGGAAAGGGACCAGTTGCCTGAATCTCTTGGCTTGCTGGAGAGTGGACATCGGCACGATCTGTAGGAGCATGATTTTTCTCATAGGTGGGGTTTGTCTGGTCCTGTGAAGGGTCCGGGTGAGAGGTGGCAGAGTGAACGGAATTGGCAGGGGAGCTACTGATTGAACCATCTCGGGAATTTGCAATCATTAATGGAGTGGGTTGTGCGGAAATGGGAATGAGTTGGGCTTTGTAATATGTTCCGGAGGATTGGTCTATCACCGGGTATACGCGTGTGGGTTCCGGTGAGGGCAGTGGCGCAGATGGTTCTGGTGAGTCAGGTGTGTCACAGTGGCGGCAATTGAGTGAGGGGTACAAAGACAAGTGTGCCTTGCCTACCGTTAAACATGGCGGGGGAGGTGTCCCCTGTTGATCTATTTCTTGCTGCGTAGGGGGAGGTGCCACTTGTGGCAGAGGGGCGGTAGACAAAGGGTGGTACCTATTTCCTAAAGGCCAAACGCCATCATAAGGCGGTGGCTGACTACTTAGCTTCCTCTTTTCTGGTTTCATGTACACATACACAATACAACAATTCTGATTGGTTTCTTGTATAATCCACCCTTCTTTGTGAATGGATTTTGCAACTCTAAACAAGGAGCCTGCCGTGCGCAGTAGCCCGTGGTCTGACAGCAAACCCCTTTTTCTCTTTAAGAGAGTACGCCATTTGTGAGAGAGAGCGAGAGAGAGAGAGAGAGAGATAGAGGGAGAGAGAGAGATGAGGAGATCTCGGGCAAGACACTCAACAAGCAGATATGAAAAACAGCAGTTGATATTCAATGTGCCACTTTAAACTTCATTTACATGCCCCAACACTAAGCCCAAATTTCTCACTCTGGCTTTCTCTAGCTCTTCATACTGTCCTGATTGCTGAGGTTGTAAGGAGCACCTTTTGGTTCCCTGTCCGTTTGCTCTAGCCTTAGCCTCAATAACTTCCAATGGCTTGCCAACAGAAAATTTCACTGGATAATGTAAGTTCAATCTAAATACCATTACTTGTGGGGCCTCTGGCAGTAGAGGTTTGTAACCAAGAATGGATCTCTTATAACCTGGCTCTACTATTCTGACCAGACCACAACCTTCCTCATGAATGCCAAATAACAGTCCACAGACACACCTAGGACATGACATTACCAACAACAACTAATGCAATGGCCAGAGTGAAATATGGGATTGTTCAGATCCTCACGGGATCTCCATGCCCTTGGGCGTATGTGACGCCCCCTCCTGGTCTTCCCGTACTTCTCAGTACAATTATTTATTTATTCCCCTAGGAGGAGTTTGACCACGTCACTAATCTCCGTCCGTGATGATATAATCAATCCCTCTTTCCCAGCAGCCGTCACAGAACACACTTCAACAAAACAGAACACGCCAAATACAGGCGGGTCAGAAACAATTGCAGTTTCATACTATATAAACAGGCTCGGGACAAGATATATACCTGTCTTTACGGACCGCGGGAAGTCGATATGGAGACAGAAATTAACCAAATACGGATGCGGAGCAAACAGCAGACAAATTATTAAGAAAAATGTCTTACCATTTTCTCCAGAGTTGATCAGGCTCTGTTCCGTCCGTATTGGTCCTTTCTTGGTCTCCTTCGATTTCGGCTATCCTTTGGGCTGAATCCCTAGCCCCACGTTGGGCACCAAACTGATTTGGACTGAACTAGAACCGTCCAGAACTTTTGTTTTTGTTACCCTGGCCAAATCAGCCTTCAATGTAAAGTGTGCATACTTGAAGCAAATTACTGACACAGACATAGTTCAGTAGATTGGTACTTCTGTTTATTCCTTCCTGTTTTCACGGCTAATATACCGCGAGCCGGATATTTCGTTATCAGATAAGGCAAGCGTATGCAGACCACAAAATATACATATTCATTACTGTGACAAAGTATATGCTTTCAGCTGGGTCATATCTATATAAGGGAATAGCAATCTATCATAGCTAAATAGGGTATCTTGCTTTCAGATCTTGTTGTTATCTTGGGTGTAGTCTTGAAGTCTTGAAAGCAGGTGCAATCTTCTTTAACTTGATTTTAATTCTTGCAGTTCAGTTCCACAGTAAGGGAGGGGGTAAGCTGGCAGACATCTAATTGAATATGGTTAAGGCTGGTAGCTGAGGCTGAAGTAAGCACTTATAACTATATAGTAATATTGGAAATAGGCATTTCACTATAACACTCCTAATCACATCCATTACACTGTTATAGCTGTACACTCACTACTTTACATTGTAGCAAAGTGTAATTTCTTCAGTGTTGTCACATAAAAAGATATAATAAAATATTTACAAAAATGTGAGGGTGTACTCACTTTTGTGAGATACTGTATATAAATTATATTATAATTTATTCTGTTCTATTGTGGTCTCTTATTTTATATTGTTTTCGATTCTATTCTCTATTCTAATCTTTTCTATTCAAATTTGAATTCATTCTATATGAAATTCAAATTTCGGAAGAATATATATATATATATAACCATCTTCCGAAATTCAAATTTCGTATAGAATGAATTTGAATTTTAATAGGGAAGATTAGAATAGAAAGTAATAGAATAAAAAAATAAGAGAATACAATAGAATAAAAAAAGAATAGACTAGAAAAATAATAGAAAATAATAGAACAAAATAGAAAGAATATAATATAAAACCATCTTTCAAAAATCGAATTTAGAATGGAATGAATTCCAATTTCGAACAGAATGAATTTGAATAGAAAAGATTATAATAGAATTGAAAAGAATAGAATAGAAAATAAGAGAATAAAATAGAAAAGAATAGAATAGAAAAATAATAGAACAGAATAGAATAAAATTTAACCCTTTCATGACTAAGCCTATTTTTGACATTTGGTGTTTAAAAGTTAAAATCCGTATTTTTTGCTAGAAACTTAGAGAGTTACTTAGAGCTACCAAACATTATATATATTTTTTTATATATATTTTTTAGCAGAGAATCTAGAGAATAAAATGGCATTTGTTGCAATATTTTATGTCACACGTTATTTGTGCAGCGGTGTTTTAAATGCAACTTTTTGGGAAAAGGGACACTTTCATAAGTTTTATAAAAACGAAACAGTAAAGTTAGCCCAATTTTTTGTATAATGTGAAAGATGATGTTACGCCGAGTAAATAGATACCAAATATGTCACGCTTTATAATTGCACGCACTCGTGGAACGGCGACAAACTATGGTACCTAAAAATCTCCATAGGCGACACTTTAAATTTTTTTTACGGTTACCAGGTTAGAGTTACAGAGGAGGTCTAGTGCTAGAATTATTGTTCTTGCTCCGACGATTGTGGACGATACCTCACATGTGTGATTTGAACACCGTTTACAGGGCGCTACTTCCGTATGCATTTTCTTTGCTGCGCGAGCTCACAGGGATGGGGGCACTTTAAAAAATGTTTTTTTCTTATTTATTTTATTTATTTTTATATTAATAAATTGTGTTTAAAAAAAAAAAAATTCTGATCACTTTTATTGCTGTCACAAGGAATGTAAACATCCCTTGTGACAGTAATAGGTGGTAACAGGTAGGGTTGTCCCGATACCACTTTTTTAGGACCGAGTACAAGTACCGATACTTTTTTTCAAGTACTCGCCGATACCGATTACCGATACTTTTTTTAATGTCACGTGACAGGTTTTTTTTTTTTTTTTTTTTTTGAGGGGGGGGCGGGTGGGGTGGGGGTGGTGGTATAGTGAACGGTGTCTGTGTGTGTGTGTTTTTGTTTTGTTTTTTTTTCATTTACATGTATTATTTTTTACCATTTTTTTTTATTCTTTATTGCACTATGTGTGTGTTTTTTTTTTTTTTTTAATCAGCCCTGTTGGGGGGCTTTGGTGAGATATCAGGGGTCTTAACAGACCTCTGATATCTCCCCCTTGAGACAGAGAAATAGACTGAGGATGGAGATTCCCCAGTCCCTTTCTCTGCAGCGTCAGCTGCACTGAGAATGAATGGAGAGAACACAGCAGCTTCTCTCCATTCATAAACTGACACATTGTAATCACAGGAGATTACAATGTTTCAGTTATGTGAATGGAAAGAGTCAGCTGACTCTCTCCATACACACAGCGGAGAGACAGCAGAACGGAGGGGACAGACGAAGAGAGAGGGGGACAACGGAAAGCCGGAACAGATGGGGACAGCGGAGGGGGACAGAGGAACGCATGGGGACAGCGGAGGGGGACAGAGGAACGCATGGGGACAGCGGAGGGGGACAGAGCAAAGAAGAAGGACAGCGGGAGGTGGACAGAGGAACGGAGGAGGACAGCGGAGGGGGACAGAGCAAAGAAGGAGGACAGCGGGGGGGGACAGAGGAACGGAGGGGGACACAGCAATGGAGCAGGACAGCGGAGGGGGACAGAGGAACGGATGGGGACAGCGGAGGGGAACAGAGCAAAGAAGGAGGACAGCGGAGGGGGACAGAGGAACGGAGGGGGACACAGCAATGGAGCAGGACAGCGGAGGGGGACAGAGGAACGGAGGAGGACTAAGGAGGAGGAGGTGACAGTCAGCGGTGATCGCGTGTGGGGGAATTACAAGCACCGATCACCGCTGTATGTCACTAAGCAGCTGAAAGCCGCGGGGGGAGAAGCTTGTAACTCCCCCACACGTCCATCACCGCTGACAGTCAAGGTATCGGGGGAAGCATCGGGAGCATTTGCCCGAGTACAAGTACTTGGGCAAATGCTTGGTATCGGTGCCGATACCGATACTAGTATCGGTATCGGGACAACCCTAGTAACAGGTACTCTTTATGGAGGGATTTGGGGTTTAAAAGATCCCCAATCCCTCCTTTGCACTTCAAAGTATTCAGATCGCCATTTTCAGTGATTCTAAATACTATATATTTTTTTTAAACCGGTGCCATTGGCAGCCCAGTAAACGGGAAGTGACGTCATGACGTCGCTTCCGTGTTTACAATCAGGAGACTGGAATGAAGCCCTTTCTGGCTTCGCTCCAGTCTGTCACTAGGCGCCGGAGGCATTGGATTGTCGATCGGGTCTCCCGGTGGGACAGGAGGCCCGTTGAGAGCGGCGGGAGGCGGCAGGAGGGGGGGACGTCCCCTCCCATTCCTCCGGTATAACAGCCGAGTGGCTTTTAGCCGCATCGGTTGTTATCCCTGGAAAGCCGATCGCTGGCTCTAAAAAACGGTACTGGGATGATATCTGCAGCTGCGGGCATCATCCCGGTATAACCCCCGAA
The DNA here is from genome assembly GCA_037952925.1 of Lithobates clamitans. NCBI lineage: Eukaryota > Metazoa > Chordata > Amphibia > Anura > Ranidae > Lithobates > Lithobates clamitans. Next base: position 920,221 of record JBBGZY010000541.1, read on the forward strand.
AGCTGAGGACGCACATTTGTGCACGGTCGGCGGCAAGGGGATAATATATCACCATCTTCCGAAATTCGAATTTCGAATTAATGAGTTCCAATTTAGAATAGAATGAATTAGAATAGAAAAGATTAGAATAGAAAATAATAGAATAGAGAAACAATAGAAACTATATTTACATCTGCTGTATTTTATTATTGTTTTTGTTTGACTGTGAATTTCTCTTTATAGAATACATAGTAGCGACACAGGTATAACCAACTGTCCCTGAGGAAGTCACCTCTGGCGAAACATGTAGGACCTCCAATTACGGGATTGGCCGCCATACTCTCAGGCCTAATCTTGTAAAACCTCGCTACAAATGGTTTTAAATTTCCTGTAGTTGTTTGGTGCACACCCTGTATATGTAATAGTATATAAATTTGTCTTTTTTAAACTTGTTAATAAAATTTCATATGTTTATTTAATATATTCTGGTTTTTCTTTTGCACCGTTATAATCCCTGCATCCCTATTCCACATATATTTTGAAAATTATTGGGATGGGGTGCCGTATCGTACCGAGGACTACCCAGCTACTCCCATTCCCCAATTTGTAGTCTTGAACTTGGTGTTTTAATACACACTTTCTGGGCTGGGGTGTCCTCTGCACTATATACCAGAGTTTAAAATTTTGATCTGTGGGATATAGATATCTGTTGTTTTTGTACTATTTTGCCTTCTTTTGTGTAATTGCGGTATCTTTCTTACAACTAAAATATCTCTCTAATTTCTATACTGCTATTTCCTTGGACATCATGGCTGACTTTTGTGGGGAAGCCTGGGAGGACTTAATGACCAAAATCCAAACTTCCCATACAGCTTCAAATATATCTGATGCTGAACTTGATAAATCTTTCATTAGGTTCCAACGCCTATTAGAAAAGAAGGTCCGTATCTATTGGCACAAGGTGTATTTTGAAAAGTATGTTAAACACCAAATTGTCCCCTGGGGACTCAGAATACAAATTTTCCCCAACATCAAGAAAATTACTGACCCCCTCAAAAAATCATGGGAAGACAATTTGCAAGCATGCTCTTTTAATATGATTAGCATGCTGTGTCAACAGTATGATAAAGAATCGGACTTACTTGATACCTCGATCAATGAATGGCTCTCTGATCGTGCCACTGACATGTCTTCTTCAAGGTTCGCTCAGAGAGACAAGGACCTTCGGGCCCACCTTGAGGAATACACGGTGGAGGTGATAAACGCCAAGGAAAACAAATTTTTACGGGACAAACTTGCCCATACGAATGGCTATGCCTATAGATGGGACGGTGGTGCCCCCAAAAAATCTACCATGAAACCTAGCTCTGAAAATGTACCCAAAAATAAAAATGAGGCACCTAATGTTTTTTCCACTTCATTCTCTTCTAGCACGTCTACCACATATCAAGACTTATCACAAGACAGGATCCCTAAGAAAATAAAAGGGGAGTTACCCACCACTTCTACGGACTCTATTCTTTTGGAGCTACTAATGCTACTAAACCTATGACAGCTCGACCCAAAACCACCAGCACTTCCACCCACACGAGCACTGCCACGACCACCGCTCACTACCACTCGCACTACGCACTCGGCACTCACTACGGTGACACCAGCACCCCTCGCTCTCCCTGCTCCTATTGGAAGACGGGTAAGTGAACCTAATCTCACCTCTATGTTTCCCACGGCCTCACAATCCATTGATCCCAAGATTGCTCCTATTTTTTTAGCTCAAGCACTGGACTCTCTGCAGAGTCCCACACCCCTGCATGAAGCTCTCACAACGAACCCATGATTTAGATGTAGTTAATCTCTCCTCTTTTCCTCTAACCAAAGAACAGATAAAAGGTACTTCAGCTAGGTCTTACCTTTTGCCCTTCCGCTGAGTTCAATAAATTTCAATTTGTCAAAGATATCCACCTATTTGCGAGAAAACTGATGTATAAGGTTATCTATGACAAACCTTCGCAAACTCAAGCTATTGAGCCCTTACTATCATGTCAGGGTGTCAATGTCTTACCGAAAACGCAAGCGCGCTTGTGGATAAATATCTCAGTCCACACGTTATATCACTCCCCTCCTATGTCAAGGATACTATACATCTCCTTCGCATTTTGGAGGACCTACATCTACCACCCAACATTTGGTTGGTTGCGTTAGATGTAGAAAGTCTTTACAACGCTATTCCTCACAACAATGGTATTGAAGTGGTTACTAAATTATTACAAGAAAGAGGCCCCAAATTTGAAGCCTATGGCCAATTCGTCATCAACCTTCTACGTTTCATTTTGACACAGAATCATTTTATGTTTGGCTCCTCCCACTTCCTCCAGGTACAGGGTGTAGCTATGGGCACTAAATGTTCACCATCCTATGCCAATCTGTACCTGGGGGGGTGGGAAAGAACTTTTTGCCAACCCTGACCTTACGGAGTTTTTGTGCCACGTGGTGTCCTGGCACAGATATATTGATGACGTGATTTTTTTCTGGTCCGGGACTCAGGAACAACTTTCGCAATTTGTGGACACTCTAGCTACTAATCCTTACAATCTTAAATTTACGATGGAGTGTACCCAGAGTAAAATTACCTTTTTGGATCTAGAAATCCAACTGGATCCCAAAAGTAACCCTTTTTCATCATTATACTGTAAGGAGACATCTGTAAACACCATCCTTCATGCCAACAGTGCCCATCCAAAACCGCTCTTAAACAGTATTCCGTATAGCCAGTATCTCCGCATTAAACGTAACTGCTCGCATGAGAATGACTTCATTACAGCCTCTCGTGATTTGTATCAGAGGCTGATAAGTAGAGGATATAGCCACAGACTATTGAAGCAGGCCTTCAATAAAGTCAAAAAACTAGATAGGAAAAGCTTATTTTTTCTAGTAAAAATGGGACACCTTTCAGCCAGTCCGTCTTATAACACAGTTCTCACAACATCATAATGAAGTCAGAGATAATCTCAATAAATTTTGGCCCTTACTCACAGCAGATAATACCATCAAGAAGTACATTAAATCCTATCCGGATATCACCTATCGACGCTCTCCATCATTGAGAGACAGAAATATAGTCAGGCATCACTCACGCAAATCAGAATCCACACTGAGGACCTTTGGCACTTTTCCTTGTGGAAATTGCGACATATGTGACTTCATCTATGACTCACGTGAAATTCCGCTCCCTAATGGTCACACTCACAGAATCAAACATACCATTACATGTCAATTTGTAGGCATAGTATATCTGGCCACCTGTGCGTGTGGCTGTTATTATGTTGGGAAAACAAAACGTCCATTCAACGTACGCATTCGGGACCATATAAAACCACTTTACAAGCGTAAGACATCCACTTCGATCAACCGACATATAGCGGATCAACATAACTATGACCCTCATGTTATCAGTTTCACGGCCCTTGAACATGTTCCTGTACAAGCCAGAGGTGGTGACATTGACCAAAAACTACTGCAACTCGAGACAAAATGGATACATACCCTGGATGCCACCAAATTTCCAGGGCTTAATGAGTATATTAGTTTTAAGTCATTTCTCTAAAATTCTTTTTATTTGACCTAATTGCTAAAAATGTTAGGTATTTGTTTGTTCCTCCCTTTACCCTCTTCCCCACGCCATAAGTCGACCCTGTCTTTTTAAGATCTAGCCTCAATTCTCGTTCCTACAAACATTCTCTTACTCTTATATTACCCTTTGTCTAAAATATCAATATAGCCCTATGTAACATAGATACAATCTGTATGTTCATTATCTCATGATGTTTTGTCATAAATTGATGTCTTTATTTATGGGTATGCAACTTTCCAATTTGTGAATTGTCGGACCTGCCTTTATTGGGTAACACGTTGGGGACCTAGCCCCCCTTTTTTGCCTTTAGGGTGTGTGGGTGGGTGAGACTTTCTGGTCCCCTGCATGTCCCCACCTGCTTCATTCCGCCAACCATACTCCCATGGAGCTTTTTCCACCCTCTGGTGCCACCTTTTTCCCCCCCATCCTTCCTTTCCCCTTTCTTTCCCCCCCTCCCCCCTTTTTTCTTCCCCTCCCTCTGTCCCCCTGCCCCGTATGGCTTCTTGTGGCAGCCCCCCAGTGACCTTTCCTGCTGGGTCCCTGTGGGCGGTGTGGGTTCGCTCCAGTGTTGCCTATCCGGGCTCATAGGGATACCCTGGCTGTATGGACACCCAAGGGCATTGCATATTCAGCAATTGCCCGCTTCCTGCCACTGACATCTGGCGATCTCACGATCGTTCCAAATCCAGTTGACTGTGTTGCCACTGTCACATCGGCTTCACAGTCTAGCGCTGTGTCTGCTGCGTGTTTACACACGTAGCATTTGACACTGCCGCAAAGCCTCCTGGTCCTTGTAGGCCCGGGAGCTTTGGTGTGATGCACATGCGCAGTGGCATCTCTTGTCTGCTCACACGTGCAGTGATGTCAGACGCTGCACGTGTGTTGGGGGGTACAAGATCGCCCGCGTCTCCTGCCATAACACCGCCGGGGACCACAGGACACCTATGCTTCAGCCATCACTCCGTTTTGGTAAGCACATAAGCCTCTTGCAATATCCCTATATGATATGTGTTGCTTTTCAGCAACTTATATGTGCTTTCTTCTCTCACTTTGCCTGCAGTGGAATAGGTCTTATGCTGCATTTAACATCCCATTCTCAGGATTAGTTATCTATCCAGCTCATAGCACTATCAATCTTTGGGTAAGTGTACTACACACCCGGATTCCTGTATGTGCTTTCACCAGTGTCTATATACGACACTTGGCTGTCTGAATTCATGTCATACAATATAGAATTAGGAGAGAACAGGTGCGGGACTTTGAATGAGGCACAAGGGAGCAGAAGTATGAATTGAATAAGAATGTGATTTATTTATAAAGTGATACAAAAATTCATATATTTACATATTTAGGCACATAGCTCTACATATGTTGGCACATAGCTCTATAAGGATTATCTGTAGTCAAGAAAATACATTCCGACAAGGATTTCTGTTACAAACATAAATATACAAGAAATTAGGAACGTTCATACGCCTGGATTGATCATTGTGTACACATAACGGTAGTTGTAAGCTCTACGCCGTTTCGGGACCTTATAGCCACTCATTAGGAGCATAACCGTAGTGACCACCTATGAATAGGGGAGATAGCAGTATTGAATGATTTGAAAAGCAAAATGGGTAGTGGTGGAACATAACTTTCTCATTCTTTCACTAAAAACATGGACTTACAGCATGTATGCGCAGAGGTAGCGTAGCCCCACACGCCCAACCAGCCAGAATGCCAAGGTCCGAAGCTGAGGGAGCATATCTCGGCGGCAACACCATCACAGAGAGCCCCCCAGACTGGATCAGTGTAGGGGAACAGAATGAAGGGGTGATTTATAGAATACATAGTAACGACACAGGTATAACCAACTGTCCCTGAGGAAGCCACCTCTGGCAAAACATGTAGGACCTCCAATTACCTGCTTACGGGATTGGCCACCATACTCTCAGGCCTAATCTTGTATTTCATCAAATGAAATTAAAAAAATCCATCAAATTAATCAAAAAAGGGGTAAAGAAATATCCTCTAGGCAAAAGGCAAAATAAAAAAAATGATGATAAGAGAAGCGGTCCATATTATAAAGGGGACCAAAGTAAATTAATACATGACAATAATACTAAGAAAATTAAAAAGCATCGACTCATAAAAGTGTGTCATGTCCCATTCAAAATTTAACCCATATACGTGTTTTGAATTGGAAAATCCAAAAGACTTCCCATTTACAAAAGAAGCTTAAAGACATCTCCCCCTTTCTTGGATGTAACAATCTTTTCAATAACTTTTACCCCACCACAGAAGAATCCCCATCATGGTATTGATTAAAATGTTGGGCGACATTAATAGATTGTTTTTTCTCTATACTATAAAGATGCTCTTGAAATCTATCTCCAAGTCACCTGGTGGTATGTCCTATAGGGATGAGCTTCGAATTGGCTGTTCGCCAGTTCGCCGAACAGCGAACAATTTGGGGTGTTCGCGGCAAATTCGAAAGCCGCTGAGCACCCTTTAAAAGTCTATAGGTGAAATCAAAAGTGCTAATTTTAAAGGCTTATATGCATGGTATTATCATAAAGTGTTTGGGGACCTGGGTCCTGCCTCAGGGGACATGGATCAATGCAAAAAAAGTTTTAAAAACTGACGTTTTTTCAGGAGCAGTGATTTTAATAATGCTTAAAGTGAAACAATAAAAGTGTAATATTCCTTTAAATTTCGTACCTGGGGTGTCTATAGTATGCCTCTAAAGGGGCGCATGTTTCCCGTGTTTAGAACAGTCTGACAGCAAAATGACATTTCAAAGGAAAAAAGTCATTTAAAACTACTTCAAATTAAAAAAAAAAAAAAATGAGGTGGGGGGTTCCCCTAAATTCCATACCAGGCCCTTCAGGTCTGGTGTGGATTTTAAGGGGAACCCCAGCCAAAATCATCCCCTGAAGAAGTCACGTGATCGGTGATGTCACGCGTAGGGACGGAATAGGCTGTTTCACATTGCTAGACACAGAACGAGTTCGCTGCTCGTAGGAGAGAGGTTTGCTCTGCATTGTTTTTATGTGAGTACATCTACTTAAAGATTTTTAATAAAGCATTACCTGGTTAATACATACTTCACTATCAAGTACCTTTGTCCTGCATATTCCTGTACATACATACCTGAGATGTGGAGGCTAAGCTAGGATCCGCGCTGGTCCAGGACCCCTGATAGGACCATAGCCACTTGTAATTAGCTGCCATTAGGATAACCCAACACCGGCAAGCGTGGATATAGGGACGCGATTGAGGCTCAGGACCTGGCGTTTTAGCTACAATTCATGGGGTTGACCTAGCACCCCTAGGTAAGGGGCCACTGCTTTCATTAGTGAAGAGGACACTGAGTGAATTGCATCCCAGACACCCCACTGTTGTTTTATTGAATACACCAGAACTTGCTTTGCACCTTCAGTGACTTTTACACTGGCACTTTAAGTTTGCTGCACTTACTGGCATGTCATTGGTCATTTGTTTCGCAGGCCAGCACAATATATTTTATATCACTATTAATGGGACATTTATTTATATTATTTTTTATCCATATTGCGTTGGATTGATGTGTTTTATTTGCGATATCTAGATCACCTTTAAGTACTGGCACTTTGTATGTTTTGCACCATTTAAAAGGATATGTTTTTGATGATTATTTCTGATTTATTCTATGTATTTTTATTTAGAATTATTCACATGAAGTAATGTTTATGTCCCTTTGTGCACCAACACATGATTGTCTAGATTTATATGTTTTTAGTGTCAACACTTATTTATGTCATTTAACATGCGATTTTTTTGTCATTTAGTATATACCAATTGAAAAGGATATTTTTTGCACTTTTTTTCACATACACATGATGCTGATTATTAAGGCTTGAATGTTTTTTACTTATGTGATTTATTATGCGATTTTATGTCATTTTATTAATTGACCACAGACAGAGATTTACAGCTTTCTTCTGGTTAGCGCAGCACCTCCCCCCTATACCTCAGTTTGATTTTGGGCTTATGTCTGACCCTTGCTTCGGTGCATGCAGATGTCCAGTCACATACATGCGTTTTTACTATTTTTCTGAGTTCTTGTTTTCTTTTCTTTTTCCAATTGGGTAGCGCAGGAATATTCTTATTACAATAAAAGTGTAATATTCCTTTAAATTTCGTACCTGGGGGTGTCTATAGTATGCCTGTAAAGGGGCGCATGTTTCCCGTGTTTAGAACAGTCTGACAGCAAAATGACATTTCAAAGGAAAAAAGTCATTTAAAACTACTTCAAATTAAAAAAAAAAAAATGACGTGGGGGGTTCCCCTAAATTCCATACCAGGCCCTTCAGGTCTGGTGTGGATATTAAGGGGAACCCCAGACAAATTTTTTTTTTAAAATGGTGTGGGGTCCCCCTCGAAACCTATACCAGACCCTTCAGGTCTGGTATGGATTTTAAAGGGGAACCCCACGCCAAAATTTTTTTAAAAAATGGTGTGGGATCCCCCCAAAAATTCATACCAGACACTTATCTGAGCACCCAACCTGGCAGGCCGCAGGAAAAGAGGGAGGACAAGAGAGCACCCCCCTCCTGAACCGTACCAGGCCACATGCCCTCAACATTGGGATGGTGCTTTGGGGTAGCCCCCCCCAAAGCACCTTTTCCCCATGTTGATGGGGACAAGGGCCTCATCCCCACAACCCTTGCCTGGTGGTTGTGGGGATCTGTGGGTGGGGGCTTATCGGAATCTGGAAGCCCCCTTTAACAAGGGGACCCCCAGATCCCGCCCCCCCCCTGTGTGAATAGGTAATAGGGTACAAATGGACCCCTACCATTTCACAAAAAAGTGTCAAAAAGGTTAAAAAAACACAAGAGACAGTTTTTGACAAGTCCTTTATTAATTTTTTCTTCTTTCCGCTTCTTCTTCCATCTTCTTTCTTCTGGTCTTCCTTCGGTGTTCTTCTTCTTCCTCCGCTCTTCTCATCCCGCATCTTCCTCTGGCTTCTTCTCTGCTCCGTCCGCACGATCCGCCTCAGTGGGAGTCCCACCAGGCAAGGGTTGTGGGAATGAGGCCCTTCTCCCCATCAACCTGGGGACAAGATGTTTTGGGGGGCTACCCCAAAGCACCCTCCCAATGTTGAGGGCATGTGGCCTGGTATGGTTCAGGAGGGGGGGCGCTCTCTCGCCCCCCCTCTTTTCCTGTGGCCTGCCAGGTTGCGTGAAGGGTCTGGTATGGATTTTGAGGGGGACCCCCACACCATTTTTTTATATTTTGGCGCGGGGTTCCCCTGTGGGGAAATTCTATGCCATTTTTATCAATGAACTTTTATATGTATTGCTGGACCGACAATTCATTATAGCCTTCCCTGAGGACGTTCAAAACGAAACGTACGTCAGAGCGGTACGTGGTCACGATCTCTACCTACGTCCGGTTATCTGGTTATCTCTCATGCCGGGTGGAACGCACGCCGTCTGTTAAAGTGGTTTGAGGGATCTCTGATGCCAACCATACCCTGACAAACGAGCAGCCCCAGTGCCGGGTAGGCACCCACAAATGTAAGCGGCCATTTGGCTTTTTAATGTTATCCTAGCATTTTAATTGAAGGTTTTATACTATGGAGACTTTGTTTGTTTCCCATATATCCCTTGCTTGAACAAATGGGATCGGAGGGGTTCATGCCTAATCACCATCCAGTTATCCAGCCTTCCATGTGAGCAGGCACATTCCTGCAAAAGCGCTAGTGACTCTCTTTTTAAAATAAAGGGGTCATTGGTATCTGGTAAGCAGATATCCATTTTTACAAGGTGTATTTTCTTCTGTATTTTGGTGAAGGAACTTCTTTTCTATCAACAGCAAGGAACTGGCACATCTTGGAAGATATCACTTTATTTAGAACTCATTTTTTACTGGTAATTACCAATAGTACACTATTGTATTGTTACCATTGTGTTGGTTTCTGTGAATTAGTGTTTAATCTCACTGGTAATATGTATACAAATCTATGTTCTTTTTCTTTTTTAGTACACAAGGTACACATTAAGCACAATTCACAATTGATGCACTTTATTTATTTTTTTTATTTTTTGAACAATCATTAGCGCCCCCTATTTATATATCTATTATTTGATCATTTATGTTCAAACTGGGGAGCAGCTTGCTTTATGTTATCTATTTAAATTTTTTATCGATATATAGTTTTTCACCACTTAAACTCATCTATATATATTATATTCTTTATTCACATTTTCATTATTGTCACCACTGGCGCGGAGTTAGCTTTTTTTTTTTTACTACTCATTATAGCCGGGGCTAGCGATAGTAGTTTTACATGACTTTTTTCCTTTAGAAATGTCATTTTGCTGTCAGACTGTTCTAAACATGGGAAACATGCTCCCCTTTACAGGCATACTATAGACACCCCCACAGGTATGAAATTTAAAGGAATATTACACTTTTATTGTTTCACCTTAAGCATTATTAAAATCACTGCTCCCAAAAAAACGGCCATTTTTAAAACTTTTTTTGCATTGATACATGTCCCCTGGGGCAGGACCCAGGTCCCCAAACACTTTTTATGACAATACCATGAATATAAGCCTTTAAATTAGCACTTTTGATTTCTCCCATAGACTTTTAAAGGGTGTTCCGCGGCTTTCGAATTTGCCGCGAACACCCCAAATTGTTCACTGTTCAGCGAATGGGCGAACAGCCAATGTTCGAGTCGAACTCATGTTCGATCCGAACATAAAGCCCATCCCTACTCATCAGTTTAAAGTTGTTAAGTTCTTGTTGGTCCTATTTCTTTAGAAGCCGCTATGCTGAAATAATTTGTGTATCAACTGTACTTTCTCTATTCGTAAGGTTTGGCTCTTACTGTATGACTGTTTTTTTGCAATAAAAAATGTTCATGGAAAAAAAAAAGAAAGTAAAGCAGTTAACCAGAGAAATGCTATGGAGGAGTTATATGTTATTAAGTGAATATTGCCGATGTGAATGAGAGGCAATATGATCCGGTGAGTGAATGCTCTGCGGGAAGTGGTCTTCACTAAAGCACACTGTGTTGGAGAAAATATACAGAAATTACTGTAAGAAGATTGATTATGAAATATACCTGTATACCATGAACATTTTTTGTTGTTATCACTAGTGAGCATTGGGTGCTTTATTTTATTAATTAAATATATCTGATATACACACTTTTTTGTGTATGTTGCAGTGCCACTGTACTAAATTTAATATGGTTTTACTTTTCATGTTCAGATTTTTGAGAATAGATGCAATGTGGTTTGGTAAGGTTGTAGGTTCCCCATATAGCTATAGAAAAACAGTTCTGATTCTTCTAAACAAATATTTATCCTGTTACATTATCTCTACTGAAATAGATGATGAGGATTGCAAATTAAACTTTGCCAATGTCTTCCGAGTAGAAAAAAATCAGTCCACATTTAATGTCCAATTTTCTAATGCCAATTGGTCCCAGTTACCAGTAGGTCACCTCATGGATTCTCTAGGTTAGTAATATAGATTAAGTGATTGATGGGGAATTTAATTTTGTCATGTACTTGGAGGAAGACAGACGCAAAAGGTATTAGCATTTGTTGACAGCTACACAGTGTTTAAAAAAACTCAGTCATTCATGCAGAGGACAAAATGGGTGATTATGCAGAAGTCTATAACAATTCATTTGTTTCCCATATTTAACTAAAAAAAGATCCACAGAGACCCCAATCTTTCAAGTAGTTTTATATTACTCTTGAGAGCCCCCCTGAGCTTGTCAATCTTGTATATGCATTTTTGTAAGAATGGTTTACCTTTCCTTCCAGTCCTCCTTGTAATTGTTTTTGGATACCATGAGAAGCCACATCACCATGGCTAGCAGTGCTTAGCTGTCATCCCATTCATAATGAACCATCACCAAACCTGACATTAACTCTGGATCACCTCCAAGATGCTACAACTCAACTCTAAAGCTGTTGTACTCCCCTTATAAAGATATTAATCAATTGTGTTGATTAATTCCAAGGGATACAAAGCACATACATGCACATAACCCCTTGGAAAGTGGCCATGACACATTATTGTGACATTCTCTGTATTTAAGAAATGTGAGGGGTGTACTCACTTTTGTGAGATATATACAGTATTTTATTATTTCTTTTCATTCGACAACACTGAGGAAATTACACTTTGCTACAATGTAAAGTAGTGAGTGTACAGCTTGTATAACAGTGTAAATTTGCTGTCCCCTCAAAATAACTCAACACACAGCCATTAATGTCTAAACCGCTGGCAACAAAAGTGAGTACACCTCTTAGTGTAAATGTCCAAATTGGGCCAGTGTCAATATTTTATGTGGCCACCATTATTTTCCAGCAGAGCTTCACAGGTTGCCACTGGAGTCCTCTTCCACTCCTCCATGATGACATCATGGAGCTGGTGGATGTTAGAGACCTTACGCTCCTCTACCTTCCGTTTGAGGATGCCCCACAGATGCTCAATAGGGTTTAGGTCTGGAGACATGCTTAGCCAGTCCATCACCTTTACCCCTCAGCTTCTTTAGCAAGGCATTGGTCATCTTGGAGATGTGTTTGGGGTCGTTATCATGTTGGAATACTGTCTGCATCCCATCTTCCGAGAGGAGGGGATCATGCTCTGCTTCAGGATGTCAAAGTATATGTTGGCATTCATGGTTCCCTCAGTGAAGTTACAAACAATAAGTGCAGTGCTAATAGTGAAAGTAATTAATGCCTGTAGGCATCTGTGACAGACTCACCCGGGTTAGAGCCTTTTGGAGGAGACTGAATGCAAGCCTCTTACCGACCAATTATGGACCCTGGCATTTGAGGGAACGGTGCATTTTGTGAGCTGTATGCCTGGGGACCCTTGAGGTGGTATTACTGTGGATTCGGGTCCTGGTCCCCCAGGACACACAGACTCTGGGGACCCTGGATTTGCCATATTAGAAATAGTGGCTGATTCATAATGCTGGGACAAATACTGTTAGGAGATGCTGATGTCAATTCCAGCCACCTGTCTGTTGCCTGCTAGAATGTGTTTATTGTAAATAAATCTAGTATGGGATCTAAGAGTCATTCGATCCTCATTGTTGTTTGTGTTGATTAACTCTGCTATTATGTGAAGAAGAGTTCTGTGTTGATTTGTGATAATGTTGACTGTGTTTTCTGAGCTACAAGATGGCCAGTCTGGCCTAAAGGTCATGACTGAGTCATCTAGGATGTCTAAAGGGATTAGTTAATTAGCCCATGTTAATTAGGTTTCTGGTCACAGGCGTATGTTCAGAGTAATATGAGCAGGAGGTATGCACCTCCTCTTTTACTGTATAAAAGAGTCTGTATTCCTTTCAATAAAAGAGATTCCTGTTCAAAAAGCAAGCAGGAGGGACTTTTGGACTTTTTAGGCACAACTACAAAGATATTCTATAAAAAAGGTTATTTTATTCAATTAGAAAAATACATAACAACAAATTTTGATTAAAAACCACAAATCATGTATATATATATATATATATATATATTAGAGCGATAGCTATACAACACCATCTAGGTACATAATTCTTCGGGCATCTGGATAACCATCCCAAGTAACAGTCAGTCCAAGGAGATGGCTAGATAGCAAGTCCGCGATTGATTAATTCATATCATATAGGTATTTGATGCTTGACATGTTTTGCGTGTCTTCACGCTTCTTCAAGAGCGAAACAGTTTATATTGTGGCTATCAAAATACATAACATAACAAATACATGATTAGTATATAAAACCATAAAAATCGGCATCTAAGATGACACCGCATATTTTAGTCTCAGAAAAAATTCATGCTGATTCAGGCAATGCAGTGATAGGTGCGCAGACCAAAGAGGTGATGAAGGGCTACCATGGGGGCGTACACAACATAATCTTAAATAATAGTTTGGATTTGTGACAGAATAAAGAGACTTCATAGCATGTTATAATTCTATATATTCTCGGATCCCCAATATCCTGAAACAGAAAGGGAAAAAGAAGAGACAAGGGGCTGGGGGGAAAAGAAAAAGAAAAAAGGATAAGAAAAGAAAGAATAAAGGGAAAGGGGGGAAAAAGGAGGAGCAGGAAAAAGGGGGGAAAGGGGAGGAAAAAAGGGGGGGGACATCAGGAAAAAAGGGGGGGGGGGAGAGAAGGGAGAGAGGGAAGGAAAAGGGGAAAGGGGGAAAGAAAAAAAGGGGGGTAAAGAAATAAGGGGAAGAACAAGGGGGAAACAGGGGGAAAAGGGAGGAAAAAAGGGGGGAAAGGAAGGGGGGGAAGGGAGAGGAAAAAAAGGAGGAGGAGGAGGAGAGGGAGAAAGAAGAGAGGGAGATAGAAAGGAAATGGGAACCAAGAAAATATTGTATACACAGAAAATACTCATGTCTTGAACATATCTAAAAACATGAAAAAGCAGCCCACAGGTCAGGAAGAACCGGAGAACCGGCAATGTAATGTATCCATACACGTTGGGATGAATATGGACTGTTACTATTCCTAAAAAGGAAACAACTGACTTGAAAAATAGGTAAAAAATAATAATAATGATGATCTGTATATATAAAATACTGGTGAAGTGACCATGGCCAAAAACACTCACCAATATTAATTTAGGGGTGTTTAGGATTGTCATTCAGTTTTATATGTAAATGGGTCCCACAAGGAAGCTCAGGTGTCATATATGTTTAACACAGGTGCCAGCAGGCACAATCTCTTAATAGGTAGTTTAGTTTGGTGTTGCTTCCACCTAAAGTGCAGAAAGGAACAGGGGAAAGAATCAGCTATAAACTAGATTAGTCCACAGTAGATCCACATAGTGGTGGCGGGTTCCTAGTATCTAATACTTGGATAGAAGTGAAAAGTACCCGAGTCTGGTAGGGGAAAAGGGCTGGAATACGTCTGGTATCTTCCTGAAGCTGGAGCGAGATGCACACCATGATAGGACTCCGTCCTATTTGTGTGCACGTCCCGTCCGTAGTCAACCAATCGGCTGCGCCAACGTGACGTCATCCAGACCGGCCGAATGCTTGCGGTGCGCATGCGTGCTGTCCAGCCAGGAGCGCCGTCAGCCACAGTGAGGGCGCATCCAGTATGGAACGCAGCGCACGTCACCCCAAGCTACACCAGCCGGCAATACAAACTCCCAACTGATGTAAGCGT